>CM030362.1:62014521-62614521 GCA_017893485.1 Hemerocallis citrina | reverse complement strand
TTTTTGTTTTCTTTTGAACAAGGCCATTTCTTGGATCTTTTCCTTAAGTAACGTCAACAAAAGCCCATTTAGAAAAGGAAGATGAGAATACTTACAACTGAGACTATTATAGCTCTCCTTGAAATTCGATCTTCAAAGACATTCATGTGGCAGTAATTGGAACCCCGTACATGTTGTGTGTGGGGAAGTTCTCCTTTTCCCAACAACTTAATAAATTCTTCACCCTAAATAAGACATTGTAATATAATGATAGCAAAACTCAATGTATGCTGGGGGAAAAAAGAATGAAGAAGAAGATACTATCATACTAATCATGTTGGACTATTGAAGTACATAACCCATCTTGAGCAATAATAAAACGACATGCATAAAATTCAATTATTCTGAATCCGCTTTCTACATTCATAGAGTACATGTAATAAAAATGTATGCTCCATGCTTCAAAAACACGAGAAAGATATCTAAATGGCTAAGAAGAAATATTTGTACACATCAAACAAAAAAAGGGAAATATACCTCATAAGTACTGCTCAATTGTTGGTATAAATCATTAACAGTAACTCCAGGTGACAATTCCACATAGATGGTCGACTGCATGCCTCGGCTCTATTTTACAAATGAAGATATATAAGTCATAGGGTCAAGAAATAACGAAAAACAAGATTATGCAATACAGTGAAATGATAGAAATATACATAAGAGTTTAAACCAGCACACACATAGTACATGAGTTAAAAATGTATACCATAGGCATCAGATGAGGAGTAAAGCTGACAGTTACTTTAGACTGCGAAGCATCTGAGAGTCCTTGTTCAATTTCAGGCACTAAAAACATGCAGGAGCAAAACAATTTTAGGAATTTGAAACTTTTTCAAATGATGAGGAACAATCCTTGAATATAATCTTTAAGCTAATAATAACACACCCTTACTAAAGATAAACTTAAAATTACAAATTAACACCAAAGCATTTAGAATTTTAGATCCATGTATTCATATGGACACCCAAAGATGTTACCTTAACCACTACAATTTACAAGTGTCAATCAATCAACAAATTGAAATAAACTAAACATAATATGACATTCTTCCCATGAAACTTATTGTTTGAATTAATATCAATATATGTCCCGACTATGCAACTGCTCTAAACCTATCTATTTCGCTAAGAAACTTATCATGTGAACGTTAGCATTCACCATTTCATACATAAACTACTATCATTAGTAGACTAGCAGTCATACAAACGAGTATAAAGCGATGTTTTGGAATAATATTATTTACATCCAGAAAGCAGCATAGTCTACCAACATGTTGTTTTATTGAATGTATAGTTCACATCAAATAAAAATGTTAGATTTTCCGTTTAGGTGTAAGCATATGCATATGTAACTACAGTTTAGGAGACAAAATATGTTTTTTCAATAAAAGGTTAGCTTTTGTTAATTATTCTAATTCAAATACTTGCTAAAAAGGCGAAGAAAGTACCATGACGATGCTTTGTAATTCCATAAGAAAAAATGCCTTCGCAGATTTCAGTGTAGAGATTTGCTTCTTTGGCTCCTCTTCCTGAATAGTAACAATTTCAGTAATAGTTATAAAATGCAAGAGCATCTTCAATGTACAATTACTCAGCATTATTAAGACATGATGGATGAGAAAATGATGTGTCTAACCTGCTCCACTGACACCAGATTTCGCATCTATGATAATGTTTGTTAGTTCAATTAGGTTGCCCTGCACATTTAAGCAACAATTGTTCAGAAACTTGCTGCCGAATATTAACAGAGATCAATTGGTAGTAACAATAGGAATATCATAATGAAATTGTAGAATGGTTATCTACTGAGTTTGGTATGAAAACATAGTATGGTTAACTCATTCCCATTGGGTAAAAATGTAGAGGTAAAAAAGTGTACTTGTGATGGGAAATATGCAGTAGAGAATTTAACCAAGTGGGATTTGCCTATAGACAAAAACAACTTGGGCTTCAATGTAATAAAAGAAAAGTACCAAATATAATAGGCATGAAAACTATAGAATAGTAAAGATTTAGAAAATTGCGAGGGAGAAAAAATAACTATGGCAAGATTGTTTTACATCTAAAATTAATTACTTGGAATTTATATTGTATTATAAACATGTAAAGGAATTCGTCTAAAAAATTTATTTTAAATTAGAGAATTGCCAGCAGGATCAAACCTTTATTAAAGGAACAAGAGGAAGCTGGATGGATGTTGGGAAACAACCAGGATTTGCAACTAACCGCGCATTTCGAATTTCTTCTCTTGAAACCTCTGTCAATCCATATTGGGCTTCTTTCTGAATTAAGCAAATTAGAAAAAGAGAAACATTAATAATCAATTATTTCTATTTATTGATTGCCATGAAAAATACACAATGAAAATATAACATAAGAACAAGATGAGATTAAGTCAAGATATAATCAAAATGTTTAGTTAACATTCTGACACTGGCATCCATTTACTGAATAATTACTTACATGCTACTTGGCTTTCTTTCTTTCAATTGAAACTTTAACAATTGACCCATTGCAAAACTTGTTTGCAATTCCCCTTTCAACATTAAAAAAAGGGTGATCATTTCGAAGTATTTATGAATCTTGTGCCTTATCTGATAAAGAACTGGAGTGATGGAACCAGAGATTATTTTCCTCCTATATAAATGCATGAATCCGCCAATGAATGGACATGTATATGACAATTCATTCCTAGGTGGTTACAGCACCTCAACCCAAATCATTCATTCAAATATTTTGTGCATGCCAAAAAATCTTGTCTCCATAGTAAAAAAATGTAACAAATTCACTTATGACTTCCAAACTTCATTTGTATGAAGAAAAAATAGCTTCCATTACAAGCAGATTAGTAAATCAAACCCTGACATAAACTTAAATGGCATGTCTGCGTAAACAGTAACCTAGATGATTGTAATGCATAAAACAAATTAGAATTTCATAGGCAAAAGTAGGCAAAAGAAGGTAGAACTTTTGTATTAAAACTAGCAGCTGCCTTAAATTGATGATTTTAAAAGAAAAGAAAAGAAAAACAAACCAGCAATTATGGCTAAAGAATGTATGCATCAAGCAATACTGAACTGATTGAGCTTACCTGCAACTCTGGTGCTTTATGAGGCTGACCATACCACTCTGCATACTCATCAATGTCACGCAACCGAAAGTCCTGAAGAATTGTTAATACAGTGTTAGATAATATAGCATTATTCCCTCAAAACAATTGGTTTTAACTGAATATTTAAGGAGCTTAAAAAGTGTACTGAGACCATACTGCAGAGAGATCAACAATCTTTAGCTCCTTGGGCAAACCTTTAATAATTTCCTGCAAGGAAACTTATGTTTCAGAGAAAATGCAGTGAAGAACAAGAAGAATAGCATCATTACAAAGATTATGTGATATGTACGGATAACAGTTATAATCAACCCCCAAAAAAAGAACATTGTGGCAAAATGAACCTGTGTTGTTCCATGTGGCAAACAACAAAATACAGCATCCACCTTAGAAAAATCTGCATCTTTTACAGCAATCATATCAGGCAACTCCTGCAAATTCAGAGAGTCAACCATTAGCTGATATTCCATTTGGCACATACTTGTCAATTGCATGCAATAAAGCAAACAAATATGCTGGAGTTGGAGCTCCGGTACGCAGATTCTTGGACATAACTTGGAAACCATAGCTATCCTCAATAGAAATGCACACTGAGAAGCCATGGTATTAGCAATATTTGTATTTATTTAAATTTGAATTCTCTTGCGCATGAGTGTAGGAGATTCAGGATCTTTCACTTAGGTAAAATAATTAGGTTTGTTTCAGATATTAGGGAATTGTTGTTAGGATTGTATGTTAGTAAGTTCCTATTTTCTAGGGAGGTTGAGATTCAATATGAAACTCACCTCTATATATGTTGTGTAATTTATGATTTCGGAATCAAGGAAAACAATGAAGATCAACATATTTTTCAATTCTCTCATCTCTTTATGGTATCAGGGCTTTTAGCCTCTTTTTTTTTCAATGGTGCCCACTTCAAAACCACCAAGGCAGCCCCAAGCCAACTCTGCTGCAACTGCTTCCAACAATACAACATGGCTCTTGGACAGTGGTGCTTCTCACCACGTGACTTCCGAGCTAAGCAACATATCTCTTCATGCACCATACACCGGTTCCGACAACATTATGATTGGAGATGGTACGGGTCTTTCTATTACTCACTGGTTCTACATCTCTTAAAACTTCTCACACTAGTTTTGCATTAAACAATGTCCTTTGTATACCTAGCATGAAAAAGAACTTGATATCCATCTGTCAATTTTGTACCTCTAATAATGTTTCAATTGAATTCTTAACATCTTCATTTGTTGTGAAGGAACTTTGCACAGTGGCAATTCTTGTGGAGGGAAAAACTAAGGATGGAGTGTATGAATGGCCGGTACCAAATCAAAACTCTTCACCAATACTTGCCTTTTCTAGTGTCAAGACCACTTCGTCCGAGTGGGACCATAGATTAGAACACCCTGCTTTCCCTTTTTTTTAAACATATGGTTTCCAATTATAAGTTAGATCTGTCATCTTCTGTCATCTTCCATTTCGTCTGACTTTTTCTGCAATGCATGTAATTGCAATAAAAGCCACAAATTATCCTTTTCCAATTCATCTCTTATTTCTTCTCAACCACTTCAAATCATTTTCTCTTATGTGTGGACTTCACCTGTGCATTCATATGATGGGTTTAAATATTATGTTATATTTGTTGATCACTTCACCAAATATATTTTGTTTTATCCACTTAGACACAAATCGGAAGTCAAAGACATATTTATTAGATTTAAAACTATAGTCGAAAAATACTTTAACAATAAATCATCACTCTTTACTCTGACAATGGCGGTGAATATTTGGCTCTTGACATCTCACCTCACCACACCCCCACATACTCCTGAACACAATGGATATTCTAAAAGACGACATCGTCACATTGTTAAAACTGGTCTCACCTTACTCTCTCATGCATCCCTTCCGTTGAAATTTTGGTCACATGCTTTTCCAACTGCTGTCAATCTCATTAATCGTATGCCCACTCCAACACTCAATCTTTCATCCCCATATGAAAACATTTTTGGCTCCACCCCAAATTACTCAAAACTTAAGGTCTTTGCTTGTCTGTGTTACCCATGGCTTCGACCATACTCCTCCCACAAACTTGATTCTCGTTCCAAACCATGTATCTTTGTTGGGTACTCTCTCACTCAAAGTGCTTATTTGTGCTTTGATTCTTCCACATATAGAATTTTTGTCTCGCGTCATGTCAAGTTAGTTGAAAATGTCTTTCCTTTTACCTCTCATTCTAGTCAACCTCTACACTCTGAATCCAACACTATAAACACTTGGGTTCCTCCAATTATCACCATCCCATCTGTTAACAATCAGGTACCGCCACTTCCTACACCATCCAACATTTAAACTTAAGAGCATCCCCTATGCAATGCTCCGACAACATCCACCACCACAGTACCTCCACTATCAAACTTACCGCAAATACCACATCAATCGCATACCCAACAAGCTCACACAGACCCTCCCACCAATACCCAAGATATCCAATGTCTCCTACCCCTAGTGATTCCTCCCAACAACCTCCCACACACACAGTGACTACCAGGGCCAAGAACAATATCCACAAACCTGTTCAGAAACTAAACATGTCCACTCAACTTTCCCATCATACTGAGTTTGAACCCACCAGAGTGACCCAAGCTCTCAAAGATCCAAAATGGCGTCGGGCCATGTCTGAGGAGTATGATGCTCTTGTTCGAAATGGAATGTGGTAGCTAGTACCATCTGTTGGTAGTCAAAACATTGTTGGTTGCAAATGGATTTAATCGAATTAAACGAAACTCTGATGGTTCTATTGACAGGTTTAAAGCTCGTTTGGTGGCGAAAAGCTTTCATCAACGCCCTGGAGTTGACTATCATGAAATATTTAGTCCCATGGTTAAGCTCACAACAGTTCGTCTTGTACTTAGTCTTGCAGTTAGTCGTGAGTGGTCACTACGACAACTTGATGTTAACAAATAACAATGCATTCTTGCAAGGTCATATTTCTGAAGATGTCTATATGTCACAACCACCAGGTTTTGTTGATCCCGACTATCCATCTTATGTTTGCAAACATCGAAAAGCTATCTATGGACTCAAGCAAGCTCCCAGGGCCTGGTCCCATGAGCTTCGTAGTTTTCTTGTTGCTTATGGTTTTTAGAACTCTCATGCTGATACATCTCTCTTTGTTCTCAACGTTGCTGGTCATCTAATGTATCTTTTGGTCTATGTTGATGATATAATTCTTACCGGTGACAATGAAGAAATGGTTAACCGCTTTGTGGATTCACTTGCTGTCAGATTTTCTCTAAAAGATCCTGGGTCCTTGTCATACTTCCTTGGTGAAGTTGTTCCTCATGAATGTGGAATTTTACTTTCTAAAAGGTGTTATATTCTTGACATCCTTTCTCGCACCAACATGCTTGAAGCAAAACCGGTTCAAACACCTCTTCCTATTGCTCTCTCCATCTCCTTGCATTCTGGTTCTTCTTTAGCTGATCCTACTAAGTATCGAACTGTTGTTGGAAGCTTGCAATATTTGCCTCTTACTTGGCCTGATATATCTTTCGCAGTAAACAAACTTTCTCAATTTATGCATCGACCTACCACTGATCATTGGGCTCTTGTAAAACGTGCTTACGTTATCTTTGTGGTACATTAAATGATGGAATCCTTTTATATCGAGACTCACCATTATCTTTACATTCATTTTCTTATGCGGATTGGGCTAGTAATGTCGACGACTACTCATCTACTAATGCTTATGTTGTTTACCTTGGTCGGAATCATATCTTCTGGAGTTTTTAAAAGCAACGCACCATTGCTCGATCCTCGACAGAGGCTGAATACCGGTATGTTGCTTCTACAGCTGCTGAACTCAATTGGGTTTGTTCTCTTTTGTCATATCTTGTTGTTTCTATCCCAAGAACTCCAGTGATATATTGTGACAATGTTGGGGCCACACATTTGTATTCTAATCCTGTCTTCCATTCAAGAATGAAACATGTTGCCATTGATTTTCACTTCATTTGCAATCTAGTTCAGAATGGCTCTCTTCGGGTTGCGCATGTTTCATCTACTGATCAACTTGCTGATGCACTCACGAAACCGCTTTCTCGAACCATCTTTCTTCTTCTCAAGTACAAGATTGGACTCGCCTCTTGCACTCCATCTTGAGTGGGCATATTAGCAATATTTGTATTTATTTAAATTTGAATTCTCTTGAGCATGAGTGTAGGAGATTCAGGATCTTTCAGTCAAGTAAAATAATCAGATTTGTTTCAGATATTAGGAAATTGTTGTTAGGATTGTATGTTAGTAAGTTCCTTTTTTCTAGGGAGGTTGAGATTCAATATGAAACTCACCTCTATATATGTTGTGTAATTTATGTTTTCAGAATCAAGGAAAAAAATGAAGATCAACATATTTTTCAATTCTCTCATCTCTTTACATGGAATTGAAAAACTGAATAGCTAAGAAGCATGGACATGCTAAAACAACATGGCACACACTAGACTAAGACTTCCAAATAGAAGTGACAGACATGATGAGAATAAGAAAACAACACCGAAAAAAATTTAAGTAACCAACACTGCAATTGAGGTATCAAATCTCATTAATATCTTAAAATGTCTAATACCTCTCTTTAAATCTACTTCATCTAAGGTTCGTACTTTCTTTGCCCAGACCACAATTTGCCTTATTATTCATCACAAAGAAGTTACTTATCTGTTATAGCATCTCCGATAAATATTATTAATCACAAATACATACATTATGCAAGTGCCCTACTAGTCTCGTAGTAAGCTTTTCTCTAGTGGTACACCAAAGCAATGTGGAAACCCATTTAGGAGTTCAGGAATATCTAAAGTTCAAATATTTGCGGACTGTGATTGCAATCACCAGTCTATTTCAAGTTCAAAGCAATTTGTTCATGCCTAATTATACACGCAGAGAAATCATACATTTTCCCATATTTCTAATCAAAATTGAGATCACCGACCTGTTAAGTTTATCTCATCAAGTAGAATTACAAGAGAACAAAAAGAATTTTAAATTATATATATATAAGCAATGTTCCATTGCAAACCACTGAAGCTGTTGTTGCTGTTGTTCGGAACAATGGCTTCGTTTATTTTGAACCTAAGCCGTTGTCCGAACAACAGCTTAGGTTATATTCGGAACAACAGCTTCGGTTAATAACCTAAGCCGCTGTTTTGGAACAACGGCTTAGATTTTTAACTTAAGCCGGCTTAAGTGGTTTGTATACCCGTTTGCAATGGAGCATTGCTATATATATATATAAACACTTACTTGCGTAATCAAATGCGGAAACACTGATCCCATTGACTGCCCAGCTTTTCTATCTGCAGTCAACAGCGTAATAGAGAAATAAGGATGGTTCGCGAGAAGCCTCACTATCTGCATAATCCAACTAATACATCAAATTACATTCTAAAATAAAAATTAAACTATAACTTAGAAACAACTATACCTCGGCTCCGGTATAGCCACTAGCACCCAAAACCCCAATGCGAACTGTTGTTTCCTCCAAATTCCCCCCTTTCTCTTTCGCAGCAAGATGTAATTCTGAAGGAGACGAGGCCACGGAGGCTCGCACTGTAAATTTCCCCATCGATTTTGAGCTTCTCGCTCTCGCTCCATTCTGCAACTAATTAATTGGAGGAAGAAAAAAAAAATTAATTCAGAAGGGATGAATGAATGAATGAACGAATGAAGGAATGATTACTGACATTTAGGGGGAGTACGGAGTTTCCATGAACTGATCCAAGCGTCACAGAACTCATTTTGGCTAAATTAAAAGAATGAAATTGTACAACTGAGTGTGAGTTTGGAGTTTACGAATTTGGAGAAGGGAAAGAGAGAGGCTTACTGAGGCCCCGGGGGTTTTGATTAGCAAAGGAAAAAAAGAAAGCCCTACTGCATATCACAGATTCACAGTATATATATGTATGTGAGTGTAGGTATGGGCCGGGTTTCGGTGTGGAAGGCTGAACTGACCCGACACGTTAACATGCAGAGCCCAACTGGCTTGTCATGAACGGACAGATAGGTTAATTACAAGATGATTGGGGGGAAATTTTAAATTGCAAATATTTATGAAGTTGATATTTGATTCTTTTTTTTTTTTTGAAGAAAAGGATAGAGTCGAACGACTCTAGCCCGCACAATTATATATTAAATGAAAACAGTACAACAAAAGGAGTGTAATACAAGATGTAGAACAAAGCTCCGAATAAAAACACACGAAGAAATGCCAAGCCAAACAGTAAATAAGACATTTACAACATCATACAATCAACAAAGAAATAGCCAAACAGACGCAAAAAACATCTACCAGCAGCGGCGCCCAATGCAACAACCAACGAAACAGACACCAAAAACTCAAGAAGCTGGGCCACCGGAAGAACAAACCTCCCGCACAGGCCGCACAAAAACCAGAGACCCACCTGTAAAGAAGACAAAGAGCAGAAACACTAAACAACAAAGAAACGCAGGAGCCCGATAGGCAAAACCCCCAAACAGAACAGCTAACACAAAGAGCAAGCCGACGGAAGCTGATAGCAGTCAACCGAAGGAAGGAAGACACGCTGCACAAGCACCAACCAGCACAAAGCTGAAAACAAAGAGGAAAGAATAGGCCAGCATCGCGACCTAGGAACCATAATGCACAGCACCCCCAGGTCCCCAAGGGACAACAACCCAACCGCAATACTAAACTAACATAGAATAAGCAGATAAACAGAGCATAGGAAGCACACAAAGGTGACACTCGGCCAACCAACATCGCGAAAACCAAAAGGAACCCAGAGAACGCACAAATATAGCATCAGCAGTTGTGAGCAGGGGGTCGCCAAACATCAGAAAAGAACCCACAAAGCGCCAACAAAAGCAACCAAGAGGAAGGAACAGGCCAGCCTCGCGCCATCAGGACTCAGAGGTCCAGCGCGCTCAGGTCCCCAAGGGGCAACCACCCAATCGCAAGCCTAGCAATACTCAGAATAAGCAGAAAACAGATAATATGGATAACAAAATAGTGGCACTCAGCCAACCAAAAGCAAGAGTTAAAGAAACAACATAAAAAGAAAACAGTAAAGGACCGACAATACAGGCCTAAGAAACAACCCCTGCATATATCTAGAAACCGCAACCAAACCAAACAAAAGGCAAAAAGTCCCACAGTATGCTGAGAGCCAAAACATAGGCAAAAGAGAGATAGTAATAGGCTCACAGAACCAGCACAGAGCCGCACAGCAAAAAGGGGGAAACCACCCGATGGCTTAATGCTGCAAAGAAAAGGCAACAACCATTTTAGTGAAAACAGTAAGCAGCTAAAAAACAGCCACAAAGAATTACAAGGAACAGAGAAAGATAGGTAAAAGAGTAATGAAAGACTAAGGAACATGGGAGAGAAGCGAACTAAGGTGGGAGGAAGTTGAATTGAAAAAATAAAGACGCGGCCGAGTCAAGGCGTTGGAGATTTAAGGCATTCTTCCTGTGCGGAGGCAAGGTAGAGGCCCAATGATTGGAAAGAAGAGCAGGTCATCGATAATACCCGAAATCGGACGGTGGGAGTTGGAAAAGATACAAAGGTTCCTTTCCTTCCAAATGATCGAAATGAGGGCCATCATAGAAATGTCCTAGGAAGGACGAATATGTTTAGAGACGACTACAACTTGCCACGAGGTGAACAAAACATCTGAAGACTTGGGGAATCCAACCACCCCCCAAGCCTGGTGAGCAATCCACCACAACAGCTGCAAGAAGGGGCAATAAATGAACAAATGAAGAGCGTTCTCCGGAACCAGGTTGCATAAAACACAATTTTGACCAACCGCAATGTGCTTTTTGTTCAGGATCTCGACAGTGAGAAGTTTGTTCTGAATAGCCAGCCAAGTCAGAATTTTGGTCTTAAGGGGGGCAAAAGACTTCCAAATAGTGTTAGCAAAAGGTGAAGAAACACCTCCCGAATTAAGAAAGTTATAGAAAGATTTAACTGTGAAATTACCAGAGTTGTTCCATCTCCAGCGATAATCATCCTGGGGTTGCCAGGAATAAGCTTGAAGCAACGCTAAGGGGGAGGAGAGTCTGGGGATTAATGGAGGAGGTAAATTGCAAACAAAAGGGATCTGCCAAGACCTGGAGCCATTGTAGTAAATGATATAATTAGCCACAGTCACTCTAGGATTGGTAGCAAGTTGGAATAACTCAGGAAAAGACGACGCAATACACAGGTTCCCCAACCACAGATCTGTCCAAAACAGAACACAGGTGCCAGGACCACACACTTTAAGAAGGCCACATTTAAAAGGAGTGACAGATTTCCACACACCTTTCCAGAATGGAGATGTTGTAGAAGGTAAAGGGGAGCGAAGTTCCCAAATTTTGTGGCGAGAAGAAATATTTATGACAAATAAAGCGAGCCCAAGACGAGTCTCCCATTTTCAGGATCCTCCAAATCCATTTGCCCATTAACGCTAGATTCTGATTTCTGAGGTTAATAATACCCAGGCCACCCTCACGTTTAGAATGGCAAATCGCAGCCCATTTGCAGAGATGTTTGGCCAGACTGAATAAAGAGGTGCCGGACCAAAAGAAATTACGCCTAATACGGTCGATCTTGGCAATAACCCACGATGGAATGTCGAAGAAGGACATCATATAAAGAGGGATGGAAGAGAGGACAGAGTTAACAAGGATAAGACGTCCTCCCCTCGAAAGAAGTTTACCAGCCCACACATTAAGTCTGGATTCCACTTTGTCTATAAGCGAAGTCCAGTCTGATTTGTGGAGCTTAACCCATCTCAAAGGAATGCCCAGGTAAGGAAGAGGAAACGATGCAATAGCACAGTTAAAAAACTGTGCTATTTTGAAGTTACGATCCACCAAACCACCCAGCCAAATAACCGAAGTTTTACTGAAATTAATAGATAAGCCAGCAGCATTTTCAAAAAGGTAGAGAAGAAGTTTTAAGTTATGCAGAGCGACACCGTTCGGTTTTAGGAAAAGAATTGTATCATCAGCATACTGAAGATTGAGAATACCACAGAAACCATTGAAACCTCCCAAACCATCGATAGGATTGGAATTCCAAGCTTGCAACAACAGTTTACTGGAAACATCGACAACTAGAGAGAATAATAAGGGCGAGATCGGGTCACCCTGACGGAGACCGCGTTTACACTTAAACTTGTGGCCCTCAGTGTCATTAATAAAAATGGAAGAAATACCAAAAAAAGACTAGATTGAATCCAAGCAATCCATTTGAGGCCAAAGCCCCGATGATGAGGGACTTCGAGGAGAAAGTTCCAATCAACTTTGTCATAGGCTTTTTCAAAATCTAGTTTCAGAAGGAACCCTTCCAAATTAGAGCGATGACAGGAGGAAATAATTTCCTGAGTAGAAGCCACACTATCCAAGATAAATCTGTTTTTGATAAAACCTGATTGCGCTGGATCAATGAGCGGGGAAATGACCGAGCTCAGGCGATTAGCCAGAACTTTCATAATGATCTTGAAGGTCGAATTTAATAAGCTAATGGGTCTAAAAGCAGAGACCCTATTGGCACCAATAACATTCGGAATGAACACGATGTTCGCATAATTAATACGGTCGAAAAAGAATTCACCAGAGAAGAGATCAGAGAAAAGGGCCAAGAAGTCGTCTTTCAAAAAATCCCAAAATTTCTGAAAAAAGAAAGCTAGAAGGCCATCCGGTCCAGGAGCGGAATCACTCCGCATCGAGAAAACCGCCTCATTAATTTCTTCCAGAGAGAAAGGAATCTCCAGGCTAGAGAGATCATGAGATTCGGTCCCATAAAGATTGGACCAATTCAGATGACAAGAGCGAGGCATCGACGTACCCATAAGGAGTTTAAAGAATTTAAGAAAGGCGGAGTGAAAGTCAGAATTAGAACGCAAATCCACCTCCTCATCGATGATGGATGAGATATGGATACATCTTTGATGGTAAGAGGCGAATTTGTGGAAGAAGGACATGTTCCCGTCCCCTTCTTTAAGCCACTTAACCTTGGCTCTTTGAGCCCATTTAATATGATCTAAATGAAGAATATACGTAAATTCCCTTTTACATTCATTTCTTTAAAACGGTCAGCCTGGGAGAGAACATGGGTCTCCTCCGCACGGTCAATCTCTAGAATAGTAGAAAGAAGAAAGTTCTTCATAAACCGCATGCTAGAAACTTTTTGTTTATGCCAAATTTTGCTGCTGAATTTAATCGCATGGAGTTTAAGAAGAATTCTGCCCAGTCCAGAGGAACCCGTGACAGCAGATAAACACTCTTCTACTAAGTTCACAAAAACCTGGTCTTCAAGCCAAAATTGTTCAAAACGGAACTTAAAAGGTTTGGAGAAGTTAAAAGCCGAGTGAAGAGCAACGGGGCATATGATCCGAGCAAGGATTAGGCAGAGCTTGAGCAAAAGAATTGTGAAACTTGGAGATCCACTGATGGGAGACTAAAAAACGATCAAGTTTAGCCATAGAGGGGACTAATCTTATATTGGACCAAGTAAAAGAGCGACCGTTGATTGGTACGTCGACTAGTTGGAGGGATCGAATGCAGTCGTTAAACTGGGAAGAGTCAGCAAAGCTGGACGGATTCCCCAATCTTTCATAGGAGAAGCGGGTAACATTAAAGTCACCACAAAAAATCCAAAGCCCTTGAATGGAGCCAATGAAGGAAAGAAATTCTTGCCAGAAGAGAGGATGCCATTCATGGGTCGCAGGCCCATAAACAGAAACCACCGTTAAAGTACAGTTGAACTGAAGCCAATTAAGGGTGACGACAAGAAAAAAGGTAAGACGCTGGATAGCAGTCACGTCAAACGAAGAGGCTTTATAGCCAAAAAGGATCCCGCCTCTCGAATGGATTGCGTCCAACGCGATCCAATCAGAGAGGAGAGAGCCCCCAAGAGCACGACCAAGCGCTTGGGAAAAGGAATTAATCTTAGATTCTTGAATAGAAATAAAGTCACAATGGTAAGAAGAAATGAGGTTATAAATGGCTTCTTGTTTAGATGAGGACCCTAAACTACGAATATTCCAAGAAATACTAATCATGACCACAATTGTTCTCATGAGCTCTCGCTGATTCAAGCGATCTAAGGGAGTTAAGAAGGTTAGAATCGGCCGGGTCCATGACGAAGCCCAAATTAGAGGCTAAGTCAAGGAGATCCGGATCAGATAAAGAATCAAAATGAATCCGGTAAACAGACCCCAGGAGACCTGGGTAGAATCCGAGTTCCCAGAGGTAGGGGGAGGGATTTCCAAATTGCACACTTGCGCAGCCAAGGAAGCTCTGTTAGAAGGCGAGCACTTACCCTAGTTTTGCGCGCGAATACGAGCACTAGATCTAATCAACATAGAATTCAACCGGGATTTCACTAGAGAGGCAGGCTTATTTTGTCTAATCACAAGAGCATCTGGAAGAAGGGGAGAAGAGAGAAGAGAAGGGTAGAAGAGGATTGTAAAGGAAGACAATCATCGGTCGGAGAAGGGGAGCTAGTGCAGGTGACCACCTGACGAGCACACTGAAGAACAGAGAAGGGAGAAGGCTGATATTTGATTCATTGATTGATTAATTGATGTTGCATAAAGTATAAACAGTATAGGATTTGGAATTGGGCTAAGTTTACACTCCTATTGCCCAAATATTTATGGCTTGCCTACTTTTTAGATGAGCTACATGAACAGTAAAGATCAAATAATTGAGTTAGATCAAGATTTTGGCTGTTGTGGACGGTAGGGGTGTTCGCAGTAGCACTGTTAAAAAAATCTGAGACCCAGATTCGATCAGGACCTGATACTAGACCCGACGCGGTTAAATACGAGTAGGGTCTGGGTCCAAAAGTAGAACTTGTTTAGATTACCGGGTCAAGTCTGGGTTCTATTGAAATGGACTCAACCTAAACCCGAACCGTCCTTAAAATACTTAGATAGGTACTCCTAAAATTATATCCGACCCGGCCGGACCATTCTTAAAATACTTGGATAGGTACTCCTAAATTTATATCCGATCCGGTCCGGACTCGGACCCTGGGAAGTTAAAGGCATATCTAGAGGTGTCCGACCCGGTCCGGACTCGGACCGTAGGAAGTTAAAGGCATATCTAGAGGTGGTGTAGAACTGTAGAAGCAGGTAGTGAGAGGAGAAACTGAATGTTGGTCTTGGTTGAAGGTGGAGCTCTTCCAAACCTACCTACTGACTTGGGTTTTTTTAGAATGGCTTCTCTTGGAATGCAAGTTTTTTATGCCCTATATTGTAATTTCTCATGCTTTATTTGTATTTTGTGAATTAGGGCTAACTATTTTAGGAGATGGTTATTATAAATTTGAATGTTCTCTTAATATCTAATTAATGGAACATGATGGTCTCTTGGATCATCTATTATCTTTAAAAAAAAAAACATAAGATGCAATTGTTTCAATCAATTCCCCGTGTGTCTTCTTTGGAGAGCTTATTCCCGGAAGCAGCAAGGAGTATGATCAACACAGACTCACTGGTCGCAGATGTCTAGCGTAACGGAAGACTAAAGCTAAAGCAAAGAGAGAAAGCGACACAGGAAGGCACCATCCAATTACACGAAATTAATATATTAGTTCAAAATGAGGGAAGGACAACTTCTAACACTGAAGATATCAGGAGTTGGATCTTAGACTCGAACGAAATCTTTACGGTAGCATCACTATACAATAGGTTGAATGATGGCGGGATTAGAAGCAAAGATAGCAAAACCATATGGAATACTCCAGCACCTATGAAGGTTAAAGCGTTCTTCTGGCTAGTGGCGAATGACACTATTTTAAGTAGGGTAAATCTTCTAAAGCGGGGTATACAGCTGGACTTAGAGTGTTCTAGATACAACAATGGTGATGAGGACACGGACCACATATTTTTCAACTGTAATAGGGCTAAGCTAACTTGAGAGGTAGTTAGTAGAGGGTTTGGGGGTTTACAAAACCCATCCTCAATCTCTGAGGATTGGGATATAGGTAGAGGGGACAAGATCAAGAAAGAGGATAGGGAGGCGTGGTTCCTGTCAGTAGTTGCGGCAATTTGGGGTCTCTGGCTAGACCGAAACAATTTGTGTTTTCGAAATTTAAATCTTAGATTCACAGTGTTGATGCATCAGATTTACAGTTTCATTTATATATGGGCAGGTCAGGTGGGTCAGAGAAAGAAGCTACGCATGTAATACCTCAAACTTTCATTTTAATAAAAATATTATTTTTTTTCACGTGTTGTGCACGTGAAAATTTCATGTGTATTTTATTTTATTTATTTTTATATGAAATCTCATTTTTGTATGAACAATTATTTTCATTTTTCTAAAAGCTTATTTCTAAAGCCTAAAAACACTATTTGTTTATTTTAGCCTACTTTAACTAATTATAGATTTGGTTGTCTTGGCCCACAACCTAAGCCCACTATTTATGAAGCCCACAATTTAATTAATCAATTAAAGGGCTCACACCTGTCATGCAGAGACAAATAGTGAACAAATTGATTTATTAAAATTGTACATTTTTTTAAATATGGGGACTAGGTGGCACGTGCGAAGCACGTAGTGTGCAATGCACACCAATTCTTGGTGGCCGGATATGGGTTTGAATGATGGAGAGTGGATTTGTGCATATGGGTAGTTACTTGATGTGTGGGTGGTTACTACAACTTCCTCTCTTATCCTAGCCCTCCATTCTATAACCATTCACTGAATCCTAGCCTTCCAATCTACTTCAAAGTTAGTATAAATACCCCTTCCATCTATTTGTATTTGACACTAGTAATCTATTGAAAGAAGAGAAAATTTTATAAGAGACATATTAGTGTGCGTTGAGTTGTTCTTGGAAGCCGGCCACCACATCTTGGAGCTTTCGGTGTTGGCAAGGAGGAGGTGGCGTGCATTGCAATCTAGGAGGCTCTACGGGATATTTCTTAATTGGGTTTTCTTCAAAAAGGTGGGTGTTTCTCAGGACTTCTAAAGTAGAAATCATGCTAGGATTGAAATTGAATTGTTTTTATATGTGTGATAAAGTTAGATTGATTGAATGACTGTTAATAGATGTAATGACAATCTTCCATGCTATATATCATGTGAAAATTTGAATGAATGGGAATAATTAAAGACATCTTTGAGCAATTAGGAAATTAGCGGTACAGTCGACCGATCTGTCGAACAGTCGACTGGTCTAAGAAAATGAAATACATATACAGTTCGAAACTCCATGAAATGATAGGATTAATGTGTGCTATTATTTTGATTTTAATCTAGCATGCTAAATCGGAGTTGATATTTATCTCTGTAGATAGACAATGAGTAAAAGAAAAGTGTATGGTTAGAAATCGTAATTGTGTGAAAGAAAAATACTAGTTATGAGAATTCTACATTAGATTGTAAACTATGTTTATGGTGATGATAACCGGATACAATTGCATGTTTGTATCGATATTGAATATACTGTAGTCTAACAAAATGCTGTGTGCTAATCGAAAGAAAGAAGGAAGAAATATTTTCCTAATTCGAAGTTAACTCTTTTCAGTCGACCGAATAAATGTTGTAGTCGACTGTCCTGAACAATGAAAGTTTTCGAATCAAAACCTTGTAGAACAGCCGACTGGTTTGAGTAACAGTCGACTGACCCGTGATTGATATTTTAGAGTTGTTAACACTGCGGCACAGTCGACTGGTCATGTGCAGCAGTCGACTATTCCGAAACTTTTCCTTGAATAATTTTCCTTGCTGAACAAGTCGACTGAATGTGGTTTGAGTCGACTGTCCAGACCCTTTTTGACATCTCAGAATTTTAAATTTGCTTTGAGATAAAGATTATGAATCCACTGTTGATGAATGATTATTTGTTGTGACAATTTAGAAGAAGTAAATTCTCTTTGACTTTGCATGAATTTATACATGAAATGAAGTAAAACATTTTATTGAATTTATGAAAGCTTTATGATTGTGAAAGCTATGAACATGAAAAGAAAAATCTATTGTGATTATGAAAAATGAACTTATGAGCTTGTAATGCTCAATCCTTGGTGATTGTGAATTGAAATTGAGAACTAGAGGGTAGCTAAGTCTCACACCGGCATTGAAAAGAAATGAATTGAAATGAATTGTCGAAATGAAAGACCAAGGTTTGGATCATATTGGATGAATGATTAAGTCCGGTATAGTGGAGAGGCTAACTCTAGAGAATTGATTTTGTTCATGATTCTAATAAACTAAGGACTAGATACATAGTGGAGATGTGATGAAAGTAAGAGAAAAACATAAGTACGAGGGCCATCGGATTGGCGGTGTGAGAGTGTTTCACAGGCTGTCTTCACGATGCGTCGTGACATGACGTGAGCACTGCTCCAGAATTATCATCCCGGTGGCGACGCTTGTGGGGTGTTTGGTGACTGCGGGTGGTGTCATGTTCCATGACGGAGGCTGAATTGACCACAGGCTGTCTTCACGATGCATCGTGACATGACGTGGGATTCCCCTCCAGGCTGTCTAGACATGAGCTCGTAGATCATAGAACATCTAGGATACTTACCGTAGTTACAGTAGTAGATTAAGCCATGACGAGGGATTGAACCCTATAAAATGAAGTACGATTAAGGGCTTGCCCTCGGACCTATGTAGTATGGGATGTATAGAATCCGAACAAGTGCGCATTAGTGTCATATAACATAATAATTGCATTAAGGACTAAGTGCACAATCACAACACGACATCAACAGGATAGTCCATTTAGCTTTGTTTGTGAACAAGCTTGTGGTTTGTTAAAAAATGAGAATCATTATACTGTTTGTGGCATAGAGAGGATGGCTATGTATAATTTTCGTCGGTTGAATAAACTGACGTACCCACAGTTTTGTATGCAGGATAAATGGCTTGATAAAGATTAAAGGAGAACTGATGCTCATAGATAATTCGTTGTTGTATCTTTGTATAATGTTGTAAATTGCTTCCGCTGTCATTACATGTAAATTATTTGTGATATATGCTTCCGCTGTAAAATGTAAAGTGTAAAAATCTCATGTAACTCTGATGTAAAGTGAAAAGTTTTTATTTCCTTGTAAAATTGTACTAAATGAAGTGTAAAGATCCGTGGAATCTCGAATTCAGTTGTATTTTGGAATTCGGGGTGTTACAACGCATGGGCAGGGAGTAGTCGGACGGTGCTACCAACAATAGGGGGACGACTCGTATTTTGAGATTCTTGCATTTGTATTTCCTTTTGATTCATGTCTTCTAGACTGATAGGATGCGAGATGTTTGTACTTTATATGCTTTGTACTTTACTCTACTTTATTTCGTTAATCTGTCATTAATGGAACAATGACCATGTCATATTTATTCTAAAACTAGGTTTGCCCGTTGACACATGCCTATGGCACGTCTTCGGTACGGTGCATCTTGTTTGATCATATAAAATAGTTTTGGAAGTCTAGCAAATTAATTAAAGTAGCAAACATAGAGCAAAAAACATATTATATGGTTTTTTTGAATTATTTTTAAAGTTGTTAAATTTTTAAATTTTTTAGTTTTTTAATTTTTAATTTTTAATTTTTAAAATTTTTTATTTTCTTAATTTTTTGAATAGAGGAGGGAAGGAGAGAGAGAACAAAAAATAATTAAATAAATATAGAAGTTGTTTTGGGTGGGGGATTTGAATTTAAGTTTTGGAGGGAAACTTTTGGGGGAAAACTTTTGGGGGAGAAAATATGTTTTGTGAGGTTAGATCTAGGCCTTTGATTTTTGGGGAATTGAAGGAGAGCCACTTGATAGCTTTCTTTGTGTTTTATTATATAGATAATAAAAAAAAAAGTCTAGCCTGCATGGTGAATAAAATTAGTATCACAACATAAATTAGAACACATATCATATTAATTGTTTACACATGCGACAAAAATCTGGTTAAAACCCGGACCTGTATTGGACCAGGATCATACTTGCATCAAAAAATCAGGAATGGGAAATTACCCGGTTCCCATACCCGAGCTAACAGTTGGACATAAGCAGTGCATGCAAGAACCCACAAAGAAACGAAGCAACAAATAATGATGCCCACTGTCCAACTTGGTGAGATGGTATCACAGTGTGCCATGAAAGTGCAATTTGATCATCTTGGAGTTATTCAACCTTCCGATGTGGGAATAAATTGCTTGAGAGCATCTGTAGTTGTTTGCTAAATATGTATAATATGCATATTTTGTTTAAAAAATCGTTGCAGTCGTCTGCTAAATATGCATATTTTGCATATTTTGCTACAGTAGATTGCTATAAATGAGAGCGGATATGAGAATTATGCATAATTTAAAGGACGCAACTTCGAGTTTCGTCACTCGAAAAAATATTATTTTTAAATCGTCGGACGCAACTTCCAATACCGTCCCTCCCAAAAAAAATTAATTTTTGCAAATAAAAAAAACCGAAAAATCCAAAAGCCCTCGGGCGCAACTTGATGTTGCGTCCCTCCACGCACGCAATCCTCGGACGCAACTTCATGTTGCGTCGTGGGGGTTTTTTTTTTTTTTTTAAATATATTGAATTACCTATGCAATGTGAACTTCATGTGATGTTTGTTTACCTATGTGATGTTTTTTTACCTATGCAATGTGAACTTCATGTGATACATACATTGAATTACCTATGCAATGTAAAAAAAAAAAAAAAAAAATTGAATTACCAATGCAATATTGCCGGACGCAACTTCATGTTGCGTCTGGCAATTCTATTAGTTTTTTTCCCCCTCCGACGCAATGTGAACTTCCGTTTAATTTTTTTTTCCCCTCCGACGCAACTTCGAGTTCCGTTTGATCTGAGATTTTTATTATTTTAAATTAAATTGATAAAAAATAGCATTCGACGACTGCAGCACAATAGCCAAATGCTATATGCATTTATCCATACTAGTAATTTACACGTGTGATGCACGTTTTAATAATTTCAAAAAATAAAAATAAAAACTCTGCCGGAGGGAGGATTCAAACCGGAAACCTCCTTTATATTAGTTATGTACGTGCGTTACACATATTGGTAGAATGACAAAATGACAAATGACACTAAGACCTTCTCCCATTATTATTATTATTATTATTATTATTATTATATATCTTAAGCTAATAGGCCTACCTCATCTCTCCTTTCTCTAATTTGAAATAGAGAAAGGAGAGCAAAAGTGGTAGTTAACACGTGCAGCCCACACATCAAATACCAAAATAGAATTAATTTAAAAAACACAATTAAAAAACTTTCTTCTACCAAATCTCCCACAAACCCACAAACCCTAACCCTCCCTACCCCAAAACCCACCCAAATCTCCTCACCCACTCATCCCCACCCACCGCCCATCGTTGCCTTTGCCCCTCCCTACCCGCCGCCCGTCGCTGCCCTCCATAAACATCCATCACTTTGCCGGTCGCTGCCCCCCCCCCCCCCGCCGCCCCTCATTGACCCCCGCCCGTCGCTACTCTCCATCGCTTCGCCGTCGTCGTCCGTCGCCGGCAATAAAAAGGACTAACTTCATGTGATTAGAAGAGGAGATGCTTGCTTTAGGTAACAGCGAAAGATATTTCCTCCTTTTTTTTAAAAAAAATACTTTTATTTAATTACCCATTTCATATATTAACTTTTATTTTGGAAGTTACCCAGAGTCATCCTCATGGGAAAACAAAAGACCTTAGATGGGGTTAGAATCTCTGTCACCCTCATATGAGGGCGAGAAATATCTTATTGCACTATACATGTCTGGCAAATCAAGTAATTAAGCTATACAAAAGGTCCAAATTGGGTTGATGAAAGTGTTTTTAAGTTCTTAACTTTTAACTCAGAATTGGATGTTTTCACCTTTTAAATGAATTGAAGAAAATTGACACAAACAAGTAATATAATGAGGGCACTGCTGACTTCAGATCAACCTAAAATTGCACATTCGATAAGAATTTTAAAATTAAGACAAAAACGCTTGCGAAGTACTTTGGCAAATAATTTGCTTACCCATACATCTGAAAGGAGGGTGGTATTCAACCTAAACACTTTAGATCAACATTTTTTAGTTCCATATAATTTTATGACACTCAATTTTTTTTTAATCTGTGCTATCTGCACAGGGTAATTATTCGACTATTTTTTTTATTTTCTTTTGATTGAATAGAAATATAGAATGATGTTGGTTGGTTTGAAATTATGAATTAGTTAATTTGTATATTTGTCATCTTTTCATTATGTTGTGATTGAAATAGCTAAGAGGCATTTCTAAATTTGTAAGTATCGTATAATTTTATGAGTCCCTCAAAATTATTTTAGTATGTGCAATTTGCACAGGGTAACACTAGGTCTACCCCTCTCTCCTTCCTTCATTTGAAATAGAGAAAGGAGAGCAAAAGTAGGGGAACCAATTTAAATTATTATCACGTGCATTCCACACATTTTTGTTTAGTTTTTTTTTGTTTTTAATTGAAAACCCTACAGCCACATCCCTCTGCTTCCCCATCGCTCTGCCTCCATGCCCCGTTACCAACATCGCCGCCTCCCGCCGCCCGTTCGCCGTCTCCACCTCCCGCGCTCCTCGCCACTGCCCATGCTTCTCCCGCCGCTCGCGCTCTCCGCCTCCACCTCTACTCCGCCGCTGCTGTACACGGAAGAACGTCACTGATGTACACGGAAGGTATCTCTCGCTTCTTTAGATTTTTTATTTTTTATTAGCATTATTATGTTTTATTTCTTTAATTTTCGCGTTCTTTTTCCAGTTTTGGGATGAGTTTTAGGGTTTTGATGAGGTTGAACAACGAGACAGTCTCGATTGAACTCAACCACGTCACTGTTGTTCACTGCAGGTACCTCCCTATCTTCTTTGATTTCTTAATTTTTAATAGTATTATTATGTTTTATTTCTTTAATTTTTGTGTTCCTTTTTTAGTTTTGGAGATGAGTTTGAGGTTTTTGATGAAGCTGAACGATAAGATGGTTTTTGTCGAACTCAAGAATGTCATTGCTGCTCACAACACCATCGAAGGTACCTTATCACCCTTTTTTCTCTCTAATTTAGAATTTTGTAGTTAATATTTTTTGTTAGAATTTGAAGATAATTAGTGACTTATGAGTCTGTCAAACTTATTTTAGGCTGTGCAATTTGCACAAGGTAATACTAGTTATAATATTATATTATTATTATTATTAGAGAAATGCATAATTTACACAACTGTGGATGCTATGAGGGGGAATTTTCCGTTGTACTAGACAAGGGCGTCCGTGTTATGGGCCTCTTTGAATTCAAATTCAAAACTATATTCAAAGCCTACAAGCCCAACCAAGCCCACTCCAAGAACTATTATTGTAAAAAAACTACACCAGGGTCAAAGCGCAAGTGAGTCTGGCCTACCAAAGCCCTATCCCCAAGCAAATCTGAAACAAAACCAACAACGGACTCGACTCGATTTCCTCTGATCCCTTTCCCGGATCTGTTGCGCCCCACGCAACACCAAACCCCTCCACCGTCCATTCAGATCCTACTGGATCCGCTGCAATACACAAAACACCAAACAACTCATCCACCCTCTAATCAAAATACTGCAAATCAGACAATAACATACACTGCTACAACCAATCATCTCCCACCATTACAAACTCCGCCAAATCATACCTCGACGACCCCGCATCAGGAGACGAAGATAAAATAGACTTGGATAAGTTTTTTTCAAATTCAATCTGATGATGAAAGCTTGAACAATGAAGAATCGGGATATGAAGGACTTCGCAAGTACATGGATGTGTATGTCCTCTCATCAGTGCAGCCCACCGAGGTGGTCCCTTCCACCTACCCTGTAGACCCGAGTCTACATTCTCAAGACTAGAACAAGGGAGCACTTATGGACCTACTGGAGGTTGTTGCGGCGGCCCATAACTCTGGTGGAGTTACGCATAAATTCTTGGCTTCTATTTTTAATTTCATGTTAGATTATGATGTTCTACGCCTAGCCAAAGTTTGCTACTATGACATAAACGATCAAGATCGCATTTCCATACTCTTTAATAAAATTATTGGTTGAGAGTGGATAAGGAAACCCTAGGATCAAACCTAGATGACACCTTCACATCACCTACACAATCCCAATGAACTGCCTGTTCTGGAACATTAAAGGGCTGGGAGATCAAGGAAAACGGGAAATGGTTCACGATACAATATCATCCGCTACAACATATATAGTTGGGCTACAGGAAACCAAACTTCAACATTCTAACCGTCTCAGACGAGTGGGTGGGAATAGAATCAGGGAATGGCGCTTATTACTATTTAATGGTGTGTCTAGTGGGATTGCAATTGGTTTCAACCCAGACATGTTTGATTGCATGGATGAGTGGAGAGGGATTTACTCCATCTCCATCCTCCTTAGACGGTGCAACGAAGGATGGACCAATGTCTACGGCCCACACATCGCGAACGAAAGTGTTTCCCTTTGGAAGAAGCTCCATTCAATCCTAGCCCGATGACAAGCCCCCTAACGCATTGGTGGCAATTTTAACATCACACAGTTCACGTTCGGACAAAGATGTAATACCCCTAAAATAAATAACAATTATGTTGATATGGTTATTTTATTTTTATCATACAGTATTCTTACTATGTTTGTTTTCATCTATATATTTTCTTTAAAGCCCAACTTGCTTTCTTTTTAAAGCCCAACTTTTCTTTTCTTAAGGCCCAATCCAACATGGTTAAGTGTAATTCATTAAAGCTTGAGGGGTCAAGTGTAAAAGAGGGGGACACCTAAGCATTCTACACCTTTCCACACTTCACTACTTCTCTCTCTTTCTCTCTTTACAGCCGGCAGCCAACAACAGCAATTTTCTCCACCCCTTTTCTTTATATATTTACCTACTACTACTACTTCTATTTCTACTACTACTTCACTACTACTACTACTACTGCTGTTACTGCCTAATACTACTACTGTTGCTGCTGTCTTCTATTACTACTGCTGCTGTCTTCCACTACTTCTACTGCTATTTACTACCACTACTACTCCTATTACTACTTCTATTGCTGATTACTTCTACTACTGCTTACTTTTACTACTGCTGCTACTGTTGTTTAATACTGTTTCTCCTACTACTACTTCAACTACTACTATTACCTACTACTACTTCTACTACTACTACCTACTACTACTTCAACTACTACTACTACATACTACTACTTACTACTACTTCTACTACCTTACTACTACTACTATTGGAATGGAGGAAGAAGTCAAGGAAAAATCAAGGGAAGCAAGGAGGAGAGGGCGATTGAAGACTTTTTTCACCAAATCAAAGTGGGTATTCTTCACACCTCATGTATTATTATTTTTCTTTATATATGGAATGAATGATTGATGTTTGCTAGAAATTATAGTGGGTGTTCTTCATCTTTTTAATATAAAGATTATACTTTTATGCATCCGAATGGTAGTAGAAGAGTAAAGATGAAATTTTTATACTTGATTATGAAATAAAAATCATGTCTTTGGATCAATAGCTTGATTGTTGACTATAGATTGTAAAGTTGTGATTTTTATGATGATTTGTGTAGTATATTGTTCATGTTAGTAAGATTAACTTTAGGTTAGTAAGCTCTTGCTCATATTAGTAAGTTTCAGTCATGTTAGTAAGTAATGATGATGTTAGTAAGTTAGTAAGATGTCATGTGAGAAAGGTTTACATTAGTAAGTAAAAAATTGATTAGAATAAATTAGAAAGTTGAAATGTGGACTTAATAGACTCAATGAAGACTTGACTCATGTTGGTAAATGGAAGTATGAACTTTGCTATAGAATTATTGACAGAAGTTTTCCTATTTATGATAAGATGTATGTTGTTGTTTGGAGATTATATTAAAATTATTAGTAGCTTGAAATTGCAAGTAGTAGTAGCCTACATTGTTAAGTAGAATGTGTTAGTATTAATTGCCTTGGGTGAAGTAGAAGTTCGTGCTTTTATTTTTTAAGAAAGTGATAAATGGTAAGGGGTAGTAGGTGATCATACTAGTAAATAAGTGAAGTGGTAGTAGTTAATCATGAAGTGAACCATGTTGCATTAATATTGTAGCTACTTGTTAATCATGTTAAACTCATTTAGTAGGTTAATGTTGTGGTTGTAGCTACTTGTTTATTAACTACTTGTTAAGAGTATTATCTCGATGATGAATTGCTTATAGAAGCAGAGATATAACATGTGTTTTTATGGCGATTGCCTTTCTCATGAGTTATTCGTTGATATGGCCAGATGCGCCGGATATGGACCGGATAAGGGCCAAGTTGGGCCAATAATTGAGAATAAGAATGTAATGATAATCTAGTGTAATTGTAAACAATGAGACCTTAAGTACTAATAATTTCACCTAGAAAGTAAATGGTGTTTAATGAGGGAATTAAGCGGATGAGATTTGACCTAAGTTATATAAATTAGTAAAGGCATTGGTCCTAAGTAGTGTGACTCATGATTGGTAAGGACAAACACTAGTTGGGCGTGTACTCACCTGTCAAGGGGACACGTGCATCGTCGTATCGTCTGGGACACGTGCGGCGTCGTCTCAACTGTTAATTTCTGGAATTTAGCGATAAGAACAGGATGTGGACGTAAGTCACAAATCCTATTGGAACTTAAGAGATGGACTCTTAAGTCGTCTATGTTCTGGGTTATCAATACAAACAAGGAGTAAGAGTGTAACTCTAAGTCTCTTGGAGGAGTAGGGATGGCCCTATCGATTCGCCTTATGTTCATGATAACTTTGGTAGGGGCAGGAGTGGAGAAGAACCATGATTTCGGCAGAGCTGATGATCACCGGCCTGACCAGGAATGGAGAGGAGCCACGATCCTGTCGGACTGGAGAAGGACCATGATCTGAACGAACAGAGCGATCACTGCCGTTCGAAGTGGAGAATGACCACGATCCGACTGCAGGAGCGGAAATGGACCACATGTACTGCAGACTCTACCAATCACTAGATGAATGTCAGAAACAGGAAAGAGTACAAGAGTAGGATGCATGGCAAGAGATAGAACTCTATCATCTGGAGAATACGAACTCGATTTAGAGAGTATGTAGTATGGGATGCATACGTTTCCAAATCAAGTTTGTATTAGAATAAGAGCATGGTATGCATATGAGTTGTGCATTAGAATCTAGATCATGGCATACACCAACACTTGTGGTTTAACTTTCACATTTTTCTTCTCTATCAAATGTTGATTGTTGAGGATTTTGGAGATTGCGGTTTTCATCCGCATCGCGTTAGTTATATTCAACTGGCGTGCCCACAGTTTGCTAATTGCAGGATTGCTGACCGTGGAGCAGGGGACTCGAGCTGCGGAAAGCATCCAAGTGGAAGATATAGTTTCCTTCTGTAATATAAGTTTCTAATTTCCTATGATTTCTGTGTTGTGTACTCATTGAAGTACAGATTCTGGGTAAGTGTCACGAGCTTCCAGTGTGTGGAACTCGGGGCGCTACAACAAAGGTAGGGTTAACAATGAGGCGGAACGAGAGGTCTTCAATTGCACGATTCATGCGTTAGAGCTTATAAATATATCAGATATGCTATTCACATGGTCAAACATGCAACATGGACTGTGTTGCAACTATCGAGGAGACCATACACTACTGTCACTCTATAAACACCAAGAGTTAAACTATTGATGCTGGATTTTAAGAAGGTGTATGACCCAGTTGAATGGGACTGTATGATCGAAACCCTTAACATGATGAGATTTGCCCCCAGATTGTTGCGATGGAGCCAACAGTGCCTCAACACGAATCGAACTTCAATATTGGTCAATGGAAGAGCTGGCCATCTGTTCTCATCCAAACAAGGTTTGCGCTAAGGGGACCCACTATCCCCTCTCTTGTTCACCCTAGTCTTGAAGCCCTACTGTTGTGCAATCTAGCTACCTAAATAAATAGATAAAACTAGACACAAATTAAAAACCTCGCAAGTGTACGAATCGTTTGGAGAAGCGTAGTGACGAGCAAGGGTCGATCCCACAGAGATTGTAGAGATTAACTTACTAACCAATAAAACAAAATAAAATGCAAATCATAGAGTTTGTTCTAAAAGTCTGATTGAAAGGAAATGAAAGAGATAAAAAAAATCTAAATTAAGTAGCATCACAATGTGAGTCACAAATATCTATTAAAGTAGTTGGGTATTGATTTCCACCTATAGTCAGTAATGCTAAGTCGTATACTACTCCAATTGCTCATGTTTGTTCCTTTAAGGGCATGGTATCTACTCCTTAAAGTAATGTTTCCCTAAGCCAAGAATCAGGCATGGTATCTACTCTAATTCGTTTCTTTCCCTAAGTATTTAGCATGGTATCTACTAAGTTGCACTTGAAGAAAGCATATGAACAATGGAAACGAACAAACACTTGAAGTTCTAGAAATTGGTATCAGATCTAGATCCTTCAAGTTGATTAAACCAAGAACCCCGAAAGATTCCCTTATTACAAGATATGAACACGAGATACGGGTCGTCTCAATATGCTCATATAACAGATTCAGATCTATACTACACAAACTTAATAATCTCAGATTCAGACCAGTCGACTTGCTGTCACCTCAGTCGACTGCCCTTAGGACTCTGAACAAGTTTGATTATTATAAATCTATTCCAATTCACTCAGGTTTAATCAATAAGTAATAGAATAGTATTCAGAAGAATATAAGCATTACATAACTACGGTTTCAATCAACCCTACTATGGAAGTTAGTTCCACATAATACAACTTCTATTGATTGATAAAATAGAGTTCATGACTACAATAAAAATAAGACTCAAAGGAAGAACAGAAGAACACTGATTTGTATGATGTTGAAATTGAGCCCAATCAGCAGTCGACTTGTTCTCCTTCTTGATGCTTGCTGTAGATGGCTTTTCTTGTTGATGGATCCGGCCTCTCCCTCTTTATGCCTCTTCGTTGATATTTATAGAACACGGCTAGAGAATTAGGGTTTGCACTTTTCTTTTATAGAAAGGTCCTCTTCTTTTTATTTATTTCCTCCCTTATTTGATCTGCGTTTTATTTCTTTCTCTTTTCTTCTTTCCTTCCTTATTTGCAAAGTTCATGATTTCTTATCTTTTAACGCATAAGACTGAGTCCACCTTCTTAGTTAATGACGAGTTGTTACATGCAGACAACCTGGGTTTGGATGAGGATGCATCTTCATATGTTCTTATCTTCTGACTCCGTCGACGACCAGTCGACTGTCTTGGGACGCAGTCAACTGTGCCGAGCCCCATCATACTCTCTGCCCAGTCGCCTGTTTGAAGAACCAGTCGACTGATCTATGCTTTTCCCTGTATATCATCCTCTTAGTCTATATTAGTCTGGAATCTGCTTCGTTTTGCTGCTTTTGGTTGTTTCCTATGGAAAAGAAGAAAAGAAGAGTAAAATACCACATATAAAGCATTTAAATGTCCATTTGCATTAAGATTATTGCTCCTAAAAGTGACTATTATTGAGTCCATCACCTACGGAGAATGGCTAACAAATGCATGGAAAGGGGATGGATCTCCCCTATAGGGCATGCAAGAAATCGAGGGGGTTGTTCCATCCTACAATACGCCGACGATACCGTGTTTTTTCGTAATGGCAGCATCGAAGAGATAGTGACTTCAAAGGACTCTTGTACTGCTTTGAACTATGGTCAGGATTACGGGTGAACTTCCATAAGAGTAGTATCATCCCCATTGCACCTTTTGATGAAGATACATGGGATTGATTACCCCTCAGATACATGGGATTACCCCTCAGACCAGGAAAACTCAAAAGGACCGATTGGCTCCCTATCATTGGTAGGTTGGAATCTAGACTTGCTGGATGAAAAGGCAGATACCTATCGATAAGGGGGAAGGTGACAATCATCAACGAAGTACTGCCCAACCTTCCAATCTATTACATGTCCTTTTTTGAAATACCTAGGTGGGTAGTCCAAAGGATAGGGTTCACAAATGTTTCCTATGGAAAGGCGCAAACACGGTTAGAGGTGGGCATCACCTTGATTAGATGGGGGAAAACATGCATCTGTAAAGCGCACGTGGGACTTCGTATCACTGATCTTAAGGACATGAAGCTCGTCCTACTATGTAAATGGTGGTGAAAAATTTACTACCCCAATGGTGAGGGTTGGCAAAACTCAATCCAGCAACATCTCAAGGGTAATGGTTTTGGAGGGGAGTCATCAAAGCGCACGACCCGTTCAGTAGCTGCACATCTTCCTTCTTGTGAAATGGACACTCAACCAGATTTTGGTTGGACAACTAGTGCGAAGGCCAACCTCTGAAGTCAATTTTCCCTGACTTATTCCAGTGATGCTCACACCCTAACATGACTGTAGCAAAAGCTTGGAAAAGGAACAACTAGAACTCAATCCCCAGCTCAACACTATCACCACAACTGAAGAGTAGATTGGCAGAACTATGTCAACACATTGGGAACTCCATGGTCCGACGTCAGGCCCAAATAATTGCTCTTGGGAGTTAGAGAAAAATGGCAATTCATTGTCTGCTCACTATGCTCCAGGGTACACTACTTCGGGTGTCCCCCCCTTAAAGGTGTGAATCTTTGTGTGGTTAGTGCTGAATGATGCAATCATCACCCATGAGAACTTGGCCAAGAGACAACTAACAATCAATACTACTTGTGGCTTTTGTAACACCCACGTAGAGACTAGGAACCACCTATTCCTTGATTGCCTTAGAAGCAAGGTCATTTGGCACGATGTACTCCTCGCTCTCGGAGTGCACTCCTTCCCCCACCACATTCAATGACCGATGGATAGGTGACACACTAGCAAGAAATAGACACGATATGAGAAAAGTAGGTACATTGCGGTAGCTGCAACAGCCTAAACACTCTGGCTAGATAAGACCAATATCTATTTTCGTGACTTTTGTACTAATTCCGCCCATGAAAAACTCACCCATATCATGCACATGATTACACTTTAGGCAGAGCCAACAACCACTGGAGCCAAGGAGCGTATCTCGAATTATTTTCCTCAGTAGACGTACGACGATGAGGAGATCGAGATTAGCCCAACTATGAGCTAGAGCCGACCCCCAGGATTGTTGTTGGGGACGTTATGATTATGTTTTTTTATTTATATGTTTCTACTTTGTTGCTTTTTGCATTATCTATCCGCCTTAAGTTGTTGGAAACTTATCTTATGTATCTTTTTTTTTTGCTTGATCCAGGATTTCTGGGTATGTTTCGTTATTTTTCATTAACAAAATATGGTAGCCGTTCTCCACCTTTTCTTCACAATAAATAAATAATTTTTTAATGGAATTTCAAATACTGACAAATTTCTGTTCTTATGAAAGAGAGTCAACCAAATGAATGAATTATATTGCTTGCGAGTGTCGTACAGAAACGAATATGAACAAGTTGCACAGACAGATCAATTGAGCACACATTGATCGCCTAATCTTTATCTACAAGACTATACAACTGAATATTTCAGTTATCTGAGTGCTCAAACAGAGCATAAAATCACCCCTATTAGGGGCTTCAAGACATATACATTAAGACTTGGAGGCTCCAATGAATTGGACAGCTAGAATAGCTGTTGCTTGGTCTCAAGTAACCCAATCTTTTCCGCAAATAATTTACACTGCGGGAGAAAGTAAATTAATTCAGCAGTCAGCAGATTGAGCAACAATATAAGTATTTCGTGAATGTCATTACTTGCTGTATATAATGAGAGTATTAATGTAATAGGATGTATGGTATGGAGAGATATTTGAATGTACATTACATATATGAAATAGTTTCAGGTATAAAACATCTTTTTTGATAGATCCTGGTATGGAAATATCTATAGCTATAATATAGACCCTGTATCGTCGGATTGAGATATTTGGTAGGGAGATATATGTACATTACACTATGAAATATTTCCTCGTATAGCATTGGATAAGAAGACTAGCAACTAATCAAGAAAAGAAGAAATCAATTACCTTAACTTTCAGGTCCTGTACTTCAATTTCAAGGGAATTATTTTGTTCCTTAAGTTTACGGACTGCATTTTCTGCTGCCGAGGGGTTTATAGCAGATGAAAGCTTTGATAATCCAGTAACCTGATATGATATTCACTCAGAAGGGGACACTAAATAAAGAATTTTTTTTACTTCAAATTGGGAAAAGGTGTGTAAGTTATATGTCAACCACCTTGAGGATGTATGTACACAAGGCCAGCAGCTTCTGAGTCTGCTGAATTCTTTCCTCTTCACTATCCTGTTAAATAAGAGAACAGATGAAACCAAATTATTCACAACATAGTTCGAACTAATATAGTAGAAACATCAAGCAATATGGTAAAGAATACAGTTGAAGACCAAACTAGTTGCAGTTAGCTACCACATTCTTCAAACCAACAAAAGCAATACCATATTCCTCTTGATAGTAAGAGAAATGTTGTGGGTAAACTAAGCAATTATGGTCTCCATATGTATTCTTTACCCTACTGCTTTTTTGTTGTTGCATATTGACTTCCTGAGAATACAAAATGGACACATTACATTTAATTTCGTCCTCAACTGCTCCTCTTCGTCAATGTTAACAAAAGGTTTTTTGCCGCTAGCCGCTCGATATTGTGCAAGCTCTTCTTTAACACGTGAAAAAATTGTCTCTGTTCTCTCCAACTTTGCATGTAGGTCCTCAATCTGAGTTCTCAAAATTTTGTTTTCTTCCTGCAACAAAGCATGAATTGTAGTAGAAGTTAATAAACATAAAACTTAAACCAAGTAAAATCCACTTGTAAGCAGCACTGAAGATCTTAGTTCTCTTAAGTACATACAGTTAAGCCTCGAAATTGTGCATTGTGCATTCTTTTCCAGATATGGATTATGTCTTTTCGGCAGTAGATACTAATAGTTACTTCAAGAGTGCATGTGCATCCTTTCGCAAAACATTATGATCCGGAACAAGAGATCCAGATCGTGGTTCAGACGGGGGTTAACAAATGCCGTAACACTGGTCGGAAACCAAAGGATGAGTAGGGGATGAAGTCAGGTGGTGCATGTGCCTCTTTAGGGTCACTTTGATTAAATCCAGCTACTGATTCCTCACTATTAGATATATGTTGTAGTAGTTAAATTCTGGATAGACTCCTTACTTATGTATCTTGTATATATGCTAAGTATTGTATCCAGTCAAGATAAGAATAAAAAATAGCATACTATTTCATGGTATGGGAGCCACAACCCTAACCCTAGCCAGTTGCCGCCGCCGCCGTCAACAGCCACCTGCGGCCTTGCCATCGGACCCAGCCGCTGCCATCCCATCTCGATTCTGAAACCCTAACCTTTCGCACTCAGATACTCAATCATGGCAACGACATACGCATCCATGTAGCCAGCAAAGCCAGGGTTCGAAGTGACCCCGGAGCAGCTCCACTGCGTCAGGATCACCCTCTCCTAATTTCGATTTGAGATTTGGAAACCCTAGACATCGCAGTCGGTTTGGGATCTTGATTTCGATTTGAGATTTGGAAACCCTAGACATTGCAGTCGGTTTGGGATCTTGATTTGGAAACACTAGCTGCCCAATCATCCCTCCACGTACAGTGATCATCCCTCTCACCATCCTTCCACCGACCTCATCCATGTCTCCATTCAAACCCATTCCCGATCTTGTTCCAGGCTGACCCGAACTTGGCCTCGGCCCGACCTGCGCCTGCTGTTGTTGCTAGTTGTTGTCGCTTCTGTTGTTGTTGTCCCTTGCCGTCGACAACCCCTATGGCTGCTACTGTTGCTGCCTTCTTCTCCTTATTGGGTTCTCTCTACATCCGGACCAGACCCAACCCGGTGCGCCTCAACCCGACCCGACACACCAGATTCGACCCACTGCGCTGCCGCTCCAACCCAGTGCAGCCCGATCCTATCCAACCCGACCTGCTACTGCTGCAAACCAAGCTACAACCAGCCTTCTGGAACTCCAACGGGCTAAGGTCACCCACCCTCTTCATTTTGATTGGGTTTTGAGGTACTACTAAAGTTGAGTGATTTGATTTTATTGTTTAAGTGAGATTGGATTTTGATTTGGATTTAAGTGAAGGAGTAGCTAAACTTGATTTGTTGTGTTTGTGAGGATGTCTCACGTTTATGTGGACAATTTGGTTCCACGAGTGTTGGAGAAGGAGCTTGAGGATGAGTTTCGTACCCATGACATTATCAGAAGTATTTGGGTTGATAGGAAACCCACCAGGTTATGCTTTTATCGACTTTGATGACCACCGAGATGCCCAAGATGCAATTCATGGCTTAGATGGTAAAAATGGATGGAGAGTTGATCTTTCTCATAACTCTAGAGGAGGTGGCCGTGGTTGTGGTGGAGTTTCTGATTTGAAGTGTTATGACTATGGTGAACCCGACGTGAATGTTATGAGCCATAACATGTAATCTTAGGATTATCAACTGCTAGTCCCCAGTTCAGTTAGTGTCCAATTAAACGAGGACAAGATTCAGTTTCTCCAGAACTATCTTGCTTCATGACACCAGTCTTCTTCTTAATCTCTCACATTAGCAAGGTCAAGCTTAACTACTTCATCTCCGACAAAATGGGTAATAGATTCAGGTGCTTCTGATCATATAACTGAGAATCCAAGTATATTGTCCACTGTTAGTAGATCCATACATCCACCTGATAGACTTGCTGATGGATCTACCTCCCAGTTGGGGGGATGGACATATAAACCTTACTAAAATTTACCACTTAGTTCTGTTCTTTATATGCCAAAATTTTCTTTTAATCTAATATATGTTAGCAAAATTACCAAAACACTGAATTATTATGTTACCTTTAATTCTGATCACTGTGTGCTTCAAGACCTTAGGAAGGGAAAAACAATTGCCACATGGTGTGTGTTAAAGGATCGTTATCACCTTGACAGTGTTTCTACCTCATTTGCATGCTTGAGTGTTTCCACGCCTTTGAATTTGTATTGTCAGTTGGGTCATTCGTCCTTACAGAATCTGAAGAAGTTGAGACCTGAATTATCCTCTCTTAAGGAGTTACCTTGTGAGTATATGAATTAGCTAAACAATTGTGTACGCCTTACCCTCCCAGAATTAGTAAACGATTGAGTCAACATTTTGGTTTAAGTTCATTCTGATGTTTGGGGACCTTGTCATATTCAATCTTAGTTTGGTTTTAGATATTTTGTTACCTTTATAGATGAGTACTCTCGAGTAACTCGGTTATATTTAATGAAATCTCGGTCTAAAGTTTTCTTAATTTTTAAATCATATGGTGATGAGATAAAGAACCAAGTTTGATGTTAGTTCAAATTTTGCTTAGTGATAATGTCAAAGAGTATTTTACTTATGAGTTCATTAGTTTTACGTCCTCTTGTGGAATTCTCCATGACTTTTCTAGTCCTTACACCCCTTTGACAAAACGGTGGTGCAGAACGCAAGAACCGTCAATTGTTGGGACACCATTCTCCATGTTATCCTATCAACCGCATGCACTCGTTCATGTTAGATGGTCGGACACTATTCTCCATGTTATTTTCATCTACTGATTTGTTAGATGGTCGGACACCATTCTCCACGAGGGGGGGCACGCCGAGATGGCGCGCGCTACATCCCCAGCCGTTTCGGCAGCGTGTCCACGGGCGGAGGATCGACCGCCCGGGCTTGGGCCGCCAGCACGACCCACAAAGGTCCACGCGCCGAGTCGAGCGGCGGACCAGCCCCTCGAGAGAGGGGGGCCGTTCCACATCCGGCTGTCGCGCATCGCCGGCCCCCATCCGCTTCCCTCCCGACAATTTCAAGCACTCTTTGACTCTTTTTTCAAAGTCCTTTTCATCTTTCCCTTGCGGTACTTGTTCACTCCCTCCCAACATTGTGGGTTGTGTTAGTTTCGTTCATGATCACAGTCCTAGTTGTTGTAAGCTAAATTGTCGTTCTATTCGATGTATTTTTCTAGGGCATTTCCGTACCTAGAAAGATGATAAATGTTATTTAGAGTTGCATCATCGCATTATTTCTACTGATGTCACCTTCCTCAAATTTAGTCTTATGCCACTACCACTTCATCTTGTCTAACTCCACCTCCATCCGATAAAAGTGATATTGAATTCCTTACCCACCTTGATCTTTCGTCTCTACTTCTTCGACATCTGTAAAACAACGGTCTTCACCACTGCCCACAAGGCCTGCAATCACTCAAGTGTTCCAACGACGTAAGAACACTGCTTTCGACCCAATTCACGCTATTGTGCCTATTGTCCCCTCCCCTCTAGTTACTGATACACCATTGTCTGAGCCTACAGCTACATCCCCCGTTACATCCACTGAACCTACACCTGTTGTTCCCCATGATGGTGAACCTTCTGATCTTGATCTTCCCATTGCTACATGCAAAGGAAACTACTCCATTGCACAACCTTTATATAGTTATCTTCCATATGCTCAGTTGTCATTTGTCTGTTCTGTCTTCATCTTTACTTTGGACACTTACCATGTTCTTAAGTCATTATCAGAGGCTATGCGAGAAGAGATGACTGCTCCAGAGAAAAATGGTACATAGGATCGGGTTCCCTTTCCATCTGGCAAACATTGTGTTGATTGTAAGTGGATATACACTATTAAAGTAAACTTAGATGGTTCCATGGCTCGTCTAAAAGCTTGATTGGTTGCTAAAGGTTATTCATAGACATATGACTATGATTATGATGAGACATTCTCTCCTGGGACAAAATGCTTTCGGATAATTGTTGCCTTGGCTTCTCGATTTCATTAGCCTCTCCACCAGCTTGATATCAAGAATGCATTTTTCAATGGCGTTCTTGAAGAGAAAATTTATATAGATCAATCCCCAATTTTGCTAGCAAAGCTGAGCCTACAAGGGTCTATCGTTTGAAACAATCTTTGTATGAACTCACACAGTCTCCTCGTGTTAGTGTTAGTAACTTATCTTGTATACTCATGGTTCAGATTAGAAGAAAATACGATGAAGCACGGAGGTTGAAGCATTGAAGAAAGTAAAAGAGAAACAGCAACGACAAGAAAAGAGGACAGTCAACCAACCTTGGGGACGGTCGACCACACCATATACATTCGACCAAACTTGTGGTGCAATGACCAACCGCAGCGCTGTGTTATTTTTTGGGCCTCGATTCGTTAGGTCATTTCAATCCAATCTTCAACTCCAAGTCATATCGTACGACTCCTATTCAGTTACTTCTTCTACAGGTTATATCGGACGATTGGGAATCAAGATTAACCTAGGGTTCTCTCTATTTTTCTACTATATATTGTAATCACCTTCAATATGAGAGGTGAAATACTTCTTGATATTTTCTCCATTGCAAAAGAAAGGCTTGAAAGAGATAGTTTTTGGTTAGTGAGTTTAATTCTTTGTAATGAGTGAATCATTAACTCCTTGTAATCTCTTCTAGTTGAATATTATATCTTCCTATATTTCTCTTCCAGATTAAGTGAAAGCTAACCGGGATAAATTCTCGTTGTGTTTGTGTTGGATTGGTGGATCTATTTGCTTGGGTGTTCAATTGATTCGTCTCATCTACTTTACCATCCTCATTGCTCTATTTAGTTCTGATGCACCACCAGGGTAATATTTAGGTTTGGTCGTTTCACTGAGGTTGTCATGAATTTTTGGTTTGATTGATAGTGAACACTCTGTATTCTATCGACATCATCAGGGGAAAATGATCCTTTTAGTTGCTTATGAGGATGAAATTGTAATTACAGGAGATGATTAGAATGGTATTCAAGATCTGAAGTCATATATTCAACAGAAGTTTCAAACTAAGGATCTCGGGCAACTAAAATATTTCTTGGGCCTCGAAGTTTCTCGATATAAGCAGGAAATTTCTTTATAACAGAGAAAATATGTATTGGACATACTTACCGAAAGCGGTACGCTGGGATGCAAACCATCACACACTTTTATGGACCCAAACTCCAAGTTGTTTCCAAATTAGAGATTCTTGTTGGAGGATCCAGAGAGATATAAGAAACTTGTGGGAAAACTGAATTATCTCACAGTCACTCATCCAGATATTGCATATTCAGTGAGTATTGTGAGTCAGTTTATGACATCCCCTTGTAGCCATTGGAATGCAGTTATAAGAATTCATCACTATTTGAAAAGTTCTCTAGGTAGAGGATTGATGTATACTGATGGTGGGCATTGTCGAATTGCCGATTTCACATATGCCGATTGGGCTGGTTACCCAATCACTAGTAGATCCACCACAAGATATTGTATGTTTGTCGGGGAAAACTTAGTTTCTTAGAGGACTTGGGTTAAACGTTTGCTTAGTGAGTTGGGGGTTGACCAACATAAGTTGATGCATTCTATATTGTGACAGTCAGTCTGCCATACATATGGCCACTAATATTGTGTTTCATAAACAAACCAAGCATATTGAAGTTGAATGTCATGTGGTTGGCAACAAAATTAGTGGCACTCCGTATTAGCCTCTACAGAAAGGCTAGACATATGAGCACTGATCACCAGCTAGCCAATGCTCTCACAAAACCTCCTTGCCAGAGTCAGAATACAGTTTATCAATGATAAGTTGAGCAAGTATGATATATATGCTCCTACTTGAGGAGGAGTATTAGATATATTGTTGTAGCTGTTATATTCCAGATAGAGTCTGTACTTATGTATCTTGTATATATGCTAGCCATTGTATCCAGTTAAGATAATAATAAGAAATAACATACCATTTCACTCACCAATAGGGGGATGAGGAACAATCACTGAATTTGGAAGGTTAGGGTGCAGTCTCGACTCCCAAAGTTAAGGAAAAAAAAAAAACTAGCTTCTCTTTAGGAATGCAATACCACACAAGCAACCTCATTAAGCTAAACGACAGGGGCCACTGAATTGTTTATTCTGCAATATATTCAATGGATCGGTAAAATATCTACTTTTTATTTCCAATTGATATGTGGCAATTCATTTTAGAGTGTTTCACTACCAGAGCCAGATACATGATTCTTGGACATTGGGCTATCTAATTTCTTGTAGGGAAATGTTAGGAAAATAGATACCAAAATTTGGGACATTGAGATAGTTTCTATGTAGGATGTATAAAGCGAAATGTAAGAAAATTGATACCTAACTGCAGGATATTGGGTAAATGCATCCTGCTAGGCAATAAATCGAGAAAAACCACATAATTAACTTACAGAAATACATTTGCATGAGCATTAAGTCATTCATAACTTACTATTATGGCTAACATCAAAATTTAGTTACAACAAGAGTGCAGAGTCTCCAAGAAGAAAGTAAAGGAGAGGTTTGTAGATTATGCTACTTCCACTTATGAAGCCAAGTCTGAGGATGATCTTTATCGAGCAGGGGGAGGCAGGCACCTACACTTCCACCATCTCACTACAAAGGTCTTATATGTGGTTTTTTTTTATATATATTTATAAATATATATTTAAAGGAATGTCTTGGCCAGATTTTATTAAATTAGGCAAACAAAAGACACCCTATCAAATAATATAGATGAGATCATGAGAAGGTATAGAATGAGAGAACTGTTGAGTTTTAACTGCGGAACAACTCACCAACAAGATGCAAGAACAATAGAATCAAAAGCAATAGAACAAAGAACAACCAAAAGCAATACACAAGAACACACGAGGTTTTTTCGAGGTTCACCAAATGTAATGGCTACTTCCCCGCGCAGAGGCACTCCTGCGATTTCCACTAAAAATATGAAGAACAAGTTTACAAATCTCTCAAAAAGTCACCACCAAGGTATAGGGTTTCTCTCTATCACCCTCTCTCTCAATGACGGTTGTTAGATCTTTCTTTTCTTTTCACTTAACTCTAAAATCGTACACAATACAATATATACAGGTTTACACAACTTCTAATCTCAACCACTCATCAATCAGCGTCGCGACGGTTGACCGCAACACAGTGACGGTCGACCGGTTCATGCCTTCGACTGTACAGGGTCTAATAGAGAGTGGGTCGGTCGACTGCTCGGTCGACCAGTCATTCCTTCAAGTCTGCAGGGTCCAACATAGAGAGAGACGGTCCACTGCACGGTCAACCATACATTTGCCTGTACGTGTGCGATCGACTCTCCAAGCGTGGTCGACCATAACTTGTTTACAAACCAGTATCTTCGAATCTTCTTCTCGTTATCTTCTCCAACCCCATTATCGTGTATTTGGATCCACAAACCCTAACAAGAACCACCCAATTATACAACTTGTTTCTTAAGCAAACTTTGGCCATAAGATGAAGAGCGAGGTTCACTTCCCAATTTTCATGAGACCTAGAATTGAGGGCAATGTATGAGCACTACAGTTATCTATCACATGTGGTCTTTTCTAGGTGTGGCAACAGGCCAGGTTTGGGCCGAACCCATATAGGCCCAAGCCCAAAGTTTAAAAACATGGACCCAATACCGGCCCAACCCCGAGCTTAAATTAGGCGGAAAAAATAGGTTCGGGCCTAGGCCCCAACTACTTATATATGTTTTAATATATAACTTTCCAAAAAAAAAACACTACATCGAGAATAATATACGATAAAAATATAACAATAATAGGAATACTACTTAAATTTTTGCATATTTCATATGTAATTTGTTTATTTACATTATAACTCTATATATAAGGCATAATTTCTCTCTCTATAAACTTTAATACATTTTATCTTACATACATGAATATTCACTTTTTAAAAAAACAACTCATATATAAATATACATGATATATGCATAACATATACACATGCACATGTAGAAATTTGATTCGAGCTCATCAGGCCTAAGTACTTAAGCCTGATCCCAGCGCAGATTCTCTCGGACCTAAAACCTTGAGCCCGATCCCGGGCCCGAAATGAAAATTATTAGCACAAGCCCACTAATAACCAGGCCGGATTCGGGTCAATTGTCACCCTTAGTCTTTTCTAGTTGATTACTGGTACCTTGCGCTGGCAAATGATTTTTTTTTTATTTTCATTATATGTACTTTGTTACTGGCTTTATTCTAGACTTGTTTGTTTTACCTTTTGGTGAGGTATGCTATCATGATCCTGGAGAGCATCATGCTCTATTCAGTTGCAACTGGCTTGGCTAATGCCTTTTAATGAAACACAGGTGGGATTTACCTCACCATTTTATGATTAAAAAGCAAAAATATTGGCTTGGCTAAATTGTTCTGTAAGTTTCTTAATAATAAAAAGAAATTTGTAAAGATTTTGGCAAATCGATATATCGTACCTTAATTTTAGCATGGTGATGAATGCGATGATGCAGATTCTGTTGGTCATGTAGCTCTTTTACTTCATCCTCAAGCCTCATAACAGCCTTCTTGTATCTTGCATTATCCACCTACAACATAGCGGTTGACATTTAGATACTAGAAAGAGGATTATTTTGACAGGATATAGTTCAAGTGAATGCAATTAACAAAGACGATAAGGATCTTTATTAAGACCTCCAGTATCTCGATTGCAGTGGTAAGAGATTGCTCTCGTTGTTGAAGCTTTTCCAATTCAAATTGAGCAGCCAATGCTTCTCTCTGTCTTCGATTTATTTCATCAAGCCAACTACAAGATAAAAATGCAAGAATATTAAAATTACAGCGGTATTCACAATATTTCTGAAAGGTTCTGATTGATGACTTCTTCACCTCTCTCTTTCGTTGATAAATTCAATTAGCTTTCCCTTCAGCCTCACCACCAGTTGATCCTGTTGTTCAATACAAAAATTTGGTCAACATGACAAAACAGAAAAAATAATATTAAATTAATTTTGTTCATGTGGTATATATAACGTGTATCAGCGAAGCTGACCTTCGCCTCACAGTCATCATTATCTATCTGAGATCTCTCAGATATCTGTACTTGTTGGCGATCTAGTGTTGCCTAACAACAAGGGAAAACATTAAAGATGTTATACGTATGTAGAATATGAATAACATAATTATCGCTAATGCTATTTAATACATGATAAGTCTGCAGGAATTTATCATCACTTTTGTAATACCCCTAAATTTCTTACAAATGAATATACATATACATTGTTATTTTTCATACACTATACTATTATTTTTATGTTAGTATGGTTTTTTTTTTTTAAAGAGCCTAATATGTTTCTTTTAAAAAGCCCAATACTTTGTTTCTTAAAGCCCAATCCAATAAGATTTATGGGTTAAGTGCAATTAAATAAAGTTTGAGGGGTTATGTGCAAAAATGAGGGACACCTAAGCATTCTACACCCTTCCACACCTCTCTCCCTCTTTCTCCTTACTACAGACAGCCAGCAGCAACATCAGTTTTTGTCCCCTTTTTCTATATATGCATGTGTATTAACTCTACTATTACTACTACTTACTACTCCACTTCTCTTCTTCTCTCTTTCTCTCTTTACTGCCAACAGCAACAAACAGCAGCTGCAGCCCCCCTTTTCCCCTTTTCTCTATTTATTTACCTCCTTCAACTACTACTACTACTATACCACCTTACTACTACTACTACATACTACTCCTACACTTCTCTCCTCTCTTTTCTCTCTTTACTGCCGACAGCAAACAGCAGCAACAACTTTTCTTTCCATCTCTTCTTTCTATATATTTAGTACTACTTTACTACTTCAACAACTAATACTACCTACTACTTCTTCAACTACTACTATTGTTACTACTACCACTTCTACTACTACTATTCCTACAACTTAACAACTACTCCACTACTACCTACAACTCCTACTACTACTACTATACCTCTTTACTTCTACTACTTTTGGATTGGAGCAAGAAGCCTACAACTCCTACTACTACTACTATACCTCTTTACTACTACTACTTTTGGATTGGAGCAAGAAGCCAAGAAGAATCAAGGAGCAAGGACGAGAAGATAGCAACTTGAAGCTTGCAAACAAAACAAAGTGGGTATTCTTCATACCTCTTGTATTACTATTATTATTATTTTTCTTCATATATGGAATGAATAATTAATGCTTGCTAGAAATTGCAGTGAGCAGTGAGTGTTTACTTATGTGAATTTTACATGCATAAATATACTAGTGAATAAATAAAGATTTGTTCTTTGTGTTAAAAATGATAGTATAAGTGTAAAGATGTGATTTTGTGATGTCTTATGCCGTAATTGTCTAATTAGTGAATTGTTTAATTAAATTTTCATGTTTGAATGCTTAAAGTCCTTATGATTAGTAAGTCAGTATCTTGATTAGTAAATTTACATTGATGGTAAGCTACTAGCATTGTACTAATAATGTTAGTAAGCTTAGTTGAAATGATTAGTAAGTTAGTATGTTAATATGTTAGTATGGTAGTGAATTAGTAAAATAGAATGCTAGAATGCCATGATAGTGAGAAGTTAGAAAGTTAGAAATGTAGACTTGACCTCGTAGTAACCCAATTGCTAACCAATTGTTTATGGTTAGTAAACATACATTGTTAGTAAACTACTAGTTTTGTGTTAATAAGCTACTAACATTGTATTAGTAAGCTACTAATGAGTTAGTAAGCTTAGTTATAATGTAGTAGAAAAGATTACTCCTCGAATGTTTAAATTGATGTGATTGCATGAAACTACACACTTGTAGTAATATGCTTAGTGGTTGTAGTTGCATGCTTAGCTAATTAGAAACTCATGATCAAGTTAAGTAGATTGTAGTAAAGAACTATTGGTTGCATAGAAGAGATTGTAGACATGAATATGGTGATTGATGGAATACCGTATGCTTGTGTATGCGGGTATGCATACTAGTGTGGTGCATGTTGGGCCAACCTCTTAGCATGATTGGAAGCTAAGTTGAATCCAATTAAATCTAGAAGAGACTTGTTGAGATTCAACTAGGTTGGATTCACTTTGAACCTAGTTAATAATATTTTATTGTGATATTTTATTGTAAATGTGAACAATGAGACCTTAAGTACTAATAATTCCACCTAGAAAGTAAGTGGTGATTAATGAAGTAATTAAGCGGATGAGTTTTGATCTAAATTGAGTAAAGGTGTTAGCCCTAAGTAGTGTGACTCATATTGGTAAGGACAGACACTAGTTGGGCGTTGTACTCTCCTGTCAAGGGGACATGCGGCGTGGTCTCGTCTGTTAATTTTTGGAATTTAGTGATAAAGACTGTATGGTGGATGTTAGAGAATGGACCCTTCCAAATCCACCTAAGGTTCTATGTTGTTTAATGCGAACAGGGACCAGAACAGGGCTCTAGGACTCTTGGTGGAGCAGGTGGAGCAGGTAGGACCTGCAGGGTCACCTTTATGTTTGTAACAACTTTTAGGTAAGGTCCGGAAGTGGCGTAGGACCACAGGGGCCGGGCGGAGTATGACCGGGAAGTGGCATAGGACCACAGGGTCTCAGCATACATAATGGCATAACCAATAATTCTGACTGCAGCGACGGAACTAGACTGAGCGACTGCAATCTTACCAGTCACGAGATGAATGTCAGAAACAGGAAAGAGTACAAGAGTAGGATGCATGGTGAGGGATTGAACCCTATTATCTAGAGAATACGAACTCGATTTGGGGAGTATGTAATATGGGATGCATACGTTTCCAAATCAAGTTTGCATTAGATTAAGAAAATGGTGTGCATATGAGTTGTGCATTAGAATCTAGATCATGACATACACCGACACTTGTGATTTGACTTTCACGTTTCTTTTCTTCTGCATCAAATATTGATTGTTGAGGATTTTGGAGATTGTGGTTTTCATCCGCGTTGCGTCAGTTGTATTCAACTGACGTGCCCACAGTTTGCTAATGCAGGATCGCTGATCGTGGGGCAGGGGACTCGAGCTGCGAAAAGCATCCAAGTGGAAGATATAGTTTCCTTGCGCAATGTAAGTTTCTAATTTCCTGTAATTTTTCTGTGTTGTGTACTCATTAAAGTAAAAATTCTGGGTAAGTGTCACGAGCTCCCAGTGTGTGGACTCGGGGCACTACAACTTTTAGCCAATTTCCAACAAAATGTACCATTCGAGCACAATACTTTATTTTCATACTAAAAAGTAAGGTAGGGTAACTATATATACACAACTAGCTGCAAACCTACTGCCATGTACAAGTAGGTGCTATGTTAATGGCCACAATATATAGAAACTACCAGCTTATAAACAGTAACAGAAGATAGTTCAGAAATTAGAAATTATTGTTGAGATAGAAAAAATTATGTCACTGCAGTCTTATTACTGCATAATGGCATTGTCAAAGGAAAGAAAATAACAAGCTGATAAATTTAAGAGTAGGATCTTACTGCATAGCCTGTCATATCTGCCTTAACTCCAAGTAAGTCACGGATTACATCATGAGTCATGCTCTCTGCCGCAGCCAAGCGGGTGTTCAACATGAATATCTGGGTAAATACATCCACAAATATGTTAACATCACTACCTCTCTTTTAAATAAACTAGTGACACGTATGACTGCATTGCGCTTAAAGTCAGTTACAAACCTATGTAAGTGAACAAATAATGCTTAGCAAATTAATTGTTTACAAATAATGTTGGATTGATGGGTTTGTACATGACTTACAAAAGATAGAACATTTATCAAGTTTAAAAAACATATAATATTTAGTATCTTAAAAAGCCTTTTTTAAATTTTTTGAACAAGGCAGTATCTACACGCACACAAGAGTCCTCCCATAAAAAGGGATTGGTGCAAGCGGGGGCTTAAACCCCCGACCTCTTGCTCACTAGGAAAGAGGCTTACCACTAGACTACTTCAACATGCAAACCCGTTAACCCCAATACCCTCTTTCTTAGGGGCAATTCATTAACTCCCTAAAATCGACTGCTGAGAGAGAGAGAGAGAGAGAGAGAGAGAGAGCAGTTTGGGTTGTTCTAATAACTCCCGAACTTGATTACAACTTCCCACATTAAAGATTATAAATTAGGGGTTTTCCTGAATTCATGATCAAACTCTGAACTAGTTCAAAGAGAACTTCCTCTTTTCCAAATTGGGCAAGTTTCAGACCCTAATTTCATTTTACAATTAAGAAATAAACGAAGTAGCTATTTCCATGATATAAACTATATGGTTCTTTTTCTCGTGGATTACATTAACTAATTAAGGTGGTGTTTGGTTTCATGCAAGTGCAGCAGTCGTATTTGCAGGTGGAAATTCAGACTTTCCCTATAAATTTTTGTAATCTATTACCTAAAGTTTTGAAGGGAAACGACAATTGAAATATGTAAAACAGAAGTTATGATTAAAAGTAGGGGAGATTTTGGTAATTGGGTCCAAGGAGGAAAATTTTGAGTTTCCACTTGCAAATGCAGTTGCAATTTCCATTTTCAAGGGAATCAAACATCTCCTAAGATAATCTCAAATTACATAAATGCCCATGCTTCTATTTTCTAAAGTTTGAATTAAATTTTTAATTAATTTTGGTTTGAGGAAATTTGACAGCCATAATCTAGAGGCCTCATTATATAAAAGCAGAGGCCTCATTATATTAAAGCATATGTAGTTGTTGGCTATTTTGCCAAAATTTCCAAAAAATGAAAATTTTGGTACTGCAGTCGTTGACAGCCAAAATTTAGGTTTTCGATGAACAGTGGTCTGCCAAATTTGGCAGACGAAATGGCTATTTGGAAAAAATAACCAGCGAAATATGATTTTTCGTCCGTTCGATCGGACGAATGATCATCTTACGTCGCTTTGTTTTTTCCCCATTGGACGGTAAATCATTTACCGTCCCAAAAATCGTGTAATTCTCGGACGAGGGATTATTCCCCGTCCTGAATTTTATTTTATTTTTTTAATTAAAAAATGGTCGGATGTTCCATTTTTTTAAAAAAAATATTGAAATGTGCTAGGACAGGAGATGAAGCCCCGTCCCATACATTTCTCACCTAAAAAATCCTATATAACAACCCTATAATTATTTCTATGGGTTAAAATTAGGTTTAAAGGTCGATTAATTAAAAATTAAGAATTAATTAGGATTAATTTAACAGTTTTTAAGGAACTAATTAGGATTTAAATGTTTTTATATTTTTTTAATTCCCATCCGTTGTTTTTTAATTTAAAAAATAAAATAAAAATTTTCGGACGAGAAATCATTCCTCGTCCGTTCATTTTTTTTAATTAAAACCCAAAATTTGGGTTCAAACGACTACAACACAAACTCATTTTTTCTATTCCTATATGCCAAATACCTAAAATTTAGCTCCTAACGACTACAGATGCTCTTAGGTCTTAAAAGCACAGCCCCGTACACACAGATACGAACAAGATGTGACACCACACACCGAGGAGGAAGATTTTGGACAACTCCCCTAAAAAAAACAATTGTTGACCGGCTTCATGTGACTGACACGTTATGGCTACCAAATAAAAGTGTGTTTTGCAGGTAATGGTAGATACTGAAGCAAAATTTTTGAATCAATCAGCCTCAAAAGTATTTAGTGGGCAGGATGTTGGGAGTGGTGAGACCATCTTACCTCCTTTTGTCTACTGGAAGCTAATGCTTCGAGCTCTTCTATATGGCGCCTGGCTGAAGCCAGTTCCTGATCTTTCTCACAGTTGATTTGTTGTGCCACTCCCAAGCCAATACACTTGAAAGGGGAACCAGATCCCTTAGATTTTACTGCACACTTCTCTGACTTTGTAGCCGTCTGGCTTATGGTATTAGAAATAGTATCAAATTTACCTTGTTGCATCATAGCTTCTAATTCCTTAAACTGGAGAAAAGAAATACAATAGTAGTGAGTTGAGAGGACACTCAAATGTATGAATCTATAAAATTTATTGTTCTTTAAATAGAGTCCTTTGGTATTTAAAGAGGCAGAGTTAGACTAAACCTTTTTCTTATACTCTCTTGCTTGCACCTCTGCATGCATGTTAACTTCCAATAAATGTGCTTTACACTGGCCAATCTGCAAGACAAAAACAAGTTAAGACAGTCAACATAGTCACTACTATCCTTTCAGAAAAGAAGAAAGGAAAAAAAATAAAATAAAAAAATACATAGTCATGACCTTTCAAGCGATTCATATGAAATAGCAGTGCTAGGGAAGACTTGAACTATACAATTACTACCTTTGATCCAAAAAGAATGTCGTTCTAGCCTTTTTATTTTGTTCCAAATTATATGTCGCTTTAGGTTTCCAAGAGGATCTCTTAACCCTTTCACATGGTCATTAATATTGTTTTGTTATACTTCCAATTATACCCTTGAGGTTGTACACATCTTTCACCTAATAAATTATAGTGGAGGGCATTTTGGGGATTTTATTATTAGTGGAACATTGAATAGCTTTAACTAAAGAGAATATTTTACAACTTTAATATAATCTAGGTTGTTTCTTAATAAGTGTATCAATTGGTGAAACGATCATCATTTAGCTATTGTGTAAAAGCAGTACAATGATCACCTTCAGTCTGCATAAACAAAGAACTAGATACTTGAAAAATGAAGCTATATAACTATGGTAACCTCCCCAAGTTAGATGTCAGAAGAACTTGTGGTCTAGTACTAAAAACAGTTACTTGTCATACGTGAACGAATGGGTTGTGGTAGGAATTGGAGGCTGGGGGCTCTGCCAAATTTGACAATTTTGAATAGGTGTACAAATTGTGTTAGTAGAAAAAAAACTTACGGTCTAGTAGAAAAAATGTTGATGTAAACTTAACCCTAAGTAGTGAATTTCCAAGAATATTAAAAGATATAATGCGGATGAAGTTTACCAACATATAATGCAGATGAAGTTAGAAATTTAAACTAATAACTGGTTTGCTGGATTTTCAAGAATTGAAATAAGTTTAACAAGCTCAATTAAAGGTTCACACCTAACAATCAACAATTATACTAAATCGTTCTTAGATTGTAAGATATGCAATAATGATTCGTATGCAAATTAGCAAGTAGAAGCGCACACACTCAATATTTGTGGATTTCAAATAATAATCTAGAGATGATAAAGCAGTATCACAAGTTTTTGAGAAGTGGAACAAAATTACTGGGGTTCGATGAACGTGTAGCGACGGATGAAGGAAAGAAGATGTCAATCGTCGCAATCAACAACACTGTACTCCTCCAAAGATCAGCTTCTTCATGAGAATTATGGGTTTGGATTTGAAGTAGATTTGGGGATTAGGGTCTCGAATTTTGATGGATTTGTGGAATTAGGGTTTAGGACTTGATGAAGATTTAGGAATTATGGTTCGGATTTGAAGGGGGCTTGGAGAATAAGGTTTCGGGTTTGCTAGTGGAGTTTCTGGGGGTGGTCAGAGGAATGATGGGAGCCGACAAAGGTGGTGAGGTGGAGGAGAAAGGGGCTCGGGAGGTGGAGTTTTGGGGCAGCAAGGTCGAACAGTGGCGGCGCAAGCTGGTGGTGTAGTCGGCGTTCGATGGTCTGGCTGCAAGGAGCTTCAGTGATGGGTTCCGCCAGTGGTGATGATGAAGACGGGGTGCAGTGGTCTGGGGATCCAACGGGTTTCGGGGAGATTCGGTTGGAGGAGACGAAGGGGAAGAAGAAGTCAGGGTGAGAGGGAGGTTGAAGATGCTTCGGGATTTTTTTTGATTTGGGAATATAGTTTAAAGCTTCTCACAAACCTTAAAAATTTCTTAAAATTTCTCACAAACCTTAATAATTTCTTATGGTATCACACACACAATAAAAAAAAATGCAGAGCAATAACTTCTCACAGTATTTTTTTTTTAAATCAAGAATAGCATTCCTTCTCATTATTCTCAAGGCTATATATATAGGCTAAAAACAAAATCTCAATACAAATCTCCAAAATATTCTACTGCAGAAAATAAAGGGTGCAAATTGTAAAACTACTACATATGGCTAAATCTCAAAATAAAACAAAACAGGATTAATGTCCTCATCAAATGTGCTACATTTGTTAGGCAAACTGAGAATCTTGTTGAGTCTTTGACACAATCAACACAAATCACCAAGCAAAGCTAGATCGCACCAATCACACATAGCACACAAGAATTGTCCCGGTTGGGGCTTTCGCCTTAATCCGGAGGAGGAAGAACCGAGATATTATTTCAACAAAAGAAAATACAAGAATATTACAATTCTCACAACGATCCTCTTTCAAGCCTAACTGGAACTTGGTTGCTAGGAGAAACTCTCACCCTCTCATATGAAGTACTTTATTCTTCAATTCAGCACTCAATCCCAATAGAATCATATGGTTCTAGGAATCGTTTACATTGCATTTATAGATCCAAAGAAATCCTAGTTTATATATCTTGATACAATAGTCATCCTATGTATGCTAAAGAGATAAACATACAATTAGAGTCGTACGATCTAATCAGAAGACGAAGTGGGCTTCAATCGAATCAAACAAACCTGCACCCAAAAAATCCATCAGCGCAGTGGATGGTCGACCGCACATAATTGCAGTCGACCGCAACTCCAGACCATCAACCCGAGAATGTGACAGTCGACCGCTGTCCCTTTCTCTGTTGGCTACTACTACTACTGTCTACTGACTATTTCTCCTTCTCTTCGATCTTTCGCTTCGAACCCTCTACTCATCATCTTCTCTTCACACCAAATAAGTATGCAAGACATAAAACCCAACAACATTTATTTTGAGGCAAGGGAATCTTCCATCACCTCTTCCCTTTTTTCCTGGTTGCATATGGTCTTAATCAAAATGATACTGAAATGAACTTAAAATGAACTAATAGAAAGCTACCCGAAAGAAGTGACTTTGGCCAGACTATTCTGCTGAAATAGGGAGTGTATAATTTTGAGATGGGGATGAGATCGGACATTAACTATAAAGAGATACATTACAGTTCACCGGAAAAATCAACTTAAATGAAGAAACTTTCTAACAGCATTATAAAGGAAAGTCAATAAATAAGTACATTCTGTCCTTTTTGAATACATCATATCGGATCTAGGAAAATGAATCAATTGTTAAACTAAATACTATACACATTCATACCTCTGCATTCTTTTCTGCAACTATCTTTTGAAGAGCTTCTATACTCTGTTGAGCCTCTGTCAGTTCAGTTATTTTCTCCTTCAGCTGCCTGTGGGAAAAGAAAATCTAGCATTTAAGAGCCATATTTAATAACAAGGATGCGGACATAATTAAGTAACAACCTTGCAGAATCAATATCCCTTTCCTTTGTAACTCCCCAGATATTGACACCAGACGGTAGAGTCAACATCTGATGTCTTATTGCCTCAAGTTGCATTTCTAATTCTTCTCTCTGCAACCGTTGTCTTTCAGCTTCCCCTCTAACCAAAACCACCTTCAAAAAATCAATAGAACTCTTAGTCAGAACTAAATATATAATTTTCAAATTCAAAGCACAATTTTGAAGAACAGAGAAATGCAGTTGATCACCTCACTTTCTAATGCATTTACTGTGCAATCCAGCTCCTGAACAGATCTCTCCAATAGCTTATTCTCCTCTTCTTTATCTGCAGCATACACTTTTCTTTCTTCTGCAATCTAAAAAAAAAAAAAAAAAAAAAAAAAAAAAAAAAAAAAAAAAAAAAAAAAAAAGAATACTCATCAATAAGCTTATTGAGAGATGAAGTTGACGTTCATGAAGGGAATCCTACCATGTGTGCTTCAGTAGCAATAGCCTCATGTTCTTCTGCAAGAGCTTGTGCCATTTCCATCTGCTGTTTTAAAATATGCACTTTAGAGTTCAGGCAGTCCCTTTCATCTGCAATTATGGATATATCATTCTTCAGATCCTCTATAAGCTGATTTCTTTGGCCAAGCAAATTGCTCATCTCAATCAGCTCCTCCTCCAACCTTGCAGTAACCTTGAATTTCTCTCCTAACTCCTCTTGAATAGTATTTCTAAACTCTACACTTTCATTAGAGACCAATTCTACTGCAATATTTTTTTCAGAGAGCTCTAATTCAAGAGCAGCAATCCTATCAACTTTCTGCTGCAGTAAAGCTTCAAGCAATTCCCTACAGGTAATAGCCTCTTCAAGCTGACGTTCTTTTTCCATAAATTCATCTTCAAAAGATTCCAGAGAAGCTTCTAGCCTATCCTTTTGGTTCTTTGCGGTGGATGCTGACTCCTGCAGTAGGCACAGATCAAATGACAAACCTTTAGAGAGCTCATCTTTTCGCATCAACTCAGACTGGAGAGATAAATTCTGAGATATGAGTTCTCTAGTAGATAACTCAATTAGTTCTAATTCACCAACAAACTTAGAAGCCATTTCTTCATACTCAAAAATTTTTATGCACATTTTGTCCTTCTGCAAAACAAGCTGGCTATTTGTAATTTCGAACACTCTTTTCATACTCGTATCTACCAATTGAGCTAAATCATAACAGTTATTTCGGTTAAATTCCAGAAGTTCATTCTTCAAATAGACATTTTCTGTCTCTATGGCGTGTGTAGTCTTGATCTGACCTTCATTGACCTCATTCTTTACTACCAGTTCTTCAGACATGAGCTCAAGTTGTGCACATTTCTTATCCATTTCAACCTGTAGTCTAGTTATGCAAGTTTCTAAGGAGCGAATTCTTCCCTGTAACATGTGATTTTCCTCATCAATGATGTTTGCATGTTTGATAGTAGAGGAAACTCTTACATTTGCCTCCTCTAGATCTGCAGCAACTCTGAAACTTTCATCTTTCACATTCACTAATTCAATTTTGAGATTTTCAATCTCAACAACCACGAAGTTTATTTCATTATTTCTGACCTCCAAACCAATTTTATTTAGAATAAATTCCTCCTTCATTTTCTCCAGTTGATAACTGAGCTCTTCGTTTTCTCTCTGAAGTTTTTCCTGTGCTGAAATTGCCAAAAAAGCATTTCTGTTACTTGAATCCAACTCTTTCATCAAAATAGCAAGTTCAGTACCTATTGAATTTGACCTATCAAGCATGGACTCTTCCTGCAACTGCAATCGCATGATTTTCTCTTCAAAAGAGTTCAACCTTGCTTTAAGCTCCAGAGTTTCATATTCTTTTTTTGTGATGCGATTGAAACTGTTATTGATGTCAATCAGCAGTTTCCCTTTAAGAATGCTACACAATTCAAGTTCTTTTTTTGCTATGAAATTGTGTTCTTTTAGATCAGAAACTACCGAATTTGATTCACACAGTCCACGATAGAGGAAACCATTCTCTACATTCAGCCCAGTTACCCTCTCTAACAGAATCCCCATGTGACATAAGTGTAACACAGACACAGCACAATCTTTTCCAATGATCTCCGCCCAGATTTCTTCTAACCAAGCCCTAGCTAACTGTGTATGATGGTTTAGCTGAGACTTGAGACCATCAAAATTAAACTCTATCAACTTAAACTTCTCGGTGAAAGTACTCTGTAGAAGCCCGAAGGCATCCTCGAGTGCCAAAAGCAAGCCTCTTGCTTCTGCAAGATTTGCAAGGTAATTTTTCTCCTTAGACTCGTATTCCAGATCTTTCATATCTAGGGAAGACTGCAACATTTGCACCTTACTAATTAAATGAGTCTTCTCATGGTCTAATGCACATTCAATTTTCTTATGTCTTTGTAACTCAGTTTTTGCAGTTTCATTTGCCTCCATCAGTGCATTGACCATGACATCAGCATCCCGCATAGTTTCTTGAACTTCCTCTACCTTCATTAAAAGATTTGATGCCTCAATTGTCTTCTGAGTTGCAATGATCTTTGCATTACTGATCTCAAGCTCAAGTCCCTGAAAACATACAAGATCAGTACTGTAGGAGCACCTAACAGTTGAATCAAAGAGAAATTAGGGTAGAACCAAGAAGTAGAAGTGAGAGAGACGCTAAGGAACGAAACACTGAATTCTTTTAATTAAACTATTCACTGTAAAAACAATTATTTTATGCATCAAACTTCAGTCTTCAGGCTATATAGAGCATTACAAGATTTAAATAAATAAAAACTATATATATATATATATATATATATATATATATATATATATATATACATGTTTAAAAAAAAGACATGTTAGGTTTTCGATGGTACAGCATTAGAAATAGTGTTTGCCTAGAAAATGCAGCAAGCCGTGGAAGATAAATGATGTAAACTTAACCCTAAATAATTTTCAAAAACAACTTCTCTCTAGAAATTCTAGAGAGAGAAGCTCTCCCAAAATAAACTCAAAACTCATCAACAAACTCTAGATCTAAGCTTGGGGGCGGCGGCGTGGGCTGCGGCAACTTGGGCTTCATCGCCACCCCCACCCCATGCCTCCGATTCCGTCGATCCCGTCCTCTTCTCTTCCCGAAATCTCAACCATCTCTTCCCTCACTTGTTTCTAATCTCCATCCATACTTTTTATCTACCTAAAAACCATCATTTCCATTCGTCGTTGTGATGGCCGGGAATCGGGACCCACGAGGCTGGTTGGACGGGGTCGCTGGCGTCGAACGGAGGTCGGCACGGCCATAGGGGGCAGTGGTGGCAGGCGCGACGACGGCCAGCGTGCACAACCGTCGACAGGATCGAGGTGCCGTGTGGGGGCCTGGGTGGGTCGTGGCGGTGCCGATTGCCGAGGAAGGACTGTGCTGTTGGGGTTGTGGTGGGTCGGGGTTGCTGAGGTGATTAGCGGGTTGCTGCCGAGGGGTAATGGCAGCATCCCGAGGGGGCTGCAGCAGTGTCGATGAGTAGCGACAGCCGAGAAGGCATGCGGGGGAGCGCCGCCGGGGGGGGGGGGGGACAATTTCAAACTGTGTGTCGGAATTCTTATTTGATTTGGGTGTGGGAAGTAGAGGGGAGATTTGAATTTCAATGTTGGTTGTGAAATTCTAATATCCAAATTTTTCCTTATCCGATTTACAATTAGCAGCGAAATGGATCCTAGTTGGTGTGGGCGATGTTTGCCAAAGAAGTTTATAATTTGAGCTCTTCTTTGACCGAGCCTAGTCAAAGAGAAGGGTGCCATTTGGACTCTTTCATTTCAGGGGTCTTGGAGGGATCAGGTGTGCTGGGCCGGCCCCCACCCCGAGGCCGGTGAGGTGGCCGCCTCAGGCCCCCAAACTTTTTTGCAATTTTAGGGGCCCCCAAATTTGTATTTCCCTTGTAAATATAGACACATATTTTGTGCATAAAAAAATTATATTGTTATTACGGGCCCCCAAAAATAATTATTTGGGCCCTTTGCCTCGGGCCCCTGGAACTCAGGGCTGGTCCTGCAGGTGCGACGTCTACCTCGTGTTGTGGTGGTTAGAGTCGACAAGGATTAAGCGAGGGGGAGGGGGGGAGAACGGAGACTCAATCTGGACAGGTTGTTGTCAGATTCGTGGAGTGCCTGCTGTGTCTCCCATGTGGCTTTTAGAGTTGACGTTTGGGTCACTGCTGTGGCGATTGAGGGATCGGGCAATAGTTGGAGAGGATAAACGATATACAAGCGAGGGACTGTGTGAGAGAGTTAGCTCATATTGGCATGAGAAATTCTCTTTAGAGAGGTTGGATGATCAATAGGATTATATTTCGATGTATTTTTTGTTTATTGGTTTGGGTGTTTGAGTTCCAGAATCCAACCTGTTGGAATCTGAACTTCTTAAGCCTTATTTTTGGTTATATGTTTTGTTAAATTCTTTTTAATGGAACGTGGGGGGCACTCAACCCACCTTTTAACGATTAAAAAAAAAACTTAACTCTAAATAGAGAATTTTCAAGAATTTTGAAGGATTAAATTTTACCAACACATAATGCAGATTAAGTTAGAAATTATAACTATTAATTGGTTTGATGGATTTTCAAGATATGAAATAGTTTAACAAGCCCAATTAAAGATTCAAACCTATTAATCAACAATAATATTAAATAAAGATTCGTACTCTAATTAGCAAGTAGAAACAATCACTCTCAATAATTATGGACGACAGATAAATCAAATAATATAATAGAGATGATAAGGCAGTAACACAAATATTTAAGAAGAGGAAAGAGTATACCGGGGTTGTAGATTGTGTGTAATTGCGGAATAGGAGCAGCGACGTGGTATAGGGTTGGTGGTGGTGTCGGGGAACAGAGGCGACGGGAAGGGGGTTGGGGATGGCGGCGCTGGGGGTTTTCGACGGCAGTGGATAGTGGTTGGCGGTCCGGGGCGTGGGCGAGGAGGCAAGGAAGGCGGCAAGAGTAGCAGTCGATAAAAGGGGATCGATGGGCTTGGGGAGTTAGGTTCGGGATTCAAGAGGAGGAAGAAGATGGTGGAGAAGAGGGGCTAGGGTTTGGAGTTCGGATTAGGGTTTAGAATTTTAATTTGGATTTGGGGGTAGTTCTAGAGTTTATCACAAACCCTAAAATTGTATCTCAAATGTCTCACACAAAAGAGGATGAAGAGCAAAAACTCAACACAATAATTTTTGTAAACAAGAATATCATATTTTCTAATTATTCTTAAGGCCTATATATAGGCTCCAAACAAATCCAAAAAAAATCGCAAACAAATCTAAAACAAATCTCTCAATTCTAAAACAAATCTCTCAAATAAACTATATATTGCTAAATCTCAAAATAAAATAAAACAAATTTGATGTTCCCATCAATAAATTAATAGTTGTTATGATGACATGGACAAAGCCTAAATAAATAAATAAGATGAAGTAACAGATATAACAAAGAATGCTTCCCTTATGTAGGTAAAAGCAAGTTTGTGTGGTCATTATGTGCATAAAACTAGTTATGATAAACAAATCCTTCTTACTACTCGCATCACTCAAAGAAGAGCTACAATTGATTGGTATCCTGAAGTTTCAAAACCTGAAGGTAACTCTAGTGAAATAAAAACAGTATTATTATTCTAATGTATCTATATGCTAAATTCAAACACTGCGTCAGCGAGATAATTTCTCACTGTTATTGCAAAAGATGAAAAAAATAAAAGAAGTAATGTTCAAGATAATGTCATAAATTCAAAATGACGCTATCTGAATTTAGACACACTTCTTCTGCTTTACATTTTTGTTAAAAGAAAACTTTTGAAATGAATATCAGCAGAAGATATCAGGGTATTACCTCTTTTGTATTCTGCCAGCTTAACTTAGATTGCATCATGGTTCCCTCAGCACCCTGCAGTTTTTCTTCTAACTCCAGCAGTCTTAGTTCAAACTGCTGTTCTTTATCAGCGATCTCAGACTTCAATCGAAGAACTTCATTTGTCAAAACTTCAATGTGTTGTTTACTCTGGTCTTCAGATTTTTTGTCTGCTTCTTTTTCATCAAGTAGTTTAGCCATTTGATTCTGTACACCCTTTAGGCTGACAAGTGCAGATTCAAGTTCCTTCCTCAAAAGGACAATGGCTGTCTCTCTGTGCAAAGTATCATCTGATAGCAATTCATTCTTTAACTTATTCTTATGCTCTATATTGTTCATACTATCAGTGGCAAAATGTCCACATCTGTGTTCCACATTTCTGGATTCATTTAATTCAATCTCGGCCTGCGTGCAATGAACGGGTTAATATAAGTATATTTGTAAAAATGCACTGATAATGCCATCAATGAACAATTAAAAAACATACAATGAACGTCAAGAACTTACTAACAAGTGGACATCAGATAGAGGTTCACATGGTTCAGCTTACCCGGTGCTCAGGTTTGTAGTCTGCAATTTCAATATATTCCTCTATCGGGCAGTTGAGCTGTTCAGTGTACTCGTTCACATAAGAATTCAGTGTACTAACGCCCACTTTGAGCTCATTTAGTTTCATCCTCTCTTCTGATAGTAAATCTCCAGGGAAATAACTATCATGTTCTTCTTTTGCTTGGTGTTCCATAGCTTGGTCATGTTCTATCTGTACATCCTGGGACTGTTCCTGCTTTGATAGTAGATTATGAATCTTCTCTTCAGATTGAATTAATTGTGCTTTTAGAGCTTCCACCTGGGTTTCAGATTCAGTTTTAACATGCTCCAAAGCTTGAGTATTGGCTGCATTGCCCTCATATAATTGGTTCACGGTGATAAAGGCAACAGTTGCACACATCCCAGCTACCCTAAGTCTCTCTTCACCAAGTTTGACGCGGTTTTGTAGCTCACTTATAGAAAACGCTTTTTCAGATAGCTCTGATGTCAGCTGCATAATTTCTCTTTCTTTGTCATAGCTTTCCTGCTGTTGTGCTTCTGTTATAGCTAATGTTGCTCCCCTCAAGGACCTCAATTTCCACTCCATATCGCACTTGACAATCTCTGCATTCTCCAGACACTTCTGAAGTTCTTCAATCATCAAATCCTTCTCTGAATTGCTTCTAGTTATCTTCTCAATCTGCTCAGACACCCAACTGCTATCGGAAAAGGTATCTGAAATGGATGTAACCTGATCAAAAGCATCTTCAAGAGCAACATTACCATCAGCAAGAGCTTCTGCAATTTCAAATGCAAATCTTTGCCACTTTTCGGACAGCAATTTAAGGTCCCTTTCTTTCTCTCCAAGCTGATCTCCAAGTTCTTTATTTTCCTGAATTACAAAAGAGAGTCTTTCAGTCATCCCAGCTAACTCAGTTTCTAAAGTCATCAGGCTCTGTCTGGCCTCCAACTCATTTCTGTTGCTCTCGTCAACCTCTTGTTGTAGGTTTATGAGTTCCTCCTGCAAACATACAATCACTTCACTTGTCTCAACTTCAACTTGTCTACGTACTTCTTCTTTTTCTTCCTCGATAGAGGCCTGGTCGCTCTGGAACCTTGTGTTAAGACTCCGAGCCTTTTCAAGGGAAGCTTGCATCCGTTTAAGTTTCTCCTGCAATGGGGATTCCTCATTTTGGTTGAACTTTAAGCTTGCATCCTTTAACATTTTACGAGCAGAGGGTAACTTTTCGACAATATCAAAATTGTCAATATGTTTTTTCAAAATGGCAATTTCCTCATCCTGTTTTTTTAGAAGGTTTACATTGTAGTTATTGCTCTCTCTCATTTCCTCCAGTTCATTCAGTGATAGAATCTGTTGGGATTCAAGGGCTTCAATGATAGATCTCGCATCTTTCAGTTCATTCTGTATGACCTGATGTTGCAGGATCCTCTCCTTTGAAGCTTTCAGTTCATTTTCCACAGAAAAAGCTCTGTTTTCTATCTCAATACGAGCCGATTTCTCTTCTCCAAGAATTGTCTTCAGTATATCCAGCTCTAGTTGTAAATTCAACACTTCTTCAGTATGATTAGCCGAGTATGGGACAGGAGACGATTGGGGCGAATCCAAGCACAATTCCTAAATAAAGAGGCAATCATGTTAAGGAAAATTTGAATTTCCAATAATTTATAACAAGGAAGAGCAAATTGTTATATACTGATTCAATGTGCATCATAGTGTTCAGCACATATATATTCAAATAGAAGAAATTTTGTGTTCTTCTAGAAACTGGAGAATGTTATCGATTCCTTGTAGGGAAAGGATAACTTGAGGAGAGTTGGTAAGACAAGGAGCTTGTGATTATGTCAAAAATTCAAACTTTCTGCCAAAATAAATATTCAGAAGGTTTTCTTTCCATGTTTAAAAGAGAGGTGGAATGGCCTGCATACCATATCCTCAGGTTCAACATCAATATGCTCATAATTGTTAGCAGATTTGATGTTATGCAATTTGTCATGGAGATTGCTCATCTCCCTGCACAAAAGAAAGGAAAATAATTTGACTTCGATGAGACCAAAGAAGAACAAAAAGAAGCATCACAGCCATCTCAAATAGATACATAATATACACTAATGTTTTAGTGCAAAATTTACCTTGTTAGCCTTGCATTGTTTTCAAGGCAAGCATTTAATTTATTCCTACAGTCCTCCAGCTCTTCGGAGGTCTTCCTAAACTGATCCCCAAAAAATGACAAGGGGTGAACATAACTAGAAAACAGATATTTAAGTGGACACAACAAATTCATCTGATCCGAATAAGCCTGCCAAAAAATAACAAATACCTTTATATATAAGGATTTGTTGTCTATGACGGAACCAGTAGACTGAGTACACGCATCCTCCTACAACAAGAAATTATATCAGCATGCAAAAAAGAATAGCTCGTTTAAAATAACCATGCATTACAGGGAGGTGGCTGGGATTCAATGGAATATGCCAACAGAAAAGCAACCTGAGACTTTGAGTCTGAATCTGGAATAGCATGGTGATCAAGTTCAGACTTCCCATCAAGGTTTAGTAAAAGCTGTAAAAACAAAATATGCATATGTTAGTCACTCGAGGTTTACGGTTTACCATATAAATCCACCAAGAAAATAATTCAGTAAAATGTCTGCCACTACTCTAAATCTACAAAATAGTGGTGAGGATTGAGATTTATATCTATTCTTAACACGCCAATGTAAGTCGAACACCAGATTCTGGGCCACAACCTGGCAAAGCACAGAAGTATTTAACTTATGAATAATCCACTTTTATTGTGCGTCCAGTGGAATTTGAACCTAACACCATGATAAATGCTCAGCTTGAGGTTTTTGTATTTAAGAGACAGACAGAGAGAGAGAGAGAGAGAGAGGTCAACTATTTTATAGAGCATAAATTTCACGTTCACAATGAACCAATCAAACATATATATTACTGAGCAAAATCAAAGGTTTTACCTGGTTGCGCAATTGAGAAACTTCAGTTAATAACAGTTCTCTTTCTCCTTCCTCATAGAAGTCCTGAAACCTGAAAATATAATGGAAGGTCAGGTGACTCAACAATCTGAGAAGCAAAAATAATAATCAGAAATTTACAAATGAACCTTTTGAGTTGATCTAAGAGCCTAATATTTTCCAATGCAAAACGAGTCACTTCCGGGTTCCTATCAGCTTTTACTCGAATTAGTTCTATCTCTTCTGATTTAGCATTATTCTCCTGCACTAAATATGAATCTGGTGGCAGCTTTCCGTCCAAAAGTGCCGCCATTCTACTAATCTTGTCCTCCCGAAATTTAAGCATCATTTTGGAGCAGCGAGTATCCTCTTCTCTTTGGCGTACCTTACCAGCAGAATAAATAAAGGACATTCAACAAAAATTCTTCTGTTGCAGTTACTATACACTTGTTCCTAGTGATTAAAATTATTACCAAACGATTTAGCTGTTCAATTTCCGCTTCAAGTTGCTTAATAGTTGTGTCTGCCACTTTTTCCCTCCGCAATGCACCAGCTAAGGTTGCTTCCAGTGATTTCAACTGTTGCAATAGTACAAGATATTGGTACCTTATCGTATACATGTAATTTACTAAACATGCCAGATGAGAAAGTGATGTTCGTTGAGATCATGGGTTATTAATTCAAAATATTATTACAATCCTATATATATTATGTAACAGAAGTTGCAACAAGGTCAGGTCAAATTTAAGAATTAAACGTAATGAGTAAGAGCACTAATGCATTAATTAGAGCATGGTCTGAATTAAGGCTGGCAATTTACCTGGGCCCGACTAAGTCCGACCCATTTTTAGTGCCCATGGGCCTGATCTTTTATAAAAAAATCGGACTCGGTCTCAATTTTTTAGGCCCGAATTAATTTTCGACCGGGTTCAGGTTGGTATACAGCCGACCCGATCCCAACCCGAATTTAAATACTATTCTAAATTTCCAATCCGCAGGTACTTCATATCAAAATCCAATACTATCCTAATCCGCAGGTATATCATACCATAATAAGTACCACAACTTACTTTCACCTGTCCCCATCATCTCTCTCTCCTCCTCTCATCCCCTTTCGATTCTGATAATCCCTTTCCATTCCTTTCGGATCGATCCCGCCACCAAAACCCATGGTTGTGTTGCCGTGCCTCTGTTGTCGCAGCTCCATCTACCCCGGCCGCCTACGGTGCTCCCACCGCCTCCGCTACCCCGCCTCTTCTTCTGGTACATATTTTAATGGATTTAATTCGGACTCGGCCCTAGCATTATGGTGTTGTTCATTGTTGATTCAGTATAGTGTGCAGCAAAAATCATTGATTTTTTTATTATATTGAAATTTGGTTACTTTTGTTGGAATCTTTAATTTCATTGTCGTAGCATTTTTGATGCTTGCTAAGAGCATATAGTTTCTTTGATTTCAAAATCATTTATTACTGATAACTTCTATATTGATTTTGTTTATCAATATTGATTTTGGTCCGGGCTCGGGCTTTTGGATTTAAGTCAGACCAGGCCCGGACTTCAAGTTTGCTGCCCGACCCCAAATCGGGCCGGGCTTGAACTCTAGAAAATTTTTAAGGCTCGGACTCGGACTTGTATAGGTCTGGCCCATTTCCCGCCCTAGTCTGAATAATGGTCAAAGATCAAAATGCTACTCCCTAATTGCCTTGGTAATTGGCCTACCAAAATTAAAATCTGCTTGAAAACTAGGGTTGCTTTCCAAAGTTGTTCTGAAAACAGTTTTCTAAAACTGTTTATGAAAACTATTTTCTGAAAATGAGAGTTTAAAAGCTGTTTGGATAGTTTTCTGAAAATGACATTGAAAAACCTGTTTGGTTAAAAAAAATTTCTGAAACCTGTTTTCTTAAAACTAGACTGTAAAATGCTGTTTGGTAATAATTTTTTTTTTTTTTGAAAAATTATTTTTTTTAAAGGAATGTATAAAATGCGTTTGGATATACCAAATAATCTGAAATTTTATTTTAAAAAAAGTCATTGGATAATGTGGTTAGAAATGGCGTTTGGGTTTAAAATTAAATTGTAAAATTATTTTTTTTGCAGTTTTCGTGACAAGGAGCTTATCAACGGTGTATGTTTAATCAATTTGCATTAGTTTTCTTATGAATTTTTTTTTTCTTTGCAGTTACAGAGCAAAGTTCTACAAGTATACGAACAAACAACGTGCGACTATGCAAAGTTTTCTTCGCTTTAATTTTTTTTTTGTTTCTTCTTCGTATTTCCCCATCACCTGCAAGCTTTCGACTATGCAAAATTTTATCCGAATTGTGTAAGAGTCGGGTAATCAAGATCGACGGATGAGATTTTCCGAACAAACAAACAAATAAAAAGAAAAGAATTAACGGGTTAACGGGTCGGACCCGTTAGTGACCCACACCCGTTACCCTTACTCTTCTTCAGTTTTTCCCGCCCAAAACCCATCGACAGCTCCTTCGCCAACCTCCTCGAATTCGAAGCTCGACCTCGACTCTTCGACGTCGATGCTTCTTCCAAACCGCCATTGTCAAGCTCCACGTCGCCGAACCCCTCCGTCGTCAAGCTCCTCTTCCCGAGCTCCACTCCTCGAGCGTCGCCGAACCTCCTTCCACCTTCGCCAAAACCCAACGCCAAGCTCAAGCTCCGTGATGAACTCCCGAGCTCCACTCCCTCTTCGCCGAGCTCCCGACCTCCACGTCCGAACCCGTCGTCGATCTTCCCCAAAACCGAGCTCGACCTCAACCGCATTCGCCAATCCACCGAGCTCACAAGCTTCGACCTCCCTCCTTCGTCGAACCCATCACCGCCATTAACGAGCTCGTAACCAAGCTCCACAGGAGCTCCTTCAACCTCCAAAGCCCCCCCCCCCCCCCCCCCCCCCGAGCGAAGCTCCAAGCCAAACGTTCGCCAACACCGTCCATGGCCAAGCTCGAAAAAAAATAGAGAGGAAGCGGTAACCCAAAAAGAGAGAGAGAGAGAGATGGAAAAGACCCCTTTGGGTCTTTTCTGAAAAAAAGAACCCAAAACAGGGTTGAGAGAAGCTATCCAAACGCCTTTTATAAAAACGAAAACGAAAAAAAACCCCCAAAAAAGCTATCCCAACGGCCCCGGTTTCGGCTTATACCGAAGTTGATCGAGAAAAAAAGCCTATAAAAAATAAAAAAATAATGAGAGTAATTGAAACTTGGTCATATTATCAATACCAACGGCAGCAAATAGGTACAGCACAGAAAGATAAGCTTGAGAGAGACGACTAAATTGAATGAGCACAATAAAAACCTACATTAATTATTTTTATAGCATATATCTAAAATATTATTTATATACAGTTTATGTAATTCCAATAACTTCAAATATATTTTTTCTATAGAATGTTTTTATAACAAAATAAAATTTTAAAACAATACTAGTAGATGAAACGGAAATTTTAATACAGAAACAATAATCATAATAATATGTTCTTATTTTGTAAGCATTTATCCCTTGCAATACACGGCTTTATCATAAGTCATTGCCTGAGTTTAATTATTTACCTATTTAATTATTTTTTTTTTTGATAAAAAGACGACCGCAGTCATCGTTTCTTTAATGATGATTAACGAAACAAAGTAATACAAATTACATCCCAAAACAGGAGCTTAAAGCTCCACTAATACCACCTCTGGAACCGATAGTACATAACATACATCAAGAAGCAAAGCTAATACATAACTATATCAAAAGCAATCTACCAAAGATGCCCGAACAATCAAGAGACGTGTTGGAGACGTGCTTCCAACCGCAGACTTTCATAACTATTTAAAAAAAATTATCTAAAATTATTTTCAGTTATTTAACTGATTTTTAGTTTGATTTTAGAGAAGAGATTATGAATATTTCAGTCTTAGATTTCATATTTAAATACCTTCAAAATCTATCTGTTTTATCTCTGATCTCTACATATGCATCTATCTTATTTAGGATTATATAAGATCACATTTTTTATTTGAAAAGAATGCTGCCACATAAGACAGCATGTGGAAGACTGGACCATGTAATGGTGAACAAGAAGAGAAAGAAGAACTAGAAGAAGGTGAGAGGTTGACATTGACAAAAGTTAGACAGGAAATTACCTGCTTAGTAGAAACTTGTACACCATCAAGATCTTCACCATTATACAACTCATCAACACTCATTTGAGCTGATCCATGTAAATTTTCCATCACAGAAGTGTCGCAGTGGTCATCCGTAGCATCTCCAATAATTGCAGCACGGAACAATAAAGATCTTGAGACATTTTGACGCTTAAGCAATGAGAGTTCATCCTGATACAAATTGAACCGTTAAATATGTCCCCTTATTAATTACAGGAAAAGGATAACTGTCAAAGTTATTCAGGCAAACCTTTAACAAGCAAATTTGATGCTGCAAAGCATTTACATCTCCTGAAGCATCTTCATTGACGACAGCCTTGTATTTTAATAAACAAGTTCCAAGAAATTAAATTTTAGAAATTACCAATCTGTAGCATCTAATCCAAATATTTGATAACTTCAATGTACTTACATTATTTTGAATAAGTCTAGCACGCTGAGCAAACTTTAGAGTACTCAATGTTTCACTTGCAGAGCTGTGCAGCATGGATAAGGAGCTTAATTGAAAATCCATAAGTATCTGATAAACGTACATGTGTGCAAAAGAAATCCATCATTTACCATATTGAAGGACTAACATTTGCTATGATCATAGTTTTTGAATTGCCACCAAGAGAGTCCTGTGAAGAAAGAAGTTTAGAGTGAGGGATCTGTGTTTAATTAGGATCAAGCAAAGAACAAACAAAGTAAACTAATTTCTGACTTGAAGGAGAAATGTCAGCTTAGAATCTCGATAAGGGATATGTCTTTGCTTCCCTTGTGCAACATCAGCAAGAATCATAATAACATGACTGCAAATGCAAATACAGAAAAATGGCCTCAGACGTATAATCTTTTTATTCATGATGTTGAAGCAAATAAAGGCAAATAGATGAGTTTCTGTTTAAATAACTAATTTAATAAATAGATCATATACCCAAGTGTTGATAAGGATTTGTTAATGTTTGCAGCTTCCTTTAGGCGCTCGCCTTCAGCCCCAGAAGTTTTCTGCCTGTTTAGATGAATTAAAATGAAAAAGTATACAGCATTACCTAGAATTCCAGGACAAAAATTCCAGATACATTCAATTAATTATAATATATTCAACCTTTCAGAGCCAGCAAGATCCACAAGGTTCAGCCTTGCAAATCGTAGGTTAGTGGTTGCATCCTTTCCCCATTTACTCTCGATCGCACAAGTAAACACACAATGTGAACGACTGCTCTCACGATTCATATTCGTTGCAGCCACTTTTCTATTTGCAGCACCCTAAACAAGAAATTTATGACGTGGTAGATGAGAGTAAAAAACTTTTAACAACATCAAAACGAAATCCATAAAATAACAAATTCATAGTCAACTGTGAACAAGGGTAATTCATACTATGTACCTGAAAGAGAAGCTTTAGAATATCATTAACAGTCTCTACTTCAAACTCAGTAAGATTTTCAACATACACGCCCTTCTGCAAATCTTCCCGCAACTGCCCAAAATATAATAAGACAATTTACAAATGCAAGACGCAAAAGATCATAAGAGAAAATTTAGAATAAATCTTAATAAGAAAAATTTATTGTTATGTAAGAGCTAAAAGCCTAACCCCAAAATTTATATCAGAACTTACAAGCAAGTTGGTGGATGAAGGATCAAGAAGATCAGTAATCTGTTCATTATAAATCTCCAAGAATGAACACTTGCAATTGTATTTAAGGTTCTCATCGATCCTGCTTTCCTCTTCCTGTAACCAAAAGAGAACAAATATAACAAGAATGGCAAACACAAACAATTATAATGCATCATGAATTTACATCCAGAACAGGCTTTTACCGCTTTAATTCGTGCAAATAAGAATTCAAATATGCGTGGTGTCATTCCTCGATCTGCACTGGGCCAAAGGTCTGACTCACCAATCTCACCAAGCATTGTGTATGTCTTTCCACTTCCTGTCTACACTTGCATGCAAATATGTAGAAAGAAGATTAGTAGCTGGCCATAATCTATGAAGTAGAAATTGTAGCGCGGCAAGATAATAAAACACCAAGGTCACAAATCACAATCATCCGACTTGGAACTTCCAGGAAGAACTTTAGAAGATTTAAAAAAGAATTAGTCGCTAGCCATGATCTATGAAGTAGAAAATGTAGTCAGCCGAGATTAAAAAAAAAAAAACCGACATTTCAATCATCCGACTTTCACGTACCAAGAAGAACCATAGAAAACAGAAATCATACATGTAGAATCATCTAAATATATCCAGTGAGCTATTTATTAGGAAGAAAAACATGATAAACTTGTGTTACACTGATGATTACTGAATGTTTAGCCGAAAAATATATCCTTACTATTCCAACCGAACAAATTGGGTTGTGGCTATGTGGACATTAGATGTATAGCCCCTAACACATATATTGCTTTTCATACCTATTTCTTATACTAGTCTTAAGTAGCATCGAAAACTGATTACAACTATGATGCATTGAGAGAATAAACAAAGATCTTACGATGAGCATTATGAAGACGAACAGATGCTAATAATCTAATCATACTATAAACGAATTTAACATACCTGTCCATATGCAAACATGCAACTATTGTAGCCAGACATACAATTCTCAACCATTGGCAACCCAGCCACTCGAAAAAGCAACTCCTGCATATTTGTGTATGATTTAAATGTGGTAAAAAGCAGACTGGGTTTGTTTATTTGTCTTTCACACTAAAAAAGCATACCTGGCTAATAGTTTCACATGCTACATAATCAAATGTAAATCGTGTTTCTGGCTGTCCAAGCCAAGTAATGCTTTGAGCACTTTCTTGCTTTAAGCATCTGTTGTAACCTTGTGAGGTTTTTTCTGAACTATTGAGAGGACGAACACGAATCACAGCCTGCATTTGAAAAAAACATTTTATAAGATCTCTTGGTTACTGTAATTTCAAAACTATATTCATTTCACCATATTGTAATTATGCCCAGATTATCTGGCTGCTCTATTCAAAGATTTTGTTATTTTAAAATTTTAGAAATCAAAGCCAATTAAAATGACAGAGAAGAAGGAAAGAAGTTAGGTGAATGGGAGTACAATTTTTTGCTATTCTGACTGAAGACTCCAACAGAAGGTGTCTAAAAATCCAGGATTTAAGAAGCAATAGCAAGGAGGACTGGAGGAGACAGAAGATTTATGGTTTCAATACAGGACTAAAAACAAATGAAGAGATTATTGGCTTAGAACTTGGAAATCAACCTTACAAGACATCACCTAATTGATTATGAAAAGTTTTCTTATCTTTGTTTGTAATTTAATGTCCCTTTGCCAATTCCAACCTTTGCAAGAAAAGTAAATTTGAGGAAAATTCTTGAATCATGTGCATATTTAGGTCAAAAACACCTAAATTGGGATATACTTGCTTCACAAAAAAGGCTTAAGGCCATTAGCATATATCGACTATGGATCATTTTGCCTAAATTAATATATGACTTATGGATGAAACTTGAGATATCAGAGCTTTTAGGACTAGAGAAAATGGAAGGAGACATGATATACAAGGTGTCCCCGCTTCAAGTTAACTGTGGTGCAAGAGCTTTATATACTTATTTCACTTACAAGTTATAACCAAGAGATGCATTTATATTGGTAAAATGATAACCAGCTAAATTGAATATTGAGATGAGTATGGGGAGTCTCAGTGCAAATAACCATACGGCAACTGTGAGATGAGTTTATGTTGGTATGTTCAGTTACGAGTTTACAATGAACAATAGCTCAGCTGGTTAGAGGAAAGAAACTTAAGGCCATGATATGTTACAAGGTCACTGGTTCAAGAGATTAAGATGCAAAAGGGAGAAAATACTGCCCCAAAAGAGTGAGAGAGAGAGAGAGAGAGAGAGAGAGAGAGAGAGAGAGAGAGAGAGGGGGGGGGGGGGGGGGGGGGGGGGGGGCGGGGTTAATCAGATTTTCCACCTTTTGGTCCTTTATTTATGAAAAATTAAAATATATTAAACAACTTTATTTTCTCTTTGTCCCTACTCAACTGAAATCTGAAGTCCATCAATAGTGGACTTTGCATAATATATGAACAACTTGGTCAGCGAATACTTTGAGGGGGGAGGGGAGATGACAGATTCTTTGGGATGTTGCCATATTGGGATAATTGCAACCTGTTGGTCTACTGTATTTTGCACGTGTCACGCATATGCATCGATTACTAAAGTATATAACAGTTGTATTGGTTTTTAAAAAAATAATGCCAAAAAGGTATTTTTGGTAATGTCTACTATAGAGAATGATTGATGGGAATGAATTGGTCTATACCAAACATAGTAATAAAATATTCTCTGCAATGTAATGTCTTGTACCAAACGCAGTATTACAGCATTCATGAGAATCATGATTCATATCCACACATTCACGGGAATCCACTCATTCCAAGGAATTCTCCAATCCGCGTACCAAACGCCCCCTAAAACTATATTATCTGAATGTGAACTGCACGTGTATCATCCTATCAGGTATATAGGAAGAACATATACCAAGTGTATCGACAATTTAATGATCTGCTTAATTCCCAAACTATGCTTGAAAAGGATAAAGACACATGTACTACATGTGCGCCATACGTGTTTTCTAATTAATTACGCATGATATTAGGAATTGGTTACAATTATTGAAATATTAGGCATCTAATGTATACATGTAGATAACATATAACAATGTATGCTAATTGCTAATTCAGAGTATAGCTTGAGAAGGAAAGGCATGAGCACTGCATATGCTAGACGGCTTCCGACACAATGTTCCATTAAACCGGCTTTACACAGCCTGTCAAGCTATACAAGAAAAAACACTTCAAACTTGCAATAACATGTCAACCACCTCAGATGACAAAATTTCCCTAACAAAGTATTCAAAACGGTAGGCGAAAAACATGACGAGTACCTGCACATTGTGATCCATCCAGAAGGAAGGATCCTCCCTCAGCTCAAAATGTGACACTTCAGCTGCAATATATGCAATCGGCGTCGCAGCTGACATCGGCATTCCTTTCGAAGCCACCGAGAAATTCATAGTCCTCGTTCCACCATAAAGATTTCGAGAACTAGAACTACCAAACCCCGAACTAATGGGCTTACTAACACTCTTAGTCGGTGTGCTCTGCACAGAACCACAATCAGATTGAACTGACGACGCCTTTCCGGCAACCCTATAACCGCGAGGAGTATAACCACATCTACTCAACGGCGGAAGCTGAGATTGAACTTCACTATACTCCGGGGCCCACCCGAACCGATTCTTGAAACCCGCCGTTTTCTCCGGTGTTCGGAACTGCGTCTGGTTCTTAATTGGGGTTCTCTCCGCCTTCCGATCCGGAACCAGCCTAGGGTTTCGGATGGGTTCTTGTATCAGGTTCAAAGGGGGCCGGTTTGGATCGAATTCGAGGTTCGGCGTGGAAGATGGATCCAACGGGTGGAGATTCTCATTAGATCCCTCGGATTGGGGGATCTTGTTATGGTTTCGACGGGTGAATTTCATGTCCCTCAACATTCTGCAACGAATTGGGGGAAATTGAGAAGTGGAAACCCTAATTGAAGAATTCGAATGGAGACTGAGCGGAGGCTTTACCTGAATGTTCAAGAAGAGAATCTGGAGCCGAAGAATGCGGGAATCGTGGAATCTTAAGTAGCAATTTGGGGGAAATTTCGGAAGACGGCGACCTCTCTCTCCTCTCTCTCTCTCTCTCAGTCGCAGCGTTTGAGCTGAGGAGACGATCGGGATTCTCGAGTTTAAATTTTGGAGAGAGAGAGGATTATGATTTATGAATTGGACGGCTGAGATTCGGCGTGATTTTGAAATTGAGCGCTGTAGGCTTTTGAATAATCGGATATAGGGGTAGTTTTGAGATTTGATTTGTGGTGGCATGTTAGGTAATTTCTAACTGCATCTGAGAATAAAGAAAGTTTAAATTTACTATCGATAAATAACTGATGATTGAAACCCACCCAAAAGTCTACCTGTGTAATGGAGAGAATGGCAAGTGGGGTCCAGTATAGATAGAAACTGAGGTGCACTGTGCACATAGCATATCAACGGCTACTTGTTCATTCAAATGTGACTTGGAGAACTAGTCAAATTTTAAAATATCACTCCTTCATTGTAGTTTATTTTGAAAATTTTTACTAAAATGTTGTAATTAGAGTAGCGTCAGACAGTTTTTGAACCATCTCACATTCTCCCGTACACAGATTGCATGTATTTCTGTCTGCTGGCATGCTCGTGCTATAGATAATATGCTTATATTTAAATTTTTTGTAAAACTAGGTTTGCCCGTTGACATGTGCCTACGGCATGTCTTCGAAACGATGCACCTAGTTTGATTATATAAAATAGTTTTTGAGGTCCAGCAAATTAATTGAAGTAGCAAACATATTATATGAGAAAACAGTATGTCTACCTTTAAGCTCAACCATCGCTTTCTTGATCATTAGCTTGAACTTATCTGGAATGCATATAGTTTGTTAGAAACACTGCATAGAATTTTATTTTTAACTTCAACATCACTTTTAGATACTTGTAATAGTTATGCAAGTACATTATTATATAGGTTTTATAGAGCTTACTCTAATCCCATAACCACTATGAGCATGTCTAAATACAATGGTAACGCAAGTGCATATGTGAAGGTATCTACAATATCAATAATCTAAATATTTGTTTATCTGAGACTCAGTTTGCAATTGAAATATCTCTTATTATTATTTCAACCAAAATGAAATACATGAAGTTCTCAAAAACTCTAATCCAAGCTAATCATTTCTTTTATCTCCACTTTGTCTCCCAATTGCACCTTTATAAAAAAAACAAAATGGATAAATAACGAATTTACTTTAGCGGTCTTTCTTGAGTGGAGAGTTTGCACCCTTCACAGGTAAACTTCAGTCATCTCAATCCTATATATCCAAACATACACTAAAAGTTCTTATATGTTATGTTATCCATGGTTTCTAATAACCAGTTAAGGGAACACTCCACGATAGTATTTTCTCTTGTAATAAAGAAATTAATGTTGCATATTTGCTACGTTATTTTAGGTTGCTAGTCAGCTTACCTGTCTTGCTATGATTTGGAAGCCCAAATTGAGGCCATCAAATAATCCATCTCTCACTTGTGTACACCTTAAATCAAAACCAATAAAAAAACTCATCAAATAAATCACCAAATTAAATTTTTTAAAACCCAAAAATAAAAAAAAATCATCTCTCTGAACTTAAATCTCATGCACACACAAAATTCGAGTCAGCAAAAAACTGAGTAATCCACTGCACAAAAAAAATTAAAAATTAGAATGAGAATTCGGTTAATGAGATGAAATTAGAGTCGTCACATCGCATATAGAGGCTCTCGATTCAGTGGCGGGGAGTCGCCGATACAGAGTCGCTTGATATACGCGCTCGATTTGGTGGAGGGGAGTCACCGATATGGAATCAGCACAGATCAGATATCGGCGACGACCTCTTGATTGGGGTTCGACATTGGATTTGGATTTGGATTTGCTTTGAGATTTTTAAATTTTCAAATTTTAAATATTTAAAATTTTCAAAATTTTCAATTTTTTAATATTTTTAATATTATTTTTTTCAAAATTTTTAAAATTCCTAAAATTTCAAAAAAAATTAAAATTTTTAAAAAATTTTACAAATTTAAAAAACTTTAAAAATTGTAAAATTTTAATTTTTTTTCAAATTTAAAATATGTAAATATTAAAAAATATTTTTCTTTTAATTTTTTTAATTTTTTTTAAGTGTCATTGTGATCCATTAGTATGTCTCTTTTCTAGTGAGTAACAAATCGGGAATTTGAATTCTGCTTGTACCAAAGAATTCCCAACGGCATATAGGCCAGCTCACAATGGGTCTGTACAAACAGACATTTTGCAACTGAGACTTACTATATATATAACATACATGAATTATGCTTGTACGAAAGAATTCCCAACGGCATATAGGCCAGCTCGCAATGGGTCTGTACAAACAGACACCATGTGCAATTTGCACAGATTAAAATAATTTTGAGAGTCATAAAATTATATGGAACTAAAAAATTTAGAAATGTCTCTTAACTATTTCGATCACAATATAATTAAAAGATGAAAAATCTACAAATTAACTATTTCACACTTCCAAACCAACCAACATATAGGGTACCATCGATCCAACAAGAGATTGCGTTTGGAGGAGGACAAGGAGTAGCTCTATAACGAGGAGGACAAGGAGTAGCTCTATAACACCCCTGCCCCGGGCTCGGACAATTTATACAATTTAGAAGACAAATTATTTATAGTATAGTACAACTGCCCACCACAGGCTGCCTCTCAAAGGTGGTTAACCGAATTGACGACTCTTGATCATAGACAATGTTATTTATTATTATAATATTCTTGATCAAATCCCGATATGGGACAATTCCTCTACTTCTCCCATTTTCTCTCTCCGAAATCACCCTTTCACGTGGGCCCCATTGCCCACGTCAGCATGAATAGAGAGCACAGAGCAATGCTCTGTTTCCTTCTCACAGCCACCGGGTGGACCCCTCAACCAATGCCACGTCATCCTTGGTTGACGGCACAAGCAACAACATGCCTTTTGCTGTTTCTCTCCCACGTGGGGCCCTCCACTACTATTCAACATCAAACTATTTACAAACCATGCCATTTTACTCTTAATACACATATATATACTATTATATTTAATTTGAAATTATGGGGTGTTACAAGCTCAGTTTCACGCAGGGCGACATTTGGGTGATGGGGAGCTGTTGGGAGATGATGGTTTAGTAGTTACCTGTATTTCATTTAGGTTGTTCGCCGTGTGTTTGCTATTGAGGTGTTGCCCTATGTTTTGGGATTATTTTGGTTGTTTACTTTGCCTCTTGGCAGACTATGTAATATTTATCAACTGTTTCGTTAATTATCGTTAATGAAGCGATGACAATAGTCATCTTTCTTATCCAAAAAAAAAACATAATGTTATATTTCTATTCAGTTTAAAGGGAAGAAAAAAAGTCGAATAATTACCGATGTTGGGTTGTGGCTCTTCGCGGACTCCTTGATGTACTCCGCTATCTTTTTCTTGACCGTGTGCTTTTCAACCGCCTTCCCTCTCAAATCAAGCATTTTCTCTCAAATTAAATATAATCAATATTAGAAACATATGGAGGGAACAATAATTAATAATTAGCTATATCAAAATATGACAAATGCATAAATTACCAATTCACATTTTTAAACCAACATCATTCAATTTTTTCTATACAGTTGAAAGGAAACCCCAAAATTCTCAATGTGTGTAACTTTCGAACAATTCCAGTACCAAACATAAGTAAACCCTATAGTTATAGATACCAAAAAATAGGTATTTTTAAAAATCACTTGCATTCTTGTCAGCTTCCTCCATTCTAAAGCTTGCTTGCCAAGAATCATATTGTCTGCGAAGTTTCTCAGTATTTACCTCCATTTGTACTATATTACTCCTTAGTTGTGCATCTACAAAATGATTAAACCATAATACATACATATTGTACTACAATTCACCAAAACTTCTCAAACAAAACAAAAGATGTAGAAAAGAGGATATTTACTCTCTACCATTCAAAAACTAAAACCATCACTTTTCACTTCCTACAAAAAATAAAACAAATCTCATTTACCATATAGAGCCACTGATAGCACCCAAAATCAATAAACTCAAATGACAGATTGGGAAGGAAGGGAAATTTGTATTGCAGGTTTGAAGAAGAGGAAATACAGAGGATTGAGAAGGTTTTTGATATTTTTCATAATGTTCTCACTACTGTTACATTGCTTTAATTACTCATTTCTTATACTACAATTTTGATCTTCCAATAGCTCATTGCCACGTGTCCTGTGCTAACCGACCTCAATCCGTAGGTCGCAGGATCCTCCTCATAGCGTGTGCTTGTCAGGGCTTGTGTTTGGTAATCGTTGAGGTATGTGGGCTTCTTCTTCAATCGGTTGGGCCTTGAGTTGCCTAATATCTTACTTGTGCCACAGGCCTTGGCTATATCTGCATTCATGATCGTATCATTGCCACCCCCAAGATTGAAATTTGGAAATGCTCTGCGCAATGCTGCTTTCTCCTCCCATGTTGCCTCTGACTCTGTTAGACCCTCCCACTGAACCAAAACTTCTTCTATGAACATTGCATGTCACGCCCCGCTTCCAAAAATACGGAATATGAGTGCATGACGAAGCCCAACGAATGATCTTAACATCATTCATAAGTTGTAGGATCGACTCAGCATCACAACAAGAATATAAAAGAGAGATATATATAACCAAGCATGCATGAATAATTTATTGGCAACAGAAACGACTGAAAATATAATAATAACATCCAAATAGTTTCAAGTCTGGATTAAGTTAAAATTCGGGAACATCAGCCCGTTACAAGTTATTAAAGAGCAAGAAATAATAATTTAAGAAAAACAAATAATTCAAGAGAACAAGTAGTCTAATCAAGTCCTTTCTCCACTTGAAAGCTAGAACCTTTGCTCACCAATTCCAGCGGGTAGCTCGTCTCCAAAGTCTGCTTAATAAATGTAAAAAGAAAAAAAAGGGAAAAACAAGAGAAAATGCTCTTAGTGCAAGCTAGGGCCATAAATAGTAAAAATGAGTACAAGTAATGGGGAATTGGAATCAAGAATGTAACAGGGATATAACAAGTAGTGGATAAACCAAGAACTAGCTAGCAAGAGAGACATCTTAGTAAACAGGCTGGATAACAAATACTAATGGTAAAACACATGACAAGTGAACCTGTAGGGGTATCTAACATCAAGTGACAAGTCTCAAATCTAGTATCATGTAACAAATGTCAAGTCTAGTGTCAAAATTTTATTTCAAGTGTCAAGTCTCAAGTAACAAGTTGTCGAGTATCAGGTAACAAGTTGTCAAGTTCAAGTTTCATGTTTCAAGTCTCATGTATCATGTTTCATGTATCATATCATCAAGTATCAAATAACAGGCGTCATGTTCAAGTTTCATGTTCAAGTCTTGCAGTCATTACTATCTAAGTAGCACTTCGTGCATCCATCTTTTTACTACATGGTTGCTACAGACAATACAATTTCGTTTAGACCTAGTAATGGATATTATAGGGCGGCGTACTCAGGTTTCAAGTATCAGGTATCAAGCAGGCACGGTTCATGAATACGAATTTAAATAACAGGTTCACGAAGCAAGTTCGTAAATACTAATACGTTCAAGGACCACACAGTGGTTCCATGAATACAACAGGTTCATGAGCCAAGTAACTGACTCCATGAATACATCACGTGCAACAGGTTCATGAGCCAAGTAACTGACTCCATGAATACATCACATGCAACAGGTTCATGTACTGAGTACTGGGAAATACGGGCCCCCTTCTGAGTATACTTACCTATATTGTCTACTACTATGGTCTTTCCCTTAAACCCCGGCTCGTTACTTTTATTAATTCTTATCAAGCAAGCAAACATATGTGAAATATTGTAAATTAATTCTAAGAAAAATTGGGGATGTCCTATAGGGTGTCCAGCAACTACATATAAAATTTTATGTCCAACGCTTGCTGTTTACACAACTAAATTAATTCGCAAAGTAAAGGTGTACAACAGTTTTTGCGAATCTGTGCCTACCGACACAGCTGCAATAAATCTGCAATAACTCCTAGACCATAACTCCGAATTCAAAAATTCCAGTGGCTATCGACATCTAGACATCCAGATCTACATTCTCTATTCAGGTCTCGGATTCAGATTCTAATGTTAAATGGGTCGAAACAGCAAAAGAAGATTCAGGACAGCAACATGTGGAAATAACTTACTAGTATAGATTTCATGGAAATTTGTTATTAGGCATCTAAGTTATTGTGTGTTATAAATACATAATATTGGTGGTCCAAACAGCAAGTAATAATTGTTTTTCAAGTCAAATAGTTGTAAGTTCATCAAATGCACAATATGCCATGTGTCTACAAATTTAGGTCTCCTTAATCTCATGTGTTCATGTGCTCAAGGGGTAAAAGAGTCCAAGTAATTATAATTTAATACAATAAAATTTTTGTGACTCTTAGAATTATAAAATTTTGGAGGATTGATATTGATCAACAACGATAGTCAAGGAGGAGTCACAATTCTAACTATTTGTAGTATTTTTCAAGGGATGCTTGTACTAGAACAAATAAATTGTACAAGGGATACTTGCCTTAATGACAATGAATAGACCCGTTAGATGAAGAAATCGGGATAGTAAATTCCCGGGCGAAGTATCCCAAAAGCATGTATGAAGCACGTGCGAAGATCGACCGTAGAGTGAATTTTCCCCCACACCGGATCGGCCGAACAGCAAACAGCAACAGAGATTCGCTGCGCCAAAACAGCAAACACCGAACGCACCAATGGGATTGCTCCAAATCAGCGGATCCATGCCAGGATGCAGAACAGCGGATTTCGGATTTGCTGTGGGTGAAACAGGGAACAGCGATCAGCTTGGCTCGATCGCACGGATCTTGATGTGATCCGATGGTCGAGATCGAATCCCGCCGATTTCCCTCCTTTCTTCTTCCTTCGTTCCCTTCTTCGACGAAACAGCGAGCGAGAGAGAGGGAAGGTGCGGTGGTGACCGGCAATGGCTTCGACGGTGACAACGCGATGGCTTGACTGCGATAAGGGGAGGACGATGGCGGCGGAATCACGACACGTCGTCGAGAAGCGATGACGCTCGGTGCGTGGGCGACTCTGTTCCTTGGGTTCGAAAGCAGGGGAGGAGGAGAATGGGGATTTGGTTCGGGGGCATTGGTGATGCGACGGAGGTGGAGAGGCAACGGTAGAGGCGTCGAGATGGCGAGGATGGTGGAGGATGTGGGCACTGGCGAAAGTTGGGTTCGGGGTTGGGAGTTTGGGTCGATGGTGAAGACGATGGTGATGGAGGTGTTTGGGGTGTTGGAGATTGATGGTGGTGGTGTCATGGAGTTGACGAGGCGACGGGGGTGGTGACAGGCGATGGGTAATGGCGGAGGTGGTTTTGGTCGAGGATGGGTTCGATGGGGAATTGGATTCGGAGTTTGGTTGATGGTGGAGACGACGGTGATGGAGGTTGTGGTGGTTCTGTGGGGTTGACGAAGGTGATGGTGAGGGAGTGGTGGGGTAATGGTGATCGGAGGTGGGGAGTTGGTTCGAAATCACAGGAGAAGGAAGCGAAGGTAGGAGACGTGGGGGAAGCGGCGGTTAGTTGGGTTTTAACAGTGATTAGGGTTGGGATTAGGGTTAAGGTAGGGTTATATAGTAGGGTTTCGGGTTTGTGGGTTTTGGGTATCCGTTTCTGTTACCGCTGAATCTGGTGTGGTGGTAAATAGATAGTATTTGTGGATTCTTAGGAAAACTTGAATAGCAAACCTGAAACCTGATCCGCCGGAGTTTGACCGTTGACTCCCGCCGTTCACTTGCAAAAAGTGCGAGACACCGGGATTGATCCCTCCGACGCACCCTCCGACGCTCAAGTCAGTAACCAGGAATGATTATGAAAGAGCGTAAATTGGCAAAAGATTGATTACCTCTTAATGAAGGTCGGTGGGTGGTATTTATAGTCGCCTTAGGGATCAGATTAGGAATGTAATCCCCGTGATCTGATAAGGAATATAATCCCCGTAATCAGATAAGGAATATAATCCCTAATTCCCAGTGAAAAGATAGATGCGAATCGCGACCGTTGATTAGGGCCAATCAGAGACCTTGATTTTATCTTACTGGATTGGGTGTGTTTCGGGTTGGGACCCGTACACAGTTGAGGTGGATCCGTTCGTGGGTTGTTAGGTCGTGAAGAAAGACCCAATTCCCATTTCAGACCCGTTTGTAGGTGAAATTACCGTTTTACCCCTGAGCTTTAAGATTCGTGTCCGATGTGAACGGTCCCGATTTAATCCTATTTTTAGCCATATCAGTTTCAAATAGGGTCCAATAGGAGAATTGGTCAAAATGCAATAACATGGGGATTAAAGAGATAAATGAGAAGAATTGGTCAATTCTTCATGAAGAACGACACAAATAGCACACAAATGAATTCGATAAAAGGACCAAAAATTTGGGTCGAGACAAAAATAATGATTTTATTCAATCTGAACAAATTACAGGATCTCAAATAGACGAGAGAGTACAATGAGGCACAATACAGTATAAAAATATAAATACGGGGAAACAGGAGTTACATTGCACCTTTCTTAATTGTCCTTAACTGCAGTATTGCCGCAGGTGTGACTGTCACGAAGGGTGTAGGCATAACTTCTGGATGTGGAATTGAATTGACTATGGCAGGATCTCCTCTGCAGCTTCTCAACAAGGATACGTGGAACACTGGGTGTATGCGCGATGTCTCAGGTAGCTGCAACTTATATGCTACTGCCCCCAGTCGCTTAATAATATGAAAGGGCCCATAATACCTCTTGGACAGTTTGTGGGAGCTTCTTTGCGCCACCGATTGCTGTCGATATGGTTGCAACTTAACAAATACCCACTCTCCTACTTCAAATTCCTTATCTCCTCTGTGAGAATCAGCAATTGCCTTCATTCTTGATTGAGCTCTGGTGAGATTTGCCTTCAACTTCTGCAGGAGTTCATTCCTAGATAACAATTGACTCTCTATGTCTGAGTGTGAAGTTGTTCCCGGTATGTATGTCTGAATTGTGGGTGGTTTTCTCCCATAAACTGCCTTGAATGGGGTCATGTTAATTGAAGAATGATTGGTAGTATTGTACCAGTACTCAGCCCACTCCAAATATTTAATTCATTGCTGTGGTTCATCAGACACAAAGTTCCTTAAGTATTGCTCTAAACAACGATTAACCACCTCCGTTTGCCCGTCTGACTGAGGATGATACACATTTGACATGCATAATTTTGTTCCTTGTAATTGAAACAATTCCCTCCAAAATTGACTGATGAATATTGGGTCCCTATCTGTAGCGATTGATTTGGGTAAACCATGTAATTTTATAATATTTGAAGCAAAGAGCTCTGCCACTTTAGCTACATCATGGTTAGGTGATAAAAGAATAAAATGTGCATATTTTGATAATCTATCAACGACAACTAATATCACAGATTTACCCTTCACATTAGGCAAGCCGGTGATGAAGTCCATCGAAATTTCTTCCCAAATTTGATCTGGAATCTGCAGAGGTTGTAAAAGACCTGATGGTGACTGTGTATCGTATTTTGTTTGCTGGCACATTGTGCACTTCTGAACAAATTTTTTTATGTCTGTTGACATATCTTTCCAATGAGGATTAATTCTAGTGATCGTCTTTGCAATCCCTGAGTGGCCTCCTCCTGGTGTCGCATGATACATTGCAATTACTTATGATACTAAGATTAATGGTAGAACAAATTTCTTCTTGTAACAAATGATCCCTTCTCTTAAGCTGTAGTCAAAACTGTTTATTTTATTTTGCTATAAACTTGCTAACAAGTCTGAACATTCAATGTCATGTATATACTCCTCCTTAATTCTGTCTAGTGGTGGTACTTGAGGCTTTGAAATTGTTGATACTTGATTGAACTCAATCTCAGGATGGCGGGAGAGAGCATCTGCAGCTACGTTCAATTTCCCTGGTTTATACACCACTTTATAGTTGAATCATGCGAGCTTTTGCAACCATTTTTGTTGCTCTGGGTTTGAATGACTTGGGACATTATGTGATGCAGGCTCTTTTGATATGTTATAATAGTGAAATCTCCCCCTAATAAGTACTAACGCCACTTCTTGACGGCTTCAGTTATTGCAAACATTTCACGGACATAAGTAGAAGAGTTTTGCATTCTCAGAGACATCTTTGTGCTATGATAAGTCACTGGGTGTTTCTTTTGAGTGAGTACAGCTCCGATGCCCATTCCTGAAGCATCCGTGTCTAATTCAAATGGTATTGAGAAGTCTGGCAATGCAAGCACTGGTGCCTTAGTCATAGTCTCCTTTAGCCTCATAAATGACTATGTCGCTTCTTCATTCCAAACAAATCCCTCTTTCTTTAACAACTCTGTAAGTGGCACTGCTATAGATGCGTAGGATCTTATAAATCTCCTATAGTACCCTGTTAGCCCCAAAAAACCTCTTAACTGCTTAATTGAAGACGGAATTGGCCAACATGAGTTCCTTCTTCTAAAATCACATGACCTAAGTATTCAATTGAGGTTTGAGCAAATGAGCATTTAGACTTCTTGATAGAGAAGAGATTTTGCTCCAGTATTCTCAATACATGAGAGAGATGTTGCAGATGAGATTGCCAATCTTTACTATATACCATTATGTCGTCGAAGAATACTAAGACAAATTGTCTCAAGAATGGTTTAAAAATATTGTTCATGGCTGCTTGAAATGTCGACGGCGCATTTGTTAATCCAAATGGCATACCAAGGAATTCGTAGTGTCCATCGTGAGTGTGAATTGCTTTCTTCTCCTGTAGCGGCCCGAATTTTCAATATGATATCTCGAAAATACGTGGCACAATTTCCAGCATCAACTTCAATTATAATAGTAAACATAGCCAAAAATACAGATAAAATTTTTTCAACCTTTATTACATTAGTTCATTACAAAATACAGCGGAAAGACATACACCTTGAATTACAATCTTTTCTTTACAACACATCTTTTTACAATTTTACATAAGCCATAACTTCATTCTAACTCAAGCATCCCAATCCAAAGCTACAAGCAACTACCTGTAAAACATGAGATTAGAGATAACCTTAACCCCCAAAACTACAAGGGTCAGCCATAACGGTGTGAGTGACACAAAATTAAAATAAATGCGACATATGTAAAACATGATCATAGTATCATAAACAACATGTATCAACAAATAGAATAAATGAAATAAGAAATAACAATAATTAATACATGAAAACGTCAAGTGGACTAGTCTACGTGTCAAGTGTAGAAAACCGGGAAACAATATGCATAAAACCAAGTCAAGAGAACATCAATGCTATATGCTGACTCTCTAATGCATACTTGTCGGATTCTATGCATCCCGCTCTACATAGGTCCGGTGCAAGCCCTTATCGTTCTTCACTTGATAGGGTTTAATCCCCCGCTTATGCAACTAATCCTACTACTATGACTACTATGACATTTAGACATTCTACAAGTATTGGTTCTCGCCCTTGGAATACTAGAGCCCAATCCCACTCCGCGGATCATTCTATGGCACGTACGTCCATCGTCCCGGAATACTGTGGCGATTGCTTCACTCCGCAGGTCATCCTGAAACCCTCATTGCACAAACATCCCATGAGCGTCGCTTTCATCCTCGGAATACTGGAGATCAATCCCATTCTGCAAGTCATTCTGTGGTCCATACGTCGATCGTCCCGGAATACTGGAGAATATCTCACTCCTTGGATCATCTTGGAGTCCATAACTCACGTTTGCACTCAATTCATCATATCACCATCTAGTGCATGTCCTTATCTTTGTTAGGTTAATTAATTAATTTACGAATCTCCTAGAGTTGGTGTATCCTACCGGACTTAACTCAACAACTGACCAACAATGTGCCTCAACGGGCCAAAACACAATATCTCAACTGCCGGTATACTAGGGTCCCACACACCCTCAGAGACTCACACTCAACCATCCACACTCAACTTCATTAATCAAAACCTTTAGTAAAACAACCTAAAAACATATGTTCTGTAGAAAAAATAGTGTTTAGAATAGTAAGTTATAGATCCAAAACATTTAAAGAATCAACCGTTTAAAAGAACAACAGAATAACTTAGGAAAACATCAGTCAGAGCTGTAATAGTCGACTATAAACAATATTCGGTCGACTGTCCAGAGCGAAAACCCAACACATCAAGAAAAATAATTCTAAGTAATTGCAGTCGACTGTAAAAAGTCATCGGTCGACTGTCCAGAGCAAAAATCCAAAACTTCGAGAAAACATCAAAACAGAGCAGAGTCGGTCGACTTTAAAAATGCAGCAGCCAGGTAGCGACGGTCGACTGTCGATAATGATCGGTCGACTATTACTCCTACAGATTGCAGTTTTAGTTTGTGCACATTTCAATCGATACGGAGTTTTTACTTTATAAAAATGAATTATGTGAAAAACATATTTCTGATATGACCAAACACGACTTGTAGGATATATAGGAGTCCATAAAACAATCAAAACCACTTTGAATTAATAAAACTCACAATTTGTTGATTTACTCCAATTAGAACATGAATTTGTGAATATATCAAAATAAAGTTTTTAAGAATCAATCATACATCAAAAGTCCTTCGTATTATGTCCCAAACCATATTAATACCAAAATAAGTTGAGATATAACCCAAAATCTTCAAAAACACACTTAAAGATTCAATTCCTTCAAAACAACAAAATAGGATATTCATGTAATAGTGTTCGTGCATGTTTGTACACCAAAGAAAATTCACAAATCCATCAAATTAGGAATAGAAAAATGTTCAGATTAAATCTTTAATAATTGAGCAATTCAAATTAAAGTAAAAACTTCATAAAATCACGAAATCTCCAATTTAGTCATAAAGCATCAAATCCAAATCTAATTAACACGACTCCAATCCTCAAGACATGATCTTTTAATTCATTAGTCCTTCTCAAAATTCCTCAAACTCATTCACAATTATCTTCAATAGTTAACTCATGAACATAAACCAATTTAACATTACCATGGCCAAATTGCATTCCTCCAACTCATTAATTAGTCAAAAATTTCATCTTTAATCAATTTAGGCATAACATTCACCATACTCAATTAAATCAGCAATAATCCAAGGAAATAGCCTACTCATGATTTAAAATAGGTTCTTTAACAATTTCAAACCATCCACATGTAATTCTACTCATAAATAGGTTTTCATAAAAGATCAATTTTTAATTTCTCAATTCATCCAATCCATCATATATATATATATATATATATATATATATATATATATATATATATATATATATATATATATATATATATATATATATATATATATATATATATTCATACCAAACCCTAGGATGTTTTCTAATAGATAAAACACCACATACAACATTCAAAGAACAAAACAAACCAAATGTATCACTCACCTTATTGAAGAAAATCGAACGAAGACAAATAGAAAATAAGAAAAGCTCCTCCTTCGCAAGAAATCCAAGATCCTCTCTTTAGAACTCCAAAATAATAGGAAATAAGAAATCCCTTGTACTGCGCAGCAAAGAGACGGCTACACTGCACCCTGAATAGGCCGGGAATAAAGATTCTAGGGTTTTTGAATACATTTGCAAAATACTCCCTTTTAAATATACCTTTACATAAATAGATCCTCATACTAGGAAATCAGTTAAAACCAATTTAATTGGGTTCAAAAATGAAAAAGATCCCCCACTAGCATCAGCCGGCATTGTAGGGAAAACCCAGAAAATAGTTTTGCATTTTTCACCCCTTTAAATAGTAATTTTGCAAAAAGATCCTCTTTTATCAAAACTTGCAAAATATATCAAATGAGTTGAAACAAAAGGTAAACTCTTTACTCCTGAATTAACTAGGCATTATATCCAACCCAAAAATCTGAAAATCTGGAGTTTTCACCCCCCATTTGGTAATTTTGCACAAAAGTCCTTCTTTTTGAAATATTTGCAAATTAGTCCAATATTTAGCAGAAAAATCTAGAAAAATCGCAAATAATATAAAATAATAAATAATAAGTTTCCTCAAAATAATTTTTGGCTTTGAACTTTCCAAGATAACATTTGCACGTGTTTTGCACGTGTGAAAAGATAATATTTTTTTATAAGCATTTATTTATCACCAAAATCATTTTAATTCATTTTCTAATCTGAAAACAGTATTTAAAAATATGCGGTATTACATCTCCACATCTTCTATCTTTATTCTAATCTGGTGATACCCCGCTCGCAAATCTAATTTTAAAAAATATTTCGCCCCACGAAGTTCATCAAAAAGTTCATCTACTGTTCGTATTAGGAATTTGTCCTTGATTGTGATGGCATTTAGTGCTCTATAATCTATACAAAATCGCCATGTGCCATCTTTCTTCTTTACTAACAGTAAAGGGGAGGAGAATGGACTCTTGCTTTGCTAAATCAACCCTTCTTTTAACATCTTTGTCACCTGCATTTCTATCTCTTCTTTCTGAAAGTGTGGATGCTTGTAGGGTCTCACATTTGTTGGATTAGCTGCGGGAAGTAAGTGTATTTGGTGATCATAATCCTTGCTTGGTGGCAACCCAACTGGTTCTTCGAATACACTTGCGAATTGCTGTAGGACTAGCTGTAATTCTTCAGGTATCCTTTCATTTGAAGCTTCTTTGTCGATGAGACTTAAGTGAAAGAATTGAGCTGCAGAAGCTTTTGATGCAGTTCTCTTGAGTTGGTGCAGTTGCAATTGTGAAGATGAAGTAGACTCCCCTCCATGAAGTATAATATGCTGATTATTTGATTTAAAGTGCATTGTGCGCAATCTGTAATCAGTAGTTACCGGGCCTAACAACTGCAGCCACTGAATCCCAAGCACTAAATCACTACCCTGAATGGGCAAGACAAAAAAATCAATGTGGAATAAATGGCCCTGTAAATATATACGCACAGCTACACATTGGCCTTGGCACTCCAATGTTGCTCCATTCCCCACCGTTACTTTGAAATTTGATGCTTTTTGAATAGGTAAGTTAATAAACTTAACTACTCTCTCCTGGATGAAGTTGTGAGTACTGCCACTATCTGTTAAAATTTGAACATAGGAGTTTTGTATGATACCTTGTATCCTTATGGTTTTTGGTGATGGACAACCTGACAGTGCAGGGAAAGAGATTCCAGGATTTGCATCCTCTCCCTGAATGGCAGTGACTTCATCTGCTTGTAACACTTCCTCTGTTGTATCAGTTGTGTCTGAAAGCTCTGATTCATCCACTAAGAGCATCAGGAATTTTCTTCCTTTGCATACATGGCCTTTGGTGTATTTATCATCACAGTTGAAACATAGGCCCTTGGTTTTTCTAGCTTCCCACTCCGACGAGAGCACTTTTCTGATAGGGTAATTTGAAGCTGATCCTGATGGTGTTGGCAGTAATGAAGGAAGGATGCTAGGTGGTGGTGCCCATGGTGGTTTGTATGTACTACCTTTGTATTGATTCTTTTTAGCCTCGACTAACTTCTCTTCTTGTATCTTTGCTAGCCCTTTTGCATGAGACATAGATCTAGGTTGAAATGCCAATACTTCTCTTCGAATATCAGGGTTAAGACCTGATATATAACAACTTAGTAATGAAAGATCAGATAAGCCATTCAATCTATTAGATATTCTATCAAATTCAGCATTGTAATTAGCTAGTGACCCTGTCTGAGATAATTTGAACAACAAGCCTTGATGATCAACAAATATAGAATCCCCAAATCTACTGTCAAGCTCAGTGACAAATGACTCCCATTTAATAAATTGCTTGTTTTCAAATTTATATTGAAACCAGGCTAAAGCAACACCATCCATGTGAAATGAAGCAATGATAATTTTCTCTGGATTGGGAGTACGGTGGTACTCAAAGAACTGATTAGCTTTAAACAGCCAACCATTTGGATCAATACCCTCAAATCTAAGAAATTGCAACCTAGGATTTTTTACATTAGAGTGAGTATGAGGATTAGTTGGTGATACCTACGATGGAGTATCTATAACTGGTTGCTGTATTGATTGCCCTGATTGATTGTTTCGAGTATCGAGTTTACCTCTAAAATGGTGAATCTAGTGATGAACGATGATAGCATCGTTTGTTGTTCCTTCAATGCTGCTGCGATACTCAACAATTGTTCATTTTGCTTTTTGGATGATTCTGCTTGCATTTTTTATGCCTCTTTGAGGGCTGCAATTGCTTCATCGGTTTGTTGTTGAAATCTAGTAGTTGCCATGGTGAGTTGCGAGAATGAAAGCACCAATTGATAGCACCCCAAATCAATAAACTCAAATGACAGATTGGGAAGGAAGTGAAATTTGTATTGTAGGTTAGAAGAAAAGGAAATACAGAGGATTGAGAAGGTTTGTGATATTTTTCATAATGTTCTCACTACTGTTACGTTGCTTTTATTACTCATTTCTTCTACTACAATTTTGATCTTCCAATAGCTCATTACCACATGTTCTGTGCTAACCGACCTCAATCCTTAGGTCGCAAGATCCTCCTGTAACGCCCCGAATACCAAAATACGGTAATTCGTAGCTCAGCAGGATCTACACTTCACTTCGTACAATTTTACAAGGAATTTTGAAACTTTTATTACATCATTGTTCTTTTACATCAATAACGCAGCGGAAAGTAAATGAAGTACAACATGATAAATATACAATTTCAACAACTTGAACATGTAACTAATCATTAGTATCAAATTCATCTATATATCTCCTTGTAAGATCTAAGTCCTGCATATGAAACTGTGGGCACATCAGTTGCTTATAACCGACGCAATGTTACAAACAGCGATCCTCTCTATGCTGTATTATAACGAAATCTCTTACTTTAACAATTCACAAACTTGAATGCATATAAAAGTGTAAAGTGTGAATACCCTAGATATGTTGGTGTATGACATGACTTAATGCCTAATGCAGGTGTTATACTACAATGACACTAATGCATACTTGTTCGGATTCTATGCATCCCATACTACATAGGTCCGAGAGCAAGCACCTACGTACTCCACATTAAAGGATTTAATCCCTCGCCATGATAACTACCCAGTAATAAAACAAAGTTCAGGCATTTTACGAGTACGGATTCCAGTCCCGGAGATCCACCGCCCGACTATATAGAATCCTCGTCGTGCGAACATCCCGCAAGTGTCCCTCTAGCCCCGATATACACATATACACTGAAGTACGGCCTACTACCCGTCTGAATATTCATGATCCCGGAATCCACCGCCCGATCAATCATAATCCCAGATCTAATTAAGGCTCGCCTCCATCGCAAGCAACCACAGTCCCGGAATCCACTGCCCGACTATATAGAGGCCCTCCACTTACGTTTGCCCAAGTTTTTTACATCTTCACTTAGTGCCTAATTCTTAAGTTTGAACATGAATAAATAATACTACCTAGAGCTAGTTTACCCTCCTGCCGGTCTTACACAAAAAAACCGAGAACGACACCCTTATTGGCCACTTCTCAAAAATATATTATTCATTACCATTACTTTTGCTGGTACCTGGGTATCACTAAGCCTCTAGAATCAACATCTTTCCATGTTCAACAACTTGGGGTACTCATCCCTTTATAATTCATATTCTCAAATTTCATGTATTCATAATTTATTCAAATTCTTTCATGCATTCTTATTCATTCATCAATAGGTACAATCTCAACCTATTCATTTTCACAAATACTTTCGATATTCATCCAAAACTTTCTTGAATCAAGTTAATTAAGATTAAGACATAATCTCTTTAAAATTTATCTTTGAAAATTAATCTCACCATCTTCCTTTGATTTATTTTGAACTAATCTTAACATCATAATCCTATATATATATGTCTTTCTTAAGTTCACATTTCATCTTCTCTTGAATTTGATCTTTACTTTCCCAAAATATAACTTAAAACAGCGAGAAAATATTTTCAATCAAGTCGTTTAAGTAACATTGCAAAAAACAGTAAATTCAAAGTTAGAAGACTGCATTTCATGCTATTTGTAAAAATCATAGAAAATTATATACTTCACGAAACTTAGTGTTCTTTATTTCTTTTTATCAAACTGAAGGTATACATGTCTACTTTCATTTTGTAGTTATAAGTTTTCTCAAAATACCATATCTATAACCCTGAATTCTTCAAAATATATAGTGGGGTCGAGATACTGAAATACTGCTACTGTACAGTCTTGTAAAATTCATATAAAATCCAATTCTCTATGAAAATTTGAGTTCTTGGACTTTTCAGAAAGATTAACGTGTCTACTATAATTTCTTAGTTCTGACTTTTCTAAAATTATTTCATTTACAATGCTAAATTAATCAAAAACCGAAAGGTGTGCAGAATTCCTGCAACCCGCCAACTACTAACCAGTTTTAAGTTTAGAATTTATTAAAATAGTAAACAAAATCCAAATCTTATAAAATTTTAAAGGGATGCTACTGACATATACAAGCTGCTCCCCAAAAAGTTTTAGTTCATGATTCCAACTATTTTATTAGATATGATTTTCTGAAGTGTAAACAAAATTTAAAACAGTAACTTTCTTTGCATGAATTAGTAACTTTGTGTACAAATCTATTTTCATATCATTTAATCTAATCAAGATGTACTACCATGCAATTAAACAATATCAATTCAACTTATCTTCATGAAAATCTTTCAATTAGCATGCATTTTCATTCTAAATATCATCATTTCAATTTAATCACTACACACATGCATATCAATTATATATATCAATTTACCTACACATGCATGATACTATAATTTAGAAAGTTGAAGAAGACACCCACCTCAAATGAAGATTCTAAAGTAGAAGAAGACTCCTAGAAGTTGCTCCTAGCTCCAAGAATGGGACTTTCTTCTACTCCTAGCAAGCTCTCCTTCCTCCAAGTAAGAATTCAAACAATTCTCTCTTTCTTTTCCTTTCTTTCTTATTTTTATCTTTTGTTTCTTTTGATCTTTGGTGCAAGATTGTGAAGGAAAGGGGGTGATATTTATAAGGTTTGAAAAGGCTCTTCTACTACTCTAATTAAGTGTTCTAATTCATAACCTACATAACCACATTCACTAATTGGCCACTCACCATTACTCTCACAAACTCCCAACTCTTCCTATTCTTATGCATGGCTAACTATTCTTGTGACTTTTGGGTTGCACTACGTGCACGTGCAACCCACAAGAACACACTCTCATTTGTTAGTTGTTATTTATTTATTTGTACATGTTGTTTACATGACAAGTGTACAACTAATTATAGGATTTTTCTTAGTGGGCTTCCTCTTATGGGCTTGGTCTATTTTTATTTATTTAATTTATTTTAATGGTCTTAGAGTCTTCTATTAGGCCTATGGGTTCTAACATGCAAAAAAAATGAATGAAAGGAAATTGTGCATAACTTTTAAATAAAATTGAGAATAAAAAATCATAAGATGAAATTGCACGTGCGTTGCAAGTGTAAAAATAAGAAATGTATTTTTCATTTAAAAATTTTATACGGGATGTTACACCTCCTCATAGTGTGGGCTTGTCAGGGCTTGCGTTTGGTAATCGCTGAGGTAAGTGGGCTTCTTCGTCAATCGGTTGGGCCTTGAGTTGCCTAATGTCTTGCTTGTGCCACAAACCTTGGCTATATCTGCATTCATGGTCATATCAGCCACAATTCTTGAAATTTATACTTACATAGAGTAAAAAACTCCACCCAATTATTTAATTTTAAACAACAATGTAACTATCATAAAATCAAAACAAAATTACATGAATACACATGAAAAAAGAAACCCTTTTCGAATCATATTGCATAAAGTTTCCAAGACTTAATTTCCCCCCAATTATATAACAATCACGTGCTTCAATTACCTTAAATTTTGAACCCTCAACCCTAAAAATCAAATCAGACACAGGAAAACAATTAACAAAAAAAGATTGCTAAATTTGAAGGAAAAATAAAAAACTCACCGAATCATGCGTCAAGTATGTATCTCAGTAGTTGCAATAATACGTGCAAAAATATCAAACACAAAAATTTTAAATAAAAACAAAACTGAAAAAATAGAATCTTTCTAATAAAAATTTGGATCTTTGATTTGATTATAAAAAGAAACGTGAGATCATTTGATTGTTACCTCGACATAGTTGCATGAATTTTGGATTCGTAATCATATGGTTTTTATGAACATGGAAAGAGAAGATGATGAAGATGAGCAGTTTTTGAAAGTGGATGAGAATAGTAGGATGAGAAGATGTGGGGTTTCCCCTCCTTTTTCTTTATTTACTCTAAAAAATTTATATGCACTAAGTACGTGTTAGTACCTACTTTAGCTTTCCTTTATCTATTTAAAAATTGAGAAATGAGAGAGGGGGTAGGCCTATTAGTATAAGATATAGATATCTAAATAATAAAACACAAAGAAAGCTATCAAGTGGCTCTCCTTCAATCCCCCCAAAATTAAAAGCCCAAATCTAACCACACAAAACCCATTCCCCCCCCCCCCCCAAACCTCAAATTCAAATCCCCCCAAAACAACTTCTTTATTTATTTAATTCTCTCTCTCTCTCTCTACACACACACACACACACTCTTATGGAAACATGGACTTTTATATCCCAATTTATAATTATTTTTCAACATGTACTAATGAAAACATGGACTTTTATTTACAACTAATTATTGTCATACTATTCAAACTTAAGCTAATTGTTGATTTACTATTTACAAGGTATTTCATATGCTGTATCGTTCTGAAGACGTAACGTAGGCACGTGCCCAGGGGAAAATCTAGTAATATAATATAATGGAAAGAATACTATTAAAGCAGAATATTTGCCTTTACATTTTACAAATGCATTTGAAAATACTATTAAAGCTCTAACATATTACCAATGAACTTTGGCTCGAAACTTTTTTTATACATGACTGGAACATCTAATTAACATAATACAGTATGTCTTAATTGTTCTAACATAATATAGTATGTCTATACATGCAACCATCTCACACATGGAATGAATTTTTTCAAGGTTTAATTGCAAAATCAGTGAAGCAAAATAGTCTCATCTTCAATAACTCTACGATAATTGCTTTGAAACCAACATGAATTACATCCTAATCTAAACTTACATACAACAATTCATTCATCACCAACCAATCCACACCCATACACGAATCATCTTCAATAACTCTAAGACAATTGCATTGAAACCAACATGAATTACATCATAATATAAACTAACATACAACAATTCATCATCAACTAATCGCTGGAACCAAATTGATCACCAACTAATCACTGATATTAACTCATCATTGATCACCAACTAAAACCTCAAACATACAAATATAAACTAGCATGCAACAATTCATCACCAACTAATTATTGAAACGAAAATGATCACAACTAATCACTGAACTGAACTCATCTATCAAACTGGAAAGCAAACCAAACTAACAATGAATCATCTTCAGTAATAAATAGGCCTACACCTGATTCTCTAGAAGCTGTACAAAATCAAAAACAAATCACAATCATTTAACATCTCGAAAAAATGAAAAAGGCAAATCCTTTTGAGCATCTCCTGCTTCTCTAGAAGAGATACTTGAGGAACCATCTAAATTATCCTTTGAAACATCGTCTCCAAGACCCATTTTGCTTCATAGTAGAAACATTGCCTTTGCTTTGGAAATCCGAAATCTATAAATCAAATTTTAATGCATTTTCTGAAATTTGAATCTCACTTACTGTAAGAGCAACAACTAAATTTGGATCATATCTGATAAATATATTATTTGTCCTCTCTAAATTGTTAAATTCCTTTTAAAACAAAATTCCGAATGTTTAATAATCTGAGCTTTGGGCATGTTTAAAATGACTTGACAAAAAAAGTTTGCTAGAATCATCTTCAGTAACAAATAGGCCTATACCTGATTCTCTAGGAACTGTACAAAATCCAAAACAAATCACAATCATTTAACATCTCGAAAAAATGAAAAAGGCAAATATAATGAAACGTACATTTGAATGATCGATGGGCGGCAACGGCGAGGAGATTGACGGGCGGCGATGGCGAGGGTAACGATAGGTGGCAATGGAGAATAGCGGCAGGCGGCAACGGCGAGGGTAGCGATGGGTGGCGACGAAAAGGGTAGCGATGGGTGGCGATGACGAGGGTAGCGATGGGTGGCGATGGAGGATACCGATAGGTGGCGTTGGCGAGGAGATTGACAGGCGATGAAGGAGATTTGGGTGGGTTTTGGGGTAGGGAGGGTTAGGGTTAGTGGGTTTGGGGGAGATATGGTAGAAGAAATTTTTTTTGTGCATTTTTTTAATATTACAATTGATGTGGGTTGCATGTGTGAATTCTTACTTTTGCTCTCATTTCTCTATTTCAAAAGAAAGAAAGGAGAGATGGGGTAAGCCTATTAGCTTAATATATATATATATATATATATATATATATATATATATATATATATTGGATCGGATCAATCGAGATCCAACAGCCAGGATTAGCCTCGCCCATCTTCCGCTCTCCATCACTTAACTTCATAGGGGTAAAATTGAAATTTTGCCCTCAAATAACTATTCACTTAGTCTTTCGCTCACACTCTCTCGCGCTCGCCGTTGATCAACTTGTATTCTATTTGGCCATTTTTTTTAACCTAATGGCCTAGGTACTTCGAAATCCTTCTTCCAATCTTGGTCATTGCTTCACACAACGACCGATGTATAACCTAGGCCGCTGTGTGGAACTACGGCTTAGGTTATACAAGTGTTTCAAAACATTTGTACAAATCTCACTATTCTCCTACATTCTATCTCTCACACTCTGTATTCTCTCTCTCTCTCTCTCTCTCTCTCTCTCTCGCGCGCGCGCGCGCGCACACACGCTCCGAAATCCATAGTCAAAACCCTAGCTCCTCCTCATTAACTTGACTCTTTCACTAACTCTCTCCCTTTTCTCGAACTCTCGCCATCTTTCTTTGAATCTCCCGAACCCAAAAAACCTTAACCCTAACGAGCTCTCCCAAACCCAAAAACCTAACCCTAACGAAATTTCTCAAACCCTACTCCTCCCCCTTCGTCTACAACAGTGCAACCACCTCGTTTATCTCCTTCCTAAAAACCCACATTGTGAAAGGTATTAACTCATTAACTCTTTTCTAGATCTATCTATGTTAATTGATTGAGTTTTTGTTTCAATGTTTGAGTGAACAATTTTTGTATTATGCGTAGTTAGTTATATGTTATATGTTAGTTTCACGATGTGTCTTGTATATAGTAGTTATTGTAGATTTAGATGTAGTATTAGTTGTTGTTGTTCGTTATTAGTAATAGCGGACAAACGAGATCCAAAAATTCCAAAATTTTGGGAGTGGGTCGGACTTACCACGCACAAGCCAACAAAACTTGTAGAAGTGTGTTTGGATTCACGGTTTGCGAGATACGGTCGTGTATCGCTTTCCATTCTTTTTCGTGAGTGAAAAGTGATACATTGCGTATCATGCAAACCATGAGTCGAAACTCACTTCTATAGGTTGCATTGACTCGTGCGTGGTAAGTCCGACCTACTTGCAAAGTTTCGAAAATTTTGGATGTCATTTGTGTGATTTTGTCCCGTATATCAAACAACAACAAATTTACTTTGATATGTTTGAGTGAGTTTTCACTAGAAAACTGTACAAACGACATTCAAAAAAATATAAAAATTTGCGAGTAGGTCGGATTCACCACACACATGACAACGCAATTTGTAAAAGTGAGTTTTGACTCGCACGATACGACAATATATTGCTTTTCACTCATTTTCACGAGTGAAAGCAATACATTGTCATATCTTCCAAATCGTGAGTCGAAACTCGCTTCTATAGGTTGCGTTGGCTTGTGTATGGTGAGTCCGACCTATTCATAAAGTTTTAAAAATTTTGGATGTCATTTGTGCAGTTTTCTTACGTATTTTGTTTCCTATATAGTGTATTGACCAATTGATATATTTCATTTTGGAGAAATGGTTAGATCGAGGGGAACCGGAAGGCCGTCTGGTAGTGGTAGGGGCGAACCTTCCTTAGATACAAGTGCAATATTAGTTTTCATTGAAAATTTTGTATACGTAATATTGTATGTACAATAATAAAATTTTAAACGTTGGTGTAGGTTGGTGCATCGTCTTCGATTGAATATCGTGATCCAGGACCTTTACAGCTACACATACTCACTTTGCAAGACCGCTACAGATCAGAGGAAGTGTGGAGAGGGACGGCGCGGAATTGTAATTTCTGTACGCACAAGACATTGGTGATGCACCCGCGTACCCACGAGTACCTTGTCCAAGCCAGTTTTTACGGAGTTGGTATGATGGGTAAGGTAAAACTAGTCTGAGCACTTCTTACAGCCATCGTCGAGCGATGGAGGCCAAAGACACATACTTTCCATCTACCGGTGGGGGAGATGACGGTTACATCTGCAAGATATCGCCATGATTTTTCGGTCTTCCAATAAATGGGATGACTGTGATAGGTAATATGAATTTCCATAAAATAAAGTTGTAATGATCTCCTCGGTTTAGAGTTTGATGATGAGGAAGATGATGATAACGATATTTTTGTCGGAAAATCATTCCGACTTTCATGGCTGAAGAAAATTTTTGAAGGGAAATTGACCGATGAATCGAGCGACTATGACGTGCAATGCTACACTAAGGCATATATTCTAACTGTGCTTGGAGGTGTTCTCTTGCCTCACCAGAGATACTGTCCCACTTATATATCAACGATTGTTCGCCGACCTAAGCTTAGCTGGTCGGTATAGTTGGAGAAGTTGCACATTAGCCACCTTGTACAGGACATTCTGTGCAGTTGCACTCGATGAAGTTGAGATGACTGGGCCGATGGTCTTGCTTTAGATTTGGGCATAAGAACATCTACACTTGGGTCTTCCCCATATTACGAGACCCATGGAGGGTTGGGTGGCCCCTGCACCCATTGTTGAGATGTGACCACCTTTATAAGTGTATTGGGTCGGTAGACAAAGCTACAAAGACAACCTAAAAGGAGTTTTATATACTACAAAGACGAGCTCGATCAACTACAAGATGAATTGATAATTTATGAGCCATATCGTGGAAAGACTACCACCAGCGCGTACGCCTGGTTCGCAGTTGTGGTTGACGCTAGCCGCACTCGTCAACTTTAATACGATGGAGCATCATTGGCCGGATAGAGTCCTTCACCAATTTGGGTTGGAGCAGACAGTTCCCATCAACCGCTCATACAACACTGAGTTACATGCCATTAGAGGTACGAGTCGTATGCCCAATCATGTCTTGGTAGATTTCCACCGTGGTTATGTGGCAATTTGGAATGAGCGAAGGTTTGAAATGATATTGGTGTAGCACCCAGCAAAATAAAATGATTTATTTTGCATTATTAAATAATATTAAATGGGTAAAGTTGACTATTTTGACTATTTTCTTGAAATTGCAATTTTGCACGTACAACACACGTTCAAGGTTAGAAAATTTTAAATTCCTTAATTTTTATGGTTAATAATTGGTTTTCCTCATATATTTATGATATTTTAATTTTTAGATTTATTTAAATTAATTTGATTATTTTATAAATTTGTCAATTTTACACGTGCAAAATATGTGCAAATATTTTTGGTGCAAATCTCCAATTTTAAATTCTAAATAAATTCTCCTATTTATAATTGAGTATATCCTAAATTTTGGGATTTTTCTGAATAAAAAACTATTTTTATAAATATTTTGAAAGAGAGAGGCTTTTATGTAAAAAGGCGTTTGGATCTCAACCAAATAGTGAAAATTCGTATTTTACTTATTTTTGGGCTTGACATGGTCATCTTTTAAAATAAAATCTATTTAAATTTTTTTTAGAGTTGATTTGGTAAAGATTTAAACAAATATGATATTTTACAAATATGAAATTTAGGTTGGATCTTGTGCAAATGTTTTCTTGAAAAGTAAAAGTCAGAAATTTTAATTGGTAAATCTAATATGTATTATTAGATATTATTTCTATATTTTCTGGATTTCTACGAATATTTTATGATATATTTGCAAATATTACAAAGAGGGGGACTTTTGTGCAAAATTACCACTTTGAGTACAAATTCAAATTTTTTTATTTCTGGAATATGCTTGATGGTTGGATAACTCAGTAGTAAAGGGATTTAGTTTTATTTTAATTTATTTAATTTATTTAACTACTTTATTAAAGAAAGGTTTATATATGTAAAGTAATAATTTGTTATGGGATGTTTCCATAAACTCGTAAAACCATAAAAACTCCAGATTTCGGCCTATATTATGGCCACTAAAGACGTCCCTCTCCGCTGTAAAAATAAGATATATTTTTACTATTAATTTCTTGGAGTTTCGAAGCGATGATCTTGGATTTTGCAAAAGAAGAGTTTTTTCTTATTCTTTATTAATTCGGTTGATTTCCTCATTGGGGTGAGTAACATATATTTGTTTTGTATTTTTCTATACATGTTGTATGTGATGATTTTTCTATTAGAAAGCATGTTAGGGATTGTATGAAGATATAATGAATCTTGATGGATTGATGAATTAAAAATTGAATCTTGTCATGAAAACTATGCTATTAATGATTTAAAACCCTAATTGATGAGTTGAGATTGTTAAGAACCTAATACAGACCATGAGTAAGTTGTTTTCTCTCATATTCTTACTCTTTTGAGTGCTTCTTATGGATTGAATGATGATTATTGCGAAAAGTGCACAAACTATGTTTGTTATAATTGCATGTATTCATGGGTAATTGTTGTAATCAGTATAGTATGTGTATGATGAGTTATGGAAGAAGTTATTGGATTAAAAAGATTGAATCTTGAAGTGGAAAAAGGGTTGAAATCTTTCGGGTCTGAAGGGTATGGCCGAAAGTTTAACTTTGTGTTTTGTGAGGTTTTCATTTGAATTGTTGAGTTGTTTTGATAACTGAGATTGAATCAAACCTTACCTTGCTCATATACCATGATTTTGTTGATTTTATTGATCCACATATACACTCACATACACATACATATATACTCAATATACTATTTTGAAGAATTGTCAAAAGTTGATGTTTTGAGAGTTTTTGATTGGATTTGATTTGTTTTGATACTAAAACTAAATCTAAACTGTATACTACTCCTATTTGACGAGTTTTGATGCTATACCTGATACTTGAACCTTTACATGAACATATATATATATATATATATATATATATATATATATATATATATATATATATATATATATACATACATAGAATCTATTTTGGGAAGTTTTAAATGAGAATTTGCTATTTTGTAATCTTGATGAAGTTTTGATGTATTTTATAAACTCCTATATATTATACAAGTTATATTTGATCATCTCAGGAAATTGGTTTTGCAAATTTGTGATTTCTCAAAGTGTAAATAGTGTATTAGTCGAAACATGCACAACTCTTCAAGATTGGCTGTATAACAACTAGCGGGCGACCGAGCGGTCACCGGCATTCTTTATTTTGTGAATTTCAATATGATGATCGACCACCATTATTTTGCACTGTTTTAGCAGTCGACCGCACCTGCTGTTTTGGATTGTTTTATTGAGTTTTCTTCGTTTCTTTTGAACAATTATTTCCTTGAACTGAGGGATTATTGATCTACTATTTTAGATGATATTTTTGCTACAGATTACAGTATTTTGCAGAGAGTTATATTTTGTTTATAATAGAATTTAAATTACATTCCTATGACTTTATAAAGAGATATATATGTGGTTTTCGAAGGAATTGATGTTTTGTGATATCCTACGATTTCAAAATATGGTTTTCTGTTATTTAATGGATTTAATATTTTATTTGAATTCTGGAATTTTATGAGTACATTATATAGATTTGGATTTCTATTGATTTAAGAAGTTTTCTTTATATAATCGTTTTGATGATGAATTTGTGAGTTTTATTGAAAGTTTTGGGTTGATGGTTGAGTTATGAGTCTCTAGAGGGTAAGTGGGACCCTAATTACCGGCGATTGAGATTTTGTGGTTTGGTTAGTTGAGGCATTGTTGTTGATGAGTTGATCAGTTGAGATTTTGTGATTTGGTTAGTTAAGGCCTTGTTGTTGATCAATTGAGTTAAGTTCGGTAGGGTATAGCAAACTCTAGGAGATTCATAATCAACTAATTAACTTAAAAGGATAAGGACAAGCACTAGATGGTGATATGATGAAACGAGAACATGGGTTATGGACCTCAGTATGGCCTGCGGTGTGAGTGAAATAGTCTTCGAAATTATCGGGGTCAGGGCGACACTCATGGGATATTCGTGTGATGAGGCACCATAGCTTGCGGTGTGGGGTATTCTCGAAGATTCCCATGTGTGAGGGAAATAGTCTCCAAAATTATCTGTGGATAGAGATTGACCTCCGGAATTATCGAGGCATGGGCTAATACTCACAGTTTATCTAGATCTCATAGTACTCATCGTAGTAGGATTAGTTGTATAACGAGAGATTAAACCCTATCAAGTGGAGAATGTTAAGGGCTTGCACCGGACCTATGTAGAGTGGGATGCATAGAATCTGACAAGTATGCATTAGAGAGTCAGCATATAATATTGGTATTTCTTGACTTGGTTTAATGCATGTTGTTTTCTGTTTTTCTACACTTGACACTTAGTCTAGTTTCACTTGATGTTTTCATGTTTTATTTATTGTTATTTCATATTCTTTTCATTTATTCTTACTATTGATACATACTGTTTATGACTTTATCCTTTATGTTTCATTCATGTTGCCTTTTCTTTTGATGTCACTCACACCAACCGTTATGGCTGACCCCTGTAGTTTTGGGGGTAAGGGTTATCTCTAGCCTCATATTTTACAGGTAGGTGCCTATAGCTTGGAATTTGGACGCATATGGTAGAATGATAATATAGCTTTGGCAAATTGTAAAAGAATGTCTTGTCAAAGAAAGAAATTGTAATTCAAGGTATTTAATTTTCTGCTGTGCTTTGTAAACATTTGATGTAATAAAAAGTTTTAAATTTTCCTGTATTTGGTTGCTATGTTTATGATTACATTGAAGTTGATTCTGAAAATTGTGCCACGTATTTCTGAGATATCGTATTGAAAATTTGGGGCGCTACAGAGTTGGTATCAGAGCATGGTTCAATTAGTCATTTTAAACATAGTATGGGGAATAAACATAAATGGACATTTTGATGTGTGAGAACCTAGGTGGACAATAGATGTGTGAGTACACAAGTGGACATTAAATGTATGAATACCTAGGTGGACATTAGAAGTGTGAGTACCTTGGTGGACATCTGATGTGTGTGACTTGATTGTTTGATCATGAAAATCTGTAGTGAGATTTAGCTTAGACTTGAATATAATTTCTTTATCGCAAGTGCATTGGTTATTTTTTCATATACTTTTCTCACTAGCTTTTTTGACCTCTTTTGTTCGCTTTATGCATTTGATATTTTATTATGTAAGGTGTTACCCCTTCAACTTGTATATTTTCTATCTTACTTACTAATGTCCACTATATGTTTTCCTATTTTACTCACTGTGTATAATTTTTGGATTCTATGATTTTCACCAGTATTATTTTTTCCTATTTATTTATATATTTATTTTCAGTTATTAAATTTAATTATCTTCCGCTACATTCTTTTAATTATTTATTTTCTTGTATTTTTTAAATGTTCCTTAGTTTGTAGTTCTCACTCTTGTATCCTAACACTTTTACTGTTTTACATTTGTTTGCTTACCAGATAACTTTTGTGTAATTAATTTATTTCTACTTTTTATCCGATTTTTTTATTGACAGTGATTAATTTTATTTTTATTTTCTATATCTCTAACCGAGTTTATATTCTTTCTATTCATTAGTACAATTATTAAGCTTTCACTAATCGTCTTGTTTTTTATTTTAAAATTGTTTCTATGACCTTACTATTGGTTTTTACTTTTTATTCTTTTGTCCAAATTATTACTTTGCAACTGTTGCTGTAATTCAACAGTGCATCTTATAGCATTTCACAAGCTCATTTTTATTTTTGCAGCTCTTACTTATTTCTTTCTTGACGTTTTTATCCTTCTTACTTCATGCGCTTTCATGTTACTCATATATTTTGCTATTACTTGTACATATTACATTAGGTTTTGAGCTACTTCGCGTTAAGTTATTATTGCTACTCCTATTTTCTTTCACTATTGTTTTTAATATTATAAAATTTGATTTTTTCATATTTATTTTCAGTTTATATATATACTTGGACTTTTTCGATACTATATTTTCCATTATTTTGTACTGTGTTATTTATTTTGGAGCATTTAAACTTGAATGTAGTATTTTACTCATATAAATATGATATATCTCTGCACATTTAAATTTTTATTATTAATTATGTTTTTGCACCTTATATTCAATACCTTATTATTACTTACTGTTTACTGCTTTTGTTATATTTACTTTTCACGATTTATAGCTACTTATTAATTTTGTTGCTTTATACTTCTCGAATGTACTATAGGCACTCACTACTTATATTTTACCTTATTTCAATTTTTATTACCATTACATTCTTGATTTCTACATGTACTTCCTACTAATTACTATAAATGTACCATATGTTTCAACATACTTGCTATGCATGTCATTTTACAGTTGTTTCAAATTCCTACATTACTGTATATTTTATGATATATTTATTGTGCAAATATACAACACTGCATATTTATTTAAACAACCACATTTGCATTTGTGCTTATGCATGTATTTCATTCCGTTTTTCTCCTTGCTTTTATAAATCATTTTCGCTACTACTATTTTGTACTATGGTGTTTGATATTTATAATCTATACATCGAATTTAATATTCCATCATGTGATTTTCAACTCCATTTCTTACTTTTGCTACTATTTTTAAACCATGAACTTTTTATATCACGTATTCATATTAATTATATTTAAATTGATGATTTCATCATGGAATTGTGCTACTATATTTTTATCTTTATTCTATATCAATAATACATGGGATATGGCAAAGGAGTGTGCACGAGTACTTAAGAGTAATGTCGCCAAAAACATGAAAGCTTTCGCTCGAAAGATGTTTACTTCATGTCGGGGCTCACTAGAAGTGGTTGGAGATGGCGGACGCCATTAATATGATACGACTGTACGTTCACAGCAGCGTAAAAACGTGATTAATAGGTCATCTCGCCCGGGGCAACAATGGTTACGCCAACCTCCATCACAAGAAGAAGAGCATGAAGAAGAAGACCATGAAGAGCAAAAAGAACATACCGGCCCTTCACAAGTAACCCAAGTTGGACATACTCGGTGACAACCTACTCGGAAGAAGCGAGCGCCACAACACTACACACCAAAGTAGGTTGAAGTTTTTTTTATTCGTGTTGTATGAGAAACTTGGTATTATTATTAACGTTAATGTTAATGTCTTTTATGTTAGTTAAGTTTTAAAATTGTTGCTCTTATTGATGTTGATTATATTGTTATTGTTGTTAGTTTTTATGCGGAGTGAAGTGATTGTGAAGTTTGTTGTCAGTGAAGTAAAGTTATTTTTGTGGATATTGTTGCTGATGGGATACAAGTTTAGCATTTATAGCTGCTGTTGATGCCTTGGTTTTTTTTTCTTTCATTAACCTAGGTCGTTGTTGCACACAATGGCCTAAGCTCAATGCCAAAATGAAAACAAAAGAATTTCTCTCTGACTTGATATGTCTATTTTATAACAACTGAAGTCGTTGTCTAAGACAACGATCTAATATAACCTTGGCCGTCGGTGGAGACAACGACTTCAGTTAATATAAAAATTTGTGTTTCTGTTGCCTTGCTCTCTGACCTGAATAATAGCCATTTGTATGTTTTGAGGTAGAACTGAAGCCGTTGTCCGAGACAACGACCTCCTTTAACCTTGGTTGTCGTTGGAGACAACGAAATCCGTTAATATATAAAAAAAATTGCAGTTGCCTTGCTCTGTGACTTGAACATTAGTCATTTGTATGTTGTTGAGATATAACTGAAGCCGTTGTCCGAGACAACGACCTCCTTTAACCTTGGTCGTCGTTGGAGACAATGACATCAGTTAATTCTCCATATTCTTGTTTTTCGTCTCTATATTTTATTAATTTTATTTTTTAGCAGTAAAACGAACAAGATAATACTAACAGTAAATAGCTTAAATTTTTTATCGAAAGTTTTTTTTTTTTAAATGGGGAAAAATAAAAGGACCTTATCTTAGGCCGTTTCTCCCAACAATGGCATATACACTTTCTCCAACTTTTCAAAAGACTTTTCGAGGGTATATACTCCTGTTCAGCTTATCTAATCCATACCCATAACCCTAACCCCTAACCCTCCAACCCTACCTTTGACCTTAACCATTAATATATTACCCCTTAAGTAGAGTTGGACAATTTTTTGAATCATGTTCGATTACTTGCAAGCCACATGTTTTGCACCGTCTAAGTTTTTTTTGAAGTTGCACTCTTATCAGCTTCAATCTCTTCCCTCTTGTAGCGCCCCAAATTTTCAATAAATAAAATTAGAAATAAGTGGCACAATTTCCAACATCAACTTCAATTGCAATTATCAACATAGTACAAACACAGGAAAAATTGAAACTTTTCATTTCAATAACTCTCTTTATATAGCACAACGAAATTTAAACACTTTAAATTACAATTCTTTTTATAACACACCGGTATTTAAAAGTACTATAAATACAACTTTCTTTTTACAAGCATTCCTTTTACAAGATATGCATAAACATTAAACACTCTACCCCATGCTCCCAATTCCATGCTAATGGTACCTACCTGTAAAACATGAGGCTAGATATATCCCTAACCTCAAACTACAGGGGTCAGCCATAACGGTGAGAGTGATATTCAAAGGAAATACAAACTTAAATAAAACATAAAGCATAAAATCATAAGTCAAAAGGTGAAACATATTAACACAGTAATAACAGATGGAACATGAAATAACAATAAATGAAGCATAAATCATCCAATGAAACTAGACTAAGTGTCGAGTGTAAGAAAACAGAAAACAAGCATGTATAATACAAGTCAAGAAAAACACAAATGCACATGATGATTACTAATGCACACTTGTCGGATTCTATGCATCTCATTCTACATAGGTCCGGTGCAAAGCCCTTATCGTTATCCACTTTATAGGGTTTAATCCCTCGTTATGCAACTAATCCTACTGCGGTGATAGAAACAAGATCTAGAATACTCCGTGAATAGGCCTATGTCCTGGTATCTACCCGCTAAACTAGTGCCAACGACGTGTAATCATCATATAAGCATTGCTCTGACCCCGGAGAATCACCTCCCTGCCATGTACCCCGCGAATAGGCCTGTCGACCATCGACGAGCAGATACACTGTACATTCAGCGAATAGGCCTGCGACCATCGACTCGCGAATATGTCGAATTTCCGTGAATAAGCATGTCGGCGATCGACGCGCGAACATACTAGAGAGACACAACAAATACATGGTCTCGGAATACACCCGTGCGACTGGCAACAAAGCCCACTTACGTTTCCCAAGATCTATCACATCTCCACTAGTGCAGGTCCTTGTGTTTATTATGTTTAATTAATTAATTAGAACACAGTCTCTATAGAGTTGGTGTACCTTACCGGACTTAACTCAACTAAATCAACAACAAAGCCCCATTAGCCAAAATCCACAAAATTCTCATCTGCCAACATGCTAGGGTCCCACTCAACCTCTAGAGTCTTATAACTCCACATATCACTAACAAACTTTCTAGGGTCCACATCGTAACCCTAATCCTCAAATCAAAACTCAACTTGGTTTAATTATACAAAACTAGTCTTCATTAACCACATTCCTTTTAATCGACCAATATTGCCATGAGAACTCGTTTATATGTATAGAAGCACATTTCATCCATGAAAATATAGATTTTACAAAAATTTGAAAATTATACGATTTTGTCGTTCAAAATAGTACACTCTAAAATCAATATTAAATTATAGAAAAAATAACTTAAATCCAACACATAACAAAAAATCTACCATAAAAATCTAGACTCAAAAGAGTTGATATTAAATAAATTCTGAAAACTATCTTTCATCCAAGAATATGAAAGTTACATGATTTCGTTCCTAAAAAAAGTACATTCTATAGTCGATATTAAATTCTGGAAAAATCAATTTAAATTCAGCTCATAACGAGGAATTCACCATAAAAATCTGGACTCAAATAAATTAGTTTAAAGGGTTCATATTTAATAAATTCTGAAAACTAACCGTTATTTTAAAAATTTGAAACTACGACAGTACAACAGTAGAAATTGCATAATTTTACAATCTATGAGTCGGATTGAGGATCCGACAAATGTTCTGAAAACTAGACACAATGAGTTAAAATTTTTATTTAATCAGTTTTAGGTAATATCATCAGCAATTATGTCGAATTCTCGTTACAATCTGGAACAGACAGCATTCTAGACCATATAATGTCTTTAAAATCTCATCCAAACTCGATTGACCCACTCAAATATATTTGTTTAAACCCATATATAAATGCTCCCATATGTATACTACAGTTCCCCAAACATAGCACATAAATTCATGCTTGAAAACCACACGAAAACACAAAAAAAAAAACCAAAAAAGACAGCAATGGTTGTTGCTACCCAGTCCGGGTCAGAACAATAACCAGGGGTTACTGTTCACCCTGTTCGGGATTGAACAGTAACCCTAGGTTACTGTTCATCCGAACCCCAAAACCCACAAAACCTAGGGTTTAACCTTCCAAACCCTAGCCCCCATATTTTGATGTATTTTCATGTATATATTTCTTTCCATATTCGCAATTGTATGCATAATTGAATAGGGTTTATCACCAAAAACTATATCTGCATTAAACAGCGAATTAACAATAAAAATTCATCTTTTAATCTTTTTAAACATGCCCTAAATTAAATAAACCATCAAGATCCAACCACTGCAATCACATATATTCTCTTTATATTTATTTCTTTAAGCAAAAATATTAATCTTTCATGCATAAACCACTTTATTCAAAATAAATTATTTTCGATCCATACAACAATTATTCGAACCTAATATTAAGTTTCAGTTTTTTGATAATTAAAAACAACGAATAACATGGAAAGAGCTCAACTTTATAATTAACCAAGCATGGATTTAAGAGCATACAACAAGTTCTAATTATCTCTACATATCTTCATCATCTACAATTAAATCAATAGATCCCAAATTAGATTTTTCATCCATCATCAATATTTAACATTGAAGATTAATAAAACATGACCATCTCTCATAAAAATTGCATCTTTAGTTCATGTAAACATCTAGAAGTTCGTTCATCATGTATAGATACCACCATGATTAAACTATCAAAACATAGATATACAAATTCACAACAAGCCCTAGCATAATCTCTGCTAGATTCATCATAATAATATAAGTAAAACACATCAAGAAGATGAGAAATATCACTCACCTTAAAGAAAATCAACTTGAAGAACAATAGTAGTAATAAAGAAAAGCCTTCTCCTTGCAAAAGTCCATGATCCAAGCTTTAAACTCCCAAAAAATAATGAGAAAAATAGGTTTGAGTTCACAACAGGGAATAGCGACTGCTGCCTCCCCCCCCCCCCCCCCCCCCCCCCGCTATAGGTCGGGATCTAGTGTTTTAGGGTTTCATAAAGTTTACAAAAATACTACTCAAGGAAATTATTTATTTACATATATGGATCGTTCCAATTATTAGTTAATCAAATTGATTTAAAATAAAATAAAATTTAATCTCCTCACTCCCCTGATTTGGCTGGCCAAAATGCACGGCCCAGAAAAACCAAAATCTGGAGTTTTTACTCCAATTGGCAATTTTGCACAAAAGTCATTCTCTTTGTAATATTTGCAAACAAACTATAAAATATTCGTAAAAATCCAAAAAAATCAGAATTATTATAAACTAATAAAAATTAGATTTTCCAAATAAAATTTCTGACTTTTTATTCTCCAGAAAAAATATTTGCAACAAAGTCCCTAACAATCTCAAAATTGTGCAATTGTATATTTATTCAATTAAATCAATAAAAATCAATCAAATATGGATATATTATAATTACTTAGAGCCTTATACTATATAGCCAGCCCTAAATGCAGCCAAACAATTTTTAAGTTCAATTTTCACTCCTAAACAGCCATGTACAAAAAAAACCTTTTCTTTCAAAAATTTACAAAAGTAGTTTTCTTTATTCAGAAAAATCTCAAAAAATTCAAATATACCCATAACAAATAATATGACTTGTTCATAAATCAAGATTCTAAATTCACACTTCGAAAATATTTGCACGTGTTTTGCACGTGTGAAAAATGTCAATTTTACGAAAATTCAAAATAATTAAATAAATTGATTTAAAATTTATTTATTAATTCAGTATATTGTATTAAAAATTACGGGGCATTACACCTCTAGGCCTGCCCTTTGTAATGCACTGTCGTGGGTCCCTCACACGTACATGTGCAAGTCCACTGACTTCAGCATGGGGTTGTGCGTTACCATGGGGTTGTGCATGTCCTTCTTCATGAGGTTGTGCACAACATTCGGAATGTATTTGTAGATGAAAAACGTCGTTAATGCCTTTGAGTAGGGGATCGAGCATGTATTTGTAACTTTCATCTGAGGAGCAACTAAGATCGACCATTTGTTTTGCGTGATGATTCAATTCATAATAGCGAGAAGCAAAATTCTGGCTATTACCTTCATGTGGTACAGATGTATAGCTTCTCCTCATCACATCCTGGGTCTGTCTTCTTTTAATATATATATTCGGTAGAGAAGTGTGATGGCTTAACTGAAGAACCGCCAAAAAATGTTTGTAAGGAATGCCTACGAACTTGAATATGAGCCAACCACAAGTAACAATTTGACGGAGTTTGCATAATTGAATCAATCTCTCCGGTTCTGATTCTCCACAAAGCATCACATGGAAAGTTAACTATGTGGTGTGTCAAAATTGACAATGAAAGTCACATTATATAATAAACTTTTTGTAACTTCATCTTGAAATTTGTATAAATTTTTAAAGTGTATATTCACACCATATGTTCTTCCAAAGCCCATTGGGTCTTCAATTTCGGTCTCTTCTCACGGATATGATAATTTTCTTCAGTTCATCGTGTCTTTGCTTTGCTAAAAAACGATCGAAGATGACGACAAATTCATGCAAGGAGTATTTCATTTTTGTATGATGCTTTAAGAAAGAATGCAAAGACTCAACTTGTTGAATACTCAACATGCCAGCCCAAAATGAAATTCTTATATAGATGGGTGCCCATTTATCACGAATTTCAAATAAATCGTTCAGCAATTTGTTATTCTCAACTCCGTACTTCATAAGCACTAATTTCCATTTCTCATTGAAATTATGTACATATTCGGAATTATAGATAACATCTTCAAATCATCCCTAAACTTATCGACATCATTTGACATACACACCTCTTACGGTAACTTATCCAATATGTGCCAAATGCAATACCGATGCCGAGTCTCGAGAAAAACTTTCTTCGCTGCAATGGCGATCCCACAATCCTGGTCCGTCACAATGCCAGATGGAGCACAATTCATTATTCCTAGTCACTTTTCAAAGAACCACACAAAAGAAGAGGCATTCTCATTTAGAATGAACCCACCTCTTAAGAACGTTGATTGCCAATGATGATCGATTTCAACAAATGGAATAAATAACATTTCATATCAGTTTGTGTTGTATGTGGCATCAAAGCAAAGTACATCCCCAAAATTTTCATAGTTCATCCTATAAGTACCATTCAACCAAATTCATTGAGACAACCGATATTCAGATCTACTTGGAAATCATAAAAAAATGAAGGATCCATCAATTTTTCTGATTCAAAGAATTCTCGTCATGTCCTTTCATCGCTTCGTGCGAATCTCTAAGTAGATTTCTAGCATCTTTTTGAGTGAATCATATTTTATTGTGACCACCACTAGCACTTTCAAAGAAGATCACTTGTTTGCACGTAGAGATATTAGCATGGGTCATTTGATCTATTATTCTTCTATTGGTATTTGACACAGAATGGTTTCGGGACAAAAGATGTCTTCTACTGGGTGAAGTAAATACGTGATTATGTGGTTCATGAAATGAATACAACACCCATGTATTACTTTCTTCGTTCTGTTTTACATGAACGACGGCTTTGCAACCTATTCTAGAAGTAGTTCCCCGTCTACCTTCACTAGGTTGACTCGGTGAAGTCCCTTCTTTATTACACAAAAAGGACTTATCCACGATTTGGGTTCCCTTGTATTTGTTCGTACCCTTATGCATTGCGAAACCCCCATATTTAGCATATGACGAATACAAGTTTTCGGCTTGATCTAAAGTATGAAACGTCATACCTATCTTTGGTTTGAGGTGCTCTTCAACTTGCGACATGCATTCACCACTTTCTTGTGCATACATAAAATTTTTACCGGCAACAGAAATCCTTCATCACTATCCATATCGAACATAAAGAATAATATAACAATTATCAATACACTAATTATTTAGAGATAATCACACTATTTGCATATATTTATATACGAAACAAGATACGTTCAAAAACCACACAAACGGGATCCCAAAATTTTCAAACTTTGCCAGTAGGTCGGACTCAACACACACAAGCCAACACAACTTTTGGGAGTGAGTTTGGACTCACGGTTTGCGAGATAAGGCAATGTATCGCTTTATTTCAAATTAAAAGCAAACAAAGTGATACACGATCGTATCTTGCAAACAATGAATCGAAACTCGCTTCTACAAGTTACGTTGGCTTGTGTGTGGTGAGTCTGACCTACTCGCAAAATTTCGTATTTTTTGGATGTCGTTTGTGCAGTTCTCTAGAGAAAAGTCACTCCAAAAATATCAAAATATAATTATTGTTGTTGTTTGATATATGAGACAAATCCATACAAATGGCATCAAAAAATTCTAGAACTTTGTTAGTAGGTCGGATTCACCACGCACGAACCAAAACAACTTGTAGAAATGAGTTTCGATTCACGGTTTGCAATATACGGCAATGTATCGCTTTCACTCACGAAAAAGAGCCGAAAGCGATACGCAGTCGTATGTCGCAAACCGTGGATTCAAACTCACTTCTAAAAGTTGCTTTGGCTTGTGCGTTGTGAGTCTGACCTACTCGCAAAATTTCAGAATTTTTGGATCTTGTTTGTGCGCTTTTACAAATAAAAAAACTAACGATAAAATCTACAACTACAACTATATTTTGGAAAAAAACATCTACTTCTACAATTCAACAATCTACAATTATCGAAAAACTATATATAATACACATAAAACAACTAACTACACATTACACAAGAATTGTTGACTAACAAATTTAACAAAAATTCAGTCAACCAACATAGTTACATCTACTAAGCTATAATAGAGTGAATACCTAGCACAATGTGGGTCTTTGGGAAGGAGAGAGAGGAGGTGGTTGCGCTGCTGTAGACGGAGGAGGAGGACTAAGGTTTGGGAGAGCTCGTTAGGGTTAGGGTTCTTTGGGATCGGGAGATTCAAAGGAAGAGGGCAAGAGTTCGAGAAGAGGGTGACAGTGAGTGAGAGAGTCAAGTGAAGGGGGAGGAGCTAGAGTTTTTGTAACACCCCGTAATTTTCAAAGAGTATATATATATGAAAGAGGTGGCTGGTTGTAGAAAGAAATAATGCTTGGTGGCATGGATGTAATTAAATGGAAATTGAATAGTGCTTGGGGGCCACGGTATGGAAACAACACACTGTGCTGTGTTTAAAAGTGTGGTGACGTCACCTAAGATGACGTGGCCACTAGGGGCCCACGTGCAATGTTTCTCTCAGGAGTGAGAGAACGGAATAATGTAAAGATTTGTCCCATATTGAGAATTAACATGAATAAAATAATATATAAATTTAATAGCCTATGATTAAGTGTCACCAATTCGGTTAACCACCTTTGAGAGGCAGTCTGTGGTGGGCAGTTGTACTACATAGTATATAATCTGTCCTTAAAATTGTATAAATTGTCTTAGCTAGGGGCAGGGGCGTTATAAATGGTATCAGACCTGACTTTCGACACCGAGTGTGGGTAAGAGTGGGTGAGATGTATGCCTGAGATGGAGCTAGCAGATGTACGGGTAAGTATGCCTGAGAGGGAGCGAGGTTGGGTGTAATTTTCAGAGTGTGTGTGTGTGTGTGTGTGTATAAAGAGGTGGCTGTTTGTAGAAAGAAATAATGCTTGGTGGCATGGATGTAACTAAATGGAAATTGAATAGTGCTTGGCGGCCCACGGTATGGATACAACACATTGTGCTGTGTTAAAAAGTGTGGCGACGTCACCTAAGATGACGTGGCCACTAGGGGCCCACGTGCAATGTTTCTCTCAGGAGAGAGAGAACAGAAGAATGTAATGATTTGTCCCATATTGGGAATTAACATGAATAAAATAATATATAAATATAATAGCCTATGATCAAGAGTCACCAATTTCGTTAACCACCTTTTGAGAGGCAGCCTGTGGTGGGCAGTTGTACTACATAGTATCTAATTTGTCTTCTAAATTATATAAATTGTCTGAGCTAGGGGCAGGGGCGTTACAGTTTCGACTATGGGTTCGGGAGCGCGAGAGAGAAAGAGAGAGAGAGTGAATACTGAGTATGAGAGATATAATGTAGGAGAAGAGCGAGATTTGTACAAGTGTTTTAAATCACTTTGTATATCCTAAGCCGTTGTTCCACACAACGGCTTAGGTTATATATAGGCCGTTGTGCGAAGCAACGATCAAGGTTGGAATATGGATTTCGAAATACCTAGGCCGTTGGGTTAAAATTTGGCCAAAAAAATACATGTTGATTAGCGGCGAGCGCAAGAGAGTGAGCGAAAGGCTAAGTGAAGAGTTATTTGGGGTGAAATTCAAAAATTATCCCTTCGAAGTTAAGTGATGGAGAGCGGAAGATGGGCGGTCCTGGCCATTGGATCTCAATTGATTTGATCTATAATATAATATATAATCTCTATCTCTACTATTTTAATAGAAGAGTTGGAGTTGTAAATCTACCTACTTACGTGCAACACATGTACACCTCCAACTCTCCTATTATAGTTTTCACATTTACTTTTAAAAAATATATAATCATATTTATTAAGACATGCATCGCACGTGTAAATCAGAGTTTTTTACTTTATTTAAAAAAAAGTAATACGTGCATCGCACGTGTATATTACTAGTCATATTAGGGATATAGAGACTTGAAGACTTAGACAAATTTATCTAAGTAAAAATGAGCTAAATATAGGCAGCAGTTGGAAACTGCAGCATGATTATAACAGAGACTGCGACCACTATTATAATTTTTTTCCCTTCTAATAAAAAAAATTAGAAGAAGAAAAAAATTATAAAAGAGGACACGGTCTCTGTTATACTTAGGCCGCATTTTCTAGCTGCGACTTATATTCAACCATTTTTTACTTAGAATAATTTATCAAAGTCTACAAGTCTTTCTAGCCCAAATATGAAATGAACTAAGGCCTCACAATTGAACAAGCCTTAGTTTACAAGTGCGAGTAGTCTATTTTCGAAATTAGTTTTGAAAATGACCACTTGTGAAAATTAGTTTGAAAAAGTGGCCTATTTCCGGGGAAAAAATCTAGAACCACACCATTAATCTTACCCACATAAGTAAACCCGATCCAATAACTGATGTGCCCGTTAACCCGGTTCATAATTGCTAGAAAACCCGCAACCCGTTAAAACCGCGTGGCTTCACTTGTAAGCTACCGGGTGGCGCGGATATTTGGGTTATAAATAAACCCGACCCTGTTTACTCCTCACTCTTTTAGATCTCTTTTTTTAATGTTAATTTAATCTCCCCTCCCCTCTCCCCTCCTCTCTCCTCTCCTCGTCAGTTCGTCGGACGTCGAGTCGGAAAAGCGAAAGCTTTGATCCGGAACCATAATTCCAGGTATGGCGAAATCTCTCTTTCTCTTTCCTTTATTTTCAGTAGAAAAACCCTAACCGTAGTTGTCTTCTCTTTCTTCTCTCTTTGCAGACAAAAAACCGTAACCCGAGTTTTTTTTATCTGCAAAATTGGGGCTCCTTTATTAAGTGAATTTTTAAAGTCGAAACCTTTATTGATTGAGTTGGATTTAATTTCCTTAATGCGGGCAAGATTTAGGGTTTTGATGCAAAATTGGAGGTTTTCTTCTCTTTCCTTTCTCCTACTTGTAATCAGGGTTTACTCTCGTAATTAGTGCTAGTTATCGTGTGAGTTGGACTTTTTTTTCTTAATGCGAGCAAAATTAGGCCTTTTTGTGTCTTAATTGGAGCGAAATTGGGGGTTTTGTAAAGTTGATAACCCTCTTTTTTTCGTAGGGTTTATGGACTAACAAAGCTCATGAAGTCACGCAGCGGCGGTGGTCCCCTCTTCAAATGCAAGGAGGTATATTTCCCATCTTTTCCCTCTTTAATTATAATTTCAATTTGGTAGCCAGAAAGTGAATTGACTGCTGTGTTTGGTTCCTGTACAGGGTTTTTCAAGAGGCCAATCTCACTTATTTTTGCAGTCTGCCTAAAAAAGGTATAATTTTATTCATATCAGCATAATTTCATTTTTTTTAATGTTTGAATTTTTGTCTAATAATAGTTTGTTCCTGGTTGGTTGAAGGAGTTAATGGTAGTTGTTAACGCATGATGTTTATGTATTCAAGTTCAATTTGGAGTTATACTGTAGCTGTTATCTAGTTCAAATTTTACTATCTTAATTATAGGTCTTTCTCTCTTTATAGGAAGGGGTGTGTAAAGGGAGGTCATGCTCCTTCCATGTTACTTGATTATGCACTATATGCATAGCTTTAGGCCCACATGCAATATATATCGAAATTAAAGTGCATTATTTATTGCGGGAATTTATGTATTATGAGTGTGATATTGGTCAAGATGAGGACGGAGGGAAGTTCGTTTCTATCGTTCTTTCCTTTTATGTTACATGCAGGGCATCCAATGTTGACGGAGGCAAATAGAAATTTTGTCGTGATATGTTATTCACTATTTGAACATAGGTATATGCACATGTTATTAGAAATTTGGAACCCCAAGTATATTAGGGTGGACATGAGAGTGAAGATGAACAAAGAGATGTAAAGTCCCAGATTTGTAGTAAATAACAATGATACATTTTGTTATAGAAACTTCCAAATTAGGAAATTCACTTAATGGGTTATTTTAAGGACAAGCTTATTAAAGTTATTTAAAATGTATTTGTTATCTAATTAAAGATTGGTCCTCATAAGATAATGTTTTGTTATTGTCTCTATAATATGGAAATTGAAATAGGATGGCAATTTTGAAAATATTGGACACCTCAAATTAGGTATGGAATTTTAATATATCGTAGTTAAGATTTTAATTGCTTTAAAAAGGAAGACATTTGCTCATATGGATTTATATAGTAGTAAATGACTCAATCGTGGTGAGTGAGTCTATGAACATATATTATATGTTCATTTGTGGGGATCAGTGTGGTTGAGGTCTCCTTTTTGACCGACCACTTCAATGAATAATAAGAAAAAGAAGAAAGATGAGGGGAAAATAAGATCGCAAGACTAAATATTTGTTGCAAGAGAGGATTGACGTTGAAAGGAACAATTAGATCTTATATAATCAAAGGAGCTTTTGACTGATTGGATTTGTGGAACCATTTGCTAGGACTCTTAAGGCTTTGAGTTACTACAGCAGGCGTATGGAGTTATAAGTGATTTCTACTTGAGGAAATGATCTATAATTTTTATGGTATTACCTTTTGATATTTCGTTTTGGAGAGGTTATTTGAGGTGAGCTTATAAACTGCATTTTTTTTTTGCTTATTGGAACAATGAGGTCTATTATAAGTTGTGGATAGTTGTTATAGTCGGACTCAAGTGGAACTATTAATTTTGGAATCACTTTGAGTTCAAAATGCATTTGGAATATATTTGTTGTGTTCGGTACAGATGATATGTTGGATGTTATGTTTTGTGGTCCTGATTCCAAACTTTAGATTGGAATTAGGTTTAAAATGGATGACACTGGTTGTATTTTTAGTATTTTTAATGAAGAGTAATTCTACTAGTTAAAACGATATCCCATGCAGCAACTACATAGGGTATGTTTATTTCTTTCAAGATGGTTGACTTTTTAATATGCTTGGGGTTGTGGTGCAATATCAATCGGAGTTGCTAAGGTCAACTATCTGTTATTGTAGGGTCCTTGACTGACTGTATCTTGCGTTACATAATATTTGGATGAATGAAATAGGGGACACATTATTACTTATGTGATGCATATTTTTGAACATAAAATTTGAATCAGTTGTATTTAAACAATATAATTATTCTTGCAAATATTGTGTATTCAGTGTAAACGATGGATTTTGTAAGTAACAATTTGAATATTGGATAAGTCATGATAGTTTTTTGAGAATTTCTAAGTATTGTACTGACAAGGCGGAATGCTGAAATTTGTTACTGGTAAATGATGGTTTTTGAAAATGATGTCATTATAACGATTAAGTGTCTACTATTTATGGTGAAAGTTAATTGGTGAGATTAAAATAGTATTTTGTGAGTAACTAAATATAACCATTTTTTGGTGTCATTAGCCTAGATAGATTTTGATTAGATTTTGAATATAATAATAAATGAATTGAAGTGTTTTTGTAAATCATGGTTGATTTAATAATTGATATGTTAAAGCTGCTACTTTTCTTGTGGTGAAGATTAATTTTAGGCTTAGAAATTTATTAAAATAACGTAGTAGTGTTTGATTAGTAACTTACAGGATTTTCTAGAGATTCCAACTGGAGTTGGCTGTTTAGTTTATATCCGTCGTCTTAAGGTATGCTTATCGTGTGTTGGCCTTGCTCCTTAAGTATTTCATACTAGTAAATTGGAGTAAATTGTTTATTAAAGCTTAATGTATAATTGTTAATTTCCTGGGGATATGGAGAGTTTAAGAATGAATTGTAGTTGTTTTCCTGTGAAAATTCTTTAAATATTTTGACTGGTAAGTATTTCTGTGTCATATGTTGATGAACTTCTTGATGATGATGATGGTAGCAAGGATAAATTTTATTGTAGGTTTTAGTATAGGTATGTTGAATTTTATTGGTATGATGATAAAAGCTGTTTATAATGGAAGAGACGAATGGGATACTAATTCAATAAATTTTCTTGCTTGTTAAATTGGAATACAGTTTGTTTGTTGAGATGAACAGAAGTATCAGGTGTACGTCTAAGATACAAAATCAAGAAACTTAATTAATATGTAGGTAATTTTGGGTAATTAGAATTGTGCCATATTCTGATTTCAGTGGTGTGAATGTAGAGTGATAAGTAGAATTGGTGCATCCCTTGTTGAAATCAATTATCCGAAGTACTCATTTCCTTAACTATTTAAAAATCTTCAACACTTGCATCAAAACGGAGCATGATGTGTTAAAAACAGGGAGAATATCTGATGGTTGTTTTTTATTGATTGCTTTGTGCCAGTTCAACAATAGGTTTACTTTTATTCACATGAACGAAGATGCAAGATAGAATTGGTGATTTGATCCTGTACTTCAATGATAAGGAACCATATTATGAAAGAGATTAGTTCTGTAAGTTCTCTCATGGAAGTTTGTATGAATAAGAATTTGAATATTTTATTTCTATTTTACTTGTTGATGGAAAAATCAAGAATCTATCTTGCACAGTACGGAAATTTTATGGATTTTAGAATTGGTGGCGATGCCATGGTAGAATATTTTAATTCATTAGTCCTTGTGAATACTTGAAAGTTGGAACACACCAAGTTTTGTGGACAAAACTGTTTCCAAGGAGGGTAAAAGTAATATCCCACGTTGAAGTAAATAATAATGAAATAGTTTGTTATAGAAACTTTCAAATGAGGAAATAGACTTAATGGTTAGAGTGATTGAATCACCCAAGTAAGGCAACCAGCTTATTGAAGGAGTTTGAAATTTAATTATCCTTTAATTAATATTGGTCCTCATAAGGTATGGTTCGATATTTTTTCTCTATAATATGTAAATTGAAATCGTAAGTGAAATTTGAAAATTGGACACCCCAAATTAGGCATGGAATTTTTACAATTCTTAATTGAGATTTGAGGTTCCCTACGAAAGGAACTTATTGAAAAGGCTTTACTATCTATAGAAGCTCATCTGGATTAATGTAGTAGGGAACTGATTCAACCATGATGAGTGAATCTATGAACACATATTATATATTCAGTTTTAACTGGATTAGTGTGGAGAGGTCTCCCTTGTAACCTTCTAATTCATTTAAAACTATTTTTTAAGTTCATATCTAAGGTCCTGAGTCTGTTTGCCTTTTATATAGATACATTCCCCTCTGCTGCAACTATTTCTATATAAGGGAATCTCGGAGGTTGTATTTGATGTTGATGGAATCCTTATACAGTGAGATTAACAAATGTTTTCAAAGTTTTATCAATCCGAATTACATTATGTATATGACGCTTTTGTGGGGGTAATTTATACTTGTTTGCTTTAATTTTGCTTGGTTCACAGTTCTGCTGCCCTGTTTTAAGGTGTGTGTCCGAGTTTTGCTTTTGGCAGCAATTTTGTCGGATTTTGTGGAGCTTTCTTATTATTTTCTGTGGTTGATGCAATGCATGTTTTTTATATATATTAGGTTCAAATCTGAGGTTCTGCGCTCTGTCTTATCTGTTTATATAATTATACATGCATTCACATTAGTGTTCTCTGTAACTGTATCTATTGGAGGAAACCTTGGTGGTTATATATGATTTTGAGGGAATCTGTATACAGTATACCTATAGAGTGCGATTATCAAGTGTATTCGGGTTAAAAAAAAGATATTATGTTATACATATGAAACATTTCTAAGGGGTTGTTATACAATTGCTTGGATCTTAGGTCTATAACGTTATTTTAAAAGGTGTGTTTTCTTCTACCACAATTTCGAAGGCTTTTATGAAGTTTTGTTATGACTTTCTGTTGTTGGTCATGTACATTGCTTATTTTGTTTAGGCTCAAATCTTGGGTAATTTTTTCCTGTTTTTACTGAACTGAAACATGTTCAATAAAGTGCATAAACTGAACTGAAACATTTAATTGTAGGAGCTGGATGTGAGGGTTTTCTGAAGCTGAAGTGGATGGGCTGACCCAGCTGGATTTTGGTTTTGGAGTGGATTAAGAGCCTCTGGTCCTCTGGCTTCATCTTCCCAGGTTGATTTCTCTTTCTTTGTTTTCTTTGTTTTTGTTGCTAAATTTCATATAATCCTAAGGCTTTTTTATATTCCCTGTACTCTTTAGAGGTATGTTGCTAACTTAAGTCTGTTTGACACTATTTTTACAGTTGAGATTACTCTTGTTTTCTCAACTTTATAGTCAAGATCGAATAATGAAACATTCACTTCAATCCACAATATCGTTAGATAGTTATTTAGTAAGTGAAGATAGGGGTGTCCATGAAACCATGAACCTCCATGAAACCTGAGTTTCGTGAATAAGGTTTTATTTTTTTAACTCCGCAAAACTTCATGAAATTCATGAAAGTTGGGTTTCACCAATTTTCAAAAATTGTGGCATGAATGTGTGCACATATGGCTGTATCCTGAAATAGGTATCACTTCCATTTCTCGTGAAATTCCATCATGCCTCTCTTTATTATTTTTTCGATATGCTCCTAAGTTATACGATACAACTGGTATTTGTTACTTATTTTAAACTTAAAACAATGCATGTTTTTGATGGACTTTGTAGAGCACTACTTGAAACTAGTGCAGACTATGAAATGGCAGAACCTTTTATCTTTGAGGGTTTTTATCTGATGATACCCTGATACCCTTACAGTATAAGGGTTTCATATGCAACTTACCTTGAGTTGCAATCTTTTTAATTGTTCATATGTTCTCACTAAAGTTAATTTCTGTCTGGATGGCTGCTAGTTGTCATAGAAACAGTTTCTAACTTTTAGTATTTATTCTTTGTAGATTCTGGATGGCTACTTCAAATATTTGATGGAATGACTGTACAACAAGGTTATGGGATGGCTACTTCAAATATTTAATGCGGCGATCTTCTAACAGGTAAGCTCTTATTCTTGTTGGTCTATTAGTTTAATTTTTACCCATCATATACTTATGTTTGTTCCATTATTTATTATTAGATGTTCTCTCTTTATGTTTCTAAAAACAATTTAGTGCAAAAATGGTGCATGTGTGTATGTGCACAGACATGTTCTGTTTTCATCCATAGTTTACTTTGGTGCAAGTTGTGCCAGGTGTTAGGTGAATTGACACATATAATTCTATAATTAAACTGGGGGTAGCTTGACATGTAATGATGAGAATTTCACAAGCCAGTGAATGTATGAATAGTATTTTCTGTTCTTGTTTCATCCAAGTTATGAAAACTAGTATTTGACATCTACGCTATATAAGCCGCTATCCTAGACCATACTTTTGCCCTTAATGTGTGTTTGTATATACTTAATCGTATTCATGCTGATTGATTAATATAATTTATTAGAGCCGCAATTATATATAGTAATAACAACATAAAAGGTCAAGCCCCTTTCTCTCTTCCTCTCTTTTTAGATAAAGGCTTTTGTAAGGTGATCATTTTGGAGGGGGAGGAGACCATGAATGGTGATTCTATTTCCTCCCCGTCCGTCCTTTCCTTCTCGAACCTAAATAATGGAGAAAGCTTGAACTGCAAACAACCCTAACACCTATACTGGTTGGAGGTTCACATTGTTAGGATCGGTGATCACTATAGCTTTATTGGGTTGTCGAAGCAACACCAATTGAGGACATCATCGTCGTTGCCCACTGTTGGCGCTATTGTTGTCGAACCACCGGAGCATCTTTATAGAAGGTGTTGTTGCCGAGTATGTCGAGGCCACACCAACATGGCGATGAGGTAGAAGATTCGCTGCGGAGCAAAAGGTGCACCACCGCCATAATGCCGAGATCTGGCTGTGTCGTGGAAAGATGCCGAGATCAGTCTATTTTTTTTTGGTAAATATCTTAAAAGCACCCTAAAATCTTTAATTTATAGATTTTTAATTATTTCCCTAACTACGAGTATCCTTTCTCGAGTTTATTTTTCATCACCTATCACCTTTGAAGTTTCTTATTTTAAATGTAAATGATAAATTACAAGAATTTTTTAAACCATGTGTCGTATTTCCTAACCGTATAACTGTAATTGACATCATCGAGCTTAACTACCTTCTACCTTTAATTTTCTAGAATGCATCTTTTATTTTAATTTTGATCCACATTTGATGCCAACTACCATCCTTGTCATGGTCTCAACTAGTTCCATCTATTGTCCTTTTAGCTGTCCTCTCCAATTATCATCCTTCAATTATCATCCTCTACTTCAATTATCATCCTTCTTGAATACCTTCCAAGTATTTCTTATTTCCATCGTAAATTATCAAATTCGATACAAGATTCAATATCCCTACCATTGGGTCCCTTATTTTTTACCCTTCTATTTTTATTTGTGGTAAATATCTAAAAAGCACCATAAAATCTATAATTTATAGATTTTTCAATATTTCGCTGAATACGAGTATAGTTTCTTGAGTTCATTTTTTGTCACCTTCAAGCTTCTTTTTCAAACGTAAATGATCAAATAACAAAAATTTATAAACTATTTTTTTGTATTTTCTAACCATATAATTCTATTTGACATCATCGAGCCCAACTACCTTTCTTCTTTAATTTTCTTGAATGCATCTTTTATTTTTGGGTTTTTAACATGTATGTCCCTAACAAATATGTGAATATCACATATATCATCCCTCACAAATGTGTATATTCATATTTACCCCTGACAATGTGTGTAACCTCTTAGTTACCCCTTAAAGTGTAAACTACATTAAAAACATAAAAATGTTTAAAATATACAATTCTATTTAATAGATTTTATGTAAAATGACTGAAATACTCTTCCTCCACTAGTCAAGCTTCTTCTTCTTACTTTTTTATAAACTCTGTCGACTATAAAACCAACTGAAACACATCAACAATTCTCAATTTTTATTCAGTTTTCTTAATAAATGGACAAATTTACCGTACATCTTTGCAATTTCATCTTCTTTATCATGTTTTCTAGCAAAATTTGTCACAAATTTCAAATACACGTAGTTTGAAGCAACTTTTAGGGGTAAATAAGAAATGAGATCATATTGTTAGGGGTATATATGAAAATACACATTTTTGAAGGGCATATTTGATGTTAGGATATTTGTTAGGGGTATATGTGTTAAAAACCCTTTATTTTTACTATGATCCACCATTTGTGCCTACTACCCTTCTAGTGATGTCTCAACTAGTTCTGTTCATTTTCTCTAGTGTGATCTGATACTCCAATTATCTTGTTCAGTTTCACTTTATTAATTTTTAATATCCTTACCATTGGGTCCCTTATTACCTACTTAATACCCACACTTCCATACCATTGGGTCCCTTATTACCTACTTAATACCCACACTTTCATTTTTAGTTAAAAAGTACCATCAACTAATGATTTTATAGATTTGCATATATTTCTATAAATATGAGTAATCTTGCTTGTGTTTCTTTTTCCATCACCTTTTAAGTTTCGTATTTCATATTTTAAGTTTCTTATTTCATAATAGAATTATCGAATTCTATACAAGAATCAATGTCCTCACCGTTGGCTCCCTTATTTACTACCATTCTGTTTTTATATGTTTTAAATAGCGGAAAAGTACCATAAACTCTTGAATATATACATTTTTGTATATTTTCCTAACTGTGAGTAACCTTTCTCAAATGCATTTTTCATCACCATGCCAGTTTTGTATTTCAACGTAAATGATCATCTAGCCCAACTCGCTTTTACCTTTTATATTCTTGAGGACATATTTTATTTTATAGTGATCAACATTTGATGCCAACTAACCTCCTAGTCATGGTCTAAACTTGTTCTCTCTTAAAACTATTTTTGCGGTTCGATACTTCTATGATCGTATCCAATTTTACTTAATTATTGTTTAAAATTCTTATCAGTGGGTTCCTAATTACCCATCTTCGATTTTTTTGTTTATTAGTACTCTAAACTTTTAAATTTTTCCTAATTACGGGTGATCTCACTAATGTTCATTTTTCATCACCTTTGAAATTTCTTATTTCAAACGAAAATGATCAAATTCTATATGATTCAATTTCTTTAATGTTAGTTCCTTATTTCCTACCATTTTATTTTTATTTGTGCTAAATATCCAAAATGCCTCTTAAACTCTCGAATTTGTAGATTTTGTGTATGTTTCCCTAAATACGAGTAACCACATTTCAAGTTTCTTATTTTAAACGTAAATGATCAAGTTACAAGAATTTTTAAAACTATGTTTCGTATTTCCTAACCGTATAATTGTATCTGACATCATCGAGCCCAACCACCGCCTTTCAAATTTCTCATTTCAAACGAAAGTGATCAAATTACAAGATATTTTAAACTACGTTTTTAATTTCCTAACCGTATAATTCTATTTGACATCATCGAGCCCAACTACCTTTCACCTTTGATTTTCTTTAGTGCTTTTATTTTATTGTGATCAACATTTAATGCCAACTACCCTCCTAGTCATGGTCTTATCCAGTTCCATTTATTTTAATTTTAGGCTTTTAGCGGTCCGATACTTCTATGATCTTATCCCGTTTTACTTTATTATTGTTTAATATATCTTACCTGTGGGTCACTTTTTACCCACCTATTAGTACCCTAAATTTTTAAAATTTTTGATTTCCGTTAATTTTCTTGAAAAACCTTACTCGTGTTCATTTTTCATCACCTTTCAAAATTCTTATTTCAAACGAAAATTATCAAATTCTATACATGATTCAATATTCTTAAAGCTGGGTCCCTTATTTCTAACCCATATATTTTTATTTATGCTAAATATCTTAAAAGCCGCCTAAACTCTTGAGTTTGTAGATTTTGCGGATGTTTGCCGAGTAACCACATTTCAAGTTTCATTTTTCAAACGTAAATGATCAAATTACAAGAATTTTTATAATATGTTTCGTATTTCCTAACTGTATAATTGTATTTGACGTCATTGATCCCAACTACCACCTTTCAAGTTTCTTATTTCAAACGAAAATTGGTCAAATTACAAGAAATTTTAAGCTACGTTTTTTAAATTTCTTAACGTATAATTGTATTTGACCCCATCAAGCTCAACTACCTTTTTATCCTTGAATTTTCTTGAGTGCATCTTTTATTTTATTGTGATCAACATTTGATGCCAACTACCCTTCTAGTCATGGTCTCAACCACTATTTTCATTCTAGCGGTCCAATACTTTTATGATCTTATCCAATTTTACTTTGGTATTGTTTAATATCCTTACCGGTGGGTCCTTTTTACCCACCTATTTTTTGCTTATTAGTACCCTAAAGTTTTAAATCTATCGATTTGTGTAAATTTCCCTAAATACGGGTAACCTCATTCGTGTACATTTTTCTTCACCTTTTAAATTTCTTATTTCCATTGAATACTATCAAATTCAATACATGATTCAATATCCTTAACGTTGGGTCCCTTATTTCCAACCCCTTTATTTTTATTTATGCTAAATACCTTAAAGCCGCCTGAACACTTGAATTTGTAGTGTTTGCGTATGTTTACCCAAATACAAGTAACTTTTATAGTGTTCCTTTTTCATTACCTTTTAATTTTCTTATTTCGAACATAAATTATCAATTTCGATACAAGATTCAGTATCCTTGCCATTGGGTCCCTTATTTCTTACCGGTCTATTTTTATTTGTGGTATATATCTTAAAAGCATCCTAAAATCTTTAATTTATTGATTTTTCTTTATTTTCCTAACTACGAGTATCCTTTCTCGAGTTCATTTTTCATCACCTACCACCTTTCTTGTTTTTTTATTTCAAACGTAAGTGATCAATTTATAATATATTTTAACCTATGTTCCGTGTTTCCTAACCGTATAATTGTTTTTGACCTCATCGAGCCCAACTATCACTTTTCAAGTTTCTTATTTCAAACGTAAATGATCAAATTTCAAGAATTTTTAAACTGTGTTTTTAACGGTCCGATACTTATACAATGATATGAAATTTTACGTTATTATTGTTTAATATCCTTACTGGTGGGTCCCTTATTACCCCCACCTTCAATTTTTCTCTGCTTAGTATCGTAAACTTTAAATTTATCAATTTGCGTAAATTTTCCTAAATACAGGTTACCTCACTCAGTTTCATTTTTCATCACCTTTAACATTTTTTATTTCAAACAAAAATTATCAATTTCTTATTTCATACCTTTCTAATTTTATTTATGCTAAATATCAAAGTCGCCAAAACCCTTAAATTTGTAGATTTTGGTGTATGTTTCCTTATCCGAGCAACTTTTATACAGTTCTTTTTCACAACCTTTCAAGTTTCTTAATTCGATCGTAAATTTACAAATTCAATGTAAGATTCAGTATCCTTACCATTGGGTCCCCTATTTCTTATTGGTCATTTTTTATTTGTGGTAAATATCTTAAAATCACCCTAAAATCTTTAATTTATAGATTTTTCAATATTTCCCTAACTACGAGTATCCTTTCTCGAGTTCATTTTTCGACACCTACCACTTTTAAAGTTTCTTATTTCAAACGTAAATGATCTCATTACAAGAATTTTTAAACTGTGTTTCGTATTTCCTAACCGTATAATTGTATTTGGCATCATCGAGCCCAACTACCGCCTTTCAAGTTTCTTATTTCAAACGTAAATAATCATATTACAAGAATTTTAAACTACGTTTTTTTAATATATTTCTAACCGTATAATTCTGTTTGACATCATCGAGCCCAACTACCGTTAGCCTTTAATTTTCTTGAGTGCATTTTTTATTTTATTGTGATGAGCATTTGATGTCAACTACCCTCCTAGTCCTTGTCTCAACCAGTTCCATCGATTTTCATTTTAGCGGTCCAATACTTCTATAATCGTATCAAATTTTACTTTGGTATTGTTTAATATCCTTACCGGTGGGTTCCTTTTTACCCACTTATTTTTTGCTTATTACTACCCTAAACTTTTAAATTTATCGATTTGTGTAAATTTTCCCTAATACGGGCATCACTTTTCAAATTTTTTATTTCAAAAGAAAATTATTTTTTTCTATAGAAGATTTCATATCCTTCACGCTGGGACCCTTATTTTCAACCCCTTTATTTTATTTATGCTAAATATCTTAAAAGCCGCCTAAACACTTGTTTTTGTAGATTTTGTGTATGTTTCCCCAAATATCTTTCAAATTACCTTTTAATTTTCTTATTTCGAACGTCAGTTATCTATTTCGATTCACGATTCTGTATCCTTACCGTTTGGTCGATTATTTCTTATCGGTCTATTTTTATTTGTGGTATATATCTTAAAACCATCCTTAAATTTTTAATTTATTGTTTTTTCTATATTTCTACGAGTATCATTTCTCGAGTTCATTTTTCATTACTTTCCACCTTTCAATTTTTTTTTATTTCAAACGTAAGCGATCTAATTACAAGAATTTTTAACCTATGTGTCGTATTTCCTAACCGTATAATTGTTTTTGACATCATCGAGCCCAACTACCAACTACCAACTACCACCTTTCAAGTTTCTTATTTCCAACGTAAATGATCAAGTTTCAAGAATTTTTAAACTGTGTTTTTACGGGTCTGATACTTCTATGACCGTATTCCATTTTACTTTATTATTCTTCGCTATCCTTACCGGTGGGTCTCTTATTACCCACCTTCTATTTTTTGGCTTGTTAGTACCATAAACTTTTAAAGTTATCTGTTTGCATAAATTTTCCTAAAATACGGGTAACCTCACTCAGTTTCATTTTTCTTCAACTTTAACATTCCTTATTTCAAACGAAAATTATCAATTTCTTATTTCATACCTTTCTATTTTTGTTTATGCTAAATATCTTAGAAGCTGCATGAACTCTTGAATTTGTAGATTTTTATATATGTTTTCCTAAATAGGAGCACCTTTTATAGTGTCCATTTTTCGTGACCTTTCAATTTTCTTATTTCGATCGTAAATTATGAAATTCGATACAAGATTCAGTATCCTTACGATTGGGTCTGTTATTTCTTACGAGGTATTTTTTTATTTGTGGTAAATATCTTAAAAGCACCCTCAAATCTTTAATTTATAGATTTTTCTATATTTCCCTAACTACGATATCCTTTCTTGAGTTCATTTTTCGTCACCTACCACCTTTCAAGTTTCTTATTTCAAACGTAAATGATCTAATTACGAGAGTTTTTAAACTGTGTTTCGTATTTCCTATCCGTATAATTGTATTTGGCATCATCGAGCCCAACTACCTCCTTTCAAGTTTCTTATTTCAAACGTACCGCCTTTCAAGTTTCTTATTTCAAACGTACATAATCAAATTACAAGAATTTTAAACTACGTTTTTTTTTAATTTCTAACCGTATAATTATATTTGACATCATCGAGCCCAACTACCTTTAACCTTTAATTTTCTTGTGTGCATCTTTTATTTTATTGTGATCAACATTTGATGTCAACTACCCTCCTAGTCATGGTCTCAACCAGTTCCATCGATTTTCTTTTTAGCGGTCTGATACTTCTATAATCGTATCAACTTTTACTTTGGTATTGTTTAATATCCTTACCGGTGGGTCCCTTTTTACCCACTTATTTTTTGCTTATTACTACCCTAAACTTTTAAATTTATCGATTTGTGTAAATTTTCCCTAATACGTGCATCACTTTTCAAATTTCTTTTTTCAAAAGATTTTTTTTAATTCTATCCAAGATTTCATATCCTTAACGTTGGGTCCCTTATTTTCAACCCCTTTATTTTTATTTATACTAAATATCTTAAATGATGCATAAACACTTGTTTTGGTAGATTTTGTGTATGTTTCCCCAAATACGAGTAACTTATATAGTGTTCTGTTATTATTACCTTTTAATTTTCTTATTTCGAACATACATTATGAATTTCGATACTCGATTCTGTATCCTTACTGTTGGGTCCATTATTTCTTATCGGTCTTTTAATGTTTTTTCTATATTTCTACGAGTATCATTTCTCGAGTTCATTTTTCATTACTTTCCACCTTTCAAGGTATTTTTATTTCAAACGTAATTGATCTAATTACAAGAATTTTTAACCTATGTGTCGTATTTTCTAACTGTATAATTGTTTTTGACATCATCCAGCCCAACTACCAACTACCACCTTTCAAGTTTCTTATTTCAAACGTAATTGATCAAGTTTCAAGAAATTTTAAACTGTGTTATTACTGGTCCGGTACTTCTATGACCGTTTTCTATTTTACTTTATTATTCTTTATTATCCTTAACGGTGGGTCTCTTATGACCCACATTCTATTTTTTTGCTTGTAAGTAACGTAAACTTTTAAATTTATCGACTTGCATAATTTTTTCTAAATAGGGGTAACCTCACTCAGTTTCATTTTTCATCACCTTTAACATTCCTTATTTCAAACGAAAATTATCAATTTCATACCTTTCTATTTTTGTTTATGCTAAATATCTTAAAAGCTGCCTATACTCTTGAATTTGTAGATTTTTGCGTATCTTTTCCTAAATAGGGGGCAACTTTTATAGTGTCCATTTTTCATGACCTTTCAAATTTCCTATTTCGATCGTAAATTATCAAATTCGATACAAGATTCAGTATCCTTAAGATTGGGTCCCTTATTTCTTACCGGTATTTTTTTTATTTGTCGTAAATATCTTAAAAGCACCCTAAGATCTTTAATTTATAGATTTTTCAATATTTCCCTAACTACGAGTATCCTTTCTCGAGTTCATTTTTCGTCCCCTACAACCTTTCAAGTTTCTTATTTCAAACGTAAATGATTAATTACAAGAATTTTTAAACTGTGTTTCGTATTTCCTAACCGTATAGTTTGTATTTCGCATCATCGAGCCCAACTACCACCTTTCATGTTTCTTATTTCAAACGTATATAATCAAATTACAAGAATTTTGAACTACATTTTTTATTTCTGACTGTATAATTCTATTTGACATCATCGAGCTCAACTACCTTTAACCTTTAATTTTCTTGAGTGCATCTTTTATTTTATTGTGATCAACACTACCCTCCTGGTCATGGTCTCAACCAATTCCATTGATTTTCATTTTAGTGGTCCGATACTTCTATAATCGTATAAAATTTTACTTTGGTATTGTTTAATATCCTTACCGGTGGGTCCCTTTTTACCCACTTATTTTTTGCTTGTTACTATCCTACACTTTTAAATTTATCGATTTGTGTAAATTTTCCTAAATACGGGCATCACTTTTCAAATTTCTTATTTTAAAAAAAACTTATCTAATTCTATACAAGATTTCATATCCTTAACGTTGGGTCCCTTATCTTCAACCCCTTTATTTTTATTTGTGCTAAATATCTTAAAAGTCGCATAAACACTTGTTTTTGTTGATTTTGTGTATGTTTCCCCAAATACGAGTAACTTATATAGTGTTCTTTTATTATTACCTTTTAATTTTCTTATTTCGAACATAAATAATCAATTTCGATAGACGATTCTGTATCCTTACCGTTGGGTCCATTATTTCTTATCGGTCTATTTTTATTTGTGGTATATATATCTTAAAAGCATCTTTTATATTTAATTTAATGTTTTTTCTATATTTCTACGAGTAGCATTTCTCCAGTTCATTTTTCATTACCTTCCACCTCTCAAGTTTTTAAATTTCAAACGTAAGTGATCTAATTACAAGAATTTTTAAACTATGTTTCGTATTTCCTAACCGCATAATTGTTTTTGACATCATCGAGCTCAACTACTAACTACCACCTCTCAAGTTTCTTGTTTCAAACGTAAATGATCAAGTTTCATAAATTTTTAAACTGTGTTTTTACTTGCCCGATACTTCTATGACCGTATTCCATGTTACTTTATTATTCTTTATTATCCTTACTGGTGGGTCTCTGATGACCCACCTTCTATTTTTTTGCTTGTTAGTACCGTAAACTTTTAAATTTATCGATTTGCAAAAATTTTCCTAAATACGGGTAACCTCACTCAGTTTAATTTATCCTCACCTTTAACATTCCTTATTTCAAACGAAAATTATTAATTTCTTATTTCATACCTTTCTATTTTTGTTTATGCTAAATATCTTAAAAGCTGCCTAAACTCTTGAATTTGTAGATTTTTGCGTATCTTGTCCTAAATAGGAGCAACTTTTATAGTGTCCATTTTTCATGACCTTTCAAATTTCTTATTTCGATCGTAAATTATCAAATTCGATACAAGATTCAGTATCCTTACGATTGGGTACCTTATTTCTTATCGGTATTTTTTTAATTTGTCGTAAATATCTTAAAAGCACCCTAAGATCTTTAATTAATAGATTTTTCAATATTTTCCTAACTGTATGTATCCTTTCTCGAGTTCAATTTTCGTCACCTACCACCTTTCAAGTTTCATATTTCAAACGTAAATGATCTAATTACAAGAATTTTTAATCTGTGTTTTGTATTTCCTCACTGTATAATTCTATTTGGCTTGATCGAGCCCAACTACCGCCTTTCAAGTTTCTTATTTCAAACGTATGTAATCAAATTATAGGTATTTTAAACTACGTTTTTTTATTATTTCTAACCGTATAATTCTATTTGACATCATCGTGCCCAACTACCTTTAACCTTTAATTTTCTTGAGTGAATCTTTTATTTTATTGTGATCAGCATTTGATGTCAACTACCCTCCTAGTGTTGGTCTTAACCAGTTCCATCGATTTTCATTTTAGCGGTCCGATACTTCTATAATCGTATCAAATTTTACTTTGGTATTGTTTAATATCCTTACCGGTGGGTCCCTTTTTACCCACTTATTTTTTGCTTGTTACTATCCTACAGTTCTAAATTTATCGATTTGTGTAAATTTTCCTAAATACGGGCATCACATTTCAAATTTCTCATTTTGAAAGAAACTTATCTAATTCGATACAAGATTTCATATCCTTAACGTTGGGTCCTTTATTTTCGACCCCTTTATTTTTATTTATGCTAAATATCTTAAAAGCTGCCTAAAGACTTGTTTTTGTAGATTTTGTGTATGTTTCCCCAAATAAGAGTAACTTATATAGTGTTCCTTTATTTACTTTTTATTTTTCTTATTTCGAAAATAAATTATCAATTTCGATACACGATTCTGTATCCTTACCTTTGGGTCCATTATTTCTTATCGGTCTTTTTTTATTTGTGGTATATATCTTAAAAGCATCCTTAAATATTTAATTTAATGTTTTTTCTATATTTCTACGAGTCGCATTTCTCGAGTTCATATTTCATTACCTTCCACCTTTCATTTTTTTTTATTTCAAACGTAAGTGATCTAATTACAAGAATTTTTAAACTATGTTTCGTATTTTCTAACTGAATAATTTTTTTTGACATAATCGAGCCCAACTACGTACTACCACCTTTCAAGTTTCTTGTTTCAAACGAATGATCAAGTTTCAAGAATTTTTGAACTTTGTTTTTACGGGCCCGATACTTCTATGACCGTATTCCATTTTACATTATTATTCTTTATTATGCTTACCGGTGGGTCTCTTATGACCCACCTTTTAATTTTTTGCTTGTTAGTACCGTAAAGTTTTAAATTTATTGATTTGCTTAAATTTTCCTAAATACGGGCAACCTCACTCAGTTTCATTTTTTCTCACCTTTTACATTCCTTATTTCAAACGAAAATTATCAATTTCTTATTTCATACCTTTCTATTTTTGTTTATGCTAAATATCTTAAAAACTACCTAAACTCTTGAATTTGTAGATTTTTGCATATCTTTTCTCAAATAGGAGCAACTTTTATAGTGTCCATTTTTCATGACCTTTCAAATTTCTTATTTCGATCGTAAATTAGCAAATTTGATACAAGATTCAGTATCCATACGGTTGGGTCGCTTATTTCTTACCGGTAATTTTTTATTTGTCGTAAATATCTTAAAAGCACCCTAAGATCTTTAATTTATAGATATTTCAATATTTCCCTAACTACGAATATCCTTTCTCGAGTTCATTTTTCATCACCTACCACCTTTCAAGTTTCTTATTTCAAACATAAATGATCTAATTACAAGAATTTTTAAACTGTGTTTCGTATTTCCCTACCGTACAAGAATTTGGCATCATCGAGCCCAACTACCGCCTTTCAAGTTTCTTATTTCAAACGTAAATAATCAAACTATAAGAATTTTAAACTACGTTTTGTTTATTTCTAACCGTATAATTCTATTTGACACCATCGAGCCCAACTACCTTTAACCTTTAATTTCTTGAGTGCATCTTTTATTTTATTGTGATCAGCATTTGATGTCAACTACCCTCCCTAGTCATGGTCTCAACCAGTTCCATCGATTTTCATTTTAGCGGTTCGGTGCTTCTATAATCGTATCAAATTTTACTTTGGTATTGTTTAATATCCTTACCGGTGGGTCCCTTTTTACCCACTTATTTTTTGCTTGTTACTATCCTACAGTTCTAAATTTATCGATTTGTGTAAATTTTCCCAAATACGGGCATCACTTTTCAAATTTCTTATTTCAAAAGAAAATTATTTAATTTTATACAAGATTTAATATGCTTACGTTGGGTCCCTTATCTTCAACCGCTTTATTTTTTATTTATGCTAAATATCTTAAAAGCCGCCTAAACACTTGTTTTTGTAGATTTTGTGTATGTATCCCCAAATACGAGTAACTTATATGGTGTTCCTTTATTATTACCTTTTAATTTTTTTATTTCAAACATAAATTATCAATTTCGATACACGATTCTGTCTCCTTACCCTTGGGTCCATTATTTCTTATCGGTCTATTTTTATTTGTGGTATATATCTTAAAAGCATTCTTAAATAATTAATTTAATGTTTTTTCTATTTTTCTACGAGTAGCATTTCTCAAGCTCATTTTTCATTACCTTCCACCTTTCAAGTTTTTTTATTTCAAACGTAAGTGATCTAATTACAAGAACTTTTATACTATGTTTCGTATTTCCTAACTGTATAATTGTTTTTGACATCATCGAGCCCAACTATCAACTACCACCTTTCAAGTTTCTTATTTCAAACATAAATGATCAAGTTTCAAGAATTTTTAAACTGTGTTTTTACGCGTCCGATACTTCTATGAGCGTATTCCATTTACTTTATTATTGTTTATTATCCTTACCGGTGGGTCTCTTATGACCCACCTATTTTTTTGCTTGTTAGCCCCGTAAACTTTTAAATTTATCGATTTGCATAAATTTTCCTAAATACGGGTAACCTCACTCAGTTTCATTTATCCTCGCCTTTAACATTCCTTATTTCAAACGAAAATTATCAATTTCTAATTTCATACCTTTCTATTTTTGTTTATGCTAAATATCTTTAAAAGCTGCCTAAACTCTTGAATTTGTAGATTTTTGCGTATGTTTTCCTAAATAGGAGCAACTTTTATAGTGTCCATTTTTCATGACCTTTTGAATTTCTTATTTCGATCGTAAATTATGAAATTCGAAACAAGATTCAGTATCCTTACGATTGGGTCCCTTATTTCTTACCTATATTTTTTTTCTTTCTCGTAAATATCTTAAAAGAACCTTAAGATCTTTAGTTTATAGATTTTTCAATATTTCCCTAACTACGAATATCCTTTCTCGAGTTCATTTTTCGTCACCTACCACCTTTCAAGTTTCTTATTTCAAACGTAAATGATTTAATTACAAGAATTTTTAAACCGTGTTTCGTATTTCCCTACCGTATAATTGCATTTGGCATCATCGAGCCCAACTACCGCCTTTCAAGTTTCTTATTTCTAACGTAAATAATCAAATTATAAGAATTTTATACTACGTTTTTTATTTCTAATCGTATAATTCTATTTGACATCGTCGAGCCAAACTACCTGTAACCTTTAATTTTCTTGAGTGCATCTTTTATTTTATTGTGATCAGCATTTGATGTCAACTACCCTCCCTAGTCATGGTCTCAACCAGTTCCTTCGATTTTCATTTTTGCGGTGCGATACTTCTATAATCGTATCAAATTTTACTTCAGTATTGTTTAATATCCTTACCGGTGGGTCCCTTTTTACCCCCTTATTTTTTGCTTATTACTACTCTAAACTTTTAAATTTATCGATTTGTGTAAATTTTCCCCAATACGGGCATCACTTTTCAAATTTCTTATTTCAAAAGAAAATTATCTAATTCTATACAAGATTTCATATCCTTAACGTTGGGTCCCTTATCTTCAACCCCTTTATTTTTATTAATGCTAAATTTCTTAAAAGCCGCCTAAACACTTGTTTTTGTCGATTTTGTGTATGTTTCCCCAAATACGAGTAACTTATATAGTGTTCCTTTATTATTACCTTTTAATTTTCTTATTTCGAACATAAATTATCAATTTCGATACACGATTTTGTATCCTTACCATTGGGTCCACTATTTCTTATCGGTCTATTTTAATTTGTGGTATATATCTTCAAAGCATTCTTAAATATTTAATTTAATGTTTTTTCTATATTTCTACGAGTAGCATTTCTCGAGCTCATTTTTCATTACCTTCCACCTTTCATGTTTTTAAATTTCAAACGTAAGTGATCTAATTACAAGAATTTTTAAACTATGTTTGGTATTTCCTAACCGTATAATTGTTATTGGCATCATCTAGCCCAACTATCAACTACCACCTTTCAAGTTTCTTATTTCAAACATAAATGACCAAGTTTCAAGAATTTTTAAACTGTGTTTTTACGGGTCCGATACATCTTTGACCGTATTCCATTTTACTTTATTATTGCTTATTATGCTTACCGGTGGGTCTCTTATGACGCACCTTCTATTTTTTTGCTTGTTAGTACCGTGAACTTTTAAATTTATCGATTTGCATAAATTTTCCCAAGTACGAGTTACCTCACTCGGTTTCATTTTTCCTCGCCTTTAACATTGCTTATTTCAAACGAAAATTATCAATTTCTTATTTCATACCTTTCTATTTTTGTTTATGCTAAATATCTTAAAAGCTGCCTAAACTCTTGAATTTGTAGATTTTTGGGTATCTTTTCCTAAATAGGACCAACTTTTATAGTGTCCATTTTTCATGACCTTTCAAATTTCTTATTTTGTTCGTAAATTATCAAATTCGATACAAGATTCAGTACCCTTACGATTGGGTACCTTATTTCTTACCGGTATTTTTTTATTTGTCGTAAATATCTTAAAAGCACCCTAAGATCTTTAATTTATAGATTTTTCAATTTTTTCCCAACTATATATATCCTTTCTCGAGTTCATTTTTCGTCACCTACCACCTTTCATGTTTCTTATTTCAAACATAAATGTTCTAATTACAAGAATTTTTAAACGGTGTTTCGTATTTCCCGACCGTATAATTGTATTTGGCATCATCGAGCCCAACTACTGCCTTTCAAGTTTCTTATTTCAAACGTACATAATCAAATTACAAGAATTTTAAACTACGTTTTTTAATTTCTAACCGTATCATTCTATTTCACATCATCGTGCCCAACTACCTTTACCCTTTAATTTTCTTGAGTGCATCTTTTATTTTATTGTGATCAGCATGTGATGTCAACTACTCTCCTAATCATGGTCTCAACTAGTTCCATCTATTTTCATTTTTGCGGTCCGATATTTCTATAATCGTATCAAATTATACTTTGGTATTGTTTAATATCCTTACCGGTCGGTCCCTTTTTACCCACTTATTTTTTGCTTATTACTACCCTAAACTTTTAAATTTATCGATTTGTTTAAATTTTCCCCAATACGGGCTTCACTTTCCAATTTCTTATTTCAAAAGAATTTTTTTTAATTCTATACAAGATTTCATATCCTTAATGTTGGGTCCCTTATTTTCAACCCCTTTATTTTTATTTATGCTAAATATCTTAAAAGCCGCATAAACACTTGTTTTTGTAGATTTTTTGTATGTTTCTCCAAATACGAGTAACTTATATAGTGTTCCTTTATTATTACCTTTTAATTTTCTTATTTCGAACATAAATTATCAATTTCGATACACGATTCTCTATCCTTACCGTTGGGTCTATTATTTCTTATCGGTCTATTTTTATTTGTGGTATATATTTTATAAGCATCCTTAAATAGTCAATTTAATGTTTTTTCTATATTTCTACGAGTAGCATTTCTCGAGCTCATTTTTCATTACCTTCCACCTTTCAAGTTTTTTTTTATTTCAAACGTAAGTGATCTAATTACAAGTATTTTTTAACAATGTTTGGTATTTCCTAATCGTATAATTGTTTTTGACATCATCGAGCTCAACTACCAACTACCACCTTTCAAGTTTCTTATTTCAAACGTAAATGATCAAGTTTCAAGAATTTTTAAACTGTGTTTTTACTGGTCCGATACTTCTATGACCGTATTCCATTTTACTTTATTATTCTTTTTTTTCCTTACCGTTGGGTTTCTTATTACCCTGCTTCTATTTTTTTGGTTGTTAGTACCGTAAACTTTTTATCTTATCGATTTGCATAGATTTTCCTAAATAGGGGTAACCTCACTCAATTTCATTTTTCCTCACCTTTAGCATTCCTTATTTCAAACGAAAATTGTCAGTTTCTTATTTCATACCTTTCTATTTTTGTTTATGCTAAATATCTTTAAAACTGCCTAAACTCTTGAATTTATAGATTTTTGCATATCTTTTCTCAAATAGGAGCAACTTTTATAGTGTCCATTTTTCATGACCTTTCAAATTTCTTATTTCGATCTTAAATTATCAAATTCGATACAAGATTCAGTATCCTTACGATTGGGTCCCTTATTTTCAACCCCTTTATTTTTATTTATGCTAAATATCTTAAAAGCCGCATAAACACTTGTTTTTGTAGATTTTTTGTATGTTTCCCCAAATACGAGTAACTTATATAGTGTTCCTTTATTATTACCTTTTAATTTTCTTATTTCGAACATAAATTATCAATTTCGATACACGATTCTCTATCCTTACCGTTGGGTCTATTATTTCTTATCGGTCTATTTTTATTTGTGGTATATATTTTATAAGCATCCTTAAATAGTTAATTTAATGTTTTTTCTATATTTCTACGAGTAGCATTTCTCGAGCTCATTTTTCATTACCTTCCACCTTTCAAGTTTTTTTTATTTCAAACGTAAGTGATCTACTTACAAGTATTTTTTAACAATGTTTGGTATTTCCTAATCGTATAATTGTTTTTGACATCATCGAGCTCAACTACCAACTACCACCTTTCAAGTTTCTTATTTCAAACGTAAATGATCAAGTTTCAAGAATTTTTAAACTGTGTTTTTACTGGTCCGATACTTCTATGACCGTATTCCATTTTACTTTATTATTCTTTTTTTTCCTTACCGTTGGGTTTCTTATTACCCTGCTTCTATTTTTTTGGTTGTTAGTACCGTAAACTTTTTATCTTATCGATTTGCATAGATTTTCCTAAATAGGGGTAACCTCATTCAGTTTCATTTTTCCTCACCTTTAGCATTCCTTATTTCAAACGAAAATTGTCAATTTCTTATTTCATGCCTTTCTATTTTTGTTTATGCTAAATATCTTTAAAACTGCCTAAACTCTTGAATTTGTAGATTTTTGCATATCTTTTCTCAAATAGGAGCAATTTTTATAGTGTCCATTTTTCATGACCTTTCAAATTTCTTATTTCGATCTTAAATTATCAAATTCGATACAAGATTCAGTATCCTTACGATTGGGTACCTTATTTCTTACTGGTATTTTTTTTATTTGTCGTAAATATCTTAAAAGCACCCTAAGATCTTTAATTTATAGATTTTTCAATATTTCCCTGACTACGAATATCCTTTCTCGAGTTCATTTTTCGTCACCTACCACCTTTCAAATTTCTTATTTCAAACGTAAATGATCTAATTACAAGAATTTTTAAACTGTGTTTTTACGGGTTCGATACTTCTATTGACCGTTTTCCATTTTACTTTATTGTTCTTTATTATCCTTACCGGTGGGTCTCTTATGACCAACCTTCTAGTTTTTTTGCTTGTTAGTTCCGTAAACTTTTAAATTTATCGATTTGAATAAATTTTCCTAAATATGGGTAACCTCACTCATTTTCTTTTTTCCTCACCTTTAACATTCCGTATTTCAAATTTGCATAAATTGTATTTGGGATCATCGAGCCCAACTACCGCCTTTCAAGTTTCTTATTTCAAACGTAAGTAATCAAGTTACAGGAATTTTGAACTAAGTTTTTTTTATTTCTAACCGTATAATTCTATTTGACAACATCGTGCCCAACTCCCTTTAACCTTTAATATTCTTCAGTGCATCTTTTATTTTATTATGATCACCATTTGATGTCAACTACCCTCCTAGTCATGGTCTCAACCAGTTCAATCGATTTTCATTTTATCGGTCCGATACTTCTATAATCGTACCAAATTTTGCTTTGGTATTGTTTAATATCCTTAACGGTGGGTCCCTTTTTACCCACTTATTTTTTGCATATTACTACCCTAAACTTTTAAATTTATCGATTTGTGTAAATTTTTCTAGATACGGGCATCACTTTTCAAATTTCTTATTTCCAAAGAAAATTATCTAATTCTATACAAGATTTTTATCTCTAACGTTGGGTCCCTTATTTTCGACCCCTTTATTTTTATTTATGCTTAAAATCGTAAAAGCCGCCTAAAGACTTGTTTTTGTAGATTGTGTATGTTTCCCCAAATACGAGTAACTTATATGGTGTTCCTTTATTGTTACCTTTTAATTTTCTTATTTCGAACATAAATTATCAATTTCGATACACGATTCTGTATCCTTACCGTTGTGTCCATTTTTTCTTATCGGTTTATTTTTATTTGTGGTATATATCTTAGAAGCATCCTTAAATATTTAATTTAATGTTTTTTCTATATTTCTACGAGTAGCATTTCTCGAGTTCATTTTTCATTACCTTCCACCCTTCAAATTTTTATTTCAAACGTAAGTTATCTAATTACAAGGATTTTTAAACTATGTTTTGTATTTCCTAACCGTGTTATTGTTTTGACATCATCGAGCCCAACTACCAACTACCACCTTTTAAGTTTCTTATTTCAAACGTAATTGATCAAGTTTCAAGAATTTTTAAACTGTATTTTTACGGGGCCGATACTTCTATGACCGTATTCCATTTTACTTTATTATTTTTATTAAAAAATTGAAGGTGGGTCTCTTATGACCCACCTTCATTTTTTTGCTTGTTAGTACCGTAAACTTTTAAATTTATCGATGATCATAAATTTTCCTAAATTCGGGTAACCTCACTCAGTTTCATTTTTCCTCACCTTTAACATTCCTTATTTCAAATGAAAATTATCAATTTCTGATTTTCATACCTTTCAATTTTTGTTTATGCTAAATATCTTAAAAGCTGCCTGTACTCTTGAATTTGTAGATTTTGTATATATTTTCCTAAATAGGAGCAACTTTTATAGTGCCCATTTTTCATAACCTTTCAATTTTCTTATTTCGATCGTTTATTATCAAATTCGATACAAGATTCTGTATCCTTACGATTGGGTCCATTATTTGTTACTGGTATTTTTTTATTTGTCTTAAATATCTTAAAAGCACCCTAAGATCTTTAATTTATAGATTTTTCAATATTTCCCCAACTACGAGTACCTTTTCTCGAGTTCATTTTTCGTCACCTACCGCCTTTCAAGTTTCTTATTTCAAACGTAAATGAACTAATTACAAGAATTTTTAATCTGTGTTTCGTATTTGCCAACCGTATAAGTGTATTTGGCATCATCGAGCCCAATTACCGCCTTTCTAGTTTCTTATTTCAAACGTAAATAATCAAATTATAGGGATTTTAAACTAAGTTTTTTTATTTCTAACCGTATAATTCTATTTGACATCATCGAGCCCAACTACCTATAACCTTTAATTTTCTTCGGTGCATCTTTTGTTTTATTGTGATCAGCATTTGATGTCAACTACCCTCCTAGTCTTTGTCTCAACCAGTTCCATCGATTTTAATTTTAGTGGTTCGATACTTCTATAATCGTATCAAAATTTTCTTCGGTATTGTTTAATATCCTTACCGGTGGGTCCCTTTTTACCCACTTATTTTTTGCTTATTACTACCCTAAACTTTAAAATATATCAATTTGTGTAAATTTTCCCAAATACGGGCATTTCTTTTCAAATTTCTTATTTCAAAAGAAAATTATCTAATTCTAAGCAAGATTTCATATCCTTAACGTTGGGTCCCTTATTTTAGACCCTTTTATTTTTATTTATGCTAAATATCTTAAAAGCCATCTAAACACTAGTTTTTGTAGATTTTGTGTATGTTTTCCCAAATACGAGTAACTTATGTAGTGTTCCTTTATTATTAACTTTTAATTTTCTTATTTCGAACATAAATTATCAATTTCGATACACCGTTCTGTGTCCTTACCGTTGTGTCCATTATTTCTTATCGGTCTATTTTATGTGTGGTATATATCTTAAAAGCATCCTTAAATATTTAATTTAATGTTTTTTCTATATTTCTACAAGTATCATTTCTCGAGTTCATTTTTCATTACCTTCCACCTTTCAAGTTTTTTTATTTCAAACATGTCATCTAATTACAATAATTTTTAAACTATGTTCCGTATTTCCTAACCGTATAATTGTAATTTTTTTTCTTTAGAATTTGTAATTTTTGTCGGATTTAAAGCAATGTTAATAGAAATGGGCTTGTATAATAAAATTGTTTTCAGTTCCCTGTAAAAAATAACGAGTCTATCATGTGCATCAAACTCACAATATTATTAAGGATCAGAGAGGGAATACTGTTATGATTTCTAGAGATTAACTATTATGCTTCTAAATGTTTCACTCTTCGGTTTCAAGTAAATCAATTCGATATTGTGAAATATTTATGTTAATTTGGCTTAGTAATTTATGTTATCAACTTGTTTTGTTAAACTTTTTTGTAAACTATTTATTACTGGTGAATGTGCGAATTGTGATTGCGTAATTAGTTATGTAGCCTAATTTCAGTTTCTAGGTTGGCTTACAATTTTCTGGATGGTTATATATGGTTTTATAAACAATGCTGCTTGAATTAGGAAATCATACTTGGGACACTTTATGAATATAAAGGTTCTATGGACATAATTACAATATTTATTCATCCAAATTGACACCTTGAATATACAGTATGCCCTATTTGTCCTTGACATCAACTATCTAACAGGAAATTTTAGGATGTTACAACTTCTCTATCCAACATTTAGAACCTTCCGAAATCCAACATTTAGGATGATACAACCTTCTAGAAATTAATTCTGTATATGTGATTTCCATGTGTCTTCTCCTCTTGTACAGATTATGTCTTATCTTTATTTTGTATCATTTCCATTATAGTTTTATGTTATGCTTCTATATCATCTACATTTTTTTTTTCTAGTTTTCCATATCATCTAAGATGATCGTCAGAAAATCATCTAATATTGTAGCATACTAATAAATTACAAGCACAAAAGTTTTAAGTCATATTTGCCAATAAATCACCTTACTGTTTCAAACTTCAAGAACATGTCTTCTCTTATCTGGATTTCGGAAGGTTCTAAATGTTTAATAGAGGAGTTGTATCATCCTAAATTTTCATGTTGGATAGTAGATGTCAAGGACATATAGAGAAAAGTGTATATTCAAGGTGTCAGTTTGGATGAATAAACATAGTAAATATATCTATAGAACCTTTATATTCATAAAGTGTCCAAAGCTATGAAGCACGGATACGAGTACGAGGTGCGAGTACGACACGACATTGATTCTGGGATACGTGATTTTACAAAAAAGTTGGATACGGGTGCGTTGGTGGGTACGTTAAATATAAAATAATTCATATTATATTTATTGATATAAAAAAAAATTCTTGTTAAAAATGTTAAATGCAAACATTTAAAAAATTTCATAGAACTATAAAGACTACATTATATTTATGAGTATTTTGGAGAAAAGAAATGATAATCGAAGTATCTAACTGTTAAATCTTAGTGTAGACTTGTTTTGTGTTTGAGCATAATTTTAAAGAACAAACTTTTGAAATTACTCTAGGACCCCATGTATTTATCTAAATATACTTGTCTAAAAGTTGCAAAAAATGCATTAAAAAAATGGGTTTTGTTTGGATACGTGCCCGAGAGTATTCAAGGAGTATCGACACCTAATACGCACCCGACACGGGTACGTCGACCATTTGGAAGTATCCGTACTTCCTAGGTCCCAAGTATGATTAAGCACCATTGCTTATAAAACCATATATAACTATCCATAAGATTGCCTGCCAACCTAGAATCGGAAATTAGACTACATAACTAATTACACAATCGCAATTTCGCACATTCACCAGTAATAAATAATTTACAAAAAAGTTTAACCTAACAAGTTGATAACATAAGTTACAAAGTCAAATTAATATAAATATTTCACAATATCGAATTGATTTACTTAAAACCGAAGAGTGAAACATTTGGAAGCAGAATGGTTAATCTCTAGAAATCATACCAGTATTCTTTCTGTTCCTTAATGATATTGTGAGTTTGATGCACATGACAGACTCGTTATTTTTTACAGGAACTGAATTTTTTTTATTACTATCAAACATAGTCCATTTTATTAACATTGGTTTAAATGTCACGAAAATTACAAATTTTGAAAAAAGAAGAAAAAAACTAAACTAAGTAACTAACCACATACAATGATATTTCTATACCTATATATGATATTTCTCATACAAATCATTAATCAAGAATTCCTGTATAGTATTTCATATAACGAATCAAGAAAACTATAAAACATACAAATCATTAATCAAGAATTCCTGTATAGTATTTCATATAACGAATCAAGAAAACTATAAAACTAATCCAACTAGAACGAGTTCCAACCCGGGTTTCTCTTCAACACTGCTGTCAGCCTTCTGAGTGGAAATTGACTTGAACTCTGTTTTCTTTCTGAAAATGACGCGAGCCGGTGCCGGTGGCTTCCGTTGGCGGCGTCCATGAATGAGCCAGTACGGGAAACAAAGTGAAAGTATCGCCGGGCGTGGCGGCTCATTTTCTTCCCCATTGCAATTTATGCCGACGGGGGGGGGGGGGGGGGGGGGGGGGGGGGGGGGAGCGCGAGCGACGATTGGGACGGAGGCAGTTAGTGAGACATTTGGATGTGGTGGGAAAGTTTGTCATATGTGGCGGTACCGTGAAAAAAAGGTTGGGGATTAAATAAATCACTCTACGGTCATAATCTTTTCTAAACGGATGGCAATGATTGATTTGTGTTTTTTTTGCCACGGCGCTGGCCCGAATCGCCATCATGGCAAATTTTTTGTGGTGCGGGTGCGGGTGCGGGTGCGGGTTTCTTACTTCAATGAAGCTGAGTTTGAATTTCTGCAGCAAGTGATAAATTACTGAAGTTCCTTCACCGTTTCCTGGAAGTTGATCTTGAGGTACTGTGTCTCTCTTAGATTTGAATACTTTCTTTTCTGATGTGCTAGATATGTTCCTTGCACTAATGCTGCTCATTTTCCTATAATTTTTTGCTCGCAGGAGAGTTCTGCTGATGCTAAGGTAAAATTTTGTGAAGAAGTGAAAGGAGATTTTCCTCTTGTTGATGACACATTTGTCCAAGATTTAGAAGATGGAAGTTTGTGTTTAATTTTATGTGTTTTCCTATTTTCTTCTCTCTTTATTCTTGACATTCATGCATTTTTAAGATAATGCTTGAATTAAGTGCAGGTTATTTATTCAAATGGAAAAAGAGAACATGAGGTAACATTGCTATGATCCTTAATATTCCTATCTTCTCAAAGGCTGTTAAATTATTAGTAATTCCGTAGTCATCTTTCCATTCGTTACAATAACTAATGTGCTCTTGTGATAATCAAGAAATACTTGCACTTGTCTAGAGCTGAATGAAAGTTATGTAGCTTAACCAGAGAATGGATATAGGAAGAATATCTGTTGTGAACCTTTATTGACTGTTGCATTCTGTGTTACTAATGTCAGGAACTTGATTTTGAAAAGTGAACTATTGAACAAGATCTTAAGCAGAAGATCGAAACTCAGAAGGTCCCTGTTCTTTGAACTTTATTATGTATGATTTTGCTTGCTCTTAGAGATAATCTACTTTAAAGTATTCACACACTTAACACCACAAAAGAATGGAGATTTTCCGGCAAAACTACCCCAGCGCTTGGGTAATTGCATCGGGATTTTCCCGGTGTTTTCTTAAAAGCGCCAGGTTATATTCATCTACCCTGGCGTTTGCAAACGCCGGAGTAGGTTAGGGGTAAAAACCACAAAAAATTAAAACCCCAATTCTTTCACTCCTGCTCACTCACGAAAACCCATCCCCATCGCCATCCCCTTCTCCCGCCGTCCCCCCCTCCCCCTCCCCCCACTTGTCTGTGCCCGGTGCTCCCCGTCTCCAGCTCGCCTCTTCCACTTCGATTTCCGAGCTCCGATCCCCATCTCATTTCCCTCCCTTTCACAAACCCTAGCTCTCTCAAACCCTAACTCCCTCTCTCAAACCCGACTGAAAATTTCTCAAATCAATCCAAAAGGCGTGGATTTTTATGATGATCACCGTAGTTTGTTGGGTGCCATAAGAGGCATCCAAAATAGTCCCGGAAGAAATCCCCACCGACCCAGAAACCAAGTATAGATCAAACCTTTTCCCTCTTTTTTTGTGAAATTTTTTGTGGTGGTTAGTTAAAGTTGAAAAATTTGCCGTACTGCCCTCTTTTTTGAAAATAATTAGTGACTTGCCTTACTTTCCAAAACAATTAGCGATATGCCCTTGTTTATGACACGCCAGCAACAAACGTTATTGGGAAAAACGGCATCAGTTATTTCGATGCCGTTCTTCCCAACAACGGCATCTCTTTTTGAAAAAATTGTCATGCCGTTATTGGGAATAACGGCATATTTTATTTTTGTATAAAGATCTCTAAAGTATCAATCGTGACTTTAGAGAGAAATACAAAAATTGAAATAACTGATGCCGTTTTTCACAATAACGGCATCAGTTATAATCTTTTTGCACAGGTTCCTATAATCGAAAAACCCTTCTTCTCTTTCCTCCCCTTCTGATTCGTAAACATCTCTCTCTCGCATCGCTCCTGTTACCCACAAATCCTAGATCTCAAAATCAAAAATTCCAACTATTTGAGTCCTGTAAAATTCCATACATCCTACCTCCTCACACCCACTCTCATTTGCAGTCTTCATCCACAAAGAAATTTTTGCTAGTGATTTTTTTGGTTTAATTTGAAGGTATTATCATCTTAACCTTATGTTTGATTTTTATTTCAATGTTTTGTTTATTGTGAGTAGTGAATGACTTGAATATGTTTTAATTTTTATGCATTGGTATGGAATTTGATATCCCTATTTGGTTATATTATGGGGGTGAAGTAATTAAGGATCCGAAAATTGGATATTCCTATAGTGATGTTGAACCGGTAATTATTTGAGCTACCCCCAACTTTGGTTACGCAGAATTAATAGATAAGATATATGAAGTCACCAATTGGGATAGAAGTGAAATGAGTCTGAAACTGAGAGCCTGTTATTCTGCTCGTAAAGGGGATGGGCAGTATTTCATGTTGGTACCCATAGACAGTGACAGTTCTCTGAGGTCTGTCTTGCTTAGGACACTTCATCCAAGTTGTGGTTGGAATATAGTTGAGTTATATATCGATCAAACGAGGCTTCCAAATACTACAAGAGTTGTTATCGAAAGTCCAAGGCCCACAAGGACTTTGAAACCATCTGCAGAGTCACACGCAAGGATTTCAAATACAATTGGAGATACTAGCACAACTCCAACGGAACCTGTTTTCTCCGAATACGAGTAGGTACATCCGACCCCATTGCCACAAAATGTTTTGGTAGCTGGCATTGCTATGGAAGACTTTGACATGTTTCCTCCGAATACGAGCAGGTACATCCGACCCCATTGCCACAAAATATTTTGGTAGCTGGCATTGCTATGGAAAACTTTGACAACGCCGTTGTAAATAACGAATTGGTAGAAGAGGAAGAAGATGAGGTACGCGGTCTCGAGGATGATGAGATTGTCGTTGAAGCTCCAGTTGTTGATGCAAATGTTGATGTGCCGGTTAACAATGCCCGCGTGTTGCCAAGTCAGGACACAAGTGCAGCTATGCGTGGATCGCAATCAAGTGAATGGATGTCCCGTGCCACCGTACATGAGCATGGCCAGTCTTCCATTGGTTCTTCCAACTTGGATGAACTCTTCATAGGTCAAAGATTTCCAACCAAAGATGCTTTACAACATCAAGTGAAGATGTACGCCGTGAAGAACCACAGAGAATTCGTGACAGTAAAATCAGATCGTTGTCTATATCATGTGAAATGTAAATACGCGCCCATCCACCATTCAGCCGAGCAGATTGCAGAAAATCCACCACTTCAAAATGAAGTTGGTTGTCCATGGCGCTTGTGTGAAATTGTTCCCAAAGGTCGTAATTATTTTGTGGTGAAAAAGCTTGAAGGTGTACACACATGTGTGAATCCTACATTGACTCCGGATCACAGTAAAATTGACTCGACGGTCGTATCGATGGTCATAATGGATACTCTGAAGGAACAACTCTCAATAACACCAAGAGCCATAATTGTGATGGTGAAGGGTAGGCAATATCATATTGGAAAGCTTGGAAGGCAAAACATAAAGTAATTGAGAAACTATATGGTTCTTTTGAAAAAGCGTACACTAAATTACCATATCTACTCAATGCAATTCAAGCTTCAAATCCGGGTACGGCTGTACATTGGGCGAAGATTACGACCGGTCCGGGTATAGAAACACTTAAGGGTATTTTTTGGGCATTCGGTCCTTCTATCGAAGGATTTAAATCATGTAGACCAGTTATAAGTGTAGACGACACTCACTTGTACGGAAATATAAAGGCTGTTTGTTGATTGCGGTTTCACCAGACGCAAACGGGAGGTTATTTCCGTTTGCATTTGCACTGGTTGAAGGTGAAAGCATAGAAACGTGGACATGGTTCATGAACTGTATTCGGTGTTTTGTTACGGATCGTGAAAGTTTGTGTCATTTCTGACCGACATGCCGGTATTTTATCAGCAATGGGAAATGAGTTTGGCATGTGGAGGGAACCATTTGCATATCATCGGTACTGTATGCTAGCAATTTTTATAAAAAATTTGGTTCGAAATTTTTGATGAATAAATTGAAGATAATTGCGTGTCAAAATCAGTGGAAAAAGTACAAGGAAAAGATGGTACAACTTGAAGCTAGCGATGCATCAACTACATTGCATGCACTACATCAAGTCTGTAATGACAAAAAAACAATAAACATCAATAATACATAAAGTTTTCTTCGGTTTAACTAGGCGTGAAGTGTTGGGGTGCTCTCCTCCTTCGAGCCGGGACTTTCCACCTACATTCCCGGGTCTCTTGCGTTGCGGGTCCACTTGGACCAACTCCTTCGTCATCACCTCCTTCTACTTCAATCTCGAGATTTGCCAATTCGCTTTGCGTAGGAGGGAATCGAACGGTTTTACCCCTTCGTGGATGATGTGATGGAGTTTGAGGTTGAGTTTGAGGTGCGAGGGGATCTCCTAATTCCAATGCTTGTTGTGGTGGAGGTGGAGCTTGGCTAGCGGTAGGTCGTACTTGTTAGCGTTGCTCTTCGGTTGACCGCATAAGGTCATTGAAACATGGACCATCTCCAACCTCTTCAAGAGAGGTACGACAATTGCACAGGTCTCGTGCCAATTCTTTGCATGCCTTATTGGCATTGCTCTTCAAGATACTCGCACATTTACTCGCCATGTCCCATGTGTTGTCGATCTATAATAGTAAACCAAATTAGACATAATCAAAGAAGCATAAGTAAAATTCCTCGAAATAAATGTAATTGAACAAACTAACTTATTTACCATTTAACGGTATGATGAAGCTTTTAGTTGATACATGGGTTGTGATGATGAATGTGCGGGTGGTGGTTCAACTTGGTGCACGGGTATCAGTTGTTGGATACCCGCGGGAAGATCTGTTTTTGGCGCGACATACAATCTTGTAATGCGACGGTACCATGCCATATAAGCTGTTTGCATTGATCCGTCATACGGCCGTACAATACCCTCAACTACCAACTCGTACCTCCGCTCATTCCAAGATCCTACATAAGCACGGTGGTGATCGGCCCAATCCATGTTTGGTAAACGACCTTGACCCGTGATGTTGTGTAGTCTACAATCATACAATGAGTTTACGGGGACGGGTTGTTGTGCATTGAATTGGCGAAGAACACGGCTGGGGTAATAAAACTCCACAACTGAGAAGTTCACAAGTGGAGCTAAGGTCAATCACAACTGATTATTGGTAGTGCAAATGGGTGGTAGACGTTGCAGCCTATCATCTGTGTACGGGGTCCAATTGATGAACTCTTTCCTCAACTGATCGAGTTCGTCCCTGTAATAGGTGAGGACACCACGTTGGTTATCCCTCCATGTACACTTCCCCACCTAGTAGGCACCGAGAGGAGCTCACAGCACAGGATTATCCTGTAGTACTCTCCAACTCTTTGATAGTACCGTGACACGGGATCGGCCGAGGTGTATTCTTTCCCAACACCATATTTGCAAGATGGACATCGGTCCGGTCATTTGAATCGATCCCATCGAACAGTTACAGAGTGCACGGTAGAGGGAGGCTAGAGCCGCACTTCCCCAACTATATCGGCTGGCTGTCTGCAGGTCAGCAATGAGTAAAAGGTACATGAGGTGGACTACATCACCTGAAGAGTTAGGGAATAGAATCCCTCCAATCATCGACAGTAGGTAAGCACGGGTATAATTCTGGAGTTGGATGTCCGTCGGTACGGCTGGCATCCGATTAGTGAACTCCCCATCAAGAAAAACACGTCTAATTGATTCCCCAACCCATATTCCGTGATCCACTTCACGCACGACCAGCCCAAGATAATCTCATACCAAAGCTACCTTATTGAACATCAAGTTGCTGGTGACGGCTACCCAATCAATTGGAAGACCCTCAATCACGGCTACATCTTGTAAGGTGACCGTCATCTCTCCAACTGGCAAGTGAAATGTGTCTCCGGCCTCCATCGCTTCACAAGAGCGGTAAGTAGAGCGTGGTCACACTTGATTCTCGCCAGCTTCGACATCCCGTAGAATCCGTTGCTTACCAAGTAATTTTCAATACCGGGGATCGCCGGCATGATGTTGTGCATTCGGAAACTCATCTTCTCTACATCTCCGGTCCAAACGGCCTGTGATCTGTGGTCTTCTTGCAGATATAGAACGGTAGGATCTAATGGACCCGGATGTTCCCGTGGTCCAAATGAAGAAGTAGAAGAAGCACCAACACCATGCGAAGAAGATGGCTGTGTAGGATCCATTGTCCTGTCAACAATAACAAACACTAATCAACAACAATTTTAGTAAAAGAATTTTCAAAATAAACTAAGTATAATTCATCACAAACGCGTTATTCCTCAAATCCGAATCGTTCATAACATTGTAAAAAAATGGACTTTTATAACCTAAGTATGAATTTTGAACTACTTGGAATCATCATAATGACAACGTAACCCCCCCCCCCCCCCAAAAAAAAAAACAAAAAACAAAATCTCTCTCCAAATTCGTCGTTTTCCTAACAAAATGAACAATTCCACCTTTCTCAACAATTCAATATTTTGTAAACCCTACATCGCTAACAATAGATAATATTATTTCCAAAATTACTACTTCAATAACACAAATCTACATTACTTGTACTATACTACCAATGCACACATCTATCATACTATCAAAATCAACTTTACAAAATACAAATTAGGGTTTTTGGATACTTACAATAATTTCGGATTCGGAATGATTTGGCACTCTAATTTCGGATTCGGAATGATTTGGCACTCTCAATGAAAGATTGAAGAGTACACTCCCAAAGACAAATCAATTACACACCCGAAGATTTTAGGATTTTTTTTTTTAAGGGTTTAGGGTTTTCGGAGTCGAAATGGGGAAGGAAAGAATCGCAAGGGAAAAGGGGGAAGAAGAAAGGTTTTTCGATTATAGGAACCTGTGCAAAATGTTTTTAACTCATGCCGTTATTGTGAAAAACGGTATCAATATAATTTATGCCGTTCTCTTAGGGAACGGCATCAGTTGCTTTCAATTTGCAATTCTCTCTCGAATCACAATTGATACTGTAGAGATCTTTAGACAAAAATAAGCTATGCCGTTGTTCCCAATAACAGCACGACACTTTTTTTAAAAGAAGATGCCGTTATTGGGAAGAACGGCATAGAAATAACTGATGTCGTTTTTCTCAATAACGTTTGTTGCTGACGTGTCACAAACAAGGGCATCTTGCTAATTGTTTTGGAAAGTAGGGCAAGTCCCTAATTATTTTCAAAAACAAGGGCAGTACGGCAATTTTTTCGTTAAAGTTGGGATTTTTGCAGTAAAAGGTGAGACCTTTACCATCTTCTTGTTGAAAATTTTGGTAAAGTTGGGATCTTGGCATTTGCAGTAGAGAAGGGGTTGAGGAAGAAGAAGAGGAGAATGATGATGGGGGGAAAGAGGTTGATGGGTCTGATGAGGATGAGGAAACACAGACAACCATATGAATCGATAAAAAAAGGTGTACAATTTTCACTATTTTCCTTGAGTCCAGAGGTGTAAGAAGTTGTACAATTTTCACTATTTTCACTGAGCATATGAATCGATGAAAAAGCACATCTACAAAATGGCCATTTACCCACAAGAGAATGATGATGGGGGGAAAGAGGTTGATGGGTCTGATGAGGATGAGGTAACACAGACAACCATATGAATCGATAAAAAAAAGGTGTACAATTTTCACTATTTTCCTTGAGTCCAGAGGTGTAAGAAGTTGTACAATTTTCACTATTTTCACTGAGCATATGAATCGATGAAAAAGCACATCTACAAAATGGCCATTTACCCACAAGAGAATGATGATGGGGGGAAAGAGGTTGATGGGTCTGATGAGGATGAGGTAACACAGACAACCATATGAATCGATAAAAAAAAGGTGTACAATTTTCACTATTTTCCTTGAGTCCAGAGGTGTAAGAAGTTGTACAATTTTCACTATTTTCACTGAGCATATGAATCGATGAAAAAGCACATCTACAAAATGGCCATTTACCCACAAATCCTAACTGTGTGATACACGATGTACTTACTTTCTTTGATCTTTGTAAAGAGTTTGATTTACTCTCACTTGCTTACTTTGATCTTTATCTGTACAAGTTTGAGCTCACACAGACAACCTTACACTGTCTAGCTTTAATTAGTAAGAATTTTATGAGGACATGCATTCTCACTTGCTTGAATATACCTTGGTAGAAATTATTGTTTCAGGGCATTCTTAAGAATCATGAGAGTGGTTTGTATTTGAAGAAAGGGAGCATGAGCTTCATTTTGTCTTGATAATACGCCTGAATTCTATGCACGAATTGTGAGGGAATGGCTAGGTTCCGATTTGTTCTGTTTGATGTTTCAGTTCCAGATTGCATTGGGTCTGGAGTTGGCAATGAATTGGATCCTTATTTCAAGGTGAGGATGTGAGTAGTTAAATTGCATCATCAGCATCACCTGAGGGTAACCGGGTAGCATTTGTGAATCTTGATGTGTGCATGGCATCTCAGCTTGTTATCATTAGAGTGCTAGAGAGACTGAAAACAAGGTATGAGCTTTGTTGTTCTTAAATCGGTTTTCTGATAATTTTCCTCTAAGTAGCTGACATGAGTCGGAATGATATGAGTGTTTTAACATTCTTACTTTCTTATATCCATTCTTAGTTTCTTTTATGTGTTATTGTTCTCATAAACTTACTTTCTGAAATGTTTATCTTATTTTAGTTGTTTATAAGAAAGGATAGTATTGCTTTGCAACAGGAAAATTTGAAATTTAGTGATAGTTTCCACATTGGCTCTATCCTTCCCTCACAATTTGAAAATTAATTCTTAATATTGATCATATGTACTATCTTTCCTCTTTAGACAACTTTATCAGTCACAGAATATGAAGGACACAAATGAACTTCTCATTGCAGGACATATTTTAGCTAAAAGAAGCTATACTTTTACAACGATGATCTACTCATGTGCTGTGTAATATAAGGGCATTTCTTCTCTTGTCCTAGACCCTTAACAATATGTTCTTTCTGTGGAGACTTGGCCTTAGTGAGACATTCATTTGTGTGTACATGATTTTGTCATACAGATACTCCATTCTTACTCCTAATGTCTCTTCTAATTAATTAAATCTATATTTGGTTCTTTTGCTTAATGTGCTTTTATGCCAGAGTGTCTCCAAAGAATCTGATGTTCCACAATTCAATCATAAGCTGCAGCATCTTCTCCTATAAAATTTATTTCCCTAATTTACAGGAGAAATTCCTTGACACACAATTGCTCAATAATCCAGCTGAAGAGGAACATTTACATGTACAATATTGATCAGCAAATGACAGGTGGTGATTGTGCTTTTAGAGGTTGTTTATTTTCTGTAAATTGAATTGTGTATTAGAATATTTGGTAATTCTTACAGGATCAAAAGTTATTCAAGTGAATTATCATTTGGAAGGTTTATTTTGATGATTTGAAATGAATTTCTTACTGATTGTGTTTGATTATTGCTTAAATCTCTTCTACTACAACACCACCACCACACAAAAGAAAAACAACCCTACCCTAGCATTTTAAATTGCCGGAAAAGCTAATATAGCTCCCCAGCGTTTGAAAACGCTGGGAAAGCCAGAGAAAGCCAATTTGCATCCCCAGCAGGCGGGTTCCCCGTGCTTGTGGCATTTTTCGAAATGATGCCTGTATCAAGCCCAATGTTTAAAAATGTTTGGATTGGCTCAAAAAAATGCCGGGTTATCCCTCTTTGTTTGTAGTGTAAGATTTTTGAATTTTTTACCAAACTATCCCACTTATTGTATGTACGTAACTTTCCATGTTTGAAAATTTAATACCAAAGAATTCCCGTCCCTAACTGAGTTAGCGTGTTCTAGGGGATACAACTTTTTTCCTCAAGTGGGGGGTGCGAAAAAACCCACCAATTATATACACGCTAACTCCGTAAGTGTGCTAATGGGGTTAGTGTGATAGGTGGACAGTAGGGGAGCCTACTCCTTAAGTAGGGTGTAGGCAAAAAATCCCAAGTATAGACACGCTAATCCCGTTGGCGCCCCCTCTTTATACCAAGCACGCTAACCGGGTTAGCGTGTATCGATTGGGATCATATTAAATCTCAATCGTTGATTGTTACATCATTATATTTATAGTCTCTCTCTTCTCTTTCTCTCTCTTTCAATTTCGGAACCCAACTCCAAAACCCTAGCATTCCAATTGTGGATCTTACTAAAAAATACTCTACAAAATCTTAAAGGATCTTCTTCTTTTTCTCGCACATTCATCTTCTTTGTCTCTCACATTCATTTCTCTGCTTATATTGAAAATCATAAATCTATGTTTGGGCTTTTTTTTGTTTGGGGATTTATATAGCAGATTTATTATCAACCCATTCACTAAGCCGTCTTCTCGAAGTTCGAAATTCCTCATCTTTTCTGATCATACATTTCAAGGTATGATTTGTATATCATTTTATCGAATATATTTTGTTTAGTAGATAATGATTATTTTTTATATAAATATGTATGAGTATGGATTACGATATTTCTATTTGGCTTTATTTTGGTGGTGAAATTATCTGTGACCAAAAAATAAGTTATAGTGTCGTTGATCCTGAAATTATTTGGATACCCTGTACAATCACAATGGAAGAACTTGTAGAGAAGGTTCATGAGGTTACTAATTGGGATAGAGAACGATAGAAGATTAAAATTTCAGCACGTTATGCAGCGGGAAAATGTGATGGCCAATATTTTATGACTGTGCCCGTAGGAAACGAGAACTCTCCGAAGTCCATGATTGGTAGAACACTTGATCCGAATTTTGTTTGGTTTGCATTAGAGCTATATATTCAGCAAACTGAAAAATATTAATGCCCAACCACATGTTAATCCTGGTTCAAGCTCCGCACGTGAAGTGTCGATCCATAAGATTGTTTCGAATCTAGTTCAAACATCTCATGCAATCTCACCGTCCTCACTAGAAGACGCGTTTACAAATACTATAAGTCCGGATTCTACTGAATTTGAATTGTCATGTCAACAAAGTTTGGTTAATGATTACGTTCCGAATACCAATATTTTCGGGATATTTGAAAATGCTACCGTTAATAATGATTTAGTCAATGATTTCGAAGAAGACGAAGAAACAGAAGATAAACTTGATTGAAGAGGGATTACAAAATGAAGACGAGGAAGAAGAAGATGAATATGTAAATATTAATATAAATGAGAGTAATACTGTCGAAGTGAACTTCACTGATGGCTTCAATAATGTCAACGATCATGTTACCGAGGAAATGGCACAAAGTGCGAGAGTAAATCATGGTCCACAAGAGTCGTCTGGTTCATCCATTGTAGATGAGTTCTACATTGGGCAAGACTTTCAAAGTAAAGAATCGATTCAACATGCGGTAAAGTTATACTCCATCAACAAACATCGGGAATTTATCACAATGAAATCTTCACCTACCATCTTTGTTGTAAAATGTAAATTGGTTTCGAGAAAACGTTCACTTGAGGAGATGGTGCGATTCCCACTGGTTGCAAGTGAGGGTGGTTGTCCGTGGAGATTATGTGAAATTGTTCCGAAGGACTGGACAAATTTTGTGGTTAAAAAACTAGTTGGGCCGCGTACATGTGTGAATCCCACATTGAATCAAGACCACTGCAAAGTTGATGCTAAACTTGTATGCAATTTGATTATGAATGTTGTGAAGGCTCAGATAGGAATTATATCGCGGGCCATTATTGAGATAGTCAAACTTAAACTGAATTATCCGACATCTTATAGGAAGGTTTGGATTGCAAAACAAAAATCTATTGAGAAGTTGTACGGACCATTTGAAGGCATGTATACTAAGTTGTCTTTACTTCTATCAGCAATACAAGTAGCAAATCCTGGAACTGTTGTCCATTGGGATAAGTATGATTCTGGTCCGGGCGAATAAACATTCAGGGGAGTGATCAGCAATACAAGCAGCACATCCAAGAAGACACTCGCTAACCTGGTTAGCGCGCCTGGTATAAAGAGGCGCGCTAACGGGGTTAACATGTCTATACTTGGAGATTTTTTACCCACACCCCTCTTTGAGGTTGTATCCCATACTGTCCCATCTACGAACACTAAACCCGTTTGCGTGAGTGGTTTAAATAGCCGCGCTGACGGAGTTAGCATGTCTATATTGGGTGAGTTTTTTTGCACACCCCCACTTGAGGGAAAAAGTTGTATCTCCTGGCACACGCTAACTGAGATAGCGCGAAGAAAATTACTAGGCGCGCTAACTCAGTTAGCGACAGAGACTTTTTGGTATTAAATTATCAAACAGAGATAGTTTGGTACATACTTACAAAAAGAGAAATAGTTTGGTAAAAAAAATTCTAGTTTTTTTAAGTTTGGCATTATGCTTAAAGCTGATTCCTTGTCAGGGTACCATAGTGAATAAATTGAATGGAAAACTTAATCCTTTAACCCTTCGAAACCAAATGATAAAATCATCCCTTTTGTCTCTTTTCTTCCTCTCCACCAAAATGTACCTTCTTTGTTCCCTTTTATAATTTATATTGACAATCAAGGACTTCACTGGGCTTTGGAGGGCTGTTTCGCTTGCATTTTCTTTTTGAGTCAATGAGCTTCACTTGCATTGAGGAGAGAGAAGGGAATAATGGATAGGGAAGTGATGAGTAATATGAAAATAATTTGGAGTAACATTTGGTTTTGATAACAAAGGGTTATCAACAGGATAGACAAACTCATAAGAAGATTTTTATGGAAAGGAACAGACGAGGATAACAAAGGGTTCCACCTGGTTAAATGGGGAAGAGTCTGTAAGAGAAGAGAATTCGGAGGACTAGGGATCACGAACCTACAATACATGAACAAAGCATTGCTAAGCAAGTGGTGGTGGAAAATAACAAATAAACACAAAGGATGGTGGAGCTTCTCTTTTAACCTTTTCCGAAAGAGAAGGAAAGTTCGCCATAGAGGAAGAACAACCTACGCAAAGGTTTCTCTACTTTGGAAGGGGATAGCGAAACAAGGAGAGATATTCTATACTAACACTCGATGCAAAGTAGGCAATGGAAAAAATACAAGATTCTGGAAAGACAAATGGTATGGTCTTACGACTCTGCAAAATCAATTCCCCCTTGCTGCTGAAGCCTCACAGAACTTAGATCTCTCGGTAGCAGACGTTCGGAAGAACGGTAAGCTAAAATTCGTAGTCTCGCATAATATTAGCTCGGAGAGCATAGCGCAATTCGAAGCTCTCAACATTTTGATCCTCCAAGAGGGGGGACATGGAAATAATTCAGAAGATGAGAGATGGTGAGAGAGAGACAACTCAAAAGCGTTTTCGGTGTCATCTATGTATAAATGGATTAACGACGGAGGAATAAGTTGCAAAGTTCAATCCGTTATTTGGGGGGGCATATGTACCATACAGAGTTCAAATTTTCTGTTGGTTAGCACACAACAACACGATCCTTTCGAAAGACAACCTTAAGAAGCGAAACATGAACATCGACGTCAGTTGCGGGATGTGTTTAGCAGCGAAAGAAGATGTAAATCATATCCTTTTTCATTGCCCCAAAGCTCGTCTTACCTGGGAGATTATTTGTAGAGGGTTTGGGTGTAATCAAGTTCCTAGTTCAACTAGCGACATTTGGGAGTACTTGAGAGTTGATCATATTAGATTAGAGGATAAAAAGGCCTGGGATATAGCAATAGCAGCAGTAATTTGGAATCTTTAGCTAGAAAGAAATAATTTCATTTTCCGCAACAGTTGTTTAAGATTTCAGCACTCTATGCAAATTTTTTTTGTCCTAATTCATGATTGGGCAGGTATTCAGGAGTCGGCGAAGAAAATTAGAAACAGTGAAGGCGCCTAGCGAGGAAGGGGTATTCAGAAGGGCGACCCTTTCAAGATGGATAGAGGTGTCCAGTAGAGCACACTAGCGTCGCTACTTCTACAATGTATCGCTTATTTGGATTATCTGTGTATAATTAGATGCTGTATTTTCTTTTCTTTGTTGTTGTTTGGTTCGTGCTTAGGATTAACACGTGTATCTATATCTTGCTTGATTGTACTACTCTGTTTCCTTAATGATTATTAATGAGACGATGACTACGGTCATCTTTTATCAAAAAGAAAAAAAACATTTGGTTTTGATCTTTTGCGTGTCTGAGTAAAGGTCACTAACAAATTTCATATTTGTCAAAACACTCCCAACAATTTCTTATTTGTGTAAATGCCTCCTGCAATGTAGGGTCCATACACTTGCAATAAGTCTCCCTGTTTGTTATGATTTACTATGGGCGATGGCTAGCTAATGTCCAAAAGGACCTCTCTTAACCTCTTCGATACTCCTCGTATTTTCGAATTTTTTACCAAACTATCCCACTTTTTGAAAGTATGTACCAAACTATTCTTGTTTGAAATTTAAATACCAAAAAGTCCCTGTTGCTAACTGAGATAGCGCGCTTGGTAAAAATCCGCGAGCTAACCCCATTAACGTGCTATGGGACACTACTCTCAAGTAGGGGTGTGAAAAAAATCATCAAGTATAGACACGCTAATCTCGTTAACGCGCCTATTTAAACCAGGCACGCTAACGAGGTTAGCATGCTAGGGGGCACTAGGGGACACTACTCCTTAAGTAGGGGGTGTGGAAAAAAATGCCAAGTATAGACACGCTAACTAAGTAGATACTTGGGAAATGCGTCAGTTCATATTTTTTATGATGGGTCTTCGGCCAGAATACCAGTCCCTCTGTAGTCAGTTGATTCACCGCGATCTAGTTCCTCGTCTTGAAACTGCTATAGCAGAACTTGTGGCTGAATAAACTCGACTACATGCTCTCTCCACTCCAGCATCTACCCCGTTCTCCAGCAGTGACAGTGTTCTGACTATTGCACCTTGTCCCTCTCCCTCCCGCAAACCTCACTCCAGCCCTATGCCTCCTGCATCTGACCATCGCAATGTTCCTGATCGTGGTCCATGTTTTTTCACCCACTGTCAGCGGAATGGTCATACTCATCACGAGTGTTTCATCATGCACCCACAACTCTTGGTGCTAGCATAGCAGCGCAGGAAACAACATGGTTTACCTTCTCTCAGTGTTCCTTCTCATCCACCACGTGCAATGGCAGTTACACCACCTATGTTCTCTCCTGCTACCTATGATATTCCTTAGTGACATCTTTCTTAACTGGACATTCAAAACTCGAGTCAGTCTATCAATACTGGCTCCTCTGCCCCCATTTTTTCTGTTACTCCTAGTATGAACTCTTCCTGACTTTTAGATTCTGGTGTCTCACACCCTTCTATTTCAAGAGGATTCACGGCATGTCAAGCCCTAGTAAGGTTCTTCGCTTTGCATCGAATTAAACCACATGCTCCACTGCTTGTGCGGGCCCCCGTCAATTCCTTTGAGTTTCATTCTTGCAAACGTACTCCCTAGGCGGGATACTTAACGCATTAGCTACAACACTGCACGGGTCGATACGCACAACGCCTAGTATCCATCGTTTACGGCTAGGACTACTGGGGTATTTAATCCCATTTGCTCCCCGAGCTTTCGTCTCTCATTGTCAGTGTTGGTCCAGCAGAGTGCTTTCGCCGTTGGTGTTATTCCCGATCTCTATGCATTTCACGGCTCCACCGGAAATTCCCTCTGTCCCTACCGTACTCCAGCTTGGTAGTTTCCACCACCTGTCCAGGGTTGAGCCCTGGGATTTGACAGCAGACTTGAAAATTCACCTATAGACGCTTTACACCTAATCATTCTGGATAACGCTTGCATCCATTATCTTACCGCGACTGATGGCACAGAATTAGCCGATGCTTATTCCTGAGATACCGTCATTGCTTCTTCTCCGAGAAAAGAAGTTCACAACCCATAGGCCTTCTACCTCCACTCGGCATTGCTCCGTCAGGCTTTCACCCCTTGCGAAAAATTTCCACTGCTGCCTCCCGTAGGAGTCTGGGCCGTGTCTCAGTCCCAGTGTGGCTGATCATCCTCTCGGACCAGCTGCTGATCATCGCCTTGGTAAGCTATTGCCTCACCAATTAGCTAATTAGACACGAGCCCCTCCTCGGGCAGATTCCTCATTTTGCTCCTCAACCTACGGGGTATTAGCAACCGTTTCCAGTTGTTGTTCCCCTCCTAAGGGCAGGTTCTTACGCGTTACTCACCCGTCCGCCACCTGGAAACACCACTTCCCGTCCTACTTGCATGTGTTAAGCATGCCGCTAGCATTCATCCTGAGTCTGGATCAAACTCTCCATGAGATTCATAGTTGCATTACTTATAGCTTCCTCGTTCGCAGACAAAGCAGATTCGGAATTTCTTTCATTCCAAACATAACTTAGATCCATGCGCTTTATATTAGCCTGGAGTTCGCTCCCAGCAATATAGCCATCTCTACCCTATCATGTCAATCCCACAAGCCTCCTATCCATTCTCGTTCGATCGCTGCAGGGGAGCAAGTCAAACAACATTGAAAAACTCACATTGGGTTTAGGGATAATCAGGCTCGAACTGATGACTTCCACCACGTCAAGGTGACACTCTACTACTGAGTTATATCCCTTCCCGGCCCCATCGAGAAATAAAACTAACTAATTCTAACGCAAATGGTTGATAAACTCAACGCCGCTATTCCTGAACAACTTGGAGCCGGGCCTTTTATTAGCAACTATACACTCCTCACCACTAGCACTCCTCTTAACACGCACTCCCCATCACTGTACACTGCTGATGGCTCACTACTCCACACTACACTGCAGATCTATTCACACTCCAACTCTCACATTACCATTCGTTCTTTATGCGATGCATTTATCTATGAACCTTATTTCCATTAGTGCTTTATGCGATAGTGGTCTTACCGTTAGGAGTGGTCACATGAATGGACGGGCTAGCAGATATGGTCGTTTATATCTAGGTTTCTTTCATGCTCATAATTCTTCTTCAAAATGCTGGTGTCGTCAGTTCTGATGCCGACTTATGGCACAGGCGCTTAGGTCATGTTAGTGAGTCTCGTTTGAAAACTTTAGTCCGTGGTGGTGTTCTTGGAAATTTTACTTTCACTCCTTTATCTGTTTGTCAGGGTTGTAAGTTGGCAAAACACTTAGCCCTTCCTTTTAGCAATAAAAGTATCTCTCAGTCCACTAATGCATTTCAACTTATTCACTCTGATATTTGGGGCCCATCTCCTACACCCTCTCACAAAGGTTATCTCTATTATGTCAATTTCATCGACGACTTTACTAGATATACATGGGTGTTTCTTATGCGCTAACGCTCTTAAATACATGACATTTACCAGTTCTTCACAAACATGATTCACACTCAGTTTGGTGTACGCATCAAAATATTTCGTTTTGATGGTGCTTGTGAGTACACCTCTGCTATTATGAGATCGATTCTCATTCTCATAGTACACTCTTTCAGTAATCCTTCCCATACACACATGAGCAGAATGATATAGCTGAATGCAAGCACCGTCATATTCTTGAGACGGCTTGCGCTCTTCTACTCTCCTCTTATGTTCTTCGTTCGTTCTGGGCTGAAGTTATCATGATGTCTGTTAGCCTCATTAACATCACTCACTCATCTGTCCTATCTGGTACAACACCTTATGAGGCTCGACATCACTCATCACCGGACTACAGTATACTTCGTACTTTTGGAAGCATATGTTATGTCCTTCTCCCTCCCACTGAGTGCACGAAACTCACCGCCCGATCTACTAAGTGCGTTCACCTTGGTCTCAGTCCTGAACATAAAGGATATCGTTATTTTGATCCTGTGACAGGTCGTATTCGTATTCCCGACATGTCACCTTTGTGGAAGACTCTCCTTACTACATGACCTCTCCTGAGGATGCTTGTTTTCTTGACTCCCCTGTTGTTGGGCCTTCTTCACCGGCCAATACTTCACGCATTCCATTTGATCACACTCCTTTAGCTCCTTTCCCATCTCATACTGCCGTTCCACCTATTCTTTCTCCTACGAAGACACCACCTGCATCCCAACAGCATCTTGCCCCCCTACTACCTACATCCCCACAGCTGCATGCACACACACAACCTATCTCACCTCCCCACCGTGCCCCTCCCCAACTGGTTTGCCAGTCTGCACGTTCTACCTTGGGCATCCCACCGGCTCGTTACACACCTGATGCCACTGGTCCTTCTGACCAGTTTGTTTTTGCCACCCTAGCCTCCTACTCACCCCAGTTTCATGCATATCTCACTGCCATACATTCTACACGTGATCCCAGAACCTATGTAGAACCCCGTATTTTCAAATATTATTTTAAATATTTGAAAATGAATTTAAATGATTTTCTGGAAATTTAATTAATATTTTCTGAAAAATTTATCTTTTACACGTGCAAATACTTTCTTGAGGAATTTGAAAGTCAAGTTTTCCTTATGAAAAATCATTATTTAATATTTGGGATTTATTTAGTATTTTTTCAGATTTTTCTGAAATTAATTGGATCTATTTGCAATTTTTGAGAAAAGGACCTTTTTGCAAATTTGACAATTTAAGGGTTAAAATGTAAAAGGTATTTTCTGGACATTTTGAACAGTACCAATTGAGATATAAGATTATATTTTACTTTTAAATCCTAATTCAAATGAATTTGATTGAACTTCCAAGAATAGAGTTACATATATAAAGCTGTATTTTGACGGGATCATTTTGTAAAATTGTCGTGAAACCCTAAACTCTTTATTCCAAGTATTTAAAAGAATTTTGGCAGCCGTCATTCGGGGGAAAAACGATACAGATTTTTGAGAGTTGTTTTGGTGGAGCGAGAGGAAGATTTGGATCTAGCAAAAAGGAAGGCCTTTATTTGAATCTTTGCAATTCTAAGGTGAGTGATATTGTTTTATTTTGATTTGTTTTGTATGTAATATGAACTTTGTTTTGTGGTTTGATTTAAGTGAACAATTGTTTGATTGTTGTTTGGCATGTATGATTATTTAGTACCTTGCATGAAAACGATGCAATGATTGTTGTTTGTATTATGTATGTGAAATCTAAGAATGTTGAGTAGATCTTGGTTCATAAAATTGTATTGCTAGAAATGCATGTTTATGATTTGAGTATGGTTATGATCAGATGGAGGAATATCTGGATCTTGTGTTTACAAATCAGATTTGGTTTTGAGTTGTGGAAGATATTGAGTATTGAGAAATCCTAATGGAAGAATTAGGAGTTGAGAACATGAGAATTGAGTTTTGAGATATTGGTTGATTGGAGGAAATGTATCCAAACTGAGGATACTTTGAGATTGTTGTTTTATTTGAGTACAAATTATTTTAGTGAACAATGATTGCTTTTGGAAAACCCTAATTTTGATTATCGTATACAACCAAAACTAGGCAGATTGTAGGCCGACAGTCGACTGGTAGACTTTTCAGTCGACTGGTACGACCCAGCTGCTGTGTCTTTAGTTTTCTTAAAAATCCGTTCTGGACAGTCGACTTAGACCCTTTTCAGTCGACTGGTACACTTAGAATTTTTTTTCAAAGTTATCGTAGATTTTTCTCTGGTAAGTCGACTTATGACTTTTTAAGTCGACTTATAATCTCTTTTAAGTCGACTTATGACTTTCCAAGTCGACTTATGACACTTAGAATATTTTCTTAAAGATTTCTGGAATTTTCCTCTGGTAAGTCGACTTATGTTTTTATAAGTCGACTTATGTTCTTATAAGTCGACTTATGTCTCCTTTAAGTCGACTTATATTTTTATAAGTCTACTTATGATCTGGTAAGTCAACTTATGTTTTTATAAGTCATCTTATATTGTTGGTAAGTCAACTTATGTTTTTATAAGTCATCTTATATTGTTGGTAAGTCAACTTATGATTTTTGTAAGTCAACTTATAATACTTAACTTATTTTCTGAAAGTTACTGGATTTCTTTCTGGACAGTCGACTGGTGAACTTTTGCAGTCGACTGGTACAGATACTTTTCTAAGGTGTTTTGATGTTCTTTAAAAGACTAACTCTTTAAATGTTTTGGATCTATAATCTACTCTTATAAATACTATTCTTCTATAGAACATACGCTTTCACTATAAACTATGGTTGGATTTGGATTATGGAATTTATTAAAGACTTGAGTTTTGTGGAGTGGAGAGATTTCCTCTTGATCGTTTGACGATGGATTAGTGAGATTTGGTTCTGTTTGAGATTTATTGAGATAGGCCTGAGGGGTCTTGGTTAGTTGTTGTTTTGAGTTATTTAGATGTTCGGGTGATGAAGGTCTACGAGCTTATTCCCGGATAGGCAGGGAGGTAATTCTCCGGATAGGCAGGGTGCATTTGTATGTACCAGGTGTATCTGCACACCTCGTGGGGTACACGGCAGGGAAGTAAATCTCCGGATAGGCAGGGAGGTAATTCTCCGGATAGGCAGGGTGCATTTGTATGTACCGGGTGTATCTGCATATTTCGTGGGGTACACGGAAGGGAGGTAATTCTCCGGATGTTGGTTAGACTGGGTACATTTGTATGTACCGGATGTATTCTTGGTTTTATGCTTGTGTTTTCCAGTTTTCTTACACTTGACACTTAGGCTAACTTCACTTGTTGTTTTCATTTCATGATGTTTTCATGCTTTACATCTTTTGTTATTTTTCATTCAGTTATCCTTGTTATTCCTACATGCCGTTGATGATTTTATGTTTTATGATTAAATTATGTTGTTTTGTTTTTATATCACTCACACCATTTATGGCTGACCCCGTTAGTTTTGGGGGTTAGGGATCATCTCTAGCCTCACATGTTGCAGGTTGTTGCTTAGAGTTGGAGGTTGGATATTTGAGTTGGTTTTGAGCTGAGTTAAATTGAAAGAGTTTTATGTAAAATTTGTAATAGCAGTTTTGAGATAAGTTTGTGTTGTAAAGAAAGGAAATTTGATTTGAGTTGAAATGTTGAATTCCGCTGTGCTTGTAAAAGTCGTTGTAATAAAAGTTGAAAATTTTTAGTGGTGTTGGTTGTGTCTAATGTTACATTGAAGTTGATGCTGGGATTGTGCCATGTATTTTCTAAATTATTATATTAGAAATTCGGGGCGCTACAACCTACCAGGAAGCTATTCAATATTCTGACTGGTAGGAAGCTATTGCAGAGGAGTTCAGTTCTTTTGATCAGAGTGGCACTTGGGATGTTATTCCTTTACCTGTGGGCGTCCAGCCTGTTAGTTGCAAATGGATCTTCAAGGTCAAATATTGACCTGATGGCTCCATTGAGTGGCACAAGGCTCGTAATGTTGCCAGAGATTTTACTCAGGAGCATGGTATTGATTATGATGAGTCATTTGCCCCGGTTGCCCAGATGACTACAGTTCGTATTCTTCTTGCCATTGTTGACATTCGTCAGTGGCCATTATATCAGATGGACGTCAAGAATGTTTTTCTTCATGGTACCTTATATGAGGTTGTGTACATGCATCCTCTTCATGGTCTTCCCACTCCTCGTCATGTTTGCCGTTTGCGACGGGCTATATGGTCTGAAATAAGCCCCCCGAGCCTGGTTTAAGTGCTTTCGCAGTGTTATCACTCAGGCTAGTTTCAATCAGAGTTCACAGGACCATTCTATGTGTATGCGTTCATCACCATAGGGGAGGGTCATTCTATTATTATATATTGATGATATGATTATCACTAGTGGCGATTCTGCAGGCATAGCCTCCATACAGAAGTACCTTTACCAGTAGTTTCATATGAAAGATCTTGGCAAATTACGCTACTTTCTGGGCCTAGAGATTGCCCACGGGTCTTGTGTGATACTTATTTCTCAACAGAAATACTCATCAGATATTATCTCCGCTGTTTGTCTCTCTGACAATCAATCGGCCGACACTCCCTTAGAGCTTCATGTGAAACTTCGTCCCACAGATGGTGAGCTTCCTGATCCTACTAGATACAGACAGATTGTTGGACAACTTGTCTACTTATGCATGACCAGAACCGATATTGTCCATGCAGTTAGTATAGTTAGTCAGTTTGTTTTCGCTCCTACATCAGTTCACTACAGTGCACTTCTTCGGATCCTCAGATATCTTCGGGGCACTATCACTCGCTCATTATTCATGCCCTCCACATCCAACTTAGAGCTCTGCGCATATTCTGATTTAGATTGGGTGGGTAATCCTAGTACTAGACGGTCTACCACCGGTTTCTGTCTATTTCTTGGTGATACATTGATCTCGTGGCGAAGCAAGAAACAGGTAGTTGTGGCATGTTCTTCAACCGAAGCTGGGTACAGAGCAATGGCAGCCACTATTAGAGAAATTGTTCATGTTCGTTGGTTATTATCAGATTTGGGTGTAACTCTCACCGGTGCTACTGTAGCGCTCCGAATTTCCAATATGATATCTTAAAAATACGTGGCACAATTTTCAGCATCAACTTCAAATGTAATATTAAACACTACCAAATACCAATAAAATTTTTCAACTTTCATTACATTAATTTTTACATAGCACAGCGGAATACAATACACCTTGAATTACAAATTTTCTTTCCTTACAACAATTTCTTTTACAATAATACATAACCCATTACACCACTTTAATTCATGCATCCAAAATCCAAGCTACAAGTATTCACCTGTAAAATGAGGCTAGAGATAACCCTAACCTCCAAAACTAAAGAGGTCAACCATAATGGTGTGAGTGACATAAAAACAAACAACATAAGTAAAGCATAGAATCATAAATGACATGAAATAAATAAGAATACATAAGATATGACATAGCAAGGAAACACGAAACATCAAGTGAAACTAGACTAAGTGTCAAGTGTAGAAAATAGGAAAACACATGCTTGAAACCAAGTAAAGAAAACACAATTCTATATGCTGACTCTCTAATGCGTACTTGTCAGAGCCTATGCATCCCACTCTACATAGGTCCGGTGCAAGCCCTTAACGCCTCCACATTGTAGGGTTTAATCCACCCGCTATGCAACTAATCCTACTACGATGATTACTACGAGATAAAGATAAACTGTGAGTATTAGCCCATGCCCCGATAATTCCGGAGGTCAATCTCTATCCACAGATAATTCCGGAGACTATTTCACTCACACCTGAGAATCTTCGAGAATACCCCACACCGCAAGCAATGGCACCTCATCACACGAATACCACATGTGCGTCGCCTCGACCCCGATAATTTCGGAGATCAATCTCACACCACAAGTAATTCCAGAGACTATTTTACTCACATCTGGATAATTCCAGGGATTATCTCACACCGCAAACCATACTGAGGTCCATAACCCATGTTCTCGTTCATCATATTACCACTAGTGTCTGTCCTTATCATTTAGGTTATTTGATTACTTTACGAATCTCCTAGAATTGGTGTACCCTACCGGACTTAACTCAACAACTGATCAACTAAAATTTCCTGAACAGGCCCAAACATAAATATCTCAACTGCCGGTATACTAGGGTCACACACACCCTCTAGAGATTCACACCCAATATCCAAACTAATCTTCCAATATAAATTGCTCAGTTAAACCACTTGAAAACATATGTTCAGTAGCAGATAAAGTAGAGAATAGTAGGTTATAGATTAAAACATTTAGAGAATAAATCATTTAAAAGAATATTAAAATATGTATAGATATATCAGTATCAGTCGACTACAAAAGCCATCGGTCGACTGTCCAGAGAGAAAATCCAATAATCTTTAAGAAAATAATTATAAGTATAGCAGTCAACTGTAAAAGGTCATCAGTCGACTGTCCAGAACGAAATTTTAAGAAAAATTAGAAATCACAACAGCCGGGTCGCACCGGTCGACTGTAAAGTCACGCCAGTCGATTGTCGCCCTGCAGACTGCAGATTTTGGTTGTGCATATTTGAACCGATACATAATTTTACTTTATGAAAATGATTTCTACAAAAAGCATATTTCTTATTTGATCAAATACAACTTGTAGGATATATAATAGTCCATAAAAACTAAATCAAAACTACTTGAATTTATAAAATTAGCGACTTGTTATTTTCTTTCAAATAAAACATAAATTATGCATATAATCAAAAATTGAGTTTCTTAAAAATTAATTGTTCATTGAAAAAGCTTCGTATTCAGATCCGAACCATATCAATATCAAAATCCAAAGAAATCCCCAATTTGGATATATTTTCTCAAACTCAACTAAATTCCCAATTTCGATTTCCATGACATGATCTATTGATTCATACTTTTCCATTCAAATTTCTCAAAACTGAGTTACCATTATAACTCCCAACCATAATCCATTTATAACATCACCATATCAAGTTTCATTCAACCAATACTCAAAAGGAATAAAAGTCTCATCTTTATTAGGTTTATGCATAAAAATGTCCACCATGTTCAATAAATCCAACATTAATCCAAAAGAAATAGCCTACCCATGATCTCTAATAGGTCGGTCATCAATCTCGAATTACCCACATACAATTTAATTCATAAACAACTAGGGTTTCACAAGATCAAATTTTAATTCATCAATCCATCCAATCCATCATGTACATATTCATGTTCAAACCCTAACATGCTATCTAGTAGATAAAATACCACATACAACATACACCAAACAAAATGAAACAAAACAAGTCACTCATCTAAATGAAGAAGTCCAACCGAATTAATGGAGAACAAGTAAAGTCCTATTCTGCGAAATCCAAGATTCCTTCCTTAATTCTCCAAGAAAACAATAAAACCTTTGTGTTGTGCAGCGAAAGACGGCTGCACTCCACTTCTTTTAAATAGCCGGAATAGGAGAATTAGGGTTTTTAAACACATTTGCAAAATAACCCCTTTAAATATAACTTTACATAAATAAATCTCTATACTTGGAAACTTGATAAAACCAATTAATTTGAGATTTAAAAGCAAAATAAACTCTTTATTTCCAGCCGGTACTGCTTGAAAAGTCCAGAAAATAGTTTTGCACTTTCATCCTTCAAAATGACAATTTTGCAAAAAGATCCTTCTTTTTCGTAATATTTACAAATATGTTTAATAAATATCAGAAAAATCTAGAAAAATTATAAATAATCTCAAATAATAAATAATGATTTTTCACAAAATAATTTTGCCTTTTGAACCTTCCAAGAAAATATTTGCACGTGTTTTGCACGTGTAAAAAGGATAAATCTTATGAAAATATTTATTAAATCTCCAAAAAATCATTTTAATTCATTTATAAATCTTTTAAAATAATATTTAAAAATACGGGGTACTACAGCTACTCCTCTTCATTGTGATAACCGAAGTGCATTGCACATTGCAAGTAATCCGGTCTTTCATGAGCGAACAAAGCACATAGAGATAGATTGCTATATGTTCGTGAGCGCTTTGAAGTAGAGACCTTTTCACTTCACTCTGTTACCTCTTCAGAGCAAACAACAGACTTCTACAACAAGTCCCATACTGTCCAAAAATTTTGTTATTTGGTGGGCAAACTCGCACTATTTGACCTATCGTGAGTTTGAGAGGGGGTGTTAGATATTGTATTTAGTCCCATATTGGATATGTATCAGTTTAGTATTTAGTTCCCTCCTATATATAGGAGTCTTTGTACACAGTTATATTTGATTCCAATAATTCAATCATATTTTTTAATCTCTCTGTTAACCTTATCAGTGTGAAAAATTCAGTGCAAATGCTGAGTGCTGATAGCATCACACTGAAACTCATGTTGCTTCACGTTTGTTTCTGAATTTAGGTTCACATGTGAATATTGGTGTACGTTTCGATGCCGACGAATTTTAATTTTGAGGCGTATATTCCATCCATGGGTATTGGGTGGACTTGGGAATAGACACCTCTGACCTTTGGTGATTAGAAATTTGAACTTTCATTGTATCTCATCAACATGAAAATTCCAACAAGAAAGTTAACAGTTGTGTTCATACTCTCATTATAATTTCTATCTTCCAGCATTCATGGGCTTTCGTGGTAGCTACTAATTTCTGAGTAGGAGCAAATAAATATTGTGAATTCTTTTAATGAAAACAATAAAGACATGAAATTTACTTAACATCGGAGGGTCTATCGCCGGAGCCAAACCCGATGTTTCAGGCTGTTTTGCAGTTGTCGTAAGTATTGTGTTTAGTAGTCCCTTTGTGTATGCATTAAGGGCATTTTATTCATTACGCATATACTGCATATCAGTGAAAGAGATCTTTTCTACATCTTCTATAACCTGCACATGCTTCAATTCAATAAAGTCCATCTTCTATTTCTGCATATACTTCATTTAGTGTAAAGGATATGATGCCTGTTCGCAAAGTATTCTGGATCTTGTTTCCATCACCGTAGTAGAATTAGTTGCATAACGAGGGATTTAACCCTATAAAGTGGAGAACGATAAGGGCTTGCACCAGACCTATGTATTGTGGGATGCATAGAATCCGACAAGTATGCATTAGAGAGTCATCATATAACAGCTATGTTTTCTTGACTTGTTTTCATGCATGTTGTTTTCTGTTTTTCCTACACTCGACACTTAGTTTAGTGTCACTTGATGTTTTCATGATTTATTTATTGTTATTTCTTATTTTATTTATTCTTGCTGTTAATACATGTTGTTTATGACTCTATGCCTTATGTTTTATTTATATTGCATTTCTTTTGATGTCACTCACACCGTTATGACTACCTCTGTAGTTTTGGGGGTTAGGGTCATCTCTAGCCTCATGTTTTACAGGTAGGTACCTATAGCTTCGGATTTGGATGCATGAGATAGAATTGATGTTGTAGCTTATGTAAATTGTAATAGAATATGTTGTAAAAGAAAATATTGTAATTCAATGTGTTTTGTAATGAATTAATGTAATAAAAGTTGAAAAATTATTTGTGTTTTGGCTATGTTTACTATTACAATTGATGTTGATGCTGAAAATTGTGTCACGTATTTATGAGATATCATATTGGAAATTCGGGACGCTACAATACTATTACAATTGAGGTAGATGTTAAGAATTGTGCCACGTATTTCTGAGATATCATATTGAAAATTCGGGGCGCTACAGAGAAGGCTTTAGTGTCATTTGTCAATCTACCAACATGTGCAGTGCACGTACATAACTAATATAAATGAGGTTTCCGGTTCAAATCCTCCCTACTTGAGAGTTTTTATTTTTATTTTTTGAAAACTTTAAAACGTGCATCGCACGTGTAAATTACTAGTTACCCTTAGTGGCACAAACTTTTATTTTATATGAGTGGCACTTTTGTAAATAATTATGTCGTAAATAAATTTGAACTTTGAGCGTATTATCATAACTAACAAAAGTTGAGTAAATGAATGGTTAATATTGTTCAAATATAGTAAGTGCTAATGTGTATATACTGTTTCCTAATCTATGGGAAACAAATTCCCTAAATATCTCACCCTTCAATTTTCTCTCAATCTTCTTTCTTCTTCTCCATAAATGTAATTCTTATATATAGATGTATACAGTTAGAAACATTGAATAAGAAAGTTTATTTTTTCCAAATATGATTTCAATATTTCCACATGGTACAGAGCCCTAAAAAGATCTAGGCTAGTTGAAGAAGAAGAAGAGACGGAGGTGATCGGATCTGACACCTCCATCGCACCCAATCCCGATCTCGACAACCGATCCTGACCAGTCATCGACAACCGATCACTTACATCTCCACCGATAGCATCCCGTCGCCGCCTTAGCGATCACCTATTACTGTGATACCACACCCTTTCTGAATCAACTGCCCCGACTAGATTCTCGTCGCCGCACTCTACCAACAGCCACCAACTGGCACTGGTTCCACCTCCGATCTTCAACTTCGACCTCGAGTTCCTACCGACTTCAAAAGCTCCTACCAGTTGATATCAGAGTTCCACCTCTGATCTTCAACTTCGACTTCGAAACTACTACCAGCTTCTTTCTCCCATCAAAACCACTGCCTTCACCTCGAAATCACTGCCAGATCTGATCTGAGTCTTCACCATTGATTTCAAAGTCAGATCTGAGTTGCCAGTCGCTGGAATCTGAGTTGATTTCACGGTTTATTTCGAAAGCTTCGATTTGATCTGATCTGTGTTATTTTCGAAATTAGATCTGAGTTGATTTCGTTGTTTATTTCGAAAGCTTCGTTGTTGATTAATTAAAGTAATCAGATCTGAGTCCATACAGTGCCGATTATGTCGCCTCTGCCGATCTGTTGTCTTTCGTATTGACACCATGGGAAAAACTGATGAAGCTTTGCATACTAAGAGTATTGCACGAGGCTTTAAACATGCCTCTTATGAGTCGAGGAAGTGTACTCATTGTGGCAAGAGCGGTCACACCAAAACTCACTGTTACGAGATTATCGGCTATCCGGAGAACTGGGATCATAGCAGGGATCCCCGGAAGAAGAACTGCAACCAATCCACTTTCGCTGTTGGAGTTGCCAATGGAGCTGAGATGAGTATTGGACTCACCTCTACATTAGTTGAAGCTGCTGGTAATGATAGTAAGGTTTTTAATATATCTACCTCTGTTATGAATAATGCATGGATAATTGATTGGGGTGCTACCGACCATATGACTTTTGTAACTAGACAAGTCCAAAATTTTCAACCATCCACCAAATCAACCGTGTCCACTGCCAATGGTGATCCGCCACTGTTACTGGCCAGGGATCCATACCTCTCACAAATAACCTAACCTTAGATACTTCCCTTCTGTTATCTGTTGCTCAAATAACTACTGCCTTACATTGTATTGTAGTTTTTTGGCCTTCACATTGTGTGTTTAAGGATATTTCGACTCGCAAGACGAATGGTTATGGGGTTATACATGGGAAGCTCTATTATCTGGATTTAGAATCTGAAAGTTCAAGCAAGTTGACGCAAGCTCTAAGTGTGGAAGGATCCGAAGGTGAGAAGAAGAAATCAGATATTTGGCTATGGCATCGACGTCTAGGGCATGCTTCTTTTAGTTATTTGAAGAAATTATTTCTAAGTTTATTTTTGAATTTGGATATTTCTGCCTTTCGGTGTGATGTGTGTGAACTCGCAAAATGTCACTGTGTCTCTTTTCCTCAAAGTCCAAGTAGAAGTTCTCTTCCATTTATGATTATTCATTCTGATATTTGGGGTCCATCTAAGAACACTACTTTTGGAGGAGCAAAATGATTTGTGACATTTATTGATAATTGTACTCATATGACTTGGATTTATTTGATGAAGTCTAAAAGGTTAAGTTAGTAACTTATTTCAGAAATTTCATAAACGGGTTACGACTCAGTATAAATCACAGATTCAGGTTCTTATGAGTGATAATGGCGGCAAGTACCTGAGTTCGAATCTGCAACAATGTTTGGTGGAACATGGGATTGTTCACGATACTACATGCTTGTATACACCTCAATAGAATGAGGTCGCAGAAAGAAAAAACAGACACTTGCTCGAGGTGGTCCGTGCTTCTCTTTTCCATGGAAATATGCTACTCATTTATTAGGGGGAAGCCCTTGCTTCTGTTGCATACCTAATCAACCGAGTTCCCTCTAATATCCTAAACTTCCTCATGCCATTTCAAGCATTAATTGAAGCTGTGAATGCACCAAAAATTGTCAACTTACCACCTCGTGTGTTTGAGTGTGTTGCATTTGTTCATCTTCATCAACATGAACGTAATAAGTTAACTTCTCGAGCTGTCTGATGTATTTTCGTGGGATATGCCCAAGATAAGAAAGGGTATCGATTTTATCACCCACCAACTCAAAGGATGTTTATGACTATGGATGTTGTGTTCCATGAAGATGAGATGTATTTTTCCTCTACGGTTGAACTTCAGGGGGAGTACCGAAGTGAAGTTCAAACTCTTGCCTATGATGAAGTGGTTACCATTCAGTCTGAACAATCAGATATAAGGGGTGAAAATCTGGATGTAAGTAGTGACGATTACTCGAATGAAGATTTGATTGAGGAGGAGATCTCCACGAAGAACTGCAATCAGTGCCGAACCTCCACGAAGATGAGCTGTCTCCACCACCAGCACCGTTAGAATCATCTCTACCACCAGCATCGTCAGAACCCCAAAACCAATCGTCATCGTTATCCGAAGCTCCAAGAAGAGAACTCCCAAATCGTACTACTAGAGGTATCCCATAACCTACTTATGAGCCTAATCCCACTAGTAATATCAAGTATCCCATGAGTCATTATGTGTCCACTCACCGATTGTCTGAATCAAATAAGTCATTTATGAATCAATTATCTGTTTCTCTATTCCTAACAGTGTGTAGGAAGCCTTAACCGATCCAAGGTGGAAAGCAACTGTGGATGAGGAGATGAAGTCTTTGAAGAAGAATGAGACTTGGGAGGTAGTCGAATTGCCAGCAGGAAAGAAGCCGGTAGGATGCAGATGGATTTATACAGTGAAGTATAAGTCTGATGGTTCAATAGAGCGATACAAAGCAAGACTGGTTGCCAAAGGGTACACTCAAACTTATGAAATCGATTATGACGAAACATTTGTACCTGTAGCAAAGTTCAACACCGTTCGAGTTTTACCGTCACTTGCTATAGATCTTGACTGGCCATTGGAGCATTTTGATGTGATGAATGCCTTTTTGCATGGGGAATTGACAGAAGAAATTTATATGGATCTACCACCAGGATCAAACAGACCAGTCCAATACAGTAATAAAGTATGTCGGTCGAGGAAGGCACCATATGGTCTCAAACAATCGCCAAGAGCTTAGTATGGGAGGTTGACAAAATCAATGAGGACATTCAGATATCGTCAGAGTAATTTTGATCATACCCTATTCCTGAAAAGGAAAGAAGATAAGATTACCGCTCTCATTATATATGTGGATGATATGATAGTAACTGGGAATGATCCTGAGGAGAGAACGACATTGAAGAGCTACTTGTCACAAGAGTTCGAAATGAAGGATCTTGGCTCTTTGAGATATTTTCTTGGTATTGAAGTTTCTCCCTCGAGAAAGGGTATATTTCTGTCTCAAAAAAAGTATGCTCTCGATTTATTGAAGAACCTGTAATGTCTGCTTGTCTACCGATTGGTACACTGTTAGAAGAAGGACTGAAACTTTGCAACGAATCTGATCATGTGCCTTGTGTGTAACAGCCCACAAAATAAAATGTTTTATTTTGCATTATTAAATAATATTAAATTGGTAAAGTTGACTATTTTGACTATTTTCTTGAAATTGCAATTTTGCACGTGCAACATACGTGCAAAGTTAGAAATTTTTGAGTTCTTAAAGTTATATGGTTAATGATTGATTTTTCTCATTTATTTATAATATTTTAATTTTTAATATTTATTTAAATTAATTTAACTATTTTACAAATTTGTCAATTGTACACGTGCAAAACACGTGCAAATATTTTTTTGGGATGCAAATCCCCACTTTTAAATATCTGGCTGATTCTCCTATTTATAATTAAGTATATCCTAAATTTTGGGACTTTTTTGAATAAAGAAACTATTTTATTAAAATTTGGACTTTTATGTAAAAAGCCGTTTGGACCTCAAACAAATAATGAAAATTCGTTTTTACTGATTTTTGGGCTGGCCATGGTCATCATTGAAAATAAAATCTATTTAAATTTTATTTAGAGTTGATTTGGTAAAGATTTAAACAGATATGGTATTTTTACAAATATGGTATTTTGCAAATATGAAATTTAGGTTGGATTTTTTGCAAATGTTTTCTTGGAAAGTAAAAGTCAGAAAATTTAATTGGAAAATCTAATATGTATTAGTAGATATTATTTCTGGATTTTTACGAATATTTTATGACATATTTGCAAATATCACAAAGTGAGGGACTTTTGTGCAAAATTACCATTTTGAGTACAAATCCAATTTTTTTAAATTTCTGGGCTATGCTTAATGGTTGGATAACTCAGTAGTAAAAGGATTTGGTTTTATTTTAATTTATTTAACTTATTTAACTACTTTATTAAAGAAAGGTTTATATATGTAAAGTAATAATTTGTTCAGGGATGTTTCCATAAACTTGTAAAACCCTAAAAACTCCAGATTTCGGCCTATATTATGGCCACTACAGCCGTCCCTCTTCTCTGTAAAAATAAGATATATTTTTACTATTAATTTCTTGGAGTTTCAAAGCGATGATCTTGGATTTTGCAAAAAAAGGGACTTTTTCTCATTCTTTATTAATTCGATTGATTTCTTCATTGAGGTGAGTGACATATTTTTTTGGCTACTATTCTAAGCATGTTGTATAGGAAAATTTGTGTTTTGGAAAGCATGTTAGGGATTGTATGAAGATATAATGAATTTTGATGGATGGATGAGTTAAAGATCGAATCTTTTCATGAAATCCATACTATTGATGACTAAAACTCTATGATGACTTGTGATTGTCAAGAACCTAATAGTTATCATGAGTAGGTGGTCTTCCTCTATGTACTTGTTGTTTTGATTGTTGTATTAAGATCATATGATGAAATTGCACAATTTGAACAAAATATAGGTTTTTACTGTTGCAATACATACATACACACACTGTTGGGTATTTTGAGGAATAAAACTTGATGAATGATTGTTATAATTGTGTTTTAATCATGAGTATGTTGCTTTCATTCATGTTGTTACTGATTTGACAAATACTTTGAGATTATAAGTTGTGGATGAATAAAAGTAAACAAAACATAGTCTTACTGTTGCAACATATACATGTGCAATGTCCGATATTTTGGAAGAGTAAATTTTGATTAATACATGTTGTGGTTGCATATGTTTCATAGGCAAACTGAGGTAATGGATTGTGTATGTGTTTAACGGATTATAAGAAGGGTTATTGAATTAAAAAGATCAAGTTTTGAAGTTAAGATTGAAAATCAGTTTTGGGCCTGATGGAGTTTGGCCGAAAATTTGATTTTTGTGAATTTGTGAAGTTTTGATGGATTTTTGAGTTGTTTTGATACTGAGTTCGATTTGAACATTATACTACTTTTAATTGATGAAATTTTGATGCCTTAACTGATGCAAAAAACACATCTACACATATATGTATCTATGTTCATTGTTTTGAAGATTTCAATAAAAATTGCTCTTTTATGGATTTGATGTGATTTCGATATATTTTATAAACTCCTATATGTTGTATAAGTCATATTAAATCATTTCAGGAAATTAGTTGTTGCAATTTAAGATTTTACAAAGAATTATAAAAGTATTAGTAAAATGTGCACGAAATTGAAAATGGCAGATTTTTGGACTCGACAGTCGACCGACCACTTTTGAACTAAAAGTGGCAGTCGACTGGAAATTTAGAGTTTTGGATTTTCGCATGACAGTCGACCGGCCATTTTTGAACTAACTTCGACAGTCGACTGCCGGTGCTTGGCTGATGGGTTTTTGTGAGTTTTTTGTTGTTTTCTTTAAACGGTTATTTTCTCGATATTATGGATTATTGATCTATTGTTTTAGTGATGTTTTTACTACATATGTCAGTATTTTACAGAGAGTTGTATTTTGTTTATAATAGAATTTAATTTACATCCCTATGACTTTATAAAGAGAGATGTATGTGGTTTTCGAAGGAATTGATGTTTTGTGATATTCTATGACTTTAAAATATGATTTTCTGTTATTTGATGGGTTCAATATTTTATTTGGATTCTGGTATTTCATGAGTACATTAAATGGATTTGGATTTTGTCGTTTTCTTATTATAAACGTTTTGATGATGGATTTATGAGTTTTATTGAATGTTTTGGTAGTGATGGTTGAGTTATGAGTCTTTAGAGATCGAGAGGGGCCCTAACTACCGGCGGTTGAGATTTGGTTGTTGTTGAGTTAAGCCCGGTAGGGTACACCAACTCTAAGAGATTCGTAATTTATTAAATAATTAATTAACTTAATAAGATAAGGATAGGCACTAGATGGTGATATGATGAAATGAGAGCAAACATGAGTTATGGACTCCAGGATGATCCAAGGAGTGAGATATTCCCTAGTTTTTCGGGACAATGGACGTAAGGGCCACAGAATGATCCACGGAGTGGGATTGGTCTCCAGTATTCCAAGGACGAGAGCGATGCTCATGGGATGTTTGTGCAATGAGGGTTCCAGGATGACCTGCGGAGTGAGGCAATCCTCAGTATTCAGGGACGATGGATGAATAGGCCACAGAATGATCCGCATAGTGGGATTGACCTCCAGTATTCCTAGGGCGAGAACCGATACTTGCAAAATGTCTAAATCTCGTAGTAGTCATCGTAGTAGGATTAGTTACATAACGAGGGATTAAATTCTATCAAGTGGAGAACGATAAGGGCTTGCACCGGACCTATGTAGAGTGGGATGCATAAAATCCGACAAGTATGCATTAGAGAGTCAGCATATAGCATTGGTGTTTTCTTGACTTGGTTTTATGCATGTTGTTTTCTGTTTTCCTACACTTGACACTTAGTCTAGTTTCACTTGATGTTTTCATGTTTTATTTATTATTATTTCACATTCTTTTCGTTACTACTATTGATATATGTTGTTTATGACTTTATCCTTATGCTTTATTTATGTTGCTTTTCTTTTGATGTCACTCACACCGTTATGGCTGATCCCTATAGTTTTGGGGGTTAAGATTATCTTTAGCCTCATATTTTACAGGTAGGTACCTATAGCTTAGGATTTGGATGCATGTGGTAGAATGATAATATGGCTTAGACAAATTGTAAAAGAATATGTTGTAAAAGAAAGAAATTGTAATTCAAGGTGTTTAATTTTTCGCTGTGCTTTGTAAACAATTGATGTAATAAAAGTTTTAAATTTACCTGTATTTGGTTGCTATGTTTATGATTACATTGAAGTTTGATTCTGAAATTGTGCCACGTATTTCTGAGATATTATATTGAAAATTCGGGACGCTACATTGTGATGAGGAAAGATATCAGAGATTGGTTGGACGACAGATGTATCTTGCACATACACGGTCAGATTTATCATATGCTTTAAGTGTGGTAAGTCAGTTTATGCATGTACCTCAGGAACATCACATGGATACAGTGATGAGAATTCTGAGATATATTAAGTCTGATCCAGGAAAAGGGAGCCTATTTGCAAAACATGGTCACCTGCAGGTTGAGGCATATACAGATGTTGATTGGGCAGGATCTATAATTGATAGACACTCCACTTCAGGATACTTCACCTTTGTTGGAGGAAATTTAGTTACATGGTGAAGCAAGAAGCAAAATATTGTTGCACGCTTTAGTGCAGAGGCTGAGTATCGCGGAGTAGCTCTAAGTATAGCGGAAGCTTATGGCTAAAACTCTTATTGCAAGATTTAGGCTATGGTCCGAATGAACCTATGAAGATTTATTGTGACAGTCAAGTAGCATGTGATATTGTCGTCAATTCAGTTCAACATGATAGGACGAAACCTATAGAGGTGGATAGACTCTTCATCAAAGAAAATTAGATGAAAAAGTCATTGAAATATCTAAAGTGAAGTCAGAAGATCAGCTCGCAGATATCCTGACCAAGGCAGTTTCGAGTCGGCTCTTCTTGAAATTTGGTGACAAGTTGGGCATATTCAATATCTATAAACCAACTTGAAAGGGAGTGTTGAAATATAGTAAGTGCCAAAGTATATTCTGTTTCCTAATCTATAGGAAACAGATTCCTCAAATCTCTCACCCCTCAATCTTCTCTCAATCTACTTTCTTCTTCTCCAAGAATGTAATTCTCATATATAGATGTAATACATTAGAGAAACATTGAATAAGAAAGATTATTTTTCCCAAATCTGATTTCAATATTTCCACAAATATAACTCCGACTTTAAAATGAATAGTTGAGATTAGATGGTTGAATATCTACAAATGACAACTCGAACTCTCTCATTATAATATTAGATGCATTACCATTGTCTATGCTAGTGGAAACAATTGAAAGAGGTTCTGATCTTCTAGTCATTTTAGAGATCCATCTTATATTAAAAAAACTATGTTATCCTTTGTTGCTGCTTAGATTTTAAGTGATGTTGAAAATGCATCTGAAGTTTTGAGTGTCTTGACATTCCCCAAAATCTTAATTTTGTGGGCTAAACATACCTTACATTATGTGTGTCCAACACAAAACTTGTGTAGTTAAGTTACATTGAACCTATGATATTAGATGTATTCAAGCCTGAAGATTCTATGTTAATTTGTTTATCTTATGCCTTGGCAAACAATAATCCACCACTTCTTTCTGTATCCTTCTTTTCTAATATAACGAAGAACAAATTCTTATGAAATGCAGCCAAACACATTTTGTTCATTCAGTTCCCGTCTGTGGTAGAAGAAATACTATTATAGCTCTTCAAGCTAATACTATGATAATAAAGTACGAGAGGGAGATGGCTTGCAGATAATCACATTTATGGAGTTTTCATCCTTTATGTTCAATGGAGAGAAATGGCTTGCAGTAGAGAACACGAGCAGAATGGCTTCAGGTACTATTGTCTCAATCATCATTTTGTATGTAAAATTTCTTATTCTACCTGTACTAGTTCTGGTTTTGTTGTTCTTACTCAGTTTTGCATTATATTGTCACTGGTTGTTGTATCTTATCTTTGAAAGGGTGATATATTTTGATTGTATCTATCAGATGGTGTGTTCCCTACAGAAACAAGATGTAATTCTTCCTGTAGTATTGATTATGGGAAGAATTACATATCTTTAGAATACTGAATATCACTGTCATATATGATTGTTTTTTTTTTTTTTTTTGATAAAAGGGATAAAGCCTAAGAGCTTCAGCCAAGCAAAAAACAAAGAGTCAAGCATGTCATATATGATTGTTAATCTTGATCTTCTTGTCGCTCTGTTATTTACTTTTTTTTTATATTGTTTTTTTGGTTTGCCGGACAAATTTAAAGCATAGGATGCCACCAGCTGCACAAACTAGATATATGATACAACATTGTTCATTGTCTTACTACAACTGTATGCATAACACAACTCAATAACCAGTTTTGATAGGTACGAGTTCCCTTTAGCAGTTTCCACTTGAAGGTCCAATACATTTTTCACCCACCCAGACATTGACAAAGAGACTCAACACTTTCGATGCACAACATTCTATTGAATAGATTACTAGAGAGGATCCTGACCGATTCTTCATTGATATCTTTATTAGACAGAACTGCAACATAATAAACTCCACACTAATCTATGAGCTCTGTTCTTTGGTCTTTCTGAAATGATAGATCTGAATATTTTCCACTCCCAGCTTCTTGTAGTTGCTATCCTTCCTTGTTGTGAAGAACTCTCCCCAGTTGAACACATTGTACTTGGCTGGCTTTTCCTCGCTTACCAACTCTTCCACAGGCCTCACATTTGTATAATGTGCAGGGTTGAAGAAGAATGGGATTGAAAACCTCTCCTTGGTCGAGTTTACTGTCACTCTATGCTCTGCGCTCTCATACTTATCATTGCTCCAAACCTAAACATTTCCAATCCATTATTTGAAGAACATTATAATAGTTTCAAAACCAATTTAATAGCTATAATATATACCTGAATGATGTCTCCGACATTGATGATGAATGCATTTGGCACGGGCTTAACACGAATCCACTCGCCATCAGACTTCCTCTTGACGTCGAGCCCACCGACATCATCTTGGACAAGGACAGTGAGGACTCCTGCATCCTTGTGGCGGCCAACACCAAGTGCAAGGTTGGGAGAAGGGCACGGAGGGTAGTGGTTTAGGCGAATGAAGCTAGTTGGGTCTTTGAAGTATTCGTTAAATCGTTTTGCTGGTAATTTCAGGGTTAGTGCAATGAGTTCGAGCAGTTTATATGACAAGTCTTCGACTCCTTTTGAATATTCTTTGCAGGCCTCTCTGAACAAAAATCAAAAATTTGATTCAAAATCACACTTCACTGTTTGATGTAGATTTTAGGATAAGTACTGGAGTTATTCTTTAAAGTAGAGATTTTGTATGCAAACTGGAGTTTTCATTCTTCTCCTCTTAAACCAGGACAATTAAAAAACAAAACAAAACAGAGCTGATAAATTTTACCTGAGGTAGAAAGGGTACTCCGGCCATTGATTTCTGACCTTCCTGAACCCAGTTTCTCCGTGTGAAGCCGGAATAAGAGTAGGCTCGTGCACCACAAAATCGAACACCTCCTTCCAATCTCTAACGTTCTTTGTATGCTCAGTGTCATAATATCCCATAGGATTGTCTGCATCTCTGCTCACCTTCCTCTTCTCCTCCAATGGAAGATCATAGAACTCCTTAGCTCCCAACTGAACTCGTTCAACAAGTTCAATTGGAATGCCATGGTTGATCACTTGGAAGAATCCCCAGTCTCTACATGCTGCTTCTACGTCAGCGATTAGGCCTGTCAAGGCCTCTGGGATGTGGTTAGCATCGTCGGGAATAGGGATGGTGAGGAGTGGGGAGAGGTCGATGAGTGGGATGCTCTCGGCCTCCGATATGGTGGGTTTGGGCCGGTGCTCGGCGTCTTGGATGAATGCTGGCTCAAATTCTAGACCCATTTCTTCCTGCCTCTTATATTTCTCTGTATCTTCTCTCTCTGATTACTCAACTCATATAGAGAGTTGATATGGTGAATGGAGTATACGGTTTTAGTGGAGTGGAGGTTGAATTGAGTAGGAATGTATCTGGATGTGTTACCGGCAGTATTTCCTTTCGGTTTTCTTGTGTGTAAAAAATTTCTTTGATTGCTCACTTTTTTTTTCCCCCTTCTTCTTTCTTTGATTTAGCTGGTGGATTGGGACACCAAACGCAACAGCTGACGTTTTTTGAATTGTAAAAAAATTATTGAACAGATGCTAGGTCAGGAGCTGGGTTTGTGGCCACAATGGAGTCCACAATGTGGAAAATAAGTGGGGACTTATGAGTGATTGAGACTAGTTATCTATATTTTGCACAACCTTGTGTCCGGTTGTAATAATAGAGATGGAGATGAGAACGAGAAAGGACATGTTGCGGTGGGCCTTTATGCTAAAGCGGCCTGTGATGAGGTGATGTACCAGACACCACGTTAGATTTTTCAATGAAGGGGATTTAACTCTAATTTTCTTTTGTTTGTTTATATACCTAACCTATCCAAAGGATCTGTAAGCTATTACCAGTGTGCCTAAAATGACTAAAATGCCCTAAATTTTTTATTTTTCTCCGTAGTACTAGTAAAATGTGATAATATGTCATCGGTGTGAAAAGCAGAGTAGCTACTGGAAAAGATGGCGTTCTTCCACGACGAATTAATGCCCCCTCGCCACACTAGTATCTCATCCTCTTCTTCTCCCTCAGGATTCAATTATAAGAGTAGTGTACTTTGAATTAGATATCTTCTCTGATTATTTTCTCAATGGGTTTGCTTCCTGCATGGAAAATTATGTCAGGATTAGGAGTTTGATTTGTTGCAGTATTTGCAATCGCAGTTGCAAACATGCATAATATTCATTCCAAAATTTTTGAGTCAATTACCAAAATATGCCCTACTTTTAGTATATATTACAATATCTTTTTCCTCCATAACATAAAGGACATTTAGGTAATTAAGTCAAAAGGTGTTGGGGGAAAGTTCTAAATTTTCACTTGTTAACTGCGCACTTGCAATCTGCATTGACAAGAAAGCAATGCTAGTTTTGGTCTAGCGACCCTTATTAATCTTTGTCAAAACTTCGGACTTTCGATCTAGCTACGTTGTCTTCCATAAATTAGTCAGATGCACCTATGCCAACACCAAATGGCTTTGTCCAGGTTATTCTGATAGTATCTTCTAGTTTCTTATTTATTGTACCAACTCAACAAACCAACCAGCTACAAGTTGCCGGGAATGACTGAAAATTCAGATTGCATCACTACTATCTTTTCTTTCTGAAGTGAGAGATTTGGAGATTCTCGACACCCAGCTTCTTGAAATTACTGCCCTAGCTTCCTCGACCTGAAAAAGTACCCCTAGCTGAACTCGTCATACTTGGCCAGATTATCCTCGCTCACCACTTCCTCGAGAGGCCTTATCTTGATGAAATGTGAAGGGTTGAAATAGAATGGAACTGAAAACCTCTCCTTGTTTGAGTTGACAGACACTCTGTGCTCTGCACTCTCGTACCTGTCATTGCTCCAAACCTGCCACCAAAATTCTCAGTTACTTTGTTCATGAATATAAAGCTAAATTAAAGTAAAATTACCGTAGTATATATGTTGATAAAATTGCCTTTTTATTGTGTCTTAATTTTCCGCGTTAAAGTACTTCGGAGTTATAGTAACCTGAATGAGGTCGCCAATGTTTTTTTTTTTATTTTTTTATTATTTTTTTAAAATTTTTTTTTAAATTTTGATCATAAAAGGTTGGCCTAGGTCCCCTTATTTCATTAAAGAGTTTTTAATAAAACAGATAATTCAGAAACGGACAATGATATTTATGTGTCCCACATGCGGGCCATGATACTCATTGTCCCACCAAAATATGAGTCCCCTACATAGTTCATTAATGACCCCTTGAAACACCCCAAAATACATCAAAATACAGGCCTCAAAATACATGAAACCACAAACTTCCCAAAAACCTCCAGGGTGCATGTTCCACCCTCCTCAGAGGTCGCCAATGTTAATGATGTAGGAGTTTGGAATTGGTTTGACACGAACCCACCCTCCATCAGACTTCCTCCTGACGTCGAGGCCACCGACATCATCTTGAGCAAGTACAGTCAGAGCTCCTTGGTCTTTGGGGCGACCAACACCAAGTGAAAGGTCAGGGGAAGGGCATGGCGGGTAGTAGTTGAGGCGAATAGTGCTAACGGAATCTTTGAAGTAGCCGCTCAATCTCTTGGCTGGTAAGTTCAAAGTCATTGCGATGAGCTCTAGCAGTTTTATATGCCAAGCCTTCCACGGCTTTCGAGTATTCCATACTGTTGGCAAAAGTAGGTGGGTCAAGGCCACCAACATTGAAAATTGGTGCAGAGCCACCAACCCTTCTGTGGAAAAAATGGTGCACCCCTCCATTTTTCCACAGACCACCTGCCCCCTTCAAAACCCAACTCTCTCCTCTCCGGCTATAAATTGAGGTTAGAGGAAGAGGTTATGATGCAGCAGAGCAACAGGAGCTCAGTGAGGATTAAGAAAAGAAATAGGGATTCAGAAAGAAAGAGAGTATTACAAAACTGTTCTCAAGAGGAATAAAATTGTATTCCCTTAGAGATAATTTGTATACTTGTATTTTTCCTCAAATTTGTGAGAGAGTGTTTCTCCTATTATAAGAGATAGTGAAAATTGTACTCATCTATATTTAGACAGAATGTTGTAATCCCTACTTTCAGCAGTAAAATTTTACTACCTTGCCCGTGGTTTTTACTCCTCCTTTGGGGGTTTTCCACGTAAAATATTTGTGTCTACTTTATTTCCACTTTCTCAATTTTTCTTTTGTTGTAGGGTAGCTTCTGCACATAACTTTACTAACAGTGGTATCAGAGCTTTGGTTGTCAGGGGTGAAGCAGAAATGTCGACTACAACAAAGTTCGATGTTGAGAAATTCAACGGGAATAATTTCTTGTTGTTGAAAATGAAGATCAAGGCAATCTTAAGGAAGGACAATTGCTTGGCAGCAATCAGAGATAGAGCCGCGGAGATCACCGACGACGACAAGTGGAACGAGATGGACGGCAGTGCTATTGCCAATCTGCACTTGGCACTAGCGGATGGTGTGTTATCCAGTGTGGCTGAGAAAAAGACAGCAAAGGATATTTGGGACACTCTGACGAGACTATACGAGGCCAAGTCACTTCACAACAAGATATTCTTAAAGAGAAGATTGTACACTCTTCGAATGGCGGAATCGACATCGGTGACCGACCACATCAACACCCTGAATACTCTTTTTTTGCAACTTACACTACAAAAAAAGCAACCTACCCCGGCGAAACTACCCCGGCGTTTGGGTATTGCGCCGGGGTATCCCCGGCGTTTGTTAAATGAAACGCTGGGGTAGAGGTGTGGAATTATATCTGGCTTCAATTCCCTCGATCTGTCTCTCTCTCACTCAATCCTAAATTTCTGATTTCCATCTCTCTTCCGCGCGCTCAAGAACCCGAACCCCCCAGGCCGTCGTCGACCCCCACCATCGTCGTCCTCCGCCCTCCGTCGCCGTGGCCCCCGTCCCCCCTCCCCACGTCGCCTAGCCCCTCTCTCTCTTACAAACCCTAGCCCCAATCACAAACCCTAGCCCCAATCATCGTGTCCCCCCGACCACGCCCCCCACGTCATCGTTTCAGTCGCTCTCTCCGTTCCCGTGCCGTCTCTCCGATGACCATCATCTTCCTCCATCTTACAAACCCTAGGTATGAAATTGATAATTTGAGAATTTGGGAATTTGTTAATTTGTGAAGTAGAGAACTTAGGAATTTAGAGAATTTGTTGGTTTGTGAAGTAGAGAATTTGAGAATTTGGCAAGTAGAGAATTTGAGAATGTTTTCATTTGAGAAGTATAGAATTTGGGAATTTGTTAATTTGTGAATATGAGAATTGTTTGCTAGTAAAGCTAATTGTTTGTGACCTTAACGATGGATATCAAACTCAAAATTTATAACTCACAATATTGCTTCTTACTGCGTGGGAAAGTAAAAGGGGCCATATAAATGTATTCACAGAATTGACAATACTGAGGTTTCAACTCTGGCCTAGTGTTGTAGGGACATGTCAGAAACTCAGAATCCCTTATCCCAAAAGCATAAGCTAATGAGTTATGCACCATAGTGTAGAACAAGCTTTTTCAACGCTCAACAGCGTTACTATCTTTTGACCATGTTTTCTTTGAAAATAATAGAGTATACATGCAGATTGTTTCCTTTTGAAGTTTCTCTAAATAATTTGTTGAACTCTTGTTTCAGAAGTTATCTTCGATGATCTAACTAATTTTCTGTGTTGACTTGCAACAAGCTATTTATGATTGATAAGTGGTTGAATTTTGATGATTTACTCTTTGATTTAGGTGATGGATTGTTTTTAAGCCTTACTGTACGGCATATTAGAAATTTGAGAGAAGTTTCATCTGTGTATGCCCCTCACGTTCACTGAATATTTTCCTCCTAAAAAAAAGTTAAAGGAAAAGGAAAGAGAAATAAATGTTACGGTTGCTTATTTTTCTCTGGTATGAAGGCCAGCGAGATATGCTTTATAATCAGACATTTAACCTGGACCAAGCCTCATTTGCTGCAGAGGGCATTAAAGATGCTCAGCAAACGGTATGTCTGAGTCTGCTGCTCATAAATTTTTTGATAGCTTAAGTTACACAATTGATTATTCATTCGTGTTTGGTTTTGGTCTTTAGAGGACTACATTGAAGTCTGCAAACAAGGAGCTGAAAGGAATGATGAAGACTGTGAAGATTGACGAAATAGACGTATGCTTGCTAGCTTTTCTTCTTGCCTCCTACATGCATAATACTGCTTTATATTCCTTATTTTCTGTATTCAGAGTATGCAAAGATGAGATGATGGATCTGATGGATGTTAGTACGGAAATTCAAGAATCCCTTTGGTAGAAGTTATAATGTTCCTGATGATATAGATGAGGATGATCTTATGGGAGGTAATAATGCGTTGATACAATTGTTATTGTGGCTGTTGACTGTAATTACTTCTTTGGTTTTGAACTGTAACTGGAGAATGATCTGTCATTACTTTTTCTTCTTGCTTACTCGATATTGTTTATGCAGAGCTTGATGCCTTGGAAGCAGACATAGGAGCAAAGACTGAATCTTATTCTGTTCCTTCTTATCTTCAACCTGATGCTGAACCTGATTTGAATGAACTCAACTTACCTGCAGCTCCATCAGGGAATACAGCAGTTCCACCTGGTAGACAGTATGCCCAGGTAACTTCTATCTTTCTATGTTTTGTCATAGATTTGTGGCACAGTGGTTTATTTGATGTATGATTCTTTTATGGTCTATATGGTTTATGTATGATTCTTTTATGGTTTATATGTAAAAAAACGGGGGGATGACTTCCTTTTTTCACTCTATCATACTCATCACATCTAATATTTGTCTCATTTTTTGTTCTGATTCTCTAATGATAAAATTACAACACTACAAAAGATAAATTGCAATCTGTTCTTTGAAAGTGTGGTGGTAAAAATGGACAAGGAAGGCAGGAGGTTAAATTGTTTAGAGTTTATGATTGGAGAGTTGGGTTGCGGCTTTACGGCCACTGAGTGTATAACTTCCCACGAATATGACACATGATTTAATTTTTACTTGTTCATTCTAGTAATCCAGATCCAGGTAAGTGGTTACATTCTGGCTTTCAGATACTACTACATTTGATGTTCAAGTATTCAAGTTGTAATGTAATTGAGTTAAGTATTCAAGTTGTAATGTAATAGGCAATAACGGTGTTGTTTCTTGACTTATCTATTTGTACATTACAGTCATTCTTGAATTACATTACAGTCACACTTAATCATTATATGATCATGTGCTGCTTCTGTATGTCTAACTGTTTATTCTTTTAATTTCAGTATCTTTGAAATAATAGTGAAGCACGGTGCCACCCCCTACCTGGTAGGACTCCTCAAATTTGAGAATGATGGTCTTAGAGAGCGAGCTACTGCTGCAATCTGAGAATGATGGTCTTAGAGAGCAAGCTACCAGCAAATTGATCACTTTTGGATAGTTTTTTTTTTGTCATGTTATGTTTTTCATACTAGGCCTTTGTCGAAGACTGTCAGGTTATGTGTAATTACCTTCAAATGTAACTGCATAACATTTTCAATGAATTATAAGGCTTAATTAAATTTTGGTTCTACTTTTATTATTTTGAGCAAGTAAATTTTTTATGAAATGTATATGCTGAACATTATTATTGATATCAAATTGGGATATATCTGCACATATGATTGTTTATAGTAATTTTTCTAGCTTGTCAATATTTATAATTTCTGATCCAAAATATATATATATATATATATATATATATATATATATATATATATATATATATATATATAGAGTTAGTCTATTAAGAGATGGAGAGCTGGGCTCCTTATCTGAGCTGGGAGCGATCAGCCGTCAGATCAGATTTGATGAAGATCGGACGGCTGATCTCTCTTCCGCTCTATCTTCAGATTTTAAGAGGGGTAAAAGGGGAATACCCCTTATCTCACAGCCTTATCTCTTCTCTCCCTTCGATTCCTTATCGAAGAAGCCTTATCTCTTCTCTCCCGCTCTCTCTCTCGTTCCAAACCCTAATCTGAGCTCTCCACTCCCGCTCTCGAATCCCGCTCTCGATCTGCTTGGAATCCTCTCTTTGGATTCCTCTCTTCTCTTCCTCACCCGATCTGAAACCCTAATCACGGCAACTTCGAAACCCTAATCGAAGGATCCTTTCGAAACCCTAATCGCCTGTGCTTCGCTCCTCTCCGGCTATCTTTCTTATCGACTAACCCGTGACAAACCCTACGACCACTTGCAGTACCTGTGCTTCGATCCTCTTATCTTCGATTTGTGCTTCGCTCATCCTCTTCGAAACCCTAATCGCAACCTTCGCTCCTCTCCCGCTATCTTTCTTCACTCACCCGTGACAAACCCTACCCCTGTGCGACCGATCGCAGTACCTGTGCTTCGATCATCTTCTCTTCGATTTGTGCTTCGCTCATCCACAGATCGTTTTGTTCGATTGCCGTGAGCTGCACCTTAACATTGCACTTGAGAGTTCGTTCTCTTGATCCTGACGGAATACCGATACTGCGACAAGGGTTTAAATTTCTCACCTTGAATTGAAATTTTATTTCCTTCATAGATGCTTCTAGGTTGTTGTTATATTCTTCGAGCTTAAATTATGCTATGTTAATATTCGCACTAGTATTCGGACTAGTACATTTAGATTAGCAAATAATATTCGTACTGGTATATGGAATTTTTATATGTGGACATGACACATGCATATAAGCACACAAAATCCATGTAATATTTAGTCTAGTTTTTTGTTTATTTCGAGACTTGCTTCAATCACTGCTAACAGGACTTGACACATGCATATAAGTGATTAACACATGCATATAAGTGATTATTAGTAGTAGTATTATTATTATTATTCCCTGTAAATTTTCTTCCATGTAATTTTTCTTTTACTGTTTCTTTAGTTTAGTATTATTATTATTATTATTATTATTATTATTATGAGATAAGTGATTATTAGTAGTTCATGAGTCATGAGTCATCAATGAGTTCATGAGTCATCAATGATCTTCTTGTTACCGTAGTTACAGCACGATGCGCTCAGTATTCGGCCGATTCCTCTTCATCAGCAAAATACCCTTTACCATCATCATCTCCTTGAACGGATAGCCAAATACAGGGGAGACTATAGTCGATTTTTTTTTAAGCTCGAACACCGGGTGTGAGATACAATACCACTAAGGTGGTTGTGATCATTTCCAGAAAAGGTCCTTTAGGGTTTGGTGAATAGAGTAGATTGTGTTAAGATGTAGTTTTTTTTGTTACCTTTTTTGGGGCCACAATTTTTCTATTTGACAGTTAAAGATTAGAGAGTTTATTTATTTTTAATTTTTGTTGTCTCATTCTCCTATGAAGGATGGAGATTGAAAATGAGGAATTACTAAGCCAGGATGTTCAGTCCAGTTGGAGGGATGTTGATGATGCATCTAAACCACTTGTTGGTTTAGTATTTGCAACCTTAGAAGATGGATTTGAATTTTACAAAACATATGCAAAATTATGCGGCTTTTCAGTACGAAAGTCTGCAACGATGGTTGATCCTACCACAAAGGATAGATATTCACAACAGTTTGTTTGTTCAAAACAAGGCAAGCCGGTTGATACAACCGGTGATAATGAAGAATCTTCTTCAATTTTGATCAAGAGAAGGAAACGGGCAATAACGAAAGAAGACTGTATGGCTCAAATACGAATCCAAAGGGATGTTGACGGGAGATGGTCAATCCGTAGGTTTGTTGAGGAGCACAGTCATATTTGTGTCACGCCTCGAAAGCAACAATTTCTAAGACAGAATAGAAATGTATCTGAAGCGCAAAAAAGCTTACTCAGTACTTTCAAAGAGGCTAATATACGAACTTCAGAGTTTATGTCCTTTATGGAAATAGAAAATGAAGGTTTCAGTAATATTAATTGTACTGAAAAAGATATTAGAAATTCCTTGCAAAGAGAGAGGGATGGTATGAGACCTTATGATGTTGATATATTGTTGGAGCACTTCCAAGAGGAAAAAGAGATGAATCCTTCATTCAGTTTTCATTACAAGGTTGATGAAGACAACAAATTAACTCATGTATTATGGGTTGATGCTATTGCCAGGAAGGCTTTCAAACATTTTGGTGACGTGCTAATTTTTGACACCACATATGATACCAACGAATACAAGTTGGTTTTTGCGCCGTTCACCGGAGTTAATCATCATGGGCAATCTGTAAATTTTGGTGCGGCGTTTGTAAATAAGGAAACCACCGATTCTTTTGTTTGGTTGTTTGAAAAATGGGGTGAAATAATGGGTGGGTCTCCACCAAAAGTGATCATCACGGACCAAGATCCTGCAATGGATAATGCAATTCGGATCTGTTTTCCTGGTTCGAGCCACAGGCTTTGCATGTGGCACATTCTTAAAAAGCTTCCCGATAAGCTTGGTGGCCCGGGTTTGAATAGTGATTTTAGCATTCCATTCCACAGCTGCATCTGGGAATCTGAGACCCCAGAAGAGTTTGAGATGAGATGGAATGACGTAATGCACGCTAACGTGCAAATTGCAGGTATTACTTGTTTTGATAAATTATTCTTATGTTTGGACTTTTTTCTTCTTTTTTATTAGTACTTGATACATATCCCAATAACAGGTTGTCCTTGGCTTTCTGACATTTATTCGCTTCGTGAGAAGTGGATACCGGCTTATGCCAAGCATATTTTTACTGCTGGTATTCGCACAACTCAGAGATCAGAAAGCATGAATGCTTTTGTTGATAAGTATGTTAGCAGTAAAAATTCTCTGCATGAATTTCTGACCAGATTTGAAAGGGCAATAAGGAAACAAAGACAGAATCAGTTAGCAGCTGACTACACCACTCTGCATACCAAACCAAAGCTGCAAACAGGTTTTGAAATTGAGTCCCAAATGTCTGAACAGTACATCCGGTCCAAATTTCATATATTTCAGGCTGAACTAGTTGAAAGCTTGAATTACGCATCTTTAATGAAAGCTGACGATGGTAGTGTGCGACACTATATTGTCAGGAGAATGGCCAAGTCTGTACAGCATGATAAAACAAGAGATGTAGTTTACAAGGGGATGGATATTGCTGGGACTTGCACATGTAGTAAATTTGAAGTTGAGGGCATTCCTTGTAGACACATCCTCGTGGTATTGAGGAATGAGTTTGTTGATTCCCTGCCTCAATGTTATATTTTGAAGAGGTGGACCGCCTCTGTAACTACCGAGATTGTATATGATGATGCTGGTGCTGAAATAATCGGTAGTTACGGTAGTCCACAAGATTTGGACATGGTGGAATTGTCCAATGAATTCAACAAAGTGATGAGGATTGCTCGCTCATCAAAGGAGATGCGCCAAAAGGCGAAAACATTACTAGTTGGTGTTGTTGCAGAATTGCAACAAGATATGCCCCACGAATCACAACAACCAACAACTAGTTCACTACCTAGAACAGTCCATATTCAAGTTCCCGATATTGCAAAAACCAAGGGTAGTGGGAAGCGCATCAAAGGGGGTAGGGAGAAAGCATTGGAGATGGCTACGAAGCCATTGAGAAAGTGTCGCTTGTGCAATAAAATGGTTAATCATGACAGTCGTACTTGTCCTTTAAAGCAAAGGTAAGTAATTAAATACAAAGTTTAAATTTTTTTGCATTTGTGTACTTAGTATAATTTTAATTTCGTTTTGTGAACATTAAACGTGTAGCTCTACTATAAATGAGTCACAAGCTTCTACTACAGTCCCAACAATGCAACCTATAATAGAGGATCCTCCGAATATAGCATGAACTTTGTTGACTGATCTCTGTGTCTTTTGCAAGGTAAGTGTCATATATAACTGCCGTTATATTAGTTTATTACATTCTAACGCAATTATTAACTTAACCTACTTGTTTTGTTTGTTTGCAGGTAAATCATTCTCAGAAAAATAATGATGCCCAAGTCGGTAAAAAATTTCCAATTTGAAGTTCATATATTCTCTATTTAGTAGGCAATGATGAAAAGCATATGCAACTTGAATTTTGTTCCTGAACACTAGCCGGTGTGCCTTAATAAAGCGGCCCTAGTGTCAAATTCAAAATTCCAAATTTGACTCTATATGCAATTTGATTTAACTTCAATGCGGCAGTGATGAAAATTTTATGCATGATTTCATGTTTCATGATTATTTTGATGTATGCTCAACATCATGTTTATTTTGGTTTTGTCTTGACCCGAGAAGAGAGGAAGGGTTAATTTATAAGGAATCGAAGTGGTATACGCTATCTGATTTGAGATAAGGGGTTAACCCATTTTAACCCTCTTAAAATCTGACCCGAAAGACAGAGTCTAGCTCAGCCGTCCGATCGTGATCAACTTTGATCAGACGGTTGATCTTCTCCAGCTCCGATAAGTCTATTAAGAGATCAGAAGCTGAATGCTTTTTCGGGAGATGTTTTCCTTTAACAATGCAACCGTGTAAGTTTTTACGAGATATTAAAGTGATAATTGTTGTTTTTCTGAGCCGCCTTGAATTTTTAAAATCCAAGTGAATGAGATAATGTTTTTTTTTTTGCACTATTTCTGAGCCTACAATTTTTAACCATGAATGTGTGTCATACGTACTTGAATTTTCTTCTATTTGATGAATATTTTGGTGCAGGAATCGAAGAGAAAGAACGAGGAGATCGTCAGCGCCGAACACATTATGAAAATTTATACTTCATGTTAAATACTGTGTTTGCTCTGGTCTGGAGGGGAAAATGAGACTTCATGTTCAATCTGTGTTGTTTATGAGCTTCACAAATTTCAACATACTTCATGGTCTTCCTGTGCTTGTTCTTGGCTGTTTCAAAATTTAATACTTAATGTTTAATCTGTGTTTGTTCCGGTCTGGAGAAAAAAATGAGATTTCATGTTCTATCTGTGTTGTTTATGAGCTTTACAAATTTTGCATACTTAATGTTCTGCCTGTGCTTGTTCTTGGCTAATTGAAATTTGTATGCTTCATGTTAAATACTGTGTTTGCTCTGGTCTGGAGGGGAAAATGAGACTTGATGTTCAATCTGTGTTGTTTATGAGCCTTACAAATTTTGCATACTTAATGTTCTGCCTGTGCTTGTTCTTGGCCGTTTGAAATTTGTATGCTTCATGCTCAATCTGTGTTTGCTCTGGTCTGGAGGGGAAAATGAGACTTCATGTTCAATCTGTGTTGTTTATGAGCTCCACAAATTTTGCATACTTCATGGTCTGCCAATTCATGGTCTTGGCCGTTTGAAATTTGTATGCTTCATGCTCAATCTGTGTTTGCTCTGGTCTGGAGGGGAAAATGAGACTTCATGTTCAATCTGTGTTGTTTAGGAGCTTTACAAATTTTGCATACTTCATAGTCTGCGTGTGCTTGTTCTTGGCTGATTGAAATTTGTATGCTTCATGTTAAATACTGTGTTTGCTCTGGTCTGGAGGGGAAAATGAGACTTGATGTTCAATCTGTGTTGTTTATGAGCCTTACAAATTTTGCATACTTAGTGTTCTGCCTGTGCTTGTTCTTGGCCGTTTGAAATTTGTATGCTTCATGCTCAATCTGTGTTTGCTCTGGTCTGGCGGGGAAAATGAGACTTCATGTTCAATCTGTGTTGTTTATGAGCTTTACAAATTTTGCATACTTCATGGTCTGCCTGTGCTTGTTCTTGGCTATTTGTACACTTCATGCTCAATCTGTGTTTGCTCTGGTCTGGAGTATTAAATGAGGCTTCATGTTCAGTCTGTGTTGTTTATGAGACTCACAAATTTTGCTCCATTCATGTTCTGCCTGTGCTTGTTCTTGGTTGTTTGAAATTTGTATACTTCAGGCTCCACCTGTGTTGTTTGTGAGTTTTACAAATTCTGCATACATCATGTTTTGTCTGTGTTGCTTCTCAGTTTATCTTATTTTGTTTACTTGGTTACTTGAAGCTTTGAGCATGAAAATCAGGTGGACACGCCATACTGCGTAATACACCCAAAAAAACACATAATTTGAATCATTAAATTAAGACAATAACGAACAGATTATTTGCAAGATATTGGATCAACCTTAGAATTGCAAAGTGAGTGTTCACAAATTTTCTACAGCATAAGAAATATGGCCATTTACAGCATAGTACATTTATTAACAACTGTCTGTAGATGACAAAATTTACAAAATTTGCTCCGAATATATAATTTGGCCGTACTGCAGTCTTCAATCACTCCAAAATGCACTTCATGCTGAATTATACCTGAAATCCAAAGCAATCTGAAATTAGTGAACATGGAAAAGACGAAGACAAACAGATAACAGATAGTCGATTCCAAAAGATAGCAAAATTTCAAATAAATAATGTAGGCTCAGGAAAACACCGTTTGAACCTGAAGTTCAAAATTCATGTAGTGTTAAATATTCCTCCTCGATCAAAACCAACACCAACAAATCATGAAGAATGACAAAATTTGTAAGCTTAGAGCTAAGACAAACAGAGCATGTAGTTTACAAAATTTGTAATGCTCATAAACAACACAAATAGAGCTTCAACTCTCACTTTTACCCCCTGACCAGAGCAGACACAGATGGAGCATATGTAGTGTAAAAATTTTAAACAGCCAAGAACAAGCACAGGCAGACCATGAATTGAGCAAAATTTGTGAAGCTCATAAACAACACAGATTGAACATGAAGTCTCATTTTCCCCTCCAGCCCAGAGCAAACACAGTATTTAACATGAAGCATACAAATTTCAATCAGCCAAGAACAAGCACAGGCAGACCATGAAGTATGCAAAATTTGTAAAGCTCCTAAACAACACAGACAGAACACAAACTCTCATTTTTTCCTCCAGACCAGAGCAAACACAGATTGAGCATGAAGTATTAAATTTTGAAATAGCCAAGAACAAGCACTGGCAGACCATGCTTGCTTCAAAATTTCAAATGCTCATAAACAACACAGACTGAACATGAAGTCTCATTTTTCCCTCCAGACCAGAGAAAACACAGATTGAGCATGAAGCATACAAATTTCAAACAGCCAAGAACAAGCACAAACACCTTATGATGTATAGAGCATGTTGTTTAAAGATTTTATCAGCCCAGTACAGACACAGATATATCATGAAGCAAGCAAAATCTGTCAGTTGGGAACAAACACAGACAGAGCATGTAGAATGCAAAATTTGTTATGCTCATACTGAACAACAGAAACTATAATTGTGGTTGAAATAATACTAGTAGGCTCAGAACAGACTATTCATACCAAGGGCTGCATTGGGGTGCCACGCCAACTATGATATGATAGATATACAATCAAGAACAAATACAACAATCCTGAAGTAAATATTCAGATCATGTTCTGTTTTGCATCACGGCCTACACCAACCATAGCATTTGAGAGACTCAAAAACCAAAAGGCTTAGATGAGTACCCAACGCATACACATCCAACGTCAGTTACTAGATAATCTAGTTTTCTGTTGTTTGGAGCATTACAAATTTTGCATACTTCATGCTCTGTCTGTCCATAACAAATAGGCTCAGAACAGACTATCCATAACAAAGGCTGCACTTGGGGTGCCGCGCCAACTAGGATATGATAGATATATAATCAAGAATAAATACAACAAATTGAAATAAGTATTCAGATCATAAAGTGTTTAGCATCACTGCCTAATATACAGTTTGTTTTTGTATACTTCATGATCTATCTGTGTTTGTTCTGGGCTGGAAAAAAATGATACTTCATGTTCTGTCTGTGTTGGTTGGAGCTTATCATCAACTGTGCAGATCAAATATAGAGTAAGTCTATTAAGAGTTGGGGAACTGAGTGCCTTATCGGGACAGGGGGGGGGTTATTATAGGCTCAGAAAACAGTCATCATAAGTAGGGCTGCATTGGACTGCCACGCCAACTAGAATATGATAGATAAATAATCATGAATACTTAAAACAGGATTGAAATAATTATTCAGATCATAAAGTGTTTTGCATCACTGCCTAAACCATTGTGAGTCATTGGTGCCCAAAATTTTTGTGAATTGAGCTATTGTTAAAACTCAAAAATTGGTACTTTCAAGCCTTCATCTCTTCTCTCCCGCTCAAAGGTGTGTACTCAACTTTGAATAAATATCATGGTACACAATCAAAAATCTCTTCGAAATCATAATTTGAATGCCCCAAAATTATTTGACCAACTAATATCCAAATCATTCTCATCATTGCCTACGAACAAAACTGAAAGAAAATGCAAGAAATTAAACAGATATCATTAAAGCATTTATGAGAGTCAAATACTTCCCTCCGGAATATGAGAGATCAGACGGCTAATCACTTCCACCTCCGATCGATGAGACATTCAAAGCAAAGCACCACTCCAATCGATGCTTTAATCGATAAGGAATCCAAGTGGTTTACGCGATCTGCTGTGAGATAAGGGGTATACCCCTTTTAACCCTCTCAAAATCTGAAGAGAAAGGCGGAGGAAAGCTCAGCCGAGCTGGGAGCGATTAGGGTTTGGAACGAGAGAGAGCGGGAGAGAAGAGAGAAGAGAGGTAGGCTTAGTCGATAAGGAATCGAAGGTGTATACTGGATTCATGGTAGGGGTAGGGTTTGTCACTTATCTGAGTGAAGAAAGATAGCGGGAGAGGAGCGAAGGTGGCGATTAGGGTTTCGAAGAGGAAGGTGGCGATTAGGGTTTCGAAAGGATCCTTCGATTAGGGTTTCGAAGTTGCCGTGATTAGGGTTTCAGATCGGGTGAGGAAGAGAAGAGAGGAATCCAAAGAGAGGATTCCAAGCAGATCGAGAGCGGGATTCGAGAGCGGGAGTGGAGAGCTCAGATTAGGGTTTGGAACGAGAGAGAGAGCGGGAGAGAAGAGATAAGGCTTCTTCGATAAGGAATCGAAGGGAGAGAAGAGATAAGGCTGTGAGATAAGGGGTATTCCCCTTTTACCCCTCTTAAAATCTGAAGATAGAGCGGAAGAGAGATCAGCCGTCCGATCTTCATCAAATCTGATCAGACGGCTGATCGCTCCCAGCTCAGATAAGGAGCCCAGCTCTCCATCTCTTAATAGACTAACTCTATATATATATATATATATATATATATATATATATATATATATATATATATATATATATATATATATTGAAGCCCGGCGTTTCCAAAATGCCGGGGTAGAATAAAATTAAAAAAATTAAAAATTAAAAAAACAAAAAAGCGCCGGGGTAATCTACTTGACCGCCGGGCTACTTGTCAATCAAGGACGGCGTTTGAAAACGTCGGGGTTTCTCCGGATATACCCCGGCGGCGGAAAGGACGGCGTTTGCGGCGGCGTTTTTCCGTCCGCCTGGTTGGTTAACCCCGGCGTTTATAAACGCCGGGCAAAGTGAAAAAAACGCCGGAAATGGCGTTCTCGTTTGTAGAGTTACATCAATGGGTTGCAAAATAGAGACAACTGAACGTGCGGAGCTTCTACTTCAAAGTCTACCTGACTCGTATGATCAACTCATCATCAACCTAACGAACAATATCCTGACAGATTATCTAGTTTTCGACGAAGTTGCAGCTGCTATTTTGGAAGAAGAAAACAGGCACAAGAACAAGGAAGACAGACAGGGAAGTTCACAGCAAGTGGAAGCTTTGATGGTGATGAGAGGAAGATCAACGGAATGTAGCCCGAGTGGGAGTCAGAATCATGGTAGATCAAAATCCAGAAGTAAGAAGACTTGCTAGTGCCACAACTGTGGCAGAAAATGACACTTCAAGAATGATTGTTGGTTCAAGAAGAAGAGTGGAGACCCTGAGTCATCAAATGCTCAAGGGAATGTGGCAAGTTCTATACAGCGATGGCCAAGTCACTTTAAAACAAATAAATTTGAAGGATCAAATGTGCCAAATATTCACAAAATTGAGACTTCAATGTTCAAGAACCAAGACTTCAAGTTATAATGCCTAAAAACAAACATAAACGTGAATATAAAATGAAATTACTAAGTAAGAAAATGAGAATGACTTTTCTAACTCTAATCTAATACCCATATTCAAACTTCAAATCCAAAAAAATTAAAACTAAGAGATTAAAATTATGAAGGATCGTCTACAAAGAGAAAGCCTGAAAAATTGGAAAAGGTGAAAAAGACTAATTAAGAGAAACCCTAATAATATGGGTTGCTGGCTGGAATAAAAGAAAAGAGAAAGGAAAGAAATATAGAGAAATTTGCTGGTAAAAGAGCCATAATTTCCGAAAACTAGAGTGTTCGACGCTACTTGAAGAAATTGGAGTCCTCGCAAAATGTTGGTGTCTTGATCTTACAAAAACATGATGAAATAGGGAAAAAACGAAGGAGTTTTGTAGCTTATGATTATAACTCAATAAGTTTTTTTTTTTGTTTTTTAATTAAATAAAAGGGTGTGTTTGTAGGATTTTTTTTTATTATATGCCACTTTTCAAAACTATTTGCAAAAAGAGAACAGTTGCCAAAGTATTTACGTTCGTGGACTCAACAACTAAACTCGTCGTTCCCAACGACGAGTTTAGTCGTTTCATGCTCGCCATTGGGACATGGCGATTATTTTTTTTTATTTTTTATTTTTTTTGAGAAACTCGTCATTTAGTTCAAAATTTCAATGAAGACTCGCTGTTCCCAACAGCAAGGTTCTTTGTACTAGACTCACTCTTATGAAAGGCGAGTTTAGTTTTTTTTAATCCTATGGGTTTTTTTTCGAAAATTCACTTGGTCCAACAGAGTGTTTCACTCTCTGTAAAATTTCGTATATCCTCGTCGTTCCCAACCGCGAGTCTAGTATAAAGAACATCGCCGTTGAGAATGGCGAGTCATGTTTGATAATCTTGAACAAAACTTGTTGTTCCCAACAATGAGTATAGTACAAAAAACCTCGCTGTTGGGAACATTAAGAGTCTCTTTCAAAATTTTTGAACTGAACTCGCCGTTAGGAACAGGGAACAACGAGTTTCTCAAAAAAAAAAATAGCACTAAACTCGCCGTGTCCTAATGGCAAGCATGAAACAACTAAACTCGCCGTTGAGTCCACGAGCACAAATACTTTGGTAACTATCATCTTTCTGCAAATAGTTTCGAAAAGTGGCATATTAAAAAATCGTGTTTGTAGCACATTCTATTTAAGTTAAGTTACGCTGCATAAATACCGTGTGATACATAAAAATAATGCAGAGCTATGTAAGAAATATGTTATGCACATGAGTTTCGTAGCAAAAGGGCTAGAGTTAGGTTACATAGAAAGCTATTTCGAGCTTCAGAGCATCAACACTCGTTTTTGCCAAATTTGGCAATTTGGCAAAATGAGAAATGACAAAATGGCAGTTTATTTGATCTCGTCGTTTGCTAAAATATGGAGAGAAAAAATAGTCGGACGGAACATGTTGTTCTGTCTGATCTAACTTTTTTTAATTATTATTTTAAGGTGAGATGGAACATGATATTTCGTCCCGCCTTTTTTTTATTTAAAAAAATCACGAGTGTACCGTCCGACCGGGTTTTTGGTAATTTTTATTATATTTTAAAGTAAGAGCATCCACAGTGGTTTTTTTTTGGTAAAAAATGACAAAATGGCAATAGCAAAATCGACAAAAATTGAACAGACGAAACATCACTAAAATTCTATACAATCCATCTCATAGAGTATTTCTCACCACTTATCTCCTCCATCCAACCACTCAAATCTAATTCCTTGCAAACTTCTATACAATCTAACCCCATAGATGTAGCGCCCCGAATTTTCAACAAATAAACTTAGAAATACGTGGCACAATTTTGAACATCTACCTCAATTGTAATTATAAACACAGTACAAATACAAGAAAATTTTAAAACTTTTATTGCATCATTTCTTTTACAAAGCACAGCAGAAAATTAAACACCTTGAATTACAATTCATTTTACAACACAGTGCCATATTTACACATTTGCTCTTTACGATCAATTCTTTTTACAACATGTGCGATAACATAAAACATTCTACCACATGCTCCTAACTCCATGCTAATGGTACCTACCTGTAAAACATGAGGTTAGAGATAACCCTAACTCCCAAAAACTACAGGGGTCAGCCATAACGGTGTTCTTAACAATAAATGAAACATAAATCATTGAGTGAAACTAGGCTAAGTGTCAAGTGTAAGAAAACAAAAAACAAGCATGCATAATACAAGTCAAGGAAATCACAAATGCATATGATGAACACTAATGCATACTTGTCGGATACTATGCTCCCCACTCTGCATAGGTCTGGTGCAAGCTCTTATCGTTCTCCACTTTATAGGGTTCGATCTCACGTTATGCATGTAGATTTTTGATTTTGATGACTACAACACGATACATATATGTTTTATTTTACATGTCTCTTGCAGTGTATACTCAAAGCTTTCAAGGCTCAAGATCAAGCTACAAGACAAGAGTCATTCAGAGCTTCAAAGTTTTTCTAAGTTACAAGCTCGAGAACAAAAGAGTGTTTTGTTGTACAAGTTGTAATCTTTTGTTTTGTTTGCTTAGAAATTTTGTAATAGCCTTGATTCACACACTCACACATCCCCTAAGATTAAAATAAAGTTTATTAAAATAAAAAAGTTAAATTCAAGCTTGTATGAGTTCAGCTGTCAAAGTACCAGTTGACTTACTTAGATAAGTAGTCGACTGTTCATGTACGAAACAATTTGAACTTACTCAAGCTCTGACCAGTCGACTCCTTTGGCAATCCAGTCGACTGTTCGAGCAACTTTGATAGTTTTCTGAAAGTTTAAAATTTGATTTTCGAATTCAAATCTTTTCTGCCGTTTTTTTGGCAGTTGGCTAAACTGTTTTCCAATATCTTTGAAGTCTTTACTCTATAAATAGAGTTCAGATTGCAATTGGAAAAGGTTACCCAATACATTTAATCAAGTCTTTGCTTTTGTGAAAAAGAATTCAAAGTTTTCAAGCAACTCTCACTTTCTCAGACTTGGTTCTCTAATTTCAGTCTTGCATAACAACGATTAAGTTCAAGACAGCGATTAGAATTTGACCTATAGCCTCAATACAAAAGCACACTCAAAAATCAAGGCTCTAGGTGTTGTAATCTTCTATTTCTTTTTTGTTCACCCTCGGGTTGTGAGAGTGGTCCTCTCGGTTGGAGAGAAGGGCTCTTGGTGTAGAGTCAATGTTCATTCTAGGTTGTAGAGTGGGGTCTTGCTCTCTTTAGTGGTGAGAGAGGTTTACGGGTTTGGCATAGTTGTTGCCAAAGGTCGTAAGGTATTCTTGTAAGTCTTTTCAAGAATAATAGAAAATCTCAAGTGGGTTGCTTGGGGACTGGACGTCGATCGGAAGGACCGAACCAGGATATATCGTTGTGTTAGTATTGTTGATTCTCTGTGGTTTGATCTCTCTTACTTGCAATTTTAATCTCGCTGCATTTTATAGTTTATCTGTTTCTCATCAGTCGACTGATTTTCCTATTAAGTCAACTTACAGATTCGCTGTTCTTCTATTTGATAAACTCTTTTTTATCTGTCAATTCAGTCGACTGGTTTGTCTTTCCAGTCGACTGAACAGTAGTTTCAAAGTTAAATAGTTTTTAGTTTTTACATAACACTATTTACCCCCCCCCCCCCCTCTAGTGTTATTTGCCTTGCATACAGGATCCAATAATGCAACTATTCTACTATAATGACTACTACAAGATTTAGACATTTTGCAAGTATCGGCTCTCGCCCTTGGAATACTGGAGACCAATTCCTTCTGTGGATCATTCTGTGGCCTATTTCATCCAACGTTCCAGAATAATGGGAAATGTCTCACTCCGCAGGTCATCCTGGAACCCTCATTGTACAAACATCTCATGAGCGTCGCTCTCGTCCTTGGAATACTGGAGACCAATCCCCTCTGTGGATCATTTTGTAGCCTATTTCATCCATCGTCCCGGAATACTGGGGAATATCTCACTCGCGGATCATTCTGGAGTCCATAACTCATGTTTGCTCCCATTTCATCATATCACCATCTAGTACATGTCCTTATATTTATTAAGTTCATTTAATTAACCATAGTTCCCCTAGAGTTGATGTACCTTACCGAACTTAATTCAACTAATCAACATCAAGACCCCAACTAGCCATAACCAAAAAAATCTCATCTGCCGGTATACTAGGGTCCCACTCAACCTCTAGAGTCAAATCCCAATATTATCACAACAACTCTAATCTTTCGAATTCATTTAATAAGTTAAGTGGATTTCTAAAAAATTCAATAATCAAAACCAAGCACCTCCACATGCAGCCATTACCATATAATTTGCTCAATAAAGTTGAAACAATCTCAATCAAAACTGAAGCAAATAGTAGAAGATAACTCGTAACAGAATACTCTTCAAATTCGAAAACATATACCTTTTAAAACCACCAAAGTAGAATTTAAATACTTAATAAAATTGAGAACACCTACTTTATGGAAATACTAGCAATTTGAATCTAAACACTCTAGAAAACAGAGATTTAACATTTATAAAAGTTGAATAAATAATCGAAAACTGCAGCAAAATAGATTGTGGAAAGTCAAGCCATGGCAGTCGACCGGCAACCATACTATAAACTACTGCAGTCGACTGTCATCGTTCAAAAGAACAAAAGAAACCCAAACTCGTGACAGTTGACCAACAAGTGCAGTACAAATCACTGCGGTCAACCGTCGTTGTTAAAAGGCAACAGACTAGGCATGACGGTCGACTGCCACTTCGCTTTCAAATGCGTTGCAGTCGACTGACATGTCAAGTCTGCTACGGCCAAAATTTTGCGACTCTTCAAAACTGATACATGTTTATATATGAATAAATTTGTGGTTTCTCATGATACAATCTACAATATAATAGGCACAATCTTGGCAAACCTATCTCAGTTCATACATCAATCAAATCTTCTCATAAACTTCACAAAATCTTAATTTCCAATTCACAGTATTGAACAAAGTTATAAAAAAGACTTTTTCATAAGGTTCTTGAAAACATCAGTAAATGCCTAAAAGAATTCATCATATATGAGCTGTATATTGATCGATCTATTTCGGTCCTAGTACATATCAAATCCAATGGAAACTTCGCAAAAATCCAAAACGTTCAAGTTCGGCCTTTACTATACAGATCCAAAAATTTAAATCTCAACCTCTACATATAACACTTGATCCTCTCTTCTAAATCCACTCTTATGCGATTATCAAATTCAACCCATTCTTTGTGATTTATAAAAATTCAGAAAATTTGAAATTATTATTCACTAACAATTATTATGTCCCCCAAATAAATTTCTTGACTTTGTGTTTTCCAAAAATATTTACACGTGTTCTGCACATGCAAAAAGGCAAAAATTCAGAAAAATATTTATTAAATCACCAAATTCCACTTTAATTCATTTATAAATCCAAAAACATTATTTAAAATTCTAGGGTGTTACAATAGAATCCAAAAAAAAATACAAAAAGTTTGTAAAAAATACCTCATCCTCCCTTGAACAAAACATCATGTTTCGTCCGTGCCTTTTTTTTTTTTTTTCATTTCCAGGGTTTTAAAAAAAATTACTCTAATTTCATCAGATGAAACATGATGTTTCGGACGAAACATCATCCGATGGATTAAAAACATATTAAAATATTTGGGACGAAACATCATGTTTCGTCCGCTATAATATGCATTTTGGCAAATCGTTTCTCAAATATAGTACTCTATTGTAGCTATTTTGCAAAAAAAAAGGGCAAGATAGCAAACGACTGCAGCGGGGTGTTTACTAAAAAATGACAAAAAGGGCAAGATAGCAAACGACTGTGGATGCTCTAAGGGATGGAACAACATGTTCTGTCCCTTTTTTTATAAAAAAAATCATATACTCCAAATCCCATATGATATCATATACTCCCGTACCATAAACAAGTCATTGGGTCCCCTCAATACTGGTGTTCCTCCCATATGAAATCATATACTCTCAATCTCATATGCTATTTTTTGGCTTGGTCCAATTCAAAAATGTTATCGGACAGGACAACATCATCCGTCTGATCACTTTTTATTATTAAAAAATATTTAAAAACATCAATTTCTGTGGACGGAACATGTTATTCCGTCCGATCGTTTGTCGAAAAAAATATATATTAAAAAATATTGAACGAAACATGATGTTTCATCCGGCTCATTTAAAGAAAAATAATAAATTAAGAGGAGGATTTTTCATCCCCTATATTTTGGCAATTGCCAAATCATTTTCCAAATTTGAAATACAGTTGTTCACCAATTCTCAAAATATGGAAAATTAAAAAAAGAACTGTAGCACCTTTCCGTCAAAATATGAAAATTATGGTAAAATAAGATAGCAGGCAATTATATGTATTGGTTCTGAGTTCTGACACACAGAAATGTAACAATCTTCCACCAACTTTCTCCTCTGGGACGACAATTCCAGATAGTTTCGGAAGTTCTTCCCATAACTTTTCTCACTTATTGTTGGAAGTTAGTTTCGGAAGTTCTTCCCATAACTTTTCTCACTTATTGTTGGAAGTTAGTTTCGGAAGTTCTTCCCATAACTTTTCTCACTTATTGTTGGAAGTTTGCAGCATAAAGCATTGTCATATGTAGTTCATGCAAAATTACCTTCACACATAATTTCTCCGTACATACAGGAAGATGACTGTCCATCTTATTTATTACATGGAAGTTGAATATGCAAGTTGGGACATATATAATCTTATAGAAACTTCACACTGTCTTTCTGAAGTGATAAATCTGGAGGTTTTCAACTCCCATCTTCTTGAAATTGCCCACCTTCCGTGCGTTGATGAATTCCCCCCAATTGTACTCATGGTACTTGGCCGGATTCTCTTCATTCACTAGCTCTTCCAAAGGGGACACCATTGTGTACAGCGCAGGGTTGAAGAAAAACGGGATAGAAAACCTCTCTTTCTGCGAGTTCACTGTCACCCTGTGCTCTGCACTCTCATACTTATCGTTACTCCAAACCTGCACGATACAATTCATTTTGTATGAAATATCTCTAAATTTATGACTTTATAGTTCCAACAGGAGTGTGAATATTGATCTATGGTTCACTTGACGTGTAACCTGCAGAACATACTTTTCACATATAATTTCATCTCCATTAAGAGATGGTGAATAAAGGAATATCATGCCATGTTAAGGTGAGAAATGAGAATGGAAATCTATTCTATCCAGTCTTCCTTTCTCTTCTAAAAAGTCTTCAAAAATGAAATGCACTTTTTGGGCCGGGTGTCTAGTAAGGCATTGATGAGAAGGACACAAATCTAATTATACTGATGAATAGCTAGTTCTCTAATAATAAGTTATAAATTATAAATCAACGAGGTAACTAACTCAGATGCAGCAAGCATGATATTTTTTTATATTTTTGTTATGTGTAAGAGTGAGTAAAATGAAAGTGAGGGTATAGAAACGACTAGAAAGAAATATAAGTACTGCGTTGCAATTGATGAGACAGACGACAGAGAATGATCGAAGTTGTCATATCCCTTTTATTTATGACACTTCCATCTTTTTTTTTTAAAGTTTATACAGCACGTTGTCAATAATATTTGTTCATGAGTATCTCAATTCTACTTATTCCTACAAAAAACAGAATTACATTGATGGAATAAATCAAATTTTAGTAGCTAAACTTAACATAAACAACTTGTGCATTAATGCATGTGCTACAAAATCTACCTTACTTGGACCAACAAAAAAAATTCAAGCTTACTACCTGAATGATGTCTCCGATATTAATGATAAATGAATTTGGTACAGGTTTGACACGGACCCACTCGCCATCAGACTTCCTCCTGACGTCAAGGCCACCAACATCATCTTGTGCAAGGACAGTCAGTGCTCCAGGGTCCTTGTGGCGGCCAACACCAAGGGCCAAGTCAGGGGAAGGACAGGCAGGATAGTGATTGAGGCGGATGGCGCTTGTCGAGTCCTTGAAGAAGCTCGCCAAACGCTTGGACGATAAGTTTAAAGTTAGTGAGATGAGCTCCAGCAGTTTATATGCCAGATCTTCTACAGCTTTAGCATATTCCCTGCAAGCATCTCTGCATACATATATAGAAAGAGAGAGAGAGATTGTATAAACAAATCCCAACCACTCAATCAACGGTTTGATCTTTATTTCAATAGTTCTGGCATACGAAATTATATTGCCTTGAGAATTTTAAGCCAACAAACCCTTCAATTTTGTCACTTGACTCAAAGATTAAACTGCATGTAAGAATCTTGGTGCATGTTTTGTTAGCAGACGCTATTTAAAAAACAAAAGATCGATGCAAAATCATATGCAGCTGGAATTAGTTCAAAATTCAAATCCTACCAAGGTGATCGATCCTAGTCAAACTCGCCTAGCATAATTAATTAATTAATTAATAGTATATAATTACCTCATTCCTAGAGGATATTCCGGCCACTGATTCTTGGTCCCTATGCCACCAAACTCATTCACCCTAAAGTCAAATACTTCTTTCCAGTCGCGGACATTCTTCGTATGCTCTGAATCGTAGTATCCCAAAGGATTCTCTTCACTTCTCCTCACCCTTCGCTTCTCTTCTAAAGACAGCACAAAGAACTCCATGGCAGCCGATTGAACTCGCTCAAGGAGATGGATTGGCACGCCGTGGTTGATCACTTGAAAGAAACCCCACTCTCTGCATGCTACTTCCACATCGGCAACTAAGCCCGATAGGGCCTCAGGGATAATACTGTTATTGTCGACGGGGATAGGCGTTGAAAGAAGTGGCGAGAGGTCAATGAGTGGGATTCCTCCAGCCTCGTTGATTATGGGCTTAGGTCGATGCTCGGCTTCTTGGATGAATGCTGGATCAACAACTCTGAAACCCATTCTCTCTCACCTAATTAAAATGGTCTGAAGACATAATCAGTTAAACAGGTGGCAGTTTGTTTTATAGTGAATGGAGTTCAATGAACCTGGACATTTTGTGAGGTGTTCTAGTCTTGCACGTAAATCAGACCTCGAGATTTCAACCTTGCGGACTGACCTTCGCTCATGCGAAGGACTAGGTTTAAACAAACAATAATTTAAGAGGGATGCTTCCGCCACTACCAATTTCACTATCATTTTCTTCACTGCCTTAGGTGGCATACTTCTATTGGAAAGCTCCCCACCTACTCTATCTTTTCCTACCTATTGGAGTGTGACACCTAAAATAGTGAAGAGAAATGTAGTGAAATTGGTAGTGGATGTAGCATTTCTCATAATTGAATGTAGGAACAAAAACAATTGTCCTGTCAACTACAGAACAATTATGATGAATAGAAATATGACCCACGGAAGAAGAAAAAATTGTAGTGCATAGAGAGATTGTTGACTCTTAGTTTGGTATGCATAAAATGTGTCTATAAATACTAATAAGTTTAAATTGAGTTGTTCATATTTTCAGTATTAAATAATATCAATAAAAGATTCAAAAGAGATTCAAGAATAGGCAAAAAAGGAAAGCAATAAAGAAGGATTGCAAAATCAAGCAAAAAAAGAAATTATTCAAAAAGGAGCACATGTTGATTAGTGAAAACCAGCAAGATAGTTCTTGTAATTCCATATCTGTGAGATTTCTTGTGTATTTGGTTGATTGTTTGATTGATTATTATAGGGTAAGAATATAAAGTGGGTTCGTCATGAACAGCACGACTGCGGTCGACCGTACTTTAGTGTCAGTCGACCACACCACAGTAACGCACGCTATAGCAATATAATGAAGCAGTCGACCATTCATCTTTTGACTTTTCGTTTGATGTTTTTCGTATGTTGCTAGGAGAGAACGTAAATCAAATGCTTGCCCGTTTCGATATCATTGCACACGAGCTTGAGAGCTTAGGTAAGAAGTTGGATGATGACCGAAAGGTCGAAAAACTCATAAGTTGTATCACACCTGAATGAGATGTAAATGCTGCTGCAATGAGGGAGACCCTTGAGGAAAAGGGATTCAACTGCTACACCTTCCAAGAAAAACTGAAGACATACGAGATGGAGATGACAGAAACCAAAAGATATAGGCAGAACGTCGAGATTGAACAAAAAACCGAAGAGAGGACCATCACCCTCAAAGCAGAAAAATCTCGACCATCAAAAGCAGAATTAGATCGTGAGGAGTCAGATGAAGATATCGCATTATTGACTAAGAAATTTCGTAAGTACCTTAAACAAAAAAAGTTTGGCAGGTACCAAGGAGAAAGAGAAAAAGATAAAGATGATGTATGCTACAAATGCAAGAAGCCTGGACACATCCGGGAAAATTGTCTTGTCTCGCAGGACAGGAATATGGACCACTACCACTCCAATCCGGGATTGAAAAAGAAGGCGCTAAAGGCAACATGGCTAGACTCAGATTCAAGTGAGGATGAGCAAGATCACAACAATGTTGGCTTCATGGCTTTTGGGAATAGTGAGGTGCAATCACCATCTCAAGAAGAGGTAATCGAAGAACCCTCTTACGATGATTTGGTAAACATGTGAAATGGATTAAAAGATTATGCTTAGAAACTGAGTTGTGAATTAAGACAATATAAACAAATTCCAAATGAATCACATAACTCTTGCATTGCTAAAAATCAATAACTGAAAAATAAAAATTCTTTGATTATGGAAAAACTCGAGTCATTTAGAAAAGATCATGATGTGCTGCTAAAGAAAAATGAGTATTTAAAACAACAAATTCAAGAATCTTTAGCAACACATGATGAAAACTTAAGAAAATTCATGAGAAATCAGTTTATATTGCTAAACTCACTGATGATTTAAAAGAATGCAAAAGAAAATTTGATGAGGTAGTGGAAGGGTGTAATGAAGCTCTTGAACAAAATAGAATATTTGATGCTACCCTAGACACTCTTCATTGGAACATTAAAGACGATGAGATGACTAGGAAAAGACTTTGTAAAGAGTAATTGAGCTCGAAAAAATTGTTGAAAAATTTGAAGGGCCCAGTTACCTTATTACAAAGAATTCAAGATCTTATCATGATAATCGATGGCTTGGTCACGAAGAGCCAATACACCATCAAAAATCTAAATCATCATGTCATACACACATGCATAGTCACCAACAGAATCACAAATCAACTCAAAACTATGCAAGTATGTGTGACCCAAGGCATAAACGTATCACATGTCACTATTGCTGTAGATTAGGACATATCTCTTATAATTGCTCAAAAAGGAATACTAATTTCGTTTGGGTAAGAATGAATGTAAATGCAGGTTCAAAACAAACTTGGGCACCCAATGTAATACCCCAGATTTTTAAATAATGTTTTTAAGACTAATAAATGGATTAAAATGATTTTGGTGATTTAACAAATATTTTCTGAAATTTATCTTTTTACACGTGCAAAACACGTATAAATATTTTCTTGGGAAGTTCAAAATCAGAAATTAATTTGGGAAAACCCATTATTTATTGTTAGATATTATTTGTAAATTTTCTGATAATTATTTGACCTATTTGTAAATATTTCAAAAGAGGGACTTTTGTGCAAAATTATCACTTGGAGTGAAAACTCCAGATTTTCGGATTTTTGGGTTGAGCATGATGCCTAGTCAACTCAGAGGTAAAGAGTTTACTTTTTGTTTTAATAAATTTGATTTATTTTTCAAGTTTTGATAAAGAATGGTTTTTTTGCATAATTGCCACTTAGAGGGCAAAAAGTACAATTTTGTTTTCTGGGTTTTTAAAACAGTGCCGGCCAATATTAGGATGGTTGTTCTTGTTTTTAAATCTCAATTAAGATGGTTTTATCCAATTTCCAAGTATAAGGATATGTGTGTGTGTGTGTGTGTGTGTGTGTGTGTGTGTGTGTGTGTGTAAAGATATATTTAAAAGAGATATTTTGCAAATCTATTCACAAACCCTAGAACTCTAATTTCTGGCCTATTAAAGGTGAGGTGCAGCCTTCTCTTTGCTTCACTACACAAAAGAATTTCTTTATTATTATTTTCTTGGATTTTCAAAGCGAGGATCTTGGTTTTCTTGCGAAATGAAGGATTTTCTTATTCTCTTTATTATCTTCGATTGATCTTCAATAAGGTGAGTGACATATGTTTGTTTTGTATTGTTCTATGCATGTTGTATGTGATGATTTATCTATTAGAAAGCATGTTAGGAATTGGTATGAAGATATAATAAATTTTGATGAGTAGATGAACTAAAATTTGAATCTTTTCATGAAACTATGCTATGGATGATTAAAATTATATATAGATGACTTGAGAATTGTTAAGAACCAAAAAGAAATCATGAGTATGATGTTTCTTTCATAATCTTGCTGTTGTGAATGGTTATTATGAGTTATGAGGTTTATTGTGAAAGGTGAACAAAAATTGACCTTTACTGTTGAATATATATATGTACACACTGTTGACACCCTTTTTGATGAGTAAAGTTTGATTATTTACTTATGATAGATTGATGAAATTAGTGGAGCATGTGTATAACAAATTGTAGAGGAGTTATTGAACTAAAAGATCAAGTTTTAAAGTTGGGGGTTGAGTATTTGCTTTGGGTCTGATGGTGAATGGCCGAAACTTGGTTTTTGTGGATTTTATGAAGTTTTCGATTGAGATTTGATTTGTTTTGACACTAAGGTTGTTTTGAACATTATACTACATCTTATTTGATGAGTTTTGATGCTTTTACTGATACAACATGCACACATACACTTATATATATATATATATATATATATATATATATATATATATATATATATATATATATATATATATTAAGGCTGGCAATTGATCCGAACCCAACCCGAGCCCGATTAGGTCCGACCCGATTTTAGTAGAATACGGGCCTAAATTTGTTGAAAATTTTCGGATCCGGGCTCAACAATTGAGCCCGAATTAATTTTCGGGCCGGGTTCGGGCTTGTATAGGTCCGATCCAAACCCGACCCGGATTGTATAGGTCCGATCCATCTCTCTCCTTCCTTCTGTCTTTTCCCTTTCCCAAAAAATAAGAAGCCGTGCTGAGCTCTTTAATACAAGAGAAAGAGTCTTGAATCTGATGGGTTTTGTATTTGATATTCTTTAATACATTTTGTTTATAGGTTCTGAAGAGTCGAGTCTTGAATCTGATGGGTTTTGTATTTGATATTTTTTAGTACATTTTGTTTATTAATTACATGTACAGAATCTGATGAGTTCAAGACATTTTGTTTATTAATTATCATGGGTTTCAGAATCTGAAGAGTTATGGACTCATTGATTTCAACTTTCAAGACTCTTTAATACATTTTGTTGATATTCTTTAATACATTTTGTTGAATCTGATGAGTTCAAGACTCTCTCTCTCTTGAGTGCTCCTCTCTCTTCCTCTTTCTACATATATTTTTCTTTCCCAAAACAAAAAAAAATTAATTACATGCATGTTTGGTTTTAAAGTGACAAAATCGGGCCGGGCTCGGATTTTTTGGTTTTATTCGGGCCCGGGCTTGGGCCTCATTTTAACAGTCCGATTGAAAATCGGACCTGGTATGGGCCTTAGAAAAAAATTCGGGCTCGGGCTCGGATTTGTGTAAGTCCGGCCCAAGCCCGACTCGTTGACAGCCTTAATATATATATATATATATATATATATATATATATATATATATATATATATATATATATATATATATATATATATATATATATATATATATAGGTAGCCCTTCGGTTGAGAACTCATTTTGGTGAGAACTCACGGAGTAGACCCCCCCCCCCCCCCTGAAAAATCCGAACCGACCATCTTGTTCTACATACCTTAGATAGCATAATATAAAGAAATCAAGTAATTTGAAGTTCATTTGCCGATCCATCAAATGGAATAGAATTTTCAGCCATACAATTTTGCGATGATGTAAATTATGGGCAAATGAACTTCAAATTACTTGATTTCCTTATGTTATGCTATCTAAGGTGTGTAGAGCGAGATGGCCGGTTCGGATTTTTCATAGGGGGTCTACTTTGTGAGTTCTTACGGAGTTCTCACTAAATTAGTTCTCAACCGAAGGGCTCCCTATACATACATACATACATACATACATACATATATATATATATACTATTTCACTGTTTTGACTCAAAAACTGAGTCTTTTGTGTGTTTTGTGATGTTCTAAATTGAATCTTGATTATTTTTATATTGAGATTGAATCAGATATTGTACTCCTTCTAATTGATGATTTTTAAATTCTATAACTGATGCTTAAACCTTATAGGAACATACATATATGTATATAGCTGTTATTGAGAAGTTTTGTAAAGATTTACTTTTTGAGATCTTGATATGTTTTTGATTTGTTTTATAAACTCCTATATGTTATACAAGTTATATTCAATCATCTCAAGAATTTGGTTTTACAAAATTGCGAATTTTCAAAGTGGAATCGATGTATCAGTCGAAACATGCACAAACTTCAAACCTGGCTGTATGGCAACTAGTGGTCGACTGCGAGGTCGACTGTCCATTTTTGAACTAAAATGGAGGTCGACTATCACGATGGTCGAATGCAAGGTCGACCGCACCTGCTGTTTTGGGTTGTTTTATTGAGTTTTTCTTCGTTTCTTTAAACGGTTATTTCTTCGAACTTATGGATTATCGATCTACTGTTTTAGGTGATGTTTTTGCTATAGATTACAGTATTTTATAGAGAGTTATATTTTGATTATAATAGAATTTTAATCTTTATTCCTATGACCTTATGAAGTGACATACATATGTTTTTTTTTTGAAGAAATTGACGTTTTGTGATATTCTACGACTTCAATGTGTGTTTCTGTTATTTAATGGATTTAATACTTTATTTCAATTCTGGAATTTTATGAGTACATTTTATAAATTTGGATTTCGTTGATTTAAGAAGTTTTCTTTATATAAACGTTTTGATGATGGAATTATGAGTTTTATAGAAAGATTTGGTATTGATGGTTGAGTTATGAGTCTCTAGAGGGTGAGTAGGACCTTAATTACCGGCAGTTGAGATTTTGTGATTTGGTTAGTTAAGTCCGGTAGGGTACACCAAACTTTAGGAGATTCGTAATCAACTAATTAACTTAAAAAGATAAGGACAGACACTAAATGGAGATATAATAAAATGAGAACATGGGTTATGGACCTCAGTATGGCTTGCGGTGTGAGATAATCCTCGGAATTATCGAGGTGTGAGTGAAATAGTCTCCAGAATCACCTGTGATGTGGGATTGATCTCTGGAATTATCGGGGTCGAGGCGACACTCATGGGGTATTCGTGTGATGAGGCACCATAGCTTGCGGTGTGGGTTATTCTCAAAGGTTTCCAGGTGTAAGTGAAATAGTCTCCGGAATTATCTGCGGATAGAGATTTGACCTCCGGAATTATCGAGGCATGGGCTAATACTCATAGTTTATCTAAATCTCATAGTAGTCATCGTAGTAGGATTAGTTGCGTAACGAGGGATATAACCCAATAAAGTGGAGAACGTTAAGGGCTTGCATCGGACCTATGTAGAGTGTGATGCATAGAATTCGACAAGTGTGCATTAGAGAGTCAGCATATAGCATTGTGTTTTCGTGACTTGGTTTTATGCATATTGTTTTCTGTTTTTTTTACACTTGACACGTAGACTAGTTTCACTTGACGTTTTCATATTTCGTTTATTGTTATTTCTTATTGCATTCGTTACTACTGTTGATACATGTTCTTTATGACTTTATCCTTTAAATTTTATTTATGTTGTATTTCTTTTATGTCACTCACACCGTTATGGCTGACCCTTGTAGTTTTGGGGGTTAGGGTTATATCTAGCCTCATGTTTTCACAGGTAGGTATCTATAGCATTGGGATTTGGATGCAAGTAGTAGAATGATGTTATGACTTGTATAAATTGTAAAAGAATGTGTTGTAAAAGATAGAATTTGTAATTCAATGTGTTTGTTTTCTGCTGTGCTTTGTAATGAATTGATGTAATAAAAGTTGAAAAATTTATCTGTGTTTTTAGCTATGTTTACTATAACATTGAGGTTGATGCTGGGAATTGTGTCACGTATTTCTGAGATATTATATTGAAAATTCGGGGCGCTATACCCAAAATTATACCTACTAATCTTGATGTAGGTACCTTAGTGTATCAAGACTAAAGATCGGTGGTACCTTGATAGTGGATACTCAAACCATATGACAGGTGATAATAGATACTTTGCATCACTATCAAGGGGGAAGGACATCATCTTTGGAGATAATATCACTGGTCAAACCATCGGTAAAGGTAAAATAAACTTTGGTTCTTCATGCTCCAATGAGGATGTTTTATTGGTAAGAGGTTTGAAACACAACTTACTTAGCGTCAGCCAACTATGTGACAAAGGTTATACTGTCACTTTTGATAAAAATGCATGCACTATACTAGATAGCAATAAATCTTGTTTACTTCTCACTAACAGATGCAACAATGTATATGTTATAAATTCTAATGAATTAACACAGGAGAATATGAGGTGCTTTGTTGCTAGAAATGAGGATGGTTGGTTATGGCATCAGCCACTTGGACACACAGCCATGAATAATTTCAACAAACTTGTAACTAAGGAGCTTGTGAGAGGGATCCCTAAAATCAAATTTGAGAAAAGATAAACTTGGTGAGTCGTGCCAGTTCGGTAAGCAAACTAAAAGTTCTCACAAGCACAAGAAAATGGTATCAACTTCTAGACCCCTTAAACTTTTACACATGGATCTATTTGGACCATCACGAACACGTAGTAATGGAGGTGCATGATATGATTTTGTAATTGTTGATGATTATAGTAGATTTACATGGGTTGCTTTTTTGTCACAAAAAGATGACATATTGTATGTTTTTCAAAAATTCTGTCGTAGAGTGAAAAATGAGAAAAGCCTCACCATTGTTACTAGTCGTAGTGATCATGGTGGAGAATTTCAAAATGAACTCTTTACATCATTTTGTGATAAAAAGGGAATACAACATGAATTCGCCTATCCTCGCACTCCCCAACAAAATGAGATTGTTGAAAGAAAAAATCGATCTCTTCAAGAAATGGCCCGAACCATGCTTAGTAAAAAAGATTTACCTAAATCATTTTGGGCAGAGGCTGTCAATACAGCATGTTATACAATTAACCAAATAATCATTAGGAAATATCTTGAGAAAACATATTTTGAACTATATTATGGCAAAATTCCCAATTTAAGTTACTTTCGCGTCTTTGGGTGTAAAGTGTTTATTTTAAATACTCTTGATAATTTGAAAAAATTTGATCATAAAAGTGATGAAGGCGTATTCTTAGGATATTCTCTAAGTAGCAAGACATATCGTGTATTTAATAAAAGAAGATGCACCATTCAGGATCCATTGATGTTATATTTGATGAAACTAATCCCTACACCAAAGAAATATTACATATTGTTGATGATGATGAGACAAGTGTTCGGGTTGATGTAATGCCCCGGATCCCCGTTACAGGATATCCATGACATTATCAGAATCTTTTCCTTCAAATGCATCTCAACACAGTAAATAACACGGAAATTTTAAAAACTTTTATTGCCAAATAGAATCATTACATCAATAATTACAACTCTTATCTTGTTCTTGAACAAGGAATACAAATTACATAAACTTATTACAATTGATTACAAAAATATTCAAACTCTTCTTGCGAAGCTATCGGCTGTCTTCTAGATCGGCAATCGATTGATCACTGCCGAAATCCCGCTGAGTGGTCTATCTGTCTCGCTGGGACTTGCCCTTCGGCTTGAGCCTTCTGTTGCGGGACTCTGATATTTCTGGGCCCACTTGAATGATAGGCATGTACACTGCCGCCCTACTTGGATGCCCTGCTGACCTAGATCTCCTGCCCTCACGACCTGGTATCCGGAACCTGATTAAGTGGGCACGTCAGTAATTCTACTGACGCAATGCTGATAAGAAAACAGCGATCTCCAACTAGCACACCCACAATTCATCTTGAATGGAAAAGAAATGTGTATCCTGATTTCCAAGTGTTCGTGTATGCCATGACTTGAAGTCTAACACAAAACATAGAGTACAGAAATAGATGCCTTAATCTAATGTCAGCGAGACTCTGGACACACATGCATCCCATACAACATGTGACCCAGATCAAGCCGTTTCTCTAGTTTCAGGGATTCAAACCCTCGCCACGCAATGCATTCTATTATTATACACTTCCTGTCCTGATAGTAGAGTGTGGCTGAGGAGGTTGCAGACTAATCAGTCTCATCCATTCTGCAGTCACTTAGTGGTGTCTCGGTTTTCCACTAGTGCCCGGTGCCCAGACCCCACTCAAAAGCCGTGACGAATCTACAAATACATAGCAGCATATCCATTATACAGAAGATCCAATATGATCCGTTCGTATCCACCACATAGAACATGACGGCCTCGAAGGTCTAAAAACCCCCTATCCGCTAGGAAATCGACATTCCGTTCTTACCACGGTACTTCAGGAATCAACAGTGCAAGATACGCACTGCAGCACGTATTCCTAATGACAGGAAGAGACAATCCCATGGTCATCACCACCTAGTGCCAACTCTCAGAACAAATCGGATTATGGGGAATCACCCATAACACCAATTCGGTCTTCAAGCGAAACAGAAATAAGGAAACCTAATCAATGCAGTTTACTGAAAACATGTGGTTACCCAAAATCATACATGCTGTTGAACAATCAATATCGATCCTGACTGGTCTGTCAAAATAACAATCATCACGGGAATCACATCCACTAATTTCCAGTACCTTCACAGGTCAACGGCCAAATAATCCCAGCCCGTGACCTTCAGCGAGTAGTCCAACGGCACCCCAATGATGCAATATAATTCAAATGAAGTCAAGCACACACAAAATCACAAATTCCTAACCATTTGATAGACTCAGGCATCGAGACACCAATCACAATCCGACCAGAGCTATAACCCAACTTACTCATGTCTACCATGAGTACTAAGCACAGGAACTTGTCTAAGTTCAAGATAAAATGCTAAAGCCTCTTTTGAGACTCAATAGCTCATGATCACCACACTGCGGTATGCAGAGGATTCCTCATCAATTGTCTGATAGAATATTTCAAGAAATAGCAGTAGCTGTAACTCAAGCTACGCTCATCGGAATCCAACAAAATCAGACTTCTAGAAGGGTAGGGAGATCCACTGCAATCCCCTAGTGTACGACTCCCTCAATTCTTTAAAGAACTCAAGTCCCCGAGCTAACTTAAGCTCAAAGTCAAACTAAACAACAGGTTGCTAAACTTGCAACGACCATAACTTCCAGCACACAACTCAAAATTGCTTGATATCATCCATTCTGGAAAGTTAAGATCCTAGTCTACAACTCTCCAGTTAACTATTTTCTCAAATTCTATCATCTTGACACTCTAAACACCTCATACACTCTCAGCGGTATGTTCCTTCCTGCACTCGCTACACCTTTTCGATATCATAAAAGTTTGTCCACTCATTGGAATTACTCGATTTCGAGTTCTATAGAAAGGTGGAAGTGTCTACTACAACTTCTTAGTTGAATATATCCCTAGATTCTATCAGTAAAGTCCTAAAAAACACCAATCTCTGTAAGGTGCACATTCAGGGAAAAAGTAATTCTTTCAACAAACAGGGTCTTAACTAGACTGGATCTGCTCCATTCTTGAAAAAACCATAACTCTCAACCTACAAACTGGAATTACAAAATTCCAGTTGGGTTAGAAAGCTATGACTCCCTACTATGACTCTCTAGTTGGTCAAATTCCCAAATTCTTAACAAGTAATTCCAGAATTTCTCATCTTCACAGGCCAGTCAATTTGCACTAGGCTGAACCTAGTTATCTTTGAAATTCAATAACAAATCAACCTTAAGTCCAATGCTCATGAAATTTGAAATTCTTAGTCCACACATATACTATTCCATTGTGTCCAAAATTCACTTTCAGAATCATATCGTACAATGAGTTATGACTCCTTGAACAGTGCACAAAATTTCAGCTGCTCTTTCCGCAGGGTATTTACTACCCCCTTACTAAATAATTTTAAAACTTTATCAAATGACCTCTAAAAATTCTAAAATTTGAGAATCATCAAATAGACTCATGCTATAAGATACTCCCAAAATTTCATGTCAATATCATAAACACACAAGAAATTATGACCTTTTGAACCTCAGTCCAAAAACAGAGCTTCAGCCACAACTTCCAGACCAGTTATATTCTACAATTTCTTTGAGATATCAAACGACCTCGTAAAATTATGAAATTTAAGACTATAGTTTTAGACATATACAAGAGTGTCTAAAAAAAATCAGCTCAAAATACCCATTCTACACTGAGTTACAAAATCGGAAAGACACTCAAAATTTTCATAGCCAGCAGCATTTTCAGCTGCTCACTATCTTGTATTGGACTCAGTCTTTGGGCTACTAAATTGCTTCCAAATATTATGAAAAAATTCATGGATTCTCTACATACATAAAGAACAATTTTGCAAAAATTGAGCCCCAAATTCCAAACCGTTTGGGAGCTTCTTAACAAAAGCTCAAGAAAATTTTGTTCTTACCATACAACCATCTGTTTCTTAGCATTCCACTTATCATACATGATAGTCCAAATTCTCTAAACACTACCCCAAGCTAAGAATTCACATACACATCAAGAAAATAAATTTTTAGATTTGACGGAGATCACCCACTTCTTCAAGTTGCAATAGAACCTCCTTGTAGCCTTGCTTGCTCTTCTCCTTGGCTCACTTGTTCTTCTTGTAGAAGCTCCACAACTCCTACTACACTACTCCTTCTCTACTACAACTCCTTCTAAAACAAAATCTCTCTTTTATCCTTTCCTCCTCTATTTTTGGAAGAACAAGAATAAGATAAGAAAATGAGATAAGGAAGGATGAAAAGATGAGAAGAGAATGGAGTGGAGGATTTATAGGAGATGGAGTGCTAGGGTTTTGGTAGATGGGGCCGGAAATGATGAAGGGTGGAGGATGGGGTAGGGTGAGGTTGATGGAGATGTGTGGGTGAGATGAGTGCCAACACACAAGAGTGGAAGCTTCTTGGAAGTTTCCAAGAAACTTTCCATTCTTCACAAGTCAATCTCCACATGGTGAATTATCTTCACCATGGGATCTTCATCAAGATCCAAGCCATGATATGATGCTAGAGTTCCTAACCCTAAGTTAGGTCAAGGGACCCTAGGTCACCATACCCTAATTCAGACCCTAGTGCACAAATTTCATCCCTATTCAATTTAATCAATAGCTCAATTTAAAATACCCAATATATATAATTTAAAATCTATAAAAAAATATATGTTTTACAGAAATTATAATTTTCTCCCGAAAATTGTCTGGTCAAAACCATCGGGACAAATCCACAGTTTAATCGAGAAGATACTCCGAGTTTACCTCATCGTGTTCAGAACAACTCATATGTCTGACATCTCTCAATTAAAACTGATAGTTATTAGAAAAATATGTAATCGTGCACAATACTAGACGTGCACGGATTACTATGCAAAAATAGCTATATGCTAATTTGCGGAGTATCACAGTTGAAAAGAAGTAGGTACAAGTTGACCAAGAACCAAATACGAACTCTCAAAATTACAAGCCTCCTCAAGATGAAGATGCATCCAAATCTCAAATAGAAGAGATGTCTTCATAACAAATTGATGCCATGGAAGATGAGCATATACAACATTAATTTTCCACAAATGAAAGGGGCCCCACATGGAAATTCATGTCCAGCCATCCACCAAATCTTATACGAAGCGATATGTCGAAAGGGGTAACTACTAAGTATGGAGACTTGTTCCTAGACCTCACAATAGGACCATACTTGGAACTATGTGGGTGTTTAGGAACAAGTTAGATGTCGGGCACTATTACTAGAAACAAGGTCCGTCATGTTGCACAAGGTTATAACCAATAAGAAGGTATCGATTTTGATGAAACTTTTGCACAAGTTACACGGCTTGAAGCCATTCGCATTTTACTTGCTTTTGCCTCTTATATGGACTTTACTCTTTTTCAAATGAATGTCAAAAGTGCTTTCTTAAATGGTTTTACTTCGTAAGAAGTTTATGTTGCACAATCACCGGGATTCACTGATCCCACACACCCAAACCATGTATTTCGTCTTGATAAAGCTTTGTATGGTTTGAAGCAAGCTCCTCGGGCTTGGTATGAACGACTAAGTTCGTTTTTACTTCGTATAGGCTTCTCCAAAGGGAAAGTAAACACTACACTATTTAAGAAACATGTTTCTAAAGATATCCTGATTGTTCAAATCTATGTTGATGATATTATATTTGGATCTACTAATGAAAATCTTTGTAAGGAATTCTCAAAGCAAATGCAGGATGAGTTCGAAATGAGTATGATGGATGAACTAACTTATTTTCTTGGACTTCAAATACAACAAAGAAATGATGGTATCTTTATAAATCAATCCAAATATGCAAAGGAACTAGTCAAAAAGTTTGGACTTGAAAATGCAAATGCTTACAAAACACCTATGGTAACTACTACTAAGCTTTCCAAGGATGAATCTGGTAACAATGTTGATATTTCTACTTATAGTGGTATGATTGGTAGTTTGCTTTATATTACTGCATCTCGTCCAGATGTCATGTTTAGTGTTTGTTTATGTGCACGCTTTCAGTCGTGTCCCAAAGAATCGCATTTGGTTGCCGTTAAGCGTATCATTTGATATCTTAAAGGCACACCAAATACTGGACTTTGGTATCCGAAAAATAGAAACCTTTCTCTTGTAGGGTACTTTGATGCAGATTATGCCGGTAGCTTAACAGACAGAAAAAGCACTAGCGGCACATGTCACTTATTGGAAAACTATCTTGTCTCATAGGCATCCAAGAAGCAGAATTCTATAACTCTCCACTGTCAAAGCCGAATATATTGCCGCCGGATCCTGCTGTGTACAGATATTATGGATGAAACACACTTTAGATGACTACAAGGTATTTTTTGATCACATTCCTATTAAATGCAATAATACTAGTACTATTCATATGACAAAGAATTCTGATCAACACAGTCGCACAAAACATATTGATATTCGGTACCACTTTATTAAAGACCACTTTCAAAAGGGAGATATTATTCTTGACTATGTTTCCACTGATTCTTAACTTGCTTATATCTTTACTAAGCCTTTAGATGAAAACGATTTTATTTTTTAAAAGAGAGAATTGAATGTTATTGATATTTCTGCTTAAACTTGGTTTTCGGTCGATTGGACGTTCGACTGTATGCCTGTGAAGGTGCACAGTCGACTGCGCGGTCGACCGGCGCACTCTCGATCTTTGTTTTGTTTTCCGTATGTTTTCAAAATTTGGGTTTCAGTATTTGCGGTCGACCGGTTCACTCTCTGTTTTTTTTCGTCCACTATCAATACTGTGTTTACAGGGTTTACGGTCGACCGGTTCGCTCTCGGGTTGGTTGTCTATTTTATAACTTAAATTGGTTTTCGGTCGCCCGTTCGGTCTACCGGCTCTTTTACTGGCTGTTCATTTTTTTTATTTTTAAGAGACACGTCTTTACGATGTTCTATGATTTTGGTTTTTTGAAATTCACTCTTCTTCATCTTTTGCACTATGTCACGCATCTGTATTGGAAAAATCTCAAATCTATGATACCATGAAGAGTTCTCACTGTATATCAAAGAGTCTTGTGATCAACGGTATCATGTAAGTAGATTTTCCTTACGTTTTCAAAAATATTATATCCTCCAAATTAATCTAATGTTTTGCTTAATGTCAGTTAATTTAATATTTTTCAATGGAGTATGTTATACACTTCTGCTATTCGTTTGTCCCCTCTTGGTGTATTCCAAAAGGGGGGAGAATCTTTTTATGAATGTCTTTATCTAAAAGTTACTGAAAATAAATAAAAGATTGAAAATCTCTCTTGAATATTTTAGTCTACATCCTCTTCTTCATATATACTATATATCTCCTATGAAAATCTGTGTTACAGGAAGTATTGAATTAAGAGGGAGTATTGAATTAAGGGGGAGTATTTATGTGTTTTTACAAATCTCTCTTAAATGTTCTTTATTTATGAAAATTCATGTTACAGTAAGTATTGAATTAAGGGGGGGTATTTATATGTTTTATTTTCAACATTCAAATGCATGTTTTGTTCACACCAAAAGGGGGAGATGGTTGACTCTTAGTTTGGTGTGCACAAAACGTTTCTATAAATACTAATAAGTTTAAATTGAGTTGTTCAGATTTTCAGGATAAAATAATATCAATAAAAGATTCAAAAGAGATTTAAGAATAGGCAAAGAAGGAAAGCAATAAAGAAGAATTGCAAAATCAAGCAAAAGAAGAAGTTATTCAAAAAGGAGCACATGTTGATTAGTGCCCAAGAAAGCCAACAAGATTAGTTCTTGTAATTCCATATCTGTGAGATTTCATGTGTATTTGATTGATTGTTTGATTGATTAGTATATGGTAAGAATATAAAATTGGTTCGTCATGAACAGCACGATTGCGGTCGACCGTACCATAGTGTCGGTCGACCGCATTACAGTCGACCGCACGTTATAGCAATATAATGAAGCAGTCGATCATTCATCTTTCGACTTTTCGTTTAAAAGATGAACGGTCGACTGTTCCTTAATTGCGGTCGACCGTAACTCGCGCTGCTCACTTTTCTGGAATGTATCGTTTCTATTTTTTATAGATACACTTCCCCACCTATATATTTGAACGAACCCACTTTGTATTCCTCGCCTATTACTCTGAGAAAAATCTTCTGAACTAATCAATTCAACAATCAATCCGAGTGTGTGTGATACTTATTTGTTTTCTTCAGTCAGGATCATTAAGGATCATAAGTTTTTCTTTGCTTCCACTTCAGTGAGATTGTCGGGGCTTATGTTAGAAGTCCTGTGCGTGTAATAGGTCTCTCGGCCTGAATTCAAGAATCACTGTACAATGGTTTAAGTATAGTGGAACGCTTGTGGCGGATAATTGGTACAAGTAGGTGGTGTGGATGTAGACCTGGGATCGAATCACGTTATATCGCTGCGTCACTTGTGCTTGCTGTGTTTGCTCTCTCTATCTCTTTTCTTTTAAATTGCAATTTTATTTTTAAATTTTTTAATTCCGCACCCCCCCCCCCCCCCCCCCCCCCCCCCCCCCCCCCCCCCCCCCCCCCCCCGCGTTTGATTTACAGAGATATCATACAGATTTCGGGTTTTCTACAGTATCCAGGAAAATGTATTGCAGAAAACTTGAAATTAGCTTTGGAAAATACTTTGACGATATACAAATGAAGCTATTTTGTAGATATTTGTACTCAAATTAGCTCAGAACCGATTTAATTTCCATGACTGAGTGTGTATTAGCAAATGCAACTGCATCTTAAAACCTTCTATATCACACCAATAGTTGAAGAACTTGAACAGTGTGGCACCATATTTTTGATTATGCGTAAAACAGAGAAGCATGGGATGACGATCGGTAGTAAATCCTAATAAAAGCTAGTAAAAAGGCCTAGGCATTAAGGGGAATAAACTGGAATTGCAGAGAAACCTATCCAATCTAGCAGTTATTCTTCCGACAGATTCACTTCTGTTATTCCAACTCCACAAAGTTTGTAGTAATTTCGCTTCCTGCAAATAATATCTCTGAATTGCAAGGTCGGAGGGTTCCAGCATCTAGGGTGGCAACAATCTTCCACCTACTTCCTCTTCCGAGCTTCAAACAGTGGTAAGACTTCCTCCTAGGCCTCCTCCAACCCATGGTCTAGAGCCGACAATTCTAGACACTCTTTGCAGTTCGTCCCCAACCTTAGTCTCGCTTATTGAAGTTCAATGTGTAGACATTGTCAATAAGAGAGGCAATCCTCCATTACTGATGCATGCATTCAAGAGCACTCGCTTAAAAGTATGCTATAAACAGTAATGCAATACATCTCTATTCAACAGACCTGAATCCTACCTTGACCAGAGAAACTATAGTGTATCCAGCTAAATGAAAAACATTTTGTGACCCTTAAGTGCTTTATTCTCATTCACTTTAGTTTGCACTAGACAAGTAATTTGAAGCTGATAAGTGTTATACAATTGCACACTCGTGGGGGTTCACAAGGAGCTCACCCTAATACAAGAAGATATTATACTGTATGTATATTTCCATTGTACAAAATGTGTATACTCTAATGTGCTATTTGATTCAACAACTCCCATATATGTATTATAATAGAAAATGATAATACTTCCAGGTTCATATCCCTGAGAATTTAATCCACAAAAAAGAATACATTGTTCAAACAAAATGTCCAGAGACAAGTAACTAATTTTTAATCTAAAAGGTTGTAGTAATAGATTAATAAGACAAAATTTCCTTTCTTTATTTTCTATACTGTCATGATTTTAAAGTCTCGAGATTATTTTCTAACAGAGCACACAGACAAGCAAAGGAAGACGTACTTTGATTATAATTGGGTCAGCCAATAATTATTCGAATAAATTAATAATATAACTAGAAAGGACAGTGGAGACTAAGAAGTATTTGAGAATAATAACAAGAGAAGGAAAACATAAGTTAGAAACTAGGACACATTATGTTCTATAAGAAGCAGGGGGCAAATTATGGCACACAATGTTCCATCAGAACCAAAAGCTAGAGACTAACAAGACAAGACGGACAATGGTCCATTGCCCGGACTTCTATGATTATTAGCTGAGCAAATTAATTGCCTAATTCATACTTGGAAAAAAAAAATAGTGAAATAAATATTCTTATATAAGTAAGCTAAAATGACGAACTTGTAAACCTGAGAGTTCCAAGAATCAGCAAACTACCAACTACTAAGATCATTACCGATAGGGCTGTAAATCGGACCGGACGGGATCGGACAACCATATGTTCAAGCTCGGATTGAAATTCTACTCGGACGGGCTTATGTCCGGCTCGGTCTAGGTCAGACAAAATTTTTATAGTCCGGACTTGGTTCGATAAAACATCGGACCGCAATAATACTCGGACGGACTTATGTCCGGCTCGAACTCGGTAAAGAATCGGACCTAATAATTTGTTCGAGTTCGGTTCGTATAATAGTTCGGACAGTCCACGGTCAGATCATTTCTCGAGCTGAACTCCGACAGACAACGGACCATCCTGTTCATTTTACACCCCTAATTACTGAGTTAAATACTTGAAGACATAAAATTATTGCCAACTATATTATCTGCAAAGACACCACCTTTTGATATGATTTTCTGACAAGAGTAGCAACTATATTTATTTTGTTACAATTGGGGTTTAATTGATGAGAAACTCTCCCATTAATATAGTAGAGATTTGAAAATAGTATTAAAATAGCAGAGATTTGGAAAGAGTAAAGAAAGGTCTGAGATTCGATGCTAGATGGCGTCTTAGTATTTTCTGTTAAAAAATATATTTATGTTAAAAAATATATTTATCAGGACGTGCAGATTACTAATCAATTTAAAGACGGTTAATAAGACACCATTCTCAACAGGTTTTGTGCACACAGAAGGTAGATCATAAACATCAGTTCACAATTGAGCTTCACAATTTGTGAAGGTCAAAAGCAAAGACTTAAATTAAAAGGCCAAAATGTTTGAATACTGTCCACCCTCAATGTATTCCATGTTCCTGAAGATTCAGAAAGGGTTTGAGTTTCAAGCAAAATTTTAAATAACCTGTCTTTCATTTAATCTTCGACACAGTTCATACTGAAGGGAATCTTCATTGGCAGGATTGTATCCAACACCATATCTTCCGCACCAGGTAACAAGATGCTCAGCAGCCTTAAGTAGCAAGCCAAGCTGCAGATCTGTTACATTTCCAATCCAATTCAGTCCAATCCATACATCTGTCATTTATAACGCCTTTGGCTGCTGCTTTATCAATCACTAAACCTCTTTTGAGAAAGAGGTGTTAAGCCAGTAGTATGCGGAGAAATAAAATGTTGCTCCATGTAGAATGTCTCACTTCGAAAAAACAACTGCATTTCAACCACAAATCATCCAGCAAGTATGATGCAAATAATCAAAAAATTTGCATTGCCAACAAGTGGTTGGTGAAAGGGAAAATAATTATACAAGTTCTTAATGGAAGAAGTTGGTAATAGTTGATGTATAATATTAGGATACATGCCAAATAAAGAGAACAAAATAATAAACAATAATGTGTCCAAGAAGGGCAACAAATATAAGAGAAATGCAAACATGTTCTATATGGAGAACTCTCGTGAAATCCCACCTTATCAACCAGATGCCACCTCTTGTCAGGAAAAGGCTAGGGTTTCATGTGCAGAATCTGGATCATAGATAGTGCCGGATATTTTTGAGGGAGGCCAGTACCTAAGTACCGATCTCCCAAGAATGCTCTTAACTGGAAGTGGGCCCCTGAAAAAGAAAAAAGGAAACCATATCGTAAGTACCCATACTTAAACGAACAAATATCTCCTAGCAAGCAAGTTGAGTTTGGGGTTTTCGTAACTCACCAGTTATGAGAATCAAAGCTCTGATTTCGATTATCCCCTAGAACAAATACACAGCCTTTAGGTACCAGCTGCATAAGCAAAGCCAAGGATGGTTAGTGAAGTACGAGTACATGATTAGTAAAGCAATATGCAGAAGTAGGAGGCTTACCATTGGCTCCATTTCATAAGTGAGTGGCTCCAGAATGAATTCTTCATCTTGAGCAATATCATTCACGTACAGCTTCCCATTGCGGACCTGTTATAGTCCGAGAAAAAAATAAGTTGAATGAAACTTGAATCTATGAAGAAGAGAAAACAGACATATTTGAAACCAAAAGATGAAAAAGACACTGTAACTTACTTCAACATAGTCCCCAGCTACTGCCACAACTCTCTTGATGAACACATCACCTGAACTGTATCCCTTCCCCTGCACAAGAAGAGTATCAGCAAGAATTAGATAAAGATGTAAACTAAATAACTAGATAGCTAAAGGGAATAATTGCATGGCAAAATAACTACCTGAAGGATGGGAGGAGCATTGAAGATGACAATCTCCGTGACTTCAGGCTCTCGGAATAAATAAGAAACCTGCAGTTTTACATCAGAGAATGAAAGTTAATCATAAAAAAGGCATCACAACAACTACAAGATAAAACTTTAACCGCTCCTGTCCACTGTGTTTCCATAAAATTTACTAAAATATTTCATATCCTTGAATTTCTCTGTTAGCTCGTTGTAAGAATACTATTTATACCTTAGTTGTATCCCTAATTTTTTTTCTAGGCAGTTAAAATCGGTTTATGAAACTAATCGGTCTAGGAGCGATAAGTGATTAATCGGTTAATCCGAAATTAATCGGGTATATATATATATATATATATATATATATATATATATATATATATATATATATATATATATGAACTATCCTCATTAAAACATGATCTATCCTCATTATGTAGCAACCCTAAATCCTAACATAAAACTGTTATGAGATTATCAAATATGAACATATAATTGTAGAGAAAAAAGAAAAAGAGTACTTGGTTTGAGCTGAGTTTGGATTCTAAATGTGGGTCGGGTCAAGTTTGTTGGTTGGTTCCAGCAAAAAAAACAATCGGGAAGAGCAGCACGAACAGCAAGAGGAGGCGAAGGTGCAGCAGATACGGGTCGGGTCAAGTTTGCGACGACGCAAGGGAAGCGACAGCGGGTCAGATTTGGGTTTGCTCGAGGAATAAGTAATCGATTTGGGTTAGCGCAAGGAAAAAGAAGAGAGCGGCGGCGGTCAGATTTGGGTTTGCGCGACGACCAGAAGGGATTTAAATTTTGGATTTGGATTTGAATTTCGGTCGGATTGAGTCCAAATAATGCAAACGAGCATGAAAATTAAAGGGTGAAATTTAATCGGTAAATCGGTCACTTAAAATTAGTAGATTAACCACTAATCAGCCGATTATACCCGATTAAATCGCTAACTATTAAAATATTGAAAATCGCTAAAAAAAAATAATCATTTAGCCTCCGATTGGCGAATAATCAGGCAATTAATCGGATTTTAATTGCTTATTTTTTTTTACACTTGTTAGTATCTCAAACGACAAAGATATTGAAATTGAATTTGAAACTCAAACAATCCCATGGGGTAAGAACGATACTAAAACAATAGAAAATTATAAAATATTTAGAAAGACCATAAACAAAAACAATGATGAAAGTAACTCATCCCATTTGGGCTAATTTGAATATGCTTTCCTTAATGGAAAGCATATGATCTTTGTAATATGTTCATCCTACAATACACAATGCATTTAATAATTCAGCTCATAGACATGACAAGATTTGATACTGCCTAAGATTACAACTATAATTTCCCCACCTTTTTCATGATGATTTAACTTTAAATATTCTAATATGATTTTATTCTTTTCCAAAGCTATCATCATACCATCACATAGCATGACCTAACACAATCTATAACACTATAACTCTATAACTAAACCCCACAATCAAAATTCCATATAATCATCACAAATTCAGGAAATCTCGTTACCTTCTCCGCCAAAATGCGGTCCCCAACATCGAAAGTCGGGTACATTGACATTGATGGTATCGTCCTCGGCTCCGCCATGCACGACCTATGCAACAACGGCACAGACACCGCAGCAAAAACCGCCTTGGCATCCTCCGCACACATCCCCATCCACTTCCCAAACCAAGAACTCCCACACCCCTTCCCTCCACTCACCACCTCCATCACCGCCGACTTCCCACTTCTCTCCAAACTTACACTGACAGTCACCTTTTCTCCACCAGCTGCAACCTCCTTCTCTCCACCAGCAGCAGCCACATGCGCAGTTTTTGCAGAACCACAGAGCAATTCACCGCAAGAAAACAACTTGCTCAACGCTGGGGGCTTAAATCTGAACCCTCCCAAAGCAGTAGAAGACTTAGAAGAAGAAGAAGAAGATGATGATGATGATGATGAAACAGCGAACACTCCAAGACCAGAACAGCTCCCAGCTCCGGTGCTGGATGACGTCAAGGCGGAGATCAGACCAACAGTGAAACTACCCGAATTTATATTTGTAGTTGGATTCAACGGCCGAGGTTTATCCCGATCTCTGGCTAGATTGTTAGAGATTTCGGGATGATCGTCGTCGATACGGCGATTGGCGAAGAGGGAGAAGGTCCGGCCGGCCTCGGATGAGAAGGAGGATCGGCAGTTGCCGAAGCGGAGGCCGGCGAGGTTGTGGGCCACGTGGGCGGAGAAGGAGAGGGTGAGTCGGATCGCCATAAGAACTGCTGTGAGAATCCAGCAGAAGAGGACGGGGTGAATTGGGGTTGAGGGGGTTGACCGGGGGTTTACTCGGATCCCATCGGGGTTGAAGAGCAAGGTGATTCGAGATCGGCCAAGATGAATTGGAAGGGGGAGGGGGAAACAAAGGAATTAGGGTTTGAGAGGATTAAAATTAGGGTTAGGTTAGGGTTTGTGGGATTTTTGGGGGATTTTCTCGATCTCCTTCTCCTCTCAAGGGTTTGGGAGAGAGGAGGGAGAAATGAAATAAGGCTGGAACTTGGTAGGATTCAATTGAAGTGGATTTCGGGTTTTTGTTTTGGGGGATTGAGAAAATTGGGGCTGGGTTTTGGGATAAAATTACGAAATTACCGAACCGAATTCTCTTTTTTCTGTTCGTTATGTTCAGTGGTTTATCGGGGGGGCGGGGATATTTTAGAACATTTTAATTAAAAATTTGCGTACAAACATGTTGGAAGCGGAAAATTATGGAAAAAAAAAATTACAGATAGATACCTGTTTTTCAGATTATTATTTTTTGTCTTATAGAGGTTAGAACTATGTAAACATATAATGTTAATGTTGTAAACTACTATCCTTTTAACTCAAAAATGGAAAAGAATAATCTATATCTCTATCTCTTCTCTACTAGTGTAATTGAAGAGTTGTCGAGCTATGTAATTTGCAGACAACTCGACTTATTCTAATATCTACCATATAATTTTAAGTGAAAATTATATCAACATAATTATCTAAAAATTTAAATTTATTTGCCACATTTTTATTTACAAATGTACTACTTCTATAAAATAAATATTGATGCCATTGTGGATAAATTGTAAAAAAATAGGAGTTTAAGAAAGAAAAAAAACATGCCTACACATGTAAATTAGCCATCATTTATAGCGAAAACAATATGTAAGATTTTTTTTTTTCAATAATAAACAAATAATATATTGAGGATACAGGAGATCCTATGTGGTAGAAGGAAATTTCCTCCAACGGCACATTAAAATTCATTTTCTGCAAACAAAAATTCGCGATCCTTATCGTTTAATTTGATTATCATGAAACATAAAGTGAAGAAAAAAATTACTAAATTTAAATATGTTTTACCTATTTTTCATGAGGTTACAAAATGAACAAATTTTCAGCAATATAACTCTTATAATTATTAAATGTATGAGCAAAATACATTCAACTTTGACAATATTTCATTTCTTATATTGTTGAACACTTTGAATATTTATGCATTTAGAAAAAGAATATATGATTCGTTAAGGTGTCAATTTTTTCCTATGCTATATTTCTTTCTATTTACTCTATTGTATTTAAGAAATTCTTTTCGTTGAAATCTCTTCAAAATGGTCATAAAGAGGGCTGAAGTCCAAAGTGAAGCACCGCAGTAGTTTTCATAGGAAATTACATGTCCAAATTGGCCATAAATCTTTTTTGTTTTGGTAAATACGGATATTATTGTGGGAGAGTATGATTTTCCAAAAAGGTTGGAAATTTTAAGTAAAAGAGGAAGGGTAAAATGGACCATTAAATTTTGATGCTTTAAAATATTGCTGGGCTGATCTTTGACCAAATAGCTTAGAGTGGACATTCCTGGAAGTTTCCTCATCAGTAGTTGGAGAGAGGGGGGGAGGTGGGGAACTGAGACAGCCACTCATCATGTATTCATGTTCCGCCTCACCGTGGATCCAACCAAAAATATAAAAATATTTTAAAAAATATTAAAATATTTTAAACTGATATAAAAAATTATATAAATTTAGAAGGATGAAACTTCGTTTAATTTTATTGTTGAATTAGATTTACGGGCATGTAGGCACGTGCCTTTAATTTTATTGTTGAGTTAGATTTACCCATGGGCACGTAGGCACGTGCCGGCACGTGCTGTAGGCACGTCTTCGGAATGATACAGCATACGAAATTCTTGTAAACAGTAAAACAACAATTATGTAGCTCAAGTTTGAATAGCAAAACAATAATTAGTTGTAAATAAAAGTCCATGTTTTCATTAGTATATGTTGAAAAATAATTATAAATAAAGATGCAAAATCCAACTTCTTAGAACTTTGAGTGTGAAAAATAATGAAATTTAATTGTTGATGAGATATTTGTTATTTTCAATATAACATGAGCACAAAAAAATGCATAAACAATAAGAAAATTTAAATCCTGAAATCTGAAAATATAAATTTCTGAGTAAATAGAGAGAGAATGAGAGAGAGAGAGAGATAAATAAATAAATAAATGAGTTGTTTTGGGGATTTGAATTTGAATTTTGGGGGCAACTTTTGGACGGGAAAATATGTTTTGTTAGATCTGGACCATTGATTTCAACCATATTGAATGAGAGCCACTTGATAGCTCTCTTTGTGTTTTATTATATAGACTAGATTTGTCCGTGGGCACGCGCCTACGACACGTATTCAGAATGATACATCATATGAAAAGCCTTGTAAACAGTAAATCAACAATTATGTAGCTCAAGTTTGAACAGTAGAAGTCCATGTTTCCATAAGTGTGTGTGTGTATGATGCTGTTTATTTCTGAGAAACGTGTGGAAGCACCAGGTGTGAGTTCGGACTCAATTTGTATTGAAGGAGATTGCCGCTCGTCTGCCGACCTTCAGTTGACCTTCTGGGACCTACGATGAGCTCGGAAAGATGTTGGAGGTTGGGCTCGGATCGGAAGGGTCGGAATCGAGGTCTTGTGTACCTGCAGACGGTCCTGAAACACCGGAGTTTGTCCCGGTGGCGGACCCTCCGACGCTCTAGTCAGTCTCTGTGAGAGAGTAGCAATAACTAGGTATATTTAAGTGGCAAAAGATTGATTACCTCAAAAGGTGGGTGTGGGTCTAGTATTTATAGAGAATCCCAACCGGGTTTGGTTCCACTTGGGGGCCGGGTTTGGATCCGAAAGCCCATGGGCCTGACGTGGCAGAAGGCCCAGGGGGTTTAGGGCGGACGTGGCGATACCAGGAGTGGTATAGGGCTGACGTGGCGAAACCCTTGGCGGTATTTGGAGCTGACGTGGCCCATCGTGAGCCTCCTGTGCCTCTGGGGGGAATCGGAGGACCTAGGCTGTGCCAGGTCATCCTTCTGCCCCGCCAGAGAGGGGGGACGGCCTGTGGGACTGCTCCGGATCGGACTCCGAGGGATACTGAGGCTCGTCAGTACGAGGAGGCCGGCACCGTGAGGGCAAACACGAGGTTCGGCGCCGACCCTGAAGTGGTCCGGAGCCGAACCAGGTTGCCATCTTTACCTTTCTGAGTGGGAATTGTATTGGGCCCTGGTTGGGCCTCAGGCCATTTTTACCCTGTCACACAAGCCCCCCACTCCTGCGGGGGGTGCGGGAGCTAGCCGTGGAGGAGTGTTCATGATTGTAAAAAATGGGAGGGCGGATCACAGGGCCTTCCTGGTGGTGCTGCCCTGAGGCTTGGATAGGACCTCGAGCTAGTCGAGGGTCTACGTGTAGGTGAAGGCGATGGCGAACCGTTGTCTCTTCCGGGGAAGAGTACCCTGGTGTTCGACTGAACCTCGAGAGGTCGAGGGATTACGTGTCGACAAGGGTGATGGCGAGCCGTTGCTTCTTCCTGAGAAGAGTACCCGGGTGCCAGACCGAACCTCGAGATGAGGGGGAATTATGGGCTGGTAAGGGTGATGGCCAGCCGATGGATCTTCCGAAGAAGAGTACCCGGGTGCCAGACCGGACCTCGAGCTGGCGAGGGATTATGGGTCGGTAAGGGTGAAGGCGAGCCGTTGTTTCTTCCTGAGAAGAGTACCCCGGTGCCAGGCCGAACCTCGAGACGAGGGGGAATTACGGGCTGGTAAGGGTGATGGCCCGCCGGTGGATCTTCCGAAGAAGAGTACCCCGGTGCCAGACCGGACCTCGAGCTGGCGAGGGATTATGGGTCGGTAAGGGTGAAGGCGAGCCGTTGTTTCTTCCTGAGAAGAGTACCCGGGTGCCAGACCTAACCTCGAGACGAGGGGGAATTACGGGCTGGTAAGGGTGATGGCCAGCCGGTGGATCTTCCGAAGAAGAGTACCCGGGTGCCGGACCGGACCTCGAGCTGGCGAGGGATTATGGGCCGGTGAGGGTGAAGGCGAGCCGTTGTTTCTTCCTGGGAAGAGTACCCCAGTGCCAAGCCGAACCTCGAGACGAGGGGGAATTACGGGCTGGTAAGGGTGATGGCCAGCCGGTGGATCTTCTGAAGAAGAGTACTTTAGTGCCGGCGAAGGCGAGCCGTTATTTTGCCCGAACCGACCCCCGTATCGGGCGGCCAGTCTGGCACTGGGTGACGTCAGCAGCACATGTTTCGAGGACGTGGCGTGATTTCCTAGGCGGTAGTTGCACGTCAATCGGTGAACAGTGACTGCGAAAATCGAGGAGTTGTTCCTATCCCCTATAAATGTTCCCCCCTCTCCTCCCATCGCCTATTTCTCTCTTGCCTCTTACTTTTCAAAAAAAATCCTTCAACTCTTCAGCGCTCGTCCCTTCAGCTTCCTGCAGCAAGGTCGTTTTTCCGAGGTGATTCCAGGTTAGTTGGTAACCCCGTTTAACTTAGGCACGGATGGATAGGGCTCAGTCCGGCTCGTCGGCGTCGACCTCTGGGGAGGGGCCGGTAGGCAAGGAGGAGGTTGTACACAGTGTGAAGCCATTGCGATCTCGGAGGCATTTCGTGGTAGAAAGCAGCGACTCTGAGGAGGGGGGCGGTAGCTCAGACGAAGTCCGGACCCTAGGGTCGGCTTCCGGAGAGGAGGGTGGCTCCGAGGGAGATGGCTCCGCAGGGTCTCTGAATCCGCCCGTTCTGGGGCGTTTGTCTACACCTTCGCCGGAACGGACTAAGAGGAGGAGGGCTCCGAAGAAGAAGGGATCGAGGATTGGCGGCCCGAGCGACTTGGTGATAGGGTCGTCTGCACAACCCCGGTCTTTCCGTCGCTACCCCGACGATCTCTCAGATAAGGAGTCCTCGGGGGTCCAGCCGTCGTCGTCAAGCCGGAAGAGGTTGATGGTGGACGCATCCCCGACCGTTCTGGAGGCAAGCGACTTGGGGGCTCTGCAGTTGGCCTACCACATAGGGCCCAGTTATGAGCTTATGCTGCCGAGTTCTACTCTTCGGCCGACCGATCCCCTGCCGAATAGGTATTGTATCTTCCCTGTGGATGCCTTTATCACCGGCCTGAGGCTGCCCATCCACCCATTCGTTCGGGAGGTGTTAAATTGGTCGTCCCTGGCACCGATGCAGTTTGGGCCGAACTCCTGGAAGCAGATCATCTGCTTCGTGCTGTTGTGCGAGGAGCAGAGGGTACCCCTGCGGCTGGGCGTGTTCCGAGCGATGTTGTTGATTGGCTCATCGGCAGAAGGAGTATACTACATCTCGCCTCGAGGTAAGGCGAAGGTTGTCCACGGTCATCCAGATTCCATTAAGTTCTGGAAGAAAAAGTATCTGGTGATCCGGAGTGAGGATCCTTGGGCTATCCCTACTCGGTGGAACCATTCTAAGCCGAGCTACGCAGCACCGGGGCTGGGGGACTTGACGGCGGAGGAGTGGAGACTCGTTGAGCGCCTCCGTCTGTCGTATAGCATCAATTGGGGGAAGGTGACGGAGGCCCATCTGGCAAGCGTCGGACTGAGCCCTAGCCCGGCCGTGCCTCGTACGTGGTTGTTTCTTTCCTCACACTCTTCTTGTACTTTCTTGCTCATTTGTTCTTAATGGATCTTTTTACAGAAATGGATGAAGAGTTGATTAAGGCGCTGAGGCTCGCCATGAAGAAGAAGAAGGCCGAGAAGAAGGATGTCGCGGCGAAGACGACCGAGTTGTCCCAGGTGGTCTCCGAGGCCCCCATTCAGCCGAGGATGAAAAGGACTCGGTCGGAGACGGGTGGGGACGCGGTGGTCCAGGGGGGTTCGGATCAGGGTGCGGCCGCCGACCCTGATAAGGGGAAGGGTCCCCTGGTGGATCCCGGACTAGAGGAGAGACTTCGGCGAAGGTGGGTGCCAGATTGGTCGATCCGCGAGGGTGATTGCCTGGTCCGGGGGCGCCAGGCCGTGGAGGTTGCAGATAAGCTGGCGACCCCTCGGGACCGCTCGGATATGAAGTCCCAGACCCTGGACGAGGCGTACGTGCGTCTTGCGCAGGCCACTGTGCTGGTAAGTCAATCGAACCTCCTAGCTTTCGGGTGATGTTGTTTAAGGAAAATTTCTTAGTAGTGTCTGGTTATGGCAGGCGACCGTGCAGGGGGCCCATGTGAGGGGCCTCTACGAGGCGGCGTTGCAGCGAGAGCGAGACCGGGATGACAAGGCCGAGCAGGAGGTGACGGAATTGAAGGGAGAGCTCGAAGGCTCTCGTAAGAAGGAGGCGGAGACGAAGGCGGCTTTTGACAAGGAGAAGGAGGAATGGGCGAAGGCAAGGGCGGCTCAGGAGGAGAGGTCGGAGAAGGAGAAGAAAGAGGTGACTAAGTCGTGTCAGATCCTGGTGATCAACACCCAGGATAGCAGTTATGCGAAGGCCCTCAGCCATGTGAGGCACTTTTATCCGACTATCGACCTGTCCAACTTCGAGTATGATATGGAGATTGAGGGGACACCGAAGACCCCTGGCGGACAAGGGTCAGATGATAAATCGGTTGCCGACCCCCCAACGGATCCGGCTGATATAGAGGTGGGAAAACCAGCTGTATAATTTTTGTCCTTCTTTTTCCTTCTCTCGATTGTATTTGCCTTCCGCGGACTGGCCACCGCATTTTTTGTATGGGGAAACTGAATTTATAAAAAGAGGGTTTTTTGGCTGGCTAAGTGTTCCAACTTCGAAAAATTTCTGAACCTCTTTGCTTATATGTCTTGAGTGGGCTGGTTCTCTTGTAGGTCACGGCTCCCCTTCCTGAGGTGGACCCCCTTCGTTCCGACGTGGCGTGGCTTCGGGGCAAGGTCGAGGCCTTAGAGGCCACTTTGGTTCGGTATCGAAAGAGGGCTCGTGACACTGATGCGGCCTTCCATTATTACAGGAACAAGTCTGAAGCCCTAAGTGAGGAGGCGAGCCGGCTGAGGAGGGCGATGGTGGATCGGGAGCTAGGGGGCGTTGGTCTTGGATACACCATGTCAAGTTCCTCGGTGCAGAGGCCTTCCTCCGAGAAGCTACTTCGCGATGTGATAGTGGAGAAGGAGATGGAGATACACCGCTATAGGACTATGTTGGGTGTTTCGACATCTTCCTCGAGGGGTCGGCGAGCAGAGGGGGCTCCCTCGGCGTTGCCACTGATGGAACGCATTCGATCCGTGGATGCCCAGAGCTCCGTGGCCGGGGTGTCGACGGTGGCAGAACCGAAGGACCGTCATGACGAAGAGAGAGTCCCAAGTCGTTTGGTCGGAGTGATCCCGCCCTTCACCGGGTCCGAGGGGCCCTAAGTCGGCGATCCCCTTTAGTTTGAGATGAGTGGAGTGGTCCTGTAACGGTATTTGCTTGTTTTCTCCGCACAAAAATAAAAGAGTATGAATAAAGCTTTCTTTTCCTTCTTTGCTCTGGCTATCGGGGTGGTGAAGGGCGGTGTAGGCGAGGTCGGGCTCCGCCGATTCATGAGGGATCGACGCGGGGCGACAGGGAGACCTCCGGTCCGGAGTTGGGTCGAACCTGCCGAGGCGTTTGGGGATGAGACCCGAGGGAGAACCCAGATGCCGCCCCCATTGCCCGGTACTGGGTCGGAGTTGCCGAGGTATTTAACTTTTGACAAAAAGAGACTTCTTTTATACCAGACCGGGGGGGGGGGTCACTGAAGCGGCCCTTTACACACGAATGTTTACAAAAGTTTTAATTTACTTAAGCCACGCTAGAACCTAAGCTTGCTCTCCCTGGAATTTCATGAGGTGCTCAGCGTTCCAGGGTCGGCTGATGGGTCGGTCGTTCATATCCGTCAGTCGGTATGTACCAGGGCGTACAGCCTCGACTACGCGGTATGGGCCTTCCCAGTTGGGAGCCAGTTTCCTCTTCTTGGTTGGATCAGAGACAGATAGCTTTCGCAAAACCAGGTCCCCTGCCTGGATGCTGGTGGGGCGGACTTTCTTGTTGTAAAATCTCTCGATCCGTTGCTGATAAATGCTCCTTCGGACCGCGGACTTCTCTCGTACTTCGGCGACGAGGTCCAGGTTAGCCCTCAGGGCGGACGCATTGTCGTCTTCATCGAAGGCTATGATCCGGGGAGAAGGCAATCCGACTTCGACGGGGATGACTGCCTCAGTCCCATAGGTCAGATTGAATGGCGTCTCCCCCGTGGGGATCCTCTGTGTGGTTCGGTGTGCCCATAGTACGCTGGGCAGCTCCTCCACCCATAGCCCTTTGGGGGAATTGTCAAGGCGCTTTTTGAGGCCGTCGAGGATTTGCCTGTTCGCATTCTCCGCTTGGCCGTTAGACTGAGGGTGGCAAATGGCGGAGAAACGCTGCTGGATGCCGATGTCCTGACAGAAAGATTGGAAGTTCTGCCCTTGGAACTGGGTTCCGTTGTCCGTGACGAGGATTCGGGGGATCCCGAATCGACAAATGATGTTCTTCCAAAAGAACTGTTGCACTTGGCGCTCGGTGATGCTGGATAGTGGTTCGGCTTCGATCCACTTGGTGAAGTAGTCGATGGCGACAATCAGGAATTTCTTTTGCCCTACCGCTGGGGGGAAGGGCCCCACAAGGTCCATACCCCACATGGCAAAGGGCGTAGGGCTCGCCAGGGATCGGAGGTTGGCTTGAGGAAGCCTTTTGATGGGGGAGAATCTTTGGCAGGGGCCGCACCTCTTGACTAAGTCTTGTGAGTCTTGGAGCATGGTGGGCCAATAGTACCCTTGATTCAGGGCCTTTCGGGCAAGTGTCCTACTCCCCATGTGGCATCCGCCGATCCCCTCGTGCAGGTCTTTGAGGGCGTAGCTGGCCTCGTCCCTGGCGAGGCAGCGGAGGTAGGGTTTGCCGTCGGCCAAGGTGTACGAGCGTTTGAAGAGGATGTTATCGATCATGACGAACCTTTCAGCTCGGATTCTGATTCGCCTGGCCTCGGCTTTGTCTTCAGGAAGCTCGGCCCGGTTTAAGAATTTTCGGATGGGAGTGGTCCAGTCGTCCGGGCTGGTCCCCTCTTGCACACACATCGCTTCCGGCTCTGGGCTACTGATGCTTGGCTCCAAGAGGACCTCGACGAGCACCGTACGATCGAGGCCTTCGAAGGAAGAAGAGGCAAGTTTGGATAGCGCGTCGGCTTGGGCGTTCTGTTCCCTGGGGACTCTGACAACCGTAGCGTCGTCGAAGAACGCCAAGAGTCGTCGGACCGCCGCCAAATACCTCATCATTCGGTCGTCGCGGGCTTCGTACTCTCCGTTGATTTGATGGATCACGAGCTGAGAGTCGCTAAACGTCCGGATTCGCTTGGCACCGGCTCGGTGGGCGAGGGTCAATCCGGCGATCATGGCCTCGTATTCTGCCTCGTTGTTGGAGGCTGGAAAGTTGAGGCGCAGGGGGTATTGAAGTAGGAATTGGTCGGGGCCACGAAGGATGACGCCCGCCCCACTCCCCGTTTCGCAGGATGAGCCGTCAACAAAGACCTCCCAGGTCGGATCCGATTCTTCTACGTCAGGTTGCTCGGAGACAGTGCATTCAGTTATGAACTCGGCGAGGGCCTGCCCTTTAATGGCTGCCCTGGGATGATAGCTAATGTCGAACTGGCTCAGCTCGATCGACCATTTGACTAATCGGCCAGAGTTTTCGGGCTTGTGGAGGACGGTCTTCAGTGGTTGGTCGGTCAGTACTTGGATGGAGTGGGCCTGGAAGTAAGGTCGGAGTTTTCGGGCTGCCATAACCAGGGCATAGGCCACCTTTTCTATCTTCGCGTATCTCGTCTCGGCCGGGTGCAGCACTTTGCTTACATAGTACAGTGGTTTCTGAACTCCTTCCTCCTTTCGGACGAGGACGGCGCTGAGGGCGTGGTCCGAGGCGGACAGGTAGAGCCAAAGCGGCTCGCCCGGTTCGGGCTTGCTAAGGAGAGGCGGGTTGGCGAGGTACTGTTTCAGCTGTTCGAAGGCTTCTTGTTGATGGGTACCCCACTCGAAGCCCCCTTTCCCGCGCAAGGCTTTGAAGAAGGGGAGAGATTTCTCCCCTGACTTGGAGAGAAAACGGCCGATCGCCGCCAACCGACCCGTGAGCCTCTGAACCTCTTTGACATTCCGGGGCGGGGACATGTTAATGATGGCCTGTATTTTTTCGGGGTTTGCCTCAATGCCGCGCTGGCTGACGATGAATCCTAAGAACTTCCCCGTGGAGACGCCGAAGGCGCATTTAGCCGGGTTGAGCCTCATGTTGTGGCGTCGGAGGACACCGAAGGCTTCCTCGAGGTCGGCGACGTGGTCCGGCCCAGCCCGGCTCTCGACAAGCATGTCGTCGACGTAAACTTCTACGTTGCGGCCGATCAGGTCCTTGAAGACTCTGTTGACGAGTCACTGGTACGTGGCTCCGGCGTTTTTCAGCCCGAAAGGCATGACACGGTAACAATAAAGACCTTGGTCGGTGACGAACGAGGTCTTGGAGATGTCTGGCGGAAACATCCGGATCTGATTGTACCCCGAGAACGCGTCCATGAAGGACAGCAGCTCGTGCCCTGAGGTCGCGTCTATTAAAGCGTCGATGCGCGGGAGGGGGAAAGGATCTTTCGGACACGCTTTGTTAAGGTCCGTGAAGTCAATGCAGATTCGCCAACCCCCTGTTGCTTTCTTCACCATGACGACATTGGCCAACCACTCGGGGTAGGTGACTTCTTGGATGAATCGAGCGGACAAGAGCTTGTCCACTTCTGTTTTTACAATTTGTTGCCTCTCCGCGGCGACTTTGCGCCTCTTTTGGACGATCGGTTTAGAGTCAGGGAGGACGCTCAGTCGGTGCATGATCAAGTCTTCAGAGATTCCGGGCATATCGGAGGGCTTCCAAGCGAAGAGATCAACGTTGCGGCGGACGCAAGCGATGATGCCCGTCTTCAGGTCTTCGGCGAGTGAGCAGCTCACCCGGAACCATTTCGACTCATCCTCGGTGTCGAATAGGACCTCCTCCAGTTCGTCCACGGGCTCGGGGGCGGGGCCGTCTTTCTCGGGTTCGAGTTCAACGGCGCTGAGGGGGAGCACGCCCCCTCCCCTGGTGGTAACACAACATGACCGTGCTGCTTCGACGCTGTCTCGGACGATGCTGACCCCTTGGGGGGGAAATTTGAGTTTCAGATGGTGGGCCGAAGGTATCGCCTGGAGGGAGTTTAGCCCGGGTCGGCCGAGGATGGCGTTGTAGGCCGCCTTGACGTGGATGACCATGAAATCCAAGGACTCGGTCCTCTTGTCAGGGTCCGGTCCAGCGGTGACGTTGAGGGTAATAATTCCCTCCACTACGACCGGGACGCCCGAAAGTTTGAGCAACGTGCATCCTGCTGGTTTGAGTTTCCCTCTGGATAATCTGAGGCTTTCGAAGGTTCTGAGGAAGAGAATATTTACCGGGTTGCCGTTGTCAACAAGGATTCGGCGAACCTCACAATTGGCCATGCGGAGGCTAACGACGAGGGCCTCGCAGTGGGGGAGGTGAACTCCTTCGGGGCCCTCTCCTGAGAAGGAGACTGGCCGCAGTTGTAGCTCAGGAGAGGGGCTGTACTGAATAGCGTTCGTCTCCTGGGTGAAGGTTCTTTGGGAAGTATCGGTTTCTCCCCCCACCGGTCCCCCGTGGATGTAGTGTAGGGTGAATGGCATATCCATGGATACCTCGGATTCGGGATCCTGACCCTGGGTGCGGTTTGGGTTAGGCTTCGGGGTTGGTGATCCCCGATTCCTATCACCTTGCCGACCCCGTGGGCCGTCATCCCTGTGGGTCTTCCTCGGGTGGTTCGGGGCCGAGTTGGAAGCGGCCCTTCCCCAGCTGTGGGTAATCTTGCGGTTGAGGATTACTCTCCGTAGGTCGGGCTGGGCTGTCCAGCCGACGCTCCTTTGGGACTCCCGAGGGGGCTGCTTCCTCCCCAGGTTGGCGGAGGAAGCAGCCCCCTTGCCTTTGGAGGCCATGAGGATTCGGCTGTCGATGGCCTTTGAGGGTCTGGGTCGGATCGGCTTCTGGAGCAGCTGGTTCCCATAGACGGTGCCAACCTGATGCTGTTTATTTCTGAGAAACGTGTGGAAGCACCAGGTGTGAGTTCGGACTCAATTTGTATTGAAGGAGATTGCCGCTCGTCTGCCGACCTTCAGTTGACCTTCTGGGACCTACGATGAGCTCGGAAAGATGTTGGAGGTTGGGCTCGGATCGGAAGGGTCGGATCCGAGGTCTTGTGTACCTGCAGACGGTCCTGAAACATCGGGGTTTGTCCCGGTGGCGGACCCTCCGACGCTCTAGTCAGTCTCTGTGAGAGAGTAGCAATAACTAGGTATATTTAAGTGGCAAAAGATTGATTACCTCAAAAGGTGGGTGTGGGTCTAGTATTTATAGAGAATCCCAACCGGGTTTGGTTCCACTTGGGGGCCGGGTTTGGATCCGAAAGCCCATGGGCCTGACGTGGCAGAAGGCCCAGGGGGTTTAGGGCGGACGTGGCGATACCAGGAGTGGTATAGGGCTGACGTGGCGAAACCCTTGGCGGTATTTGGAGCTGACGTGGCCCATCGTGAGCCTCCTGTGCCTCTGGGGGGAATCGGAGGGCCTAGGCTGCGCCAGGTCATCCTTCTGCCCTGCCAGAGAGGGGGGACGGCCTGTGGGACTGCTCCGGATCGGACTCCGAGGGATACTGAGGCTCGTCAGTACGAGGAGGCCGGCACCGTGAGGGCAAACACGAGGTTCGGCGCCGACCCTGAAGTGGTCCGGAGCCGAACCAGGTTGCCATCTTTACCTTTCTGAGTGGGAATTGTATTGGGCCCTGGTTGGGCCTCAGGCCATTTTTACCCCTGTCACAGTGTGTATATATATATATACATATGGGTAGCCCTTCGGTTGAGAACTAATTTTGGTGAGAACTCCGTAAGAACTCACGGAGTAGCTCCGCCATGAAAAATCCGAACCGGTCATCTCGCTCTACACACCTTAGATAGCATAACATAAAGAAATCAAATAATTTAAAGTTCATTTGCCCATCCATTAAATGGAGTAAAATTTTCAGCCATACAATTTTCCGATGATGTAAATTATGGGCAAATGAACTTCAAATTACTTGATTTCTTTATGTTATGCAATCTAAGGTGTCTAGAGCAAGATGGCCGGTTCAGATTTTTCATGGAGGGTCTACTCCATGAGTTCTCACGGAGTTCTCACTAAATTAGTATATATATATATATATATATATATATATATATATATATATATAGAGAGAGAGAGAGAGAGAGAGAGAGAGAGAGAGAGAGAGAGAATTATATATATATATATATATATATATAGAGAGAATTAAATAAATAAATGAGTTGTTTTTTGGGATTTGAATTTGAGTTTTGGAGGGAAAATTCTGGAAAAAAAAATGTGTTTTGTGATATTAGATCTGGACCTTTTATTTTGGGGGATTGAAGGAGAGCCACTTGATAGCTTTCTTTGTGTTTTGTTATATAGATTTGCTATATTTTTCATTTCATAAGAGCATCCGCAGTGGTTTGCTAAATACTCAAAAATTAGAAATCCATTTAGAAAAGTGACGTGCAGTGGTTCGCTAAAAACTCAAAAATTAGAATAGGAATGTACAGTACTTTGCTAAAGTTAGGAGGCCGGATGGACGATTGCTAAATATAGAAGACGGATTAACATAATCCGTCTGAGCATTGAGACGGAGGAAGATCATCCGTCTCAATTCGATAATTAAAAAAAATTGTTTTAAACGGATGAAGTTGTTCCGTCCATTCTTAATTTTTTATTTTAAAAGCAATAGAAGGATGCCCTTCATCCTTCTTCACACTTTTTTTTACTTTATTTAAAAAAAAAAAAATCAAAAGCAATAGAAGGATGACCTTCATCCTTCTTCACAATTTTTTTTTTAAAAACAAAAGGAATAGACGGATGACCTTCATCCTTCTTCACACTTTTTTTTTTTACTTTATTTATAAAAAAAAAATCAAAAGCAATAGAAGGATGACCTTCATCCTTCTTCACAATTTTTTTTTAAAAACAAAAGGAATAGACGGATGACCTTCATCCTTCTTCACACTTTTGCTTAGTTGCATAATGTGCCGACGGTTGAAGTTGATCCGTCCGGCACTGTTTATAATATTTTTTTTTGCTTAGTTATTAGACGGATGAACAAGATCCGTTTCATACTATGCTTTTTTAAAATTTAGCAATAACGACTGCAGCGACATTCGTTAAAAGCTAAATTTTCATTTCTAAAGTTAGAATAGGTTTAGCAAACCACTGTGGATGCTCTAACAATAGCAAACTAACAAAATTGTCAATTTCATTTTACCAAATTATTTTTCAAACGGCTGTGAATACTCTCACAAATATTGGAGGCCCATATAGGCCAAGATATTGTCGTAGAAAAAGAAAAATCATTAAAAACTATCAAACTTTTTAAAACTAATAAATTTCATAAATCTCTAATATTATAATGGAAGAAGGTCTTAGTGTCATTTGTAAATGTTGTCATTCTACCAACCCGTGCAACATACGAGCATAACTATTATAAAGGAGGTCTAGGTTCAAATCAAAACTACGTCTAAATTTTTATTTTAAAAAACTATATTTATTAAAACATTTTAAAAAACTATATTTATTAAAACGTGCATTAACGTGTAAACTACAAGTAAAAAATTAGTGCAAACAGAAGTTTGAATATCTTAACCACTAGTAAAGATACTTACCACCAGCTAATTATACTGCTTATTCCATTTTTTCTATTTAATATTGTCTATTTTGGTGAAGATATACAATTTGATTAGTATATCTACAGGAATTTGATTTTCCTTTTCTCTACAGGAAGAATTCCATGCATGATATATAAATAATCCATGGAATCATTCCTTGCAATTTTGAAGCCTGCACAGGATGACCCTAAAAATCTGTAAAATCTCCAAATTAAGAGACTGAAAGAGAAAGAAGAAGCAACAAACGATCAAAAAAGCAGCAGCAGCAAAAGAGCAACGAAAGATTTGACATTTGAGTATGGTGACGTGCGCACATGCGTAACACAAAATATGAGGACACTCGACTCATCTTTGTATGCTGGTTGTTACCTTAACTGAGCCTCTTAGAGTTTAATTAATAAAGACATTTTTGCAGGTTTTAGGTTTGTTTGGCCCTAACAATAAACAATACTCCATATAATTAAAAGAATTATTGAATTAACAAATCATCAAACAGGAAGGAAGGAAGGATGAAGGACCACATCAATACATCAGCCTCATTACTTACGTAAGCCCATATGCATCATTTTCTTTTTCCTTTTTAGCTAACCAAAAGCAAACTATAAATTTTTTTTATTTTATGATAGAGATAGAGTTGAATTAAATTAATAGGAAGTCAAAAGTATTTACAGGGATCGATAATTTTACAAGATGTAAAACAAAAGAACAAAAGCCTTCTCAGAGTATGTACATAGATAGACAATATACAGCGAAAGCAAACAAAAAACAACGGTGCTCAATAAAATTCATACAACCAGAACAAAAAAATGGCCAAAGGGACCCTGGACCGGCAGCAAAAAGGCACCCTGGACTAGCACCCAAAACGGATAGCCCTGCGAACACACCAAGGACAGAAAACGCCAGACCCACCACCCAAAGACAGTCTAGGCCGCACCCTAAAGCTTAGACCGGAAGAAATGCCTTGATCAGCAGTGGGGATATCAGAAAGAAACAGAAGGACCAGAGCGACAACCACGAATTGGGCATAAACAAACAGAAAACCCAACCTCTCTAAAGCTTGGATAGCCAACCCCAGAGAATCAGGGACACCAAGGCAGAACCACAATCACAGCCGCACCCGAAACAAGGTAGAAACACAAACACAAAAGCAAACTATAATTTTAAAACATGAAATTTTACATAAATTTTCTCAAATGTTATGGAATTAATTTTTTTATAAGATACTTTTTAAAATATTTGCAGAAAGAGGACAGTTGGCCAAGTATTTGTGCTCATAGAATCAACAACTAAACTCGCCGTTCCAAACGGCGAGTTTAGTTGTTTCATCATCGGCATAGGAAAACATCGTATTTAGTGCTATTTTTAGTTCAAAATTTTCAAAGAAGACTCGATGTTCTCAACGGCGATGACATTTATACTAGACTCGCTGTTGGGGAACAACGAGTTTACTTCAAAATTTTCAAAGAAGACTCGTTGTTCCCATCGACGACATTTACACTAGACTCACTGTTGGGAATAGCGAGTCAAATGCAAAAATAATATCTTTGGATTTTTTTTCGAAAATTCACTAAGTCCAACAGAATATTTCACTCTCTGTAAAATTTCTACATCATCGTTGTTCCCAACAGCGAGTCTAGTGTAAATGTCCTCGTCGTTGGGAAGCGTGAGTCTTTTTTGAAAATTTTGAACTAAACTCGCTGTTCCCAACAGCCAATATTCTTTGAAATTTTCAACTAAACTCGTTGTTTCCAACAGCGAGTCTTCTTTGAAAATTTTCAACTAAAAATCAGCACTAAATACGTTGTTTTTCAATAGCTCATGGACTCAACAATTAAACTCGCCATTGGGAACGGCGAGTTTAGTTGTTGAGTCCATGAGCTCAAATAATTGGCCAACTGTTTTCTTTCTGTAAATATTTTCGAAAAGTGTCTTAAAAAATTTAATTCAATGTTATGAACTTGGTTTTTTTTTTTTTGACAGTCAGTGGTACGACCAAACAATCTGAAGTTTAATTAAGAGAATCATGAAATCTTTTATGTTATTTCAAATAACACTTTTTTTAAACAAATTTATTACACTGAAATCTAAATTTTGAAAATGAAAATAAAGAAAGCCGTACAAATTTATTAGATCATTTTTTTTTCTTTTTAATAAATTTGTTTGCAAGGATTTTCCTTACACATTTACTAGACAAAATTATGTTCAATTCAATTCCCAGCAAAACGAAAGCATATTAATTCAAGTATTCAACTATTGTTAAAGTCAAGAACATACAAGGATGCATGTATCTATTTGCAACTATTTGGTCAAATTCCAGTGTACGTAGATGACCAACAAAAAATAATCCGATAGCTCACTGACAGTGTGCTCCTTTTCCTTAATTAGCGATACAACAAGAAAAGAGCAATGCATAAGGTCATTCTATTATAAATAATAATAAGGGCAAAAGCTAAAGTACTCCCAACGTTTGGTCCGAGTACAAAACGTCCATACAACGTTTGAAAAAGTACAATAAACCCATTCTTTCGTTAACTTAACCATTTCCGTTAAGTTATAATTATTAAATTACTTTTGTACCCTTACCCTTTCATATTTAATATCTTTCTTTCCTTTCTTCATTCTTTTTTTCTTCCTTAATTTTGGACAAATGACAAATGGCTGCGTCCATTGTTTGACCATTTCTTGAAATATGAAGGCAGTATTTTACTTTTGATTGCACACTAAGAATTACTTCCCAAAATGTTTGGCTTAATTCTTGGTTCTTTCTCTACATTTTCCAAGCCAAAAAAACTAAGGAGGTTGCATTAGGTGCCTAAAAAATAGTTGTTTCCCTTTAAAATGAAAGCCAGGATTTGAGATTGTGGCTTGATTGTTGTTATTCAAAATGCAAGTGTAGTTAGGCTATATATTTTAAGGGTGAGTCACGGAGGATGTGAAATTGAATTATGAAATTAAAACAATAAACAATATATGAGTCAAATTCATGAGGTATAAGATGGATTGCAGTAGTATGGTTTGATCATAGATCAACTAACCAGTAATGGAAACATTGCGTCACACTTTGAATTAACATTCTGATCACCCATTTACAACACAGTTTAGTTTATCAAGAAAATTATCTCATTTAAGGAAATAATAATAGCATGTGTGTACTTCATTGTGGATGTCCTGACTCTACATATCCTATTTTTTAGAGCTAAACTATAGAAGTTTTTTTCTGTCATGCACTGATATTTGGAGAAAGGAAAGGAAAGAAAGAGATTTAATATGAAAGGGTAAGGGTACAAAAGTAATTTAATAATTATAACTTAACGGAAATGGATAAGTTAACGGAAGAATGGGTTTATTGTACTTTTTCAAACGTTGTATGGGCATTTTGTACTCGGGCCTAACGGGGGGGGGGGGGGGGGGGGGGGGGGGGGGGGGGGGGGGGTACTTTGGCTTTTACCCTAATAATAATTTAAAAGGGCAACAAGAAGTAAAAGATTTTTCCTTCTGAGCTAATAAAAACCGAACTATAATATGAATAATGTTACACCTACTACTAATCAATTACTTTTTTTTACTATATTAGGTGGTACACTTAGGATTAGCAACCGGGCCGGGCTGACCCGCTTGCCAAAATTCGGCCCGTTAATATACGGTTTGGGTCCGGGTCGAACCTGCAAGTCTAAGCGGGTCGACCCGGGTCATCTAATTTGGGTTTCCAATTCATCGAACCCGGCCCGTCAACCCGGTGAACAGTACCCAACCCTCGGGTTTTGAACCATTTGAGTTCGTCTCGCACGAGTCGACCGTTCGACCCGCGGGTCCAACGGCTATTTTAGTCTCCTCCCCCCCCCTCCCCTATAAATACCTCTTAAACTACTCTAAAAATTTTACACCTTATTCTCTTACGCTCTCTACTACTACTACTCACTTCAATCTCAATTCTTTGAAATTTTGTCAACAAAGAAACTAGCAACATAGAAGCAACAAATTACGATTGTATCGAATTCAACATTCAACTACGTCTACTTTAAGTCTTCAACTCATCCAAGGCTCTAACAAAGAAGCTATCTTTCTTTCTTTATACGAGTCCGGATTTCTACTTCTACTTCTACTTTTATTTTCGCTCTAATTTTATATACGAGTATCCGCGAAGTACGATATCAAAATGTCACAACCCTCTTATTGTTTTGATATTTTTTTTGTAGTGTAAATTTATTATATCATATTTGTTTATTGATTTTTTGATGTTCTCTTTCACAAACCTCCTATTGTTTTCTAGATTTTTTTAAAAAAACTTATCTCGCCTAAATTGTATTTAAATTTTTCACATACACTACCATATCAACATGTCTAGATCACGAGGTAGCGGCTGTATCCAAAGTGGACAAGATTCCACCGGCACTTCTCGTAGGCCTCCTATTATCCCACAAAATGATCCCGCCGAAGAGCACCCTATGACCCAACACACTGGTATACACGATGTGTTTGTAGGAGACATAGACATAGAAGAAGAACAACAAACATAAGCAACCGAAACAATACAACCGGGTAGTAGTAGGAAAACTAAAGGGGAAACTAGTGATTGGCACAAATTTTATGATTATGTTCCCGGCAAAGAAAATCTGGGTGTAGATATAAAAATTTGTAAAACTTGTTCGAAAACATACAAATGGAAGAAGGGTGAGGGGACGGGTACAATAAAATGACACATCCAAAATGTACACAAAGAACTTCTTGTAGATTTGCCCGGCCAACAAAAAATCCACCCTATGACCGGTCTAGTTGATAAGCACTTATGATCCCGAACTTGTTCGTCGGGAAATGGATTGACTAGTAATTATGGAAGAGTTACCATTTTCCTATTCCGGGAGTAAAGACTTAGAAACTTTTAATCAAACCGCATTAAACCCGCATTTTAAAAGAATCCATAGGAAAACTTTGAAGTCTGATTGATTTAAAATGTACAAAGAAATGAAAGAAGTTTTGATTGTCATTTTATGGAGTTTAACTTGTAGAGTTTCTTTAACTTCCGATTGTTGGACAGGTTGCAACAATATTCCAATGGTGGGAATAACTTGTCACTGGATCGACAGTGATTGGATTATTCAAAAAAGGATCATATCACTTGCCGCGTTGCCTTATCCCCCATAGTGGTAATTAGAAATTGGTGATATTTTTCATATTAGTAATAAAATTATGTGTATAAGTTTTAATAATCCATCTAACAACAATGCATCAATTAGTGTATTAAAAACCGCATTAAACCATCCATCTGACAATATTTTTCATGTTAGATGTGCATGTCATATTTTAAATTTATGTGTTCAAGATGCATTAAAAATAGTCAAACCATATATAATTAACATTAGAAATTGTGTACATTTTATTGCATTAAGTGGCTCTATATTTCAAGAATGGAAAGGTTGGTGTAGGCTTAAAAAGGTATATTTTAGAAAATTTCCAAAGAATGTTAAACACCGATGGAACTCTACTTTTGATTTGCTACATGTGGTTACTGAATATAAAGCATGTATAAATGATTTTGTATGGCAAAAAATATTTCAAATTTTGAAATGACACCCCAAGCTTGGTTTTATGCCGAATCTTTGTTAAAAATTTTAGAACCTTTTAAAACCGCAACTTTCAAATTTTCAAAATCTTATGAATCTACTTCTAGTGGTATTTTTATTTCAATAGTTTTTTTTAGGAAAATTTTTATTTCAATAGTTACTATGATGCAAACATTCAAAGAAATGATCGATGATGCTTTTATTGGTCATATTGTGAAACCTGCATACACCATATTTTTGAAGTATTTTAATCATCCTCCTATGTTGTATTGTATTGCTACTGTGACGGATCCTCGTATCAAATTAGAAGGTATGAAGAGTTTGATTGAAATATTTTTTACTTTACTTGGGGAAGATGAATCTGAAATTGATTACGGAACATTTTTAGCTAAATTTGAAGCGACATTAAATAACTTGTATGATTTATATGATAGAAGTTTTTCATCTAGTTGTACTACTACTTTAGTTACTTCTTCTTCTGCTACTTCTACAGGTAAGGATAAGAATAAATTAGATGATGCCACATTTAATTTACTTGCAAAAATTCAATCAAAAAAAGCTAGTACTAATCAACCAAATGAATTACATTGGTATAATCAACATGATTCTGAAAGTTTTACTTCTTCACTAGATATTTTCAATGGTGGAAAGACCATGAATATACTTATAGTATTCTTATATATATGGCTAAATATCTACTAACTCCTCCTGTCTCTACAGTTGCCTCAGAAAGTACATTTCTACAAGTGGCAAGGTTCTAACCGATTACAGGAATCGCTTTAACCCCTAATCGTTGGAGATGCTCGTCTGCATGGAAGATTGAATGAAGGCCGAAGATAAGACTTAAGGAAAAGGATTCGACACGTCTACAAGTGGAAGCAACTCGCCAGAAGAACAACAACAATAACAGTAGCAACCAACATGAAGAATTGAAGACCAACAACAACAACAACAAATTGAAGACCAACAAATTGAAGAAAATTGTATAAAATCTTTGTTTGTTATAAAAAATTAGGATAATTGAAGACAATTGAAATTGTATCGAAGAAAATTTATTGTATAAAACAAATTTGTAGAAAATCTTTATTTAATTATTACAAATTGGAAAACTTGTATAAGTTGAAATCATATTAATAATATATACATTTTTTTTTGCAATTTCACTCTTTGATTCTTATTATTATTATTACATTTTTTATTATTATTAAAATTACATTTTTTTAAGTTTTTAAAAAAAACAAAAATTAGACGGGCCAACTCGCGAGCCAACCCGATCCGACCCGGGTTGGACCCGAATGGGTTCACGAGTTGGGCGGTTCGAGTTTTTGCAATTCCAGCCCGGCCCGGTTGCCACTCAGACCTGACCCAAACCCGCCCTGGTTCAGTTCCAACCCGGACGGGTTCGACCCAACCCGACCTGGTCAACCCGTTTGCCAACCCTAGGTACACTAGTAGTGGAGGTTATTGTAGAGCATGTGATAGAAATATTCAATAGTGATGTTGTTTGTTTTTGGGGATGGCTGCACCAGGTGTGAGTTCTCTCAATTTGTTTAGTGGAAATTGCGGTACTGGCTATACGCTCAACCTTCGGCTGGGGACGACCCATGAGTAATGGGAGTGAGGTGGAGGACGGATGCTCAGCTCGAATTCAGCAGCTCGGCTCGGATCTGCGGGGCTCGGCTCGGTCTCGTGTACCTGCACTCGGCCTAAAAACACTGAGAGAGATCCCGATAGCAGGCCCTCCGACGATCTAGTCAGTTACTGGAAAGCAACAGTAGCTAGAGTTTTTAGAGGGAAAAGATTGATTACCTTTAGAGAGAGGAGAGGGCCTGGTACTTATAGGCAGGTAAACAGGTCTGAGACCTTGCTGGGTCGGGTTTGGACCCATTTGCCCGTGGGCCTGACGTGGCAGAAGCCTATGGGGCTTAGGACTGATCTGATGATCAGGGGTGAGCGGTTTTTTAGGGGATCCGGTGGCCTAGGGGGGCCACATCATCTGACCCATATCAGGACCCCCCCACTCCTGGAGGGCTGGATAACCCAGCTATGTAGGAGTGGTTTTGCCTCTATAGGAAGGGCGGAGTGGTGTGTAGGGCGAAGAACGGGGTCCGTATCTTTCTTGAGAGGCCAACTGGGTAGGATGAAGGGGATCCCTTTTTCAAAGTCACGAGAGGTTTCGAGCACTGAGGGTCGGTAGACGAGCTCCCTTGCTTGTTGGAAAAGCCAGGGGACTTTAGGATCCGAAGGGTAGGAGTTCGCTTTGCCAAATGTCTAGGGTCGGTAGACAAGCCCCCTCGCTTGTTTGGAAAAGCTAGGGGACGTCGAGATCCTAAGGGTAGGAGTTCGCTTTGCCGAGCATCTAGGGTCGGCTCGCGGTGTCATCCGAGCGCCGAGCCTCAAGCTTGTTGGAGAAGCTTTTGTGGCTGTGGTGTCATCCGAGTGCCGAGCCTCAAGCTTGACGGAGAAGCTTTTGAGGCTCACAGTGTCATCCGAGCGCCGAGCCTCAAGCTTATAGGGGAAGCTTTTGGGGCTCGCGGTGTCATCCGAGCGCCGAGCCTCAAGCTTGTTGGAGAAGCTTTTGTGGCTCACGGTATCATCCGAGCGCCGAGCCCCCAAAACTTATTGGAAAAGCTTTTATGGCTCACGGTGTCATCCGAGTGCCGAGCCTCAAGCTTGTAGGGGAAGCTTTTGGGGCTCGCGGTGTCATCCAAGCGTCGAGCCTCAAGCTTGTTGAAGAAGCTTTTGTGGCTCGCGGTGTCATCCGAGCGCCGAGCCCCCAAAACTTGTTGGAAAAGCCTTGGTGGCTTGGCGGTGACATCCGACTACCGAGCCTTAAGCCTGTCGGAGGAGCTTTCGTGGCTCACGGTGTCATCCGAGCGTCGAGCCTCAAGTTTGTTGGGGAAGCTTTTGTGGCTCGCTGTGTCATCCAGTGCCGAGCCTCAAGCTTGTTGGGGAAGCTTTTGTGACTCACGGTGTCATCCGAGCGCCGAGCCTCAAGCTTGTTGGGGAAGCTTTTGTGGCTCGCGGTGTCATCCGAGCACCAAGCCCCCAAAATTTGTTGGAAAACCCTGGGGTAGTACTCGAGTAGTTGGCCACGTATTCCGAGCTGCCGTTCCGGCTGGTAGGGCTGAGGGTAAAGAAGTAATTTTGTGGCCTAGGCTGACATCATAGGCGTAAGAATCGAAGCGCTTTAGATCCTAGTGGCCATTGGATCTTAATGATCAAGATCCAACAGTTAGAGCTTTTTGCGAAAATCGAGGAGTCCCTTCCTCTGTTATAAATCTCAACCCCCCCTCCTTCATTTCCTCACTTTGCGCTTTCTCTCTAAGACAATAGGAATTTCTCTAACAGCCGTTGACGACCAATTTTCAGTGATCTTCCCGTCGGTATACCAGGTTAGTATTTTTGATTCGTAATGTCGCGCTCTCAGTCCGGCTCCGAGGCAAGCTCTTTAGGTCGCTCTGAGGAAGACCGGTCGGCATCGACGTCTTTGTCCCTAGGTGACATCGAAGTGAAGGAGGAGGTTGAGTCGGTCTTGGGATCGGGAGGCGAGGGTGTCTTCGTGTATGACGTGCCCCCTTTACGAGCCCGTAGGCCGGGAGAGGAGTTTGTGGAGGACGGTGAGTACAAGGGAGGAGACCCCGAGGGAGAATAGTTTGTTGAGGGGGAGCACGAGGAAGGAGACCCTGCGGGGGAGGAGTTTGCTGCGGATGACGACTAGGAGGAGCTCGAATAGGGAACCGAGGGAGGCGATGTAGCGCCCCGAATTTCTAATATGAGACTTAGAAAATACGTGGCACTTTCCCAGCGATCCACTTCAATGTAACAATATACATAGACCAAGAACTCAAGTCATTTTATTCCAAATCTTTATTACAATAATCTTTTACAAATGCAGCGGAAATACAAACACCTTAAAACACATTTAACTATTACAACCCTTTCTCTTTACAAAATTACCCAAGGCTCTATTATATCACTCATGAAATCCAAAGCTACCTAAGCATCCAAGCTTCCAACTCTAAGCAGCTACCTGTAACACATGAGGCTAGAGTTGAACCCTAACCCCCAAACTAAAGGGGTCAGCCATAAATGGTGTGAGTGATATAAACAACAAACATAAGTGAACAATAGCATAAATTCTCAAGCAACATGTACTGAACAAAAATACATAAACTGAACATGTAATATGAAACAAGAAACGATAGGCTAGTACATGCGTGAACCAAGTCGAGAAACAATACCAACGATCAAGTATCCATTAATCAATCATTCTCAAAAAATAGTACAGTTTAACTGCACTGTACAGTCGACTGTTTAACGAACCAGTCGACTGTTCTGAACTAACAGTAATTCTCACATTTCAGAATGTGTCCAACTATCAATAAATCTCAATACCACGATGTATGTCCAATCAATCGATCACCAATAATGCCATAGATCGGATACCCATATATCCATCTACAAAAACTAAATATAATATAGATCGAATACATACCCGGTATGCAATCACTAATCGTGACTCTTACACCGACGAACATATTCATCTACAAACAAACTAAAGATAGAATAGATCGAATACATACCCGGTATGCAATCACTAATAGTGACTCTTACACCGACGAATATATTCATCTACAAACAAACTAAAGATAGTATAGATCGAATACATACCCGGTATGCAATCACTAATAGTGACTCTTACACCGACGAACATATTTATCTACAAACAAACTAAAGATAGTATAGATCGAATACATACCCGGTATGCAATCACTAATAGTGACTCTTACACCGACGAATATATTCATCTACAAACAAACTAAAGATAGTATAGATCGAATACATACCCGGTATGCAATCACTAATAGTGACTCTTACACCGACGAATATATTCATCTACAAACAAACTAAAGACTGAAGGAACACTCAAGATTATGAAAACTCATCAAATCCAGTCGACTTATGCGATAGTAAGTCGACTGCCCCGAGAACCAATATCCAAGATTATAACAAGTGCAGTAAGTCGACTCAAGAAAACCATCAGTCGACTTACCCGAGACAATTATCAACAATTCTCAAGAAACATTCCAAGTGCTAACAGTATAAGATGACTTATAAAAACATAAGTTGACTTATCAACAATATAAGATGACTTATAAAGATCATAAGTAGACTTATCAAAACATAAGATGACTTATAAAGATCATAAGTAGACTTATCAAAACATAAGATGACTTATAAAGATCATAAGTAGACTTATCAAAACATAAGATGACTTATAAAGATCATAAGTAGACTTATCAAAACATAAGTCGACTTAAAAGGGGACATAAGTCGACTTATAAGAACATAAGTCGACTTATAAAAACATAAGTCGACTTACCCGAGAGAAATTCTATGATAACTTTGAAAAATAAAATCTAAGTGTACCAGTCGACTGAGAAGGGTCTAAGTCGACTGTCCAGAACGGATTTTCGAGAAAAACTAAAGATACAGCAGCTGGGTCGTACCAGTCGACTGAATAGTAGACCAGTCGACTGTCGGCCTACTGTTTGCATAAGTTAGGTCTGAATACAAAGATCAAAACTGGAGTTTTCTAAAGGTTCTTGTTCATGAAAATAATTCTTAATCATGTAAAATGTCAATCTCGAACACTTCTTCATTGCAGATCCATTATTCAATCATTCAATAACTCAAAACTCAATTCTCTTGTTCTCAAATTCCTAAATCTTACATTAGGGTTTCCTTAATACTTAATTCTTCCACCAATAATAACCAAGATCTGATTATATACACAAGATCCAGATGTTCATACATCTGATCAAACCATACTTGAATCTTAACATGTTTTCGATCAATGAAGAATTTGTTAAACAAGATCTACTAAACATTCGTGGATTTTACATGCATATTACGAATAACAACCATGGCATCGATTTCATATAAGATACGAAAATATCAAACAAAACAGCATACAAACATACACATAAACAAACAAGTCCATATCACTCACCTTTAGATCAAGAAGAATCCACAAAAGCCTTCCTCTTGCTAGATCCAAGAACTTCTTCTTCAGTCACCAAGAGAATAAGAAATATAATAAGATCTGAGTTGTGCAGCGAATGACGGCTGCAAACTCCCTTTATATAGGCCGGGATCAAGTATTAGGGTTTAGGAAATACATTTGCAAAACAATCCCTTCAAAATACAATTACTCGTATATATATATATATATATCTACTCTTGGAAATTCATCTAAAATTCATTTAAATTAGGATTTATATGAAAATATATTTCTAAATCTTAACCAATACTGTTTAAAACGTCCAGGATACCAATTTTGCATTTTAGTCCTTAAAAATGTCAATTTTGCAAATAAGTCCTTCTTTTCTTAAAATTTGCAAATAGTACTAATTAAATTCAGAAAAATCCGGAAAAATACTACATAATTCCAAAATAATAAATAATGATTTTTCATAAGGAAAACTTAATTTTTCAAACATCTCAAAAGTCATTTGCACGTGTTTTGCACGTGTACCAAAGATAAATCTTTTAGAAAATATCAATTAAATCCTAAAAAATCATTTAAATTCATTTTCAAATAATTAAAATAATATTTGAAATACGGGGTTCTACAGGCGATGATCAGGGAGAAGAGGAAGGGGGAGCCGCGAGAGAGGCAGCTGATGGAGAAGAAGATCTTCCACCTCTACCCCCGTTATCGACCCCATCTCCAGAAATGAAGCTTCGCCTCTGTAAGAGGAAGAGGAAGTGGATTCATCCTGAAAGCCCGGGCTCGCCAGACAAATATGGTCCTAAGCCAGGGTTCGAGTTTCCCCCCGTGTCCGCTAAGAATCCAGGGTTAATTCGGATGTACCCTGATGACGTGGAGGGGCTTCTCGCGTTCACCTCATTGCTGCGGGACTCGAGTCGGTCCATGATTAAGATGGACAATGTCTAGTGTGTCTTAAGGGCGGACTATCTGCACATCCTAAGGGCGGCCTTCTTCATTCCGAAGGAGTTCGAACTTCTTATGCCGAACCCTGGAATCCGTCTAACCACAGTTCTGGAGTTGAGCTTCTGCATGTTTTTCGAGGATGCCTTCATCTCGGGGTTAAGGCTGCCACTGCACCCGTTTATGGTGAGGGTTTTGAAGTGGGGGGAGTTGAGCTCGATGCAATATGGTCCCAACTCATGGAAACACCTGGTTTGCTTCATTCTAAAGTACCAGGAGAAAGGGATCAAACCGAGGCTTACGTATTTCCGTGCCATTGTAGGGATGAGCTCGCTCGGAGATGCGGAGGAGATTTTTTACCTCTCGCCACAACCTCACAAGAAGGTGATGCACGGCCATCCAGACTCCATCAAAGGATGGAAGGAGAAGTATTTTATAGTTCGAAGCGAGAAGCCTTGAAAGATTCGAACCTTTTGGAATTTCAGTAAGCCAAACCACAAGCCCCCGAAGCACAGTGAGTTGACAGAGAAAGATTGGGTGGTGGTGGAGAAGATTGTCGAAGGGCACAGCATAGGGTGGCCGCGTGTCATGGAGCTGCACCTGGCCCGAGCCGGACTGAGCCCAGCCGACCCTAGTATGTTTTTGTTTTGAATTTGTTTATCTTTCTGTCTTCGTGTTAACATTTGTTTCTTTTTCTTTCCTTTTGCAGAGATGTCTGCCAAATAGCTGGACAACCGACAGGCCTTGTTGGCCAATAGTCATCAAAAGGAGGGCAGACCAAAAGAAGAAGCCTACCTCGACCGCGGGTTCTAGTAAAGGGCCGACCTCGGTGCCTGTGGAGCCATCCCCGAAGAGGACGAAGAAGCAACACCATTCATCGAAGTCGACGAAGGAACCGGGGGCGAGCTCCGGTAGCAAGAAAACGGCCGAGTTCCTGGAGCAGAGGCTCCCGCCGCTTCACCCCAACTCCGAGCAAATGGTGGGCAAGCAGGGCCTGAGGCCGCACACCCCGAATTGGGGGGCTAAGGCAGGGGATATCCTGCTCGAGGGCCCGGTGGCTATGGAGGTGGTGAAGCATCTCGCCACGGAGCGAGATCGGATGGCTCTGCCAACAGAGACGTCCAAGACGGCCTACATGAGGTGGGCTCAGGCGCAGCTTTCAGTAAGTGTTTGGTATTTGCTTTAAGCATAGAATTTAGGACTTCTTCTAACTTGTTCTTCCTCGGCCAGGTATTGCTTCATGGATATCACTTCCACAAGTACTTGGAGAAGGAGGTCCTCGTCGAGAAGATGAACGCCGAGAAGTACTTCCGCGAGATTACTCGTCTGAAGGACGAGCTGAAGGAGGCCCAGGCAGTCCTCTAGGCTCAGATGGCCTCGCTGGAAGACCATCATGCAAACGAGCTGGCGCATTTTTGGGCTAAGGCACAGGCGGAGGCTGAGAAGGCACAGATCGCCATGGCGGAGATGCAGATCACCATGGCGGACACCCTGATCTTGGCCCAAGACGAGGCCTATGCCAAGGCCAAGGAGCACTTTGTGCAGATCTACCCGGAAGCTCGGGTCGACCACCTCCATTACAACTGGCAGCTTTCCGTGCATCCGCCGATGCCCGGTGGCGATGAGGAGGAGGAGATGGGGGACCCTCATCAAGAGGAGGCCAGGGGCAACCACGTTGACGAAGAGGTGTCGTCCCCCCCTAAAAAGTAGTTTAGGATTTTCCTTCTTTTGACTTTGTATTCACCTTACGCGGACTGGTCACCGCCTTTTGTAATACAAATTTTTTGAATTTATAAAAGAAGATTTTTGGCCGATCCTCTATGACTTGTAGTTTTTTGTCAGTCTCTTTTGTGACCCGTTGTTTTTTCCATCTTCTTGATAGACGCATGAGATCCTCCGCCGACCTTTGTTCTGCCGAGGTCTCCTAGCTCCGAAATGATTTAGGTCCAAGGAGAGTGTGCTGGCTCACCATCATAAGCAGGCTCATGATCGAGAGGCCGCGGTAAATTATTTTATGAACAAGTCTACGGAGCTCAGCCTAGAGGTCGCTCGCCTAAAGAAGACCATAGCCGACCAGGACTGGTGGAGAGTTGAAACGAACTGGTCAACCTCGAATGCTTCCACCGGGCGACCGGCTTCGGATTCCTTACTTCATGTGGCTGTCATAGAGAATGAGTTGGAGATTCAGAGGCTGAAGCTCATGCTAGGCACCGGGCTGCTCGAGGGAGCAAGCCATTCGGTATTGGGTTCTTTTCTGACTTTTTATCTGGAAACAGTGATGCCTGCTGATGCGCAGAGCTCCGTTGCTGGGATGTCCTTACTAGCCAGACAGGTGGAGCATGCGGAGGGTCCCATAAGAAGCACTGAGTTCGAGTTTTAAGTCGAGCGATTTGTAATATCTTCATTGTATTGTGTGGCCGTTTCTGGCACTCCATGAGTAATAAAACTTCAATTTCTTTAACTTTGATAATTTGTCGAGTATGGCAGGCAGGCGCGTTGTTCGAGGCTATCGCCGAATGTGGCCTTGCATGAGGTCGATGCCGAGGCAGAGAGGGTTGTCGGGTTGTGGCTTCGCTCGGGAGCCGAACCGTTACTCATCACAGATAGTATTTAATAAGGGACATTTCGCCTTCCGATAAAAATTAATGGGGACGTTTCGCTTTCCGATAAAATTAATGGAAATGTTTTGCCTTCTGCCGTTTGGACTCCCCGATGCCATAAATGCACCTCTCCGGAGGGCTATATAATTCTCACCACTCATCACTTTTTCACCAAGAAATGCCGGTGACTCACCTGCCACCCACTGGCAATTCGGGGTTTTGGCTCCGAGGGCCATTTACCCTGAGTTGTCAGCGGGTGAGAGGTGGGTCGATCTCGGGGATGAGATTCGAGGTGCCTACCGAAGGCGGGCACCCACAAGTTGGAATTCTTGGCCGAGAGTCCCGGATCGGTGGCTCTCCTGCCATCCTCTGACAATTTGGGATAAACAGCTGTAAGGGCAGTTTACCCCGAGTTGCCAGCGGGTGAGGGATGTGCCGACCAAGGTCCGGGGCTCGGGGCATTTGCCGAAGGTGGGCACCCCGTAAATTGAGTTTTTGGGTGAGAGTCCTGGGTCGATGGCTCCCCTGCCACCCTCGAACAATTCGAGATTTTGACTCTAAGGGCCGGTAACCCCAGTTGTCCACGGGTGAGAGGTGGGTCAACAAAAGGTCTGGGGCTCGAGGCATTTGTCGAAGGCGAGCGCCCTAAATCTTTAATGAAAATTTTTGGGTAGGACGTGGCTGAAGGTCGTCGCCGAGTGTAAAGGTCGTGGAGCTTGAAAAAACCAAGGCCTTGCTCGAGGTCGATGCCGAGCTCCCATACCTGTTTTTGGATAGATAGTATGAGCGTAGCTAGCAGTCATTGCCGAGCACATGGGTCGCAGGACTTGAAAAAGCCGAGGCCCTGCTCGAGGTCGATGCCGAGCCCCCATACCTTAGGAGAAGCTGTCATGAGTGTAGCCGGAGGTCATCACCGAGCGTAAAGGTTGCATGGCTCGAGGTCGCATGGCTTGAAGTTGCGAAAGGTTGCCCTTACGAACTGGGTTCCATTGTCAGTTGCGAGGATACGGGGTACACCGAACCGGCAAATAGTGTTCTTCCAAATAACTTCTGAACCTTGTTCTTAGTAATTGTTGCAAGGAGTTCAGCCTCGATCCAGTTGGAGAAGTAATCTATCGCCACGACTAGGAACTTCAACTGGCCTGGCACTGGAGGGAACGGCCCAAGCAAGTCCATCCCCCATATTGCGAAAGGGATCGGACTAGCCAAAGAGAAGAGCTGGGCTTGTGGTAGACAATGGATCGGAGAAAATCTTTGGCAGGTACCGCATTGGCAGACGTACAATTCGAAGTCAGCAAGTAATGTGGGCCAGAAGTAGCCGTAATTTAAAAGTTTACGGGCGAGGGATCTTGCTCCCAAGTGCGCGCCACACATACCGTCATGGGCCTCCTTCAGTGCATAAAGTGCTTCTTCGGGAGAAACACCTTAGGTAGGGTCTTCCATCGATCTGAGTGTAGGAGCGTTTGTACATGACTCCATCAAGGAGTGTGTACTGCTCGGCTCTGGTCCTGACCCTTCTTGCCTCTCTTGGGTCTGTTGGAAGAACTCCGTCTCTAAGATACTCGAGCAGGGGCTTCATCCAATTCTCCCCAAGGGTGAGTGGCATAGTCTCCATCGGCTCTAAGCTGTCTTCTTCAATACTTGGTCTCAGGAGGACCTCTATCAATACGGTTTGCTCTAAACCCTAAAGGGAGGAGGAGGCGAACCTTGAGAGGGCGTCCGCCTGTGCGTTTTCCTCTCGGGGAACCTGCTGGAGTCGAGAATCTTCAAATAAAGCCAGTAGTCCTTTTATCTTCGCCAGGTACTTGGCCATGCTCTCATCTCTTGCTTCTTACTCCCCAGACACTTGATTCACGATCAACTGCGAATCACTGAAGACATGGATACGCTTGGCCCCTGCTTTGCAGGCCATGCAGAGCCCCGCTATGAGGGCCTCGTATTCGGCTTCGTTATTCGACATGCGAAAGATTATGCAGAGGGTGTATTGCAAAACGAAACCATCTGGGCCGGTCAAGATGACGTCTGCCCCACTTCCGTCGACGCACGAGGACCCATCAACATACACGGTCCAAAGCAGGAGTTCGGCAGCCGACTCGTAAGGGTCGGGAATAGTGCTCTCCACAATGAATTCCGCTAGGGCTTGTGCCTTGATAGTAGTTCATGGTTGGTAGCTGATGTCGTGCTGGCTCAGCTCTATGAACCATTTCATCAAGCGCCCCGACGTCTCGAGCTTGTGGAGAACTTGCCTCAGTGGCTGGTCGGTAAAAACAACCACCGAATGGGACTGAAAATACAGACAAAGTTTCTTCGCCACCATGACCAATGCATATGCCATCTTTTCCACCTTCGGGTAGCGGTGTTCTGCATCCCTAAGGACCTTGCTCACGTAGTAGATGGGGCATTGCATCCTCTCATCCTCTCTTACCAGGACGGCACTAAGGGTCTGCTCCGAAGTTGTTAGGTAGATGTAGAGGGTTTCGCCAGGCTCCGGCTTGCTCAAGAGTGGAGGGTTTACCAAGTAAGCCTTCAGTTGGTCGAAGGACTCTTGCTGTTGTTTCCCCCACTCAAATCCGTTCGCTCCCCTCAGAGCTTTGAAGAACGGAATGCACTTCTCGCCTGACTTGGAGAGAAATCACCCTATAGCGGTGAGGTGTCCCGTAAGCCTCTGTACTTCTTTGACATTAGAGGTAGGGGCCATATTGAGTATGACTTTGATCTTCTCAGGATTGGCTTCTATGCCTTTCTGGCTCACCATGAATCCGAGGAATTTTCTAGACGAGACACCGAAGGCACACTTGCTCGGATTCAACCTCATGTTGTGCCTTCTCAACACCCCGAAGGCTTCCTGAAGGTCAGGACATGTTCCTGCCCTCGGATGCTCTTGACCAACATGTCATTCACATAGACTTCCATGTTACGGCCAATCTGGTCTCGGAATACCTTGTTGACTAGGTGTTGGTATGTGGCTCCCACGATCTTCAGCCTGAATGGCATGACCCGGTAGCAGTACAAGCCTTGGTCAGTAACGAACGAGGTCTTCGGGATGTCGGGGGAAACATCCGGATCTGGTTATACCCTGAGAAGGCATCCATGAAGCTGAGGAGCTTATGGCCGGAGGTCGCATCGATCAGAGCATCAATGCTCGGGAGGGGGAATGGATCCTTTGGGCACGCCTTGTTGAGGTCAGTAAAATAAATACATATCCTCCAACTTTCGTTGGCTTTTTTAACCATCACCATATTGGATAGCCATTCCGGGTAGTTCACCTCCTGGATGAATCAGATGTTCAGGAGCTTCTCGACCTCTTCCTTGATCGCTTGTTGGCGCTTGAGAGCGAACTTACATCGCGTCTGCCGGACGGGCTTTACTCCCGGGGCAATGCTGAGGTGGTGCATCAAGAGCTCCTCTGAGATCCCCGGCATATCCGCCGCGATCCAGGCGAAGAGATCGTGGTTCTCCATTATACATTGGGAGATATCTTTCTTGATGGAGGGGAAAAGAGCCTTGCTGATCTAGAATGTCTTCGTGGCATCTTCCTCTGAGAAGGCCACTTCTTCCAGCTCGTCTACCGGCTCAGAGATGGTCTGGCTACTTTCCCATGGGAGTTCAAGGGCTTCAAGGGAGAGGACCGGGCCTCCCATCGAGGTCATGTAACACTTGCGAGCCGCCTCCTGGCTCCCTCTCACTTCTCCTACTCTTGCGGGGGTGGGGAACTTCATCTTCATGTGATAGGCCGAAGGAATGACCTGGAGTGCGGCCAGACCTGGTCGACCCAGAATAACATTATAGGCGGCTTTCACATCTACCACCATGAAGTCCATCGGCTCTGTGCAAGTGACCGGGATTTTGCCAGTGGTCATATCGAGGGTTATAACTCCTTCGATCATTACTGGCACCCCGGTGAATCCATGAAGAGTGTAGTCAGCGGCCTTGAGCCGATCTCTCGACAGCTGGAGGCCCTTGAACGCCTCCAAGAAAAGAATATTAGCCGAACTACTGTTGTCCACCAAGATCCAGTGTACGTCGAAGTTGGCCATTCGGAGGTTGATGACAAGGGCATCGCAATGACGCGTGCGGACGCCCTCCAAGTCTCTATCGGAGAACGTGACAGGGACCCCAAGACCCTTCGGAGGGGGATGGCTCTGCACGGCGTTCACTTCCCAAACGAAGGCTTTTCGGGAGGAGTTGGAATCTCCCCCATTGGATCTCGGTGTATAAGGTGTAGGATGGCCTCCGTTTTGACATCCGGGGTCTCTGCATGTTGTTCGGTTCTCCTGTTGGTTCTCCTTGGGGGTGGAGGTCGATCGGCTCTATCCCTCCTTACGAACCTAGCGAGCTGCCCTCTCTGAATGAGGGCCTCGATCTCGTCCTTCAGGACCCAACAGTCATCTGTATCGTGCCCGTGGTCCCTGTGAAAGCGGCTCCACTTATCCCGATTTCTTTCTTCCCGGGGATTTTCATCTTGGAATGTGGCGGCAGAATACCCTCGTTCCCAATTTCCATCAAGATGGCAGATACACTCGCGTTGAGCAGAGTAAACTTTTCGAAACAGGGGAGAGGGCGATGTTGACCTCCATTGTCCTTTTGGAGCTTCTTAGCTCCTTCTTCCTCAGTAGTCTTCCGTTTGTTCCCAGAAGATGAACCCTCGAGAATGGGGCGGTTGAGAGCTTCTTCAGCTGGGATATACTTCTCACTCCTGAGAAGGAGCTCTGAGAAGTCCTGATGAGGCATCTTGGCCAGGGATGCCCTGAGATCAGGGTTAATGACATTGGATTGGAAGGCAGCCGAAGCCACTGACTGATCCAGGGAGGCAATAGACCTGGCCTCCTCGGTGAACTGCTTGACGTAATCTCTCAGTCGCTCGCCCTTCTTTTGGCTGAGGAAGAGCAATGAGGTGCTCGTCTTCTCAAAGCGGCGGCTGCTCACGAAGTGGGTGAGGAAGAGTCTTTCAAACTAGTCGAAGGAGAAAATGGAGGCCGGAGCAAGTCTAGAATACCACTCTCGAGCGGGCCCCTTCAGCATGGCTGGGAAGGTTTTGTAGAGAAGGGCATCAGAGGCGTGGTGGATCATCATGAGAGTTTTAAAACTCTCAATGTGATCAGCGGGGTCCGACTCCCCGGTATACGTCTCGAAATACGGGGGTTTGAAGTTCTCTGGGACGGGGGGCTCCATTATAGTTCGAAAGAATGGGGGCCTACTCGGGCGAAGGTTCCTTGCCCGTTGTTCTTCATCTCTATCGAGTTGGCCAAGGCACCTCTCCATCTTGTGGAGACGGCGGTAGACCGAGTTCTCCCTTCGATCATGCCTCGCTGAGCCCCGAGACTCGTCTTCATGTAGAGGAGGGCTGGGGTTGCGGCGGCGATAGCTTTGAGTAGGTCGTGGACTGGTAGAACGACGGCAATGGCTCGGAGCTGGCCGAGGACTGAGAGAGCGGCGACGATGGTTTGGAGTTGGACGAGGACTGGGAGCTCGTTGGTCGTTGTTGAGGGCGACATTGAGTGCCCGTAGGACCGCCTCCTGGAATTGTTGGAACTCCGCCCTTGTTACGGGACCTCCTGTTCCCGATGGGCTCGGGCTGCAGGACGGGCAGCTGGGGTGAGACTTCTTCTTCAGCGATGCTGAGGTGAATCTCTCCGCCTCTTGGGGGAGTTGGACCCTCTGTGAATGTCCGGCAGGGTGAACGGTCTCTCTGATGCTCCCGATAGGGGTTCCCATCACGGGTCCGCCTGTTGTCCAAGCGGATCCGAAGATCTGGTTCGTTCTGCCAGTTGTTGAGAACATCTCGCATATCCTTCGATGTTGGAGGGCTATGGGAGGCCATGGAGTCGGAGGAAGGATTGTGTACGGAGATATGGACCTGGTGAAGGGGTTGCTTCTGGCGACTTCGACGAGAGGGTTCTCCAACAGCCACCTGAGGCCCTCGAGGCTATTGAACAGATTGAGGGATCAGTTATTCGAGCTGTTGGGCCGGTTGGACGGGCGGAGGGAAATCCCCTGGAGGCGGAGGAAGGATGGAAATAGTTCTACGGTTGGAGGCCGCAGACTTCCCTTTTTTCGGAGGCATAGCTAGGAGCGGCTTTTGTTGATGGAATAAGGTCGGATTGCTATTCGGTTTCCCACAGATGGTGCCAATCTGTTGCCGCTAATTTCAGTGTGAGGGCAATCAGATGAATTTGTGAGTTCGAGAGGAATCGAATGGGTCAAACCTGACCACTTCCACCGTTATTGGGCTGGCTTCTAGCTGCTCCCGTTGACCTGCACGAAGTTAGAAACACCAGGGTTGATCCCGGCGATGAACCCTCTGACGCTCTTGTCAGTACTCAGAAAAGAATATGAAAGAGCTTTAGGTAGGCAAAGAGTGATCACCTCGTAACGGTAGGAGGTAGGCGGGTTTTTATAGTCGCCGTGGGGATCTGCTTCGAGATAAGAACCAATCTCTACTCTCCGGTGTGGCTGGATAGAAGTGGTTAGAACCACCTCCTGAGGATAAGGATGGATCAAGACTTCTCCATATCCTCCTGAACTGTCTCTTAATGAGTTGGGATCTGTACCCAGTTGAGCAGATCCGTTCGTGGGTTGTTGGGCCCTAAAGAAGAAACCAAGTTCCCATTTCGGACCCGTTTGTAGGTGAGATTACTGTTTTGCTCCTGTGAACTTTAAGATTTATGTCCAATTTGAACAGTTCTGATTGAATCCTATTTTAGCCATATCAGTTGGCAACCGGGTCAGGCTGACCCGCGACCCGCCCGCGAAAACCCGGCCCGTTAAGATAAGGTTCAGGTCGGGTCGAACCCACGAGTCTAGGCAGGTCAATCCAGGTCATCTAATTTGGGTTTCCAACCCGTCGAACCTGGCCCGTCAACCCTGTGAATAGTGCCCAACCCGCCCACCAACCCACGGGTTTCGAACCGTTCGACCCGTAGGTCCAACGGCAAAAAAAACAGCCAACGGTTATTTTAGCCATTTTTTTTGTTTTTTTTTTGTTTTTTTTTTGTTTTTTTTATTTTTCCCCTATAAATACCCCCTTAAACCACTCTAAAAATTTCACACGTTTTTCTCTTAATCTCTCTACTACTACTACTCAATTTAATCTCAATTCGTTGAAATTTTGCCAACCAAAAAGGCTAGCAACATAGAAGCGATAAATTACGATCGTATCGAATTCAACATTCAACTACGTCTACTTCAACTCCTCCAAGGCTCCAACAAAGAAGTTCTCTTTTTTTCTATATATGAGTCCGGATTTCTACTTCTACTTCTACTTTTATTTTCGCTCTCATTCTATATACGAGTATCTGTGAAGAACGGTATCAAAATTTCACAACTCTCTTATTGTCTTGATATTTTTTTTGTAGTGTAAATTTATTGTATCATATTTGTTTATTGGTTTTTTGATCTTCTCTCTCACAACCCTCCTATTGTTTTCTAGATTTTTTTAAAAAAACTTATCTCTCCTAGATTGTATTTAATTTTTTCACATACACTACTATATCAACATGTCTAGATCACGAAGTAGTGGCCGTAGCCAAAGTGGACAAGATTCCACCGACACTTCTCGTAGGCCTCCTATTGTCCCACAAAATGAGCCCGCCGAAGAGTACCCTATGACCGAACACATTGGTATACACGATGTGTTTGTTGGAGACATAGACATAGAAGAAGAACAACAAACACAAGCAACCGAAACAACACAACCGGGTAGTAGTAGGAAAACTAGAGGGGAAACTAGTGATTGACACAAAATTTATGATTATGTTCCCGACGAAGAAAATCCGGGTGTATGTATAAAAATTTGTAAAACTTGTTCGAAAGCATACAAATGTAAGAAGGGTGAGGGGACATGTACAATAAAATGACACATCCAAAATGTACACAAGGAATTTCTTGTAGACTTACCCGGCCCACAAAAAATCCACCCTAGGACCGGTCTAGTTGATAGCCACCCTTATGATTCCGAACTTGTTTGTCGGAAAATTGCTCGACTAGTAATTAAGGAAGAGTTACCATTTTTATATTCCGAGAGTTGGGACTTAGAAATTTTTAATCAAACCGCCTTAAACCCGCATTTTAAAAGAATCCCTAGGAATACTTTGAGGTCGGATTGTTTTAAAATGTACAACGAAATAAGAGAAATTTTGATTGCCATTTTATGGAGTTTAACTTGTAGAATTTCTTTAACTTCAGATTGTTGGACGGGTTGCAGCAATATTCCAATAAAGGAAATAACTTGTCATTGGATCAACAGTGATTGGATTATTCAAAAAAGGATCATATCACTTGCCGTGTTGCCCTATCCCCATAGTGGTAATGAAATTGCAAATCGTATTTTAAAAATTTGAGATGTTTTTCATATTCGTGATAAAATTATGTGTATAAGTTTTGTCAATGCATCTAACAACAATGCATTAATTAGTATATTAAAAACTGCATTAAACCTTCCATCTGACAATATTTTTTATGTTAGATGTGCATGTCATATTTTAAATTTATATGTTCAAGGTGCATTAAAAATAGTCGAACCATATATAGTTAACATTTGAAATTATGTACATTTTATTGCATTAAGTGGCCTTATATTTCAATAATGGAAAGCTTGGTGTAGACTTAAAAATGTACATTTTAGAAAATTTCCAAAGGATGTTAAACACCAATGGAACTCTATTTTTGATTTGCTACATGTTGTTACTGAATATAAAGCATGTATAAATAGTTTTTATATGGCAAAAAATATACCAGATTTTGAAATGACTCCCCAAGCTTGGTTTTATGCCTAATCTTTGTTAAAAATTTTAGAACCTTTTAAAATCGCAACTTTCAAATTTTCAAAATCTTATGAATCTACTTCTAGTAGCATTTTTATTTCAATAATTACTATGATGCCAACTTTCAAAGAAATGATCGATGATGCTTTTATTGGTCATATTGTGAAACCTGCATACACCAAACTTTTGAAGTATTTTAATCCTCCTCTTATGTTGTATTGTATTTGTAGCGCCCCGAATTTCCAATATGATATCTTAGAAATACGTGGCACAATTCTCAGCATCAACTTCAAATGTAATATTAAACACAGCCAACACCAATAAAATTTTTCAACTTTTATTACATTAATCTTTACATAGCACAGCGGAATACAATACACCTTAAATTACAAATTTCTTTCGTACAACACTTTCTTTTACATATTACATAAATCATTACATCACTTTAACTCAAGCATCTAAATCCCGAGCTACAAGTAACCACCTGTAAAATATGAGGCTAGAGATAACTCTAACCCCCAAAACTAAAGGGGTCAGCCATAAAGGTGTGAGTGACATAAAACAAGAACAAGCAACATAAATAGACATGAAACCTGGAATCATAAACAACACGTACTAGAGACCAGAATAAAAGAAATACGAAATAACAAGGAAACATGAAAACATCAAGTGTAGCTAGACTAAGTGTCAAGTGTAGAAAACAGGAAACCACATGCACGAAACCAAGTCAAGAAAACACAATTCTATATGCTGACTCTCTAATGCGTACTTGTCAGAGTCTATGCATCCCACTCTACATAGGTCCGATGCAAGCCCTTAACGTCTCCACATTGTAGGGTTTAATTCCCCGTTATGCAGCTAATCCTAACACGATGACTACTACGAGATAAAGATAAACTGTGAGTATTAGCTCATGCCCCAATAATTCCGAAGGTCAATCTCTATCCACAGATAATTCCGGAGACTATTTCACTCACACTTGGGAGTCTTCGAGAATACCCCACACCGCAAGCGATGGCATCTCATCACACGAATACCACATGAGCGTCGCCTCGACCCCGATAATTTCGGAGATCAATCCCACACCACAGGTAATTCCGGAGACTATTTCACTCACACCTAGATAATTCCGGGGATTATCTCACACCGCAAGCCATACTGAGGTCCATAACCCATGTTCTCATTCAACATATCACCAATAGTGCCTGTCCTTATCATTTTGGTTATTTAGTTACTTTACGAATTGCCTAGAGTTGGTGTACCCCACCGGACTTAACTCAACAACTGATCAACTAAAATGCCTCAACAGGCCCAAACATAAATATCTAAACTGTCGGTATGCTAAGGTCACACACACCCTCTAGAGACTCACACCCAATATCCAAACAAAACTTCCAACATAAATTGCTCAGTTAACTCACATGAAAACATATGTTCAGTAGAAGATAAAATATAGAATAGTAAGTTATAGATTAAAAACATTTAGAGGATAAATCATTTAAAAGAATATTCAAAGATATAAAGATACATCAGTATCAGTCGACTATAGACAAGCATTAGTCGACTGTCCAGAAAGAAAATTCAATAGCTTTAAGAAAATAATTCTAAGTATAGCAGTCGACTATAAAAGGGTCATAGGTCGACTGTCCAGAACGAAAAATCTGATAATCTTTAAGAAATAGTTCTAAGTATAGCAGTCGACTGTAAAAGGTCGACTGTCCAGAGAAAAATCCAATTCTTAGGGTGACATCAACACGGAGAAGACTCAGTCGACTGTAAAGATGAATCAGTCGACTGTTCCGTGTGATAATTTAAAACTTCAGAAAAATTACAACAGCCAGGCAGCGACGGTCGACTGGAAAGTCACACCGGTCGACTATCGACCTGTAGACTACAGATTTTGGTTGTGCATATTTCATCCGATACGTAGTTTTACTTCATGAAAATGATTTCTACCACATATTTCTTATTTGATCGAGTACAACTTGTAGGATTTATAATAATCCATGAAACTACATCAAACTACTTGAATTTGTAAAAAAATAGCGGTCTGTTAATTTCTTTCAAATAAAACATGAATTGTGCATATAATCAAAATAGAGTTTCCTAAAAAAAATTATTTATTCATTGAAATAGCTTCGTGTTCAGATCCAAACCATACCAATACCGAATTTTCAAAAGATCCCCAATTTAGTTGTGTTCATCAACTTAATCCAATTAATCTCAAATCCAGTTCTCAAGACATGATCTCCTAACTCATCAGTCCTTCTCAACATTTCTTCAATTTCAATCACCATTATGAACTCATAAACATGAACAAATCTAACATTTCTATAGTCAAGTTGTGTTCATCTAAACTCAACGATAATAAAAATTCACATCATCCATATGCAAATCTATCCAAAGATAATTAGGGTTCATAAAAGATCAATTTTCAATTCATCCATCCATTCAATCCATCATGTACATATTCATACTCAAACCCTAATATGCTTTCTAGTAGATGAAATACCATATACAACATTACCAGAATAAAACAAAACAAATTATATCATTCGCATACGACATACACAAAACAAAAAGAAAACAAACATGTCACTCACCTCAAATGAAGAAATCTAACAACAAAAGCCTTTCTTTTGTGAAATCCAAGATCTCCTCCTTAAATCTCCAAGAAATAATAAAATCTTTGTGTTGTGCAGCGAAAGACGGCTGCACTCCACTCTTATATATATATATATATATATATATAGGCCGGAATAGGAGAATTAGGGTTTTAAACACATTTGCAAAATAACCTTTTTAAAGTATAACTTTACATAAATAGATCCCTGTACTTGGAAATTTGATAAAACCAATTAAATTGATATTTAAAAACAAAATAAACACTTTATTTTCCAGCCGGCACTGTTTGAAAAATCCAGAAAAACAGTTTTGCACTTTTATCCCTCAAAATGACAATTTTGCAAAAAGATCATTCTTTTCGTAATATTTGCAAATAGGTCTAATAAATATCAGAAAAATCTAGAAAAATTACAAATAAATTCCAAATAATAAATAATGATTTTCCACAAAATAATTTTGCCTTTTGAACTTCCCTAGAAGATATTTGCACGTGTTTTGCACGTGTAAAAAGATAAATCTTCAGAAAAATATTTATTAAATCTTCAAAAATCACTTTAATTCATTTATAAGTATTTAAAATTATATTTAGAAATACGGGATACTATAGTATTACTACTGTGATGGATCCTCGTATCAAATTAAAATGTACGAAGAGTTTGATTGAATTGTTTTTTAATTTACTTGGGAAAGATGATTCTGAAATTGATTTGGAAACATTTTTAACTAAATTTGAAGTGACAATAAATAACTTGTATGATTTTTATGATAGAAGTTTTTCATCTAGTAGTACTACTACTTTAGTTAGTTCTTCTTCTGCTACTTTTAGCGGTAAGGGTAAGAATAAATTAGATGATGCCACATTTAGTTTACTTGCACAACTTCAATCAAAACAACCTAGGACTAATCAACAAAATGAACTACATTGGTATAATCAACAAGCATCTGAAAGTTTTACTTCTACACTTGATATTTTACAATGGTAGAAAGACCATGAACATACTTAGAGTATTCTTAAATATATGGCTTTAGATCTAGTAACTCCTTATGTCTCTATAGTTGCTTCAGAAAGTACATTTTCTACAAGTGGCAAGATTCTAACCGATTACAGGAATCGCTTGAAGCCCCAATCATTGGAGATGCTCGTCTGCACGGAAGACTGGATGAAGGGCAAAGATAGAACTCAAGGAAAAGGGTTTGATACGTCTACAAGTGGAAGCAACTCGCCGGAAGAACAACAATAACAACAATAGCAACCAACATGAAGAATTGAAGACCAACAACAAAAACAACAAATTGAAAAAAATTGTAAACGTATAAAAAATTGTATAAAATCTTTGTTTGTTATAAAAAAAAAATAGGATAATTGAAGAAAATTGAAATTGTATCGAAGAAATTTGTTATTGTATAAAACAAATTTGTAGAAAATGTTTGTTTCTTATTACAAATTGGGAAACTTGTATAAGTTGAAATCATATTAATAATATATACATTTATTTTTGGCCATTTCGCTCTTTGATTCTTATTATTATTATTACATTTTTTATTATTATTAAAATTACATTTTTTTAAGTTGAAAAAAGGGGCCAACCCGCGACCAGACTCGACCTGACCCGGGTTGGACCCGAATGGTTCGCGGGTTGGGAGGGTCGAGTTTTTGCAATTCCGACTTGGCCCAGCTCGGTTGCCACTCAGACCCGACCCAAATCTAGTATATATACATACTAGATTTGCTCATGGCCATGTGCCTGCGACACGTCTTCAGAATGATACAACATATGAAAAGTCTTGTAAACAATCAATCAATAATTATGTAGCCAAAGTTTGAATAGTATAACAATAATTAGTTTAAATAAAAGTTCATGTTTCCATTAGTATATGGTGAAAAATAATTATAAATTGAGGTATAAAAGTCCATGTTTCCACACACACACACACACACACACACACACACACAGAGAGAGAGAGAAATAATTAAATAAATAAATGAGTTGTTTGGAGGGGGTTTGAATTTGAGTTTTGGGGAAAAACTTTTGGGGGGAAAATGTGTTTTGTGAGGTTAGATCTGGATCTTTAATTTTGGAGGGATTGGAGGAGAGCCACTTGATAACTTTCTCTGTGTTATATATATATATATATATATATATATATATATATATATATATATATATATATATATATATATATATATATATATATATAAAGAGAGAGAAAGAGAAATAATTAAATAAATAAATGAGTTTTTTTTGGGGGGGGGGGGGGGGGGGGTGGATTTGAATTTGAGTTTGGGGGGGGGGGGGAATATGTTTTGTGAGGTTAGATCTGGGCCTTTGATTTTGGGGAATTGAAGGAGAACCACTTGATAGCTTTCTCCATTTGATAGCTTTCTTTGTGTTATATATATATATATATATATATATATATATATATATATATATATATATATATATTTGAAATTACGGGGTGTTACATACACCCCCCCCCCTTTAGAAATCAGCATCTTCGCCGAGTACGAGGCATGCAATCTAGTGCAGGATCTCCTTTCTAGCCGATGTGGAGCGGGAGTACCGTGATTCAGCTAATTCCGGGCCAGCGTACTGACCACAGCTCCCTTTCAGGCATACATCTCGCCGATGTGGATAGGGTACCCTGATTTAGCTAATTCCGGGCCAGCGTACTGACCACAGCTCCCTCTCAGGCATACACCGTACCCACTCTGATACCATTTGTAATGCCCCACCTCAATGCTCCGACAATTTATTAATTTATTAGTACAACTGCCCACCACAGGCTGCCTCTCAAAATGTGGTTAACCAATTAGGTGACTCTTAATCATAGGCAATTATATTTATTATTATTTAATCTTGTTAAACTCCCGATATGGGATCAAATCAACTCACCCCGCTGTTCTCTCTCTTGCGGTTGCTGACGTTAGGCCCCCTTGGGCCCACACGCCAGCCCACGTGTTACCCATGTTCCCGTTAGTATGTATTTTTTTTTTAAGTATTTCTCCGTATTTTAAATTCTTAATATCTTGTAACTAATTTCTTAATTGATTATATTATACAACTATTTTATAAAACCCAATTGTTCTTATAAGCCCAACTTCTTATTTTATTTTATTATTTATTAATCCGAGCCAAATTTTTATTATAAGTCCAACAATTTAATTATTCACTGTTTTAATATTTAAATGATTTGAAACTCAAGCCAATTGTTTAAATTAAGCCCAATGGTCTAATTATTTAGTATGAGCCCAATTCTATATTTAAATTATTAAATTGTTTTGAGCCCAACCCAAGCCCATCTCTTATTAAATCTCAAACCCAAACTCATTAACCCAATTTCTCTTTAATCTATATTGACCAGATCAATTCTACTCCACATTCAAATCCCCAAAATCTCTCCTTACCACTCCCCACATCCTGTAACCCCTAAAAAATCTAAAAATTTGAATCCCAAGTTTTCAGCCCTATAATATCTCCTCATCTATATGGCTGTTATAACAATTTTAATTACCTTTAATTCTCCTCCACACAATCAGCTATTTGAATCCCGTAACCCCTCCTTCCTATGATCTCTCTACTCTTTATTATTATATTAATTTTTTTATACATTTATTATAATACAACCTCTCTCTCTCCCCGTTATTATCTCTCCCCCTCTCGTTTTCCCCACAAAAAACTCGAACAAACAAAACAGAACACCTACCCATCCCCTTCCTTCAACCTCCCGCTCACTTCCTCTCTCTGTTTCGTCTTCAACCAAAACCGAACTGAACCCACTCCATCTTCGCCACCAACCGCCTCGCCAACACCCCCTCCGCTTCGTCTTCAACCTCCAACTCCTCCAAACCGCACCGCCCGTCGACTTCCTCCATCTCCTCGCGAGCACTTCCCGCTCGCACCGTACCCCCGACCTCGAAGTACCTCCACCTCCATTGCCTTCCTCCTTTGTCGACTATCGCCTGCTCCTCCGCCCTCCCATTCGCCGTCGTCTTCACCCCTACCTCCCGAGCGTCGCCATTTTCGCCGAAACCCACCATAGAACCCAACACCATCACCTCAAGCCTCCCTCCGTCGAAATCGTCGTTCCCTCTTGTAACCCCTATTTTCATTAATACGTATTTTCAAAATATTTTGTTTTCCGTATTTAAATCTTCAGTATTTTATAACTATTTTATTTTTTCTTAATTAATTTTATCATTTAAAGTGTATGAGCCCAATTGTTTAAACTAATTATTTTAAGCCAAGTTGTATTTTGATTTTATTATGAAACCAAATTGTTTATTCTAAAGTCCAAATTTGTATTTGATTTTATTAAATTAATCCAAAGCCCAGTTATTTAATTATTATTTAAAGCCCAATTCTATATTTTGATTTTTATTATTTTATTAAATTAAATCTGAGCTCAGAAATTTAGCCCAACTAGCCAAATGTTTTATTTAACCATTTTGAAACTATTTTAAAGCCCAAGCCCATCCAATAATCCAGAACCCATATATTTGTGCAGACCCTCACCCATATACAATTTATTTTCTCCCCCGACTTTCTGTCCCGTACTCCAACTCCCCACATCTCCTTAATACCCGTACTGCACTTCCCCCACACTCCTCCTAACTACCCCACCTTCTACTCCCACTACATTATTATTATATTATTATTTAAACTTCCCTATCTTCCATACCCTCTCTCTCCCATCTCCTTCTCCTGTATACTCCCCCCCCTTCTGTTTCGAAAAGCAAAAACAGAAACCAAACAACTGAACCCACTCTCCTTCTCCTTCCTCCATTACTCCGCTCGACATCCCCGAACCCCCTCGTCACCAACTTCGACCTCGACAGCTCCATCTCCTCCGTCAAGCGGCTCTCTCCCGCTCGACCCCATCTTCCTCGCCATCGAAGCTCCTCCTCGACAATCGACAGCTTCGACCACTCCTACTGTCGCTTTCCCTGTTCGAGCTCGCCATTGCCACCCTGAGCCTTCCCCTCGCCTTCCCCATCGCCTGTTCCCATCACCTGTAACACCTCGGATTTTAAAATACCTAAAATTCTTCGTTTTTATATTTTGTAGGGGTGAGAATTATTTTTAAGCTATATTTTATTATTATTATTTTTATATTGATATCGGTATAGATATTTGTGGTTGATTGGTGTTATTGATATATTGGGGGCTACGAGTTGAGATTTTATGTGAATAATTATTGTTCATTTATTTTATTATTTTGAAGGATTATTATGAAGTGGTTTTAATATATTTTGTTGGATTGGTATAGGTGATATATTGAAGTTATGAGTCGGATTTTGTGTAAAGAAATATTGTTTACCTTATTTCATAATTTTAGATAATTGTTATGTGATATTTAATGTATTTTGCATTATTAATGTTATTAAAAGTATAAAGTTGGGGCTTATTTGAAATGTCTAGAGATCTGGGGGCCTATATGCAAATATCCCTTTATAAAAATATATTTTATAAAATTTTATCAAATTCCCCCCCCCCCCCCCCTCTTCTCTCCTCCTTCCTTCTCCCTTCTTTCTTTCTTTTCCGATCTGATCGAAGCCAGAAGAGGGCCGAAACCCACTTTCGGCCTCTCTCCCTCTCTCCTCAAATCTACCCAAAAACCTTATCATTTTCGAATTTATTTGGGGCGATGACTAAGTGAGGGATGCTCTACCTAGTGGTGGAGTCAATTTGGAGAAACAACCACCGAAAGGTATATCTCTTTTTATTTTATTGTATAAAATTTAGTTGGATTAATTTTATGGAGTATGATTATTATGGTAGAGAGATTTAGAGATGTTGGAAGTGGTAGATTTGGGGAATTAGTGGATTGTTAGATAAATTACAAGTTGTTAGTAAATTAGGGTTTTGGGTTTGTATAAGAGATTATATAGAACATGTTAGAAGTTAGGATTGGTGTATATCATGGTGAAATCATGAAGTTCTAATTTTGGCCTAAAGCCAAATTTTAGAATATGTGAAGTGGAGTAAGAAACTTGCTTCTAGCAAGTTTAGAAAATGTATGAGAGGTTGTGGGGTGGTGAGAGAGTATTAATATGAATTTAGAAGGGATTTTGTAGACTTAGAACTTAATGGAAACGATGGAGAATGAAAGTATAAATTTTGTGCACGCCGGGTATTCGGTGAAATGCCCGAGCGATATAGAGGTGAGAATTTGATGAATTCGGAGGTGTAGATGAGACTCATTATCGGTGTTAACCCTAATTTGAGATATTAGGACAAAGGGATTGAAGAAATTAGGAAATAGGAAATTTTCCTATTAGAAAGCCTCCGATCAATATGTGAGTTCTTGCATCGGGGTTCGAATTTGAAATTCGTCGATGTAGCTCGCCTACGTATGTTATTTGTGACATGTGGGTGAAGACGGATTTGAATTTGGAGATCCATAGGTCGAGTTTTGAGTTTCATGCTAATCGATCCTATAATTTCCTATTTAGGTGGAAAAAGTCGAACTTCGACTGGCTATAGGACGGACGTGGGACATCGTTTGCTCGATCCGTCAGGTGAGTATGTTGTGTTTATAAATATTTTATATTGTGGCCGAATTTTGTGGCCTTTTGATATGTTTTGTGAGAGTTATGCTGATGTAAAACCAACCCTAAAATAGAGAATTTTCCAAGAATTTTAATGGGTTAATTTTACCAACATGAAAGTGCGGACTTAGATTGGATATTTTAACAGTTAACAGGTTCGATGGGTTTTCAAGAATTGAATCAAATGCTAACAATCCCAATTAATAATTCAACCTTAATCAATGAGTAAATCCCTATGTGTTTTAGCAAGTAAAAAGTGCAATACCGATTCGTACTCTAATCTAGCATGTGGATCACTCAATCTCAGTATTTTGTGGTCGACAGGCAAATCAGATAATATGCTAGATAATATGGCAGTAAAACACAAATACTTAATAATGGAAAGATTATACCGAGTATGAAGAACAACTGCAACAATCGAAGCGGCTCCTGTTGGAAGAACAGGTCGTGGATCTGGCTGTGCTGTTCTGACTGAACGAGGAAGGAGTAGGTGAGTCGGCTGGGGCGCGCTGCCGTTGAAGGACAGGGCTGACTGGGTGGTCGTCTGCTGGTGCTCGGGAAGAGTCGGCGACTGGGGCGTGGTCGTCTGGTGGTCGAGTGGTGCTGCAGGGCGTCGCGACTGGGAGCACGGCGCTGGTGTCACTGCTATGGAGTTGCGACAGGTAGCACAGGGGAAGGTTGCGGGCACAGGCGTGGCGTGTGCGGCGACCGGTCGAGGCGAGGAGGTAGGAGGTCGGGAGTTTGCAGATGGCGAGGAGTTCGGGGTGAGTAGCAGGAGGAGGTCGACGTGGAGGACGGGGATGACGATGGAGGGAGATGGCTTGGAGGTCGGGGAAACAGGACGGGGCGCACACAGGAGGATGGGGAAGAGAGGAGATCGGGAGGTAGTGTTTTGGAGGTAGGGCGGCTGGGGTTTGGGTTTCGGAGCAGTGGGTTGAGGAAGACGAAGGGAATAGGGGGCGGCTGGTAGTATAGGATTAGGGTTTTTTTTGTATTTGGGGATTTAGGGAAATTTGTGGAGATTTTTAATTGGGGATAAATTTTAGAACTAATCACTAATTCTAAAACTAGATTAGGATTTATCACAAACCCTAATTTGATCTCAATTGTATCACACAAATGAGAGAAAATGAAGAGCAAAACTCAACACAGGTTTTTTTTAATCAATAATGGCATGCTTTCTCATTAATCTCAAGGCCTTTAAATAGGCTCAAATACATCTTGAAACACATCTCCAAAATATTCTCAAAATCTAAAAAATTACAAAAAGATTAGATATGGCTATAATTGCCAGAAATAAAAAATGGTAATAAAATAAAAATCCTAAACTGGAAAGATGTCCTCATCATATGCCAAAAGTAAATTTTTATTGAAAATACGGATTTTAAGGATCCAAAATGGGTTTTTGAGAGACGTGGTGAAAGTGACTATTTTAAGTATATAAAATCTATAGTATGGGTTATTGTGATGTGTTGACGTATATAAACTAATTATATTAGATTGTTTATGCATATTTTTATCCAATGCATATTTTGTGCATGTTATGGGGCATATAGGCCCTTATAGGCAATTATGATTACATGGGGCATGGTGTATGAGCTAGTATGCTATAATTAGATATTATAAGATTTAATTAGAGGAAATAAGTGATTTTGGCCCCTTTGTCTGGGACACCCGCATGTGTGGGGTATATTTGTAATATATATATAGATGATTATGACGTGTGATGCAATAGTGGATGAAATTAATAATTGGATACATGTTTACATTTTAATTATGTTCGAAGTGAAATAATGGGCAATAATATGATATTATTCTGTGATGATTTATATATTTTGATACGCTTACGATACAGACTAACGTCTTATAATTCTTTTATTTATGATATAACTTGGTGTATGTTTATGGGTGATTTAATGAAGTAGTAAATAGCATAGTATTTATAATGGGTGATGTTATGGCAAAATAAATAACATGGTGCATTCATGACATGCGATAATATGACATGATGGTTTATGTGTTAAATGACTTGGTGTGTATATATGTGATATACTGAGATGATAATTATATCGTGGACATCAGATGTGCATCAAATGCAAGATAAAAGGTGAGATGGTAAGTGTTAATAAAATGTGTTTTTATTCACATGATTAAAGTCAAGAATGTGGCAATTGTGCAAATAAAAGCTGTGATGCTTTGTGTTTATTTAATAAGATGAAAAGATGATATAACAAATGGTTTTGTTGACCAGTACCTACAACAATCCTGGGGGTTTGGGCTAGACCTCCTAATGCCCAAGGACCGGCTTGGGAATAGTGGACCCAAACTATGTTTGGGGTAAGTGGATTTTATCGCCCAAGCTATCGGCTTGAGGCCCGGTTTTCCCTCGATGACAATTGTCGCGAGGAAGCACCCTAGTGGGACTAGTGGTGAGTGTTTACCTCGCTAGCTTCGGCTGGGAGGAAGTACCCTAGTGGGACTAGGGGATTGTGGTTTTTCTCTCGATGACAGATGTCGCGAGGAAGCACCCTAGTGGGACTAGTGGTGAGTGTTTACCTCGCTGGCTTCGGCTGGGAGGAAGTACCCTAGTGGGACTAAAGGATTGTGGTTTTTCCCTCGATGACAGATGTCGCGAGGAGGCACCCTAGTGGGACTAGGAGTGCTGTGTTCCCTCGCTAGTTCGGCTAGGAGGAAGACGTAGCCTTGGACGAGTAAGACTCTGGGAGAGCATCGGACCGCGTGTTTACTGGGCTGTCGGCTTTCAGTATGTTGGGATACTGTGGCTCACTGGTCGACAAACTAATAAATAAATAAGTATTAATAATAAATGTGATAGTAATGAAAGTGGAAAGTGGAATGTGAATTGTGTATGGGAAAGAAAGTGGATAGTGAAAGGTGAATTGCGAATGTGAAAGAAAGTGGTTGTGGATGAAATGCATTATGTGGTTAATTTAAAATGAAAAGAGTAAAAGAGAGACGTGTGTTAATATGAATAGTATGTAGTAATTGTGAAATGAGAATGATTATTATAGTAAAATACATGATGATTTGAGTGGATACATCTTGGAATTGTGTCAAGGAACTACTCGCCCGCTATTTCTGGGGAAATGGTGGGAACTACCTGCCTTGTTATGATTCGCAGGTGAGTGGCATGATATTGGTAATGAATAATGGAAATGAAAAAGAAAGTAATTGACTGCAGCACGGTGGGACCGTTGACTGCTATACGGTGGGACCGTATATCTTTATCGTCACGGCTGTTGACTGAGGTGAATTCATAACCAAGCGAGTATAAATTGATAAGAATGAAAATGTAATAAATGGTAACTTGAGATATAAGTAAAAATGAAAGTAAGTTTAATTCTCAGTAAGATTGAGTAGTAACTAAGTGATAAAATGAGATGTGAATGAGCTATAAAACATGCTTTTGATGCAATGTGAATAAGCGTTCTAATTAATGAGGTGTTAATGATGTGATGAAAGGTGAGTAAATCGCATGGGCAATGAGATGTGGTAATTATGTCATAAGATATATATGAAGGAAGGTGGTATTATGAGAATAGATGCATATGTTTATGATGTGTTACTTTTTATAACATAATAAAATAAATACTTGTATTATGAGATTGGGTATGAAAATGGTTATTAAAGAAAGTATGTTGTGATATGAGTTGGTGTACCTTGGAAGTGTGTCGGGGAACTACTCGCCTGCTATTTCCGTGGAAATGGTGGGAACTACCTGCCTCGGCACAACTTCCAGGATGAATGTGTGTGATGATGACATAATATAAGTAAGCGAAACACATGGCTAAATAGAGTTGGAGAAATGATGTAATAACATCATGTAGATATATTAATATAAATAGTGAAATGCTGATATGACGATAAGTGTGGAAAGATGAATATTCGTATTATGCGAATGTAAGATAAGTATATATATATATATACGAGGTTGATGTGAAGTGTATTATGAAATGTGGGAAGTTATGGATAATTAAATAACTGAATGCAGGATTGGCAAAGTATTTGATATATCAATGTATTGACGATGTTGTTGTGTTCAGGATTCAGGTTGCATTATCTTAATTTGGTATTCGTAAGTTTAAATTATTTTCCTTATACTATTTTAATTTGTCATTAGATTAATAACTATACTCACACCAGAAATGGCTAACCCCTTAGTGTTTGGGGGGTTAGGGGAGTCTGAGGACTACCCTAGATCCCCCACTGTTGCAGGTTCTCATCAGTGCAGAGGTGAGGTGTGGATTGATAGAATAAATTTTTATTTTAAAAATTTGTACTATTTAGTTATAGGAATAGTAAAATTTATGGTTTAAATTGTATTATGGATGTATAAGCATGTATATGATGATGATGAGTATAGTGTGGGGTGGTGTGGTATGTTTGTGACCCGTACCCATCTCATTGTGGAGTACCGGGCTCTGCGGTAGGTTTTACAAGGATTTTTCTAAAAATTTACTTCGTTTTTCAAAGAAATTTATAGTTTTTAATTGATATTTAATAATCCGTTATGAGTTTGGCCCCCAGAGCATTATATTATATTGCCTGTATGTTTCTGCTCATTTTGGCCTGGGGAGTCCGTGAATTGATTGGGCGAATTGTGAGCTACGGAATTTTGAGCCCGTAAGCTTTTTGTGTTTCGGGGAAAAATTTACAGGGGAGACTTTGCCAAAATTTTCCCTGAAATATAACTTTCTTAGTTTATGATTAAAGTGGTATAGAAATTGATAGAATTGAATTTGGAGGTTTGGAGAAAAAAAAAATTTTGGGGTGTTACATCACCGCAGAGCCCCGACGTCGTGAGCGCTCACCACTTTGCCGCGTCATCTTCAACCTCGAAACTCCGAATCATCTCGTCGAGCTCCTCGCCGTCAAGTCGCGACTCCACCATTGCCGTTCGCAGCTTCCCTGCGTCGCATCCACCCTGTTTCCCCCCGTCAGCCGCTTCCGCAAGTCGTCTTCCCCCTCCGAACCCATCGAGCTTCACTCGTGAGCCCGTCGGCGCCGTTCGAGCTCCCTCCGCTATTGCGCCGTCTCCCCCCCCCCCCCCCCCCCGCACCTCTCCGTTAGCCAGTGTCGAAGCCGCCCAGTCTGTCGTCTTCCTCCCCTGTGCCGCACCATTGCCGCCTGAGCCGCCCCCCATTCGCGCCGCCGCCTGCGCTCTCCAGTCGTCCGCTCCCCCGCAAGCCATCGCCCAGTCGCTCACCGTAGTCGCAACCGCCCCATCGCCGCTCCCATTTTTTTCCCCATCGCCCCCCTCTCTCTCTCTCTCTCTCCCCGTGTGTTGTAGGAAGCGAAAAAAAAAATTTTGAAGAAGGAAAGAATTGGAGTCAGTGTATTGCTATTTGATGCTTGGTTGTATTGGGAATTGTGTAGGGTGTTGCTCTTTGGTGTTGGGTGCTTTGCTGTTTGGAGTTGTGGGGACCCTGGTTGGTGTTTGTGAAGTGAGTTGGGGATTGTTATTACTGTTGGGTTTTGGTGTATTGGAGTTGGTGTTATTGTTGTTTATTATTGGGTGGTGAGTCCCTGTTTGGGATTGTTGTCCAAGAGTTGTTTGGAGTTTGTGTTTGGGGGTATTTGCTGCCTTGGAGTTGTTGTAGTGGGATTTGTTGGTGTTGGGGTTGGTGATTGGATAGTTGTATTAGAGTTGGTGTTTGTGAAGTGAAGTTGGGGTTATTGGTTTGCTCTTTGGTGTTGTGTTGGAATCTTACTGTAGTGGAGTTGGGTGTTTACTGTCTTGAAGTTGTGAAGGAATTGTTACTGTTCGGGAGAAAGGAGTTTTCACTTGATTGCTCTTTGGAGTTACTATTTGGAGCTTGCTATTTTTGGAAGATTGCTGACTTTGGCGTGGCTGCCACAAATATTTTGCATATATTCTGCTGCCCGGGATACTGATCCCGTTATTCTGTCCTTAATTTCATCGTCGTCGACTGAAAGGCAAGTGTCTCTTGTACAATTTTATTGTTCTAGTACAAGCCCTTGTAAAAATACCGCAAGTATATTATTTTTGACTCCAATTCGCATTCATAAGTCGAATTGATACCGTTTTCATACCTAACCCGTCGATCTGTATTCACATGTGACCGTGAATACTTTGTTCTCGTATACATGACACGAACACAAAAATTAATACACACATATATGCTCCTATAATTATACATGATGTTGTGCATGAATTGCTTGTTATTAGGTTGCATGTTGTTATAATATATTATATTCTTGATTAAGTGTTATACATGTCATTAGTCGCATCACATGTTCTATAAGCCCTGAAATATGTTTCCTGCCTCGTATAAGTCTTGATACTTGATCTTGCCATGTTACCCGTCCTTGTTGTTGCATGTAGTTTTGTTCATGTTTAATTGTAATTAAAAAGATAACAAGCCAGGGTATAAAGGGAAAAGATTTAGTAGTGGGCAATATAGAAGAGCGTACTCGGACGGGGGCTCGTGGTTCCCCGACGCAAATTTGCAAGTTGCAAATTGTAAATTTGCAAACTTTATGTTCTATGTTTCACGCTACGTTACACTATGTCCACATTGCATGTATCTTGATACAAGATATACTTGACTTGACATGACATGATATGTTTCCCGAGTACGTGACCTATAGAATCCACCACTAGTCTAAACGTTCACTTGATTGTGGATAGCAACCATGTGGTATGGGACGCATGAAGTGCTACCTAGTTAGGTTAATAAAAGACATGACATGACACGTACACTTGCATGATCCGTTTACATGTTACATGGTTATGATGACTTGTTTACTTGTATACATGTTACTCGTTTATGTTGACACGTTTACTTGCTTACTCGTTTACATGTTACATGTTACTATGGGTTATTTAATTGTTCACATGCACGTTATTTGTTCCATGAGGTCTTATTCTTGATTCTGTCACATGTTGTATTTGTTCTATTATGTCATTCTTGATTCTCTGTTCTTTCTTGCTTTTGTTTCTTTCTATTTTTTGTCCCGTAGCTTGTACCACTTGCGGCCTATGACTTGCATTAACGGGTACCACTTGTTTCTTCCTTGTAATAATATACTTGCAGGCCCAGATGGAGAACTACCCGAAGGTGTTGCCAAGCAGAGATTCTAGTCTTGTTTAATTTCATGTTATTTTAGTTTATGTTTTATTCATGTAATCTTTGTTGTAATTCGGGCGTGTTTGACCCGTAACTATATTTCTTTTCAGTTGTTGGTTATGTTCATGTAATATATCATGTACTTTGTTATCCTGTTGTGGTTTTTATATGCTTTCGTGGTTGAAATTGTTATCTTGTTGTTGAGTTAAATTTACAGCTTATGAATGATGTATCTGCATCATTCGCTGGGCCTCAGTTACGTGCCTGTGTTCCTGTATTTTGGGAAGCGGGGCGTGACACCTCTCCTCCTCGTCGTGCTCGACACACCATCAAGCCGCCTCTTCACCTCCCCGGAGCTCCGCAACCCATCGGAGTGCCGCCCATGCCCTGCCATCCGCCGTCATCATCCCTTGTCGTCGTCTCTCTGTTTCCAACTAAAACAGAGCAATCGCTCGTGCTCGCCGTTGCACTCGCTACTGTGTCGCTTCCCGACCACAGCGCTGCTGTCCCACCTCACCGTGGTGCCGCAATCGCGCCGTCGCCCATTGCCTCCCTCGCCCTTGTCGCCGCAGTCGCCAATCGCCGTTTTCCTTTCTCGCGCTCCCTCCTTCTCTGTCGAAGCGAAGAAGAAAGAACGGGAGTGGAAGAAGTGTTTGTTGTTTGATGTTTTGGAAGTTGGGATTTGTCGATTTGGTGTTTGCTATTTTAAAGAAGGAGAAATTGTTGTTTGGAGTTGTGAGAAGGGGATCCGGTGTGGGTGTTCGCTGTTTTGTGTGGGAGTTTGGAGTATCTGCTGAGTTGCTGGGATTACTTTGTTTGTTGGTTGTTTCTTTGCCGCTCTTTGCACGTATTTCGCACGTGATTTTGGGAGTTCGCTGGTTATTCACTTTTTGAATCGTCAAATCAGGCAAGTATCTCTTGTACAAATTCGTTTGTTCTAGTACAAGCTTTTTTGCATAAATATCGCAAGTATATTCTTTGTCTCTAATTCGCATTCATAAGTCGAATTGAAATCTATTTTTATACCTAATCCGTCGATCCCGTATTTACATATGATCGTGGATACTTTGTTGCCATACGCATAACATGAACACGATCAATACACACACATGTACTCTTAGGACTATACATGATTATGTGCATGATTGTTGTCTGAGATAGTAGTTTAAACATGATATCTTGTATTTGTTGATTAAACTTAATAAAAGTAATAAACCGGGGTATAAGGGAAAAGATTTAAGTAGTGGACAATATAAAAAAGCGTACTCGGACGGGAGCTCGTGGTTTTCCGATGCAAATTGCAAGTTACCAGTTGCAAGTTTGCAAATTATATGTTTATATGTTTCACGCTGCTTGTTTACACTATGTTTGACTCGATATGTTTCACGTTATATGTTTGTACGCATCTCGATACAATATAGAATTGATATATTTTTTCCGAGTACGTGACCTATAGAATCCACTACTAAATCTAAACGAAACTGATTATAAGTAGTAACCATGTAGTAAAAGTATGGATGCATGAAGTGCTACCTAGATAGAATCAAATATTAGACATAAGATTAACACATGCACTTGCATGATCCAATTATATGTTACATGTCCATATTGACTTGATATTTGTTTACTTGAATACTTGTTTACATGCCATTTGTTCCATAATGCCTTGTTCATAATCATGTTTACATATTGCATTTCTCCTATTTCATAACTCCCGATTCCTTACTCTTTTTCTGTTTTTCTTTTGTTTAGTTTTGTATATGTTCCTTAGCTTGTACCACTTGCGGCCCGTGACTTGTTTTAACGGGCGTCTTCTTGTCTTCTTTTATTTTCTTTTTGTATTAATGTAGTTGTAGGTCTGAAGGGAGAGTTCTAGAAGGTGTTGCTGATCAAGTGTTTTAGCCCTGTTGTTTATCATGTTATCTTTAGTTTATATTTTATTTCATGCAACTCTTTATTGTAATCCGGGCTTGTTTGACCCGTAACTATTTGTATTTCTCAGTTGTTGGTTATGTTATGGACTATGTCATGAACTTTCATTATCATACTGTGATTTTACATGCCTGCATGAGTTATTTTGTTATCTTGTTGTTGAGTTACTTGTATAGCTCATGAATGGTGTGTTCGCATCATTCGTTGGGTCTTAATCATGGACTCGTATTCTCTCATTTTGGGAACCGCGGCATGACACCACCCACACACAAAGGGAGACAGCGTTTGCTGCCTCAAGCTCCTGGCCCCCTCACCTGCCACGCCCACGTGGCAGGCATAGCAGCACAGCAGCCCTGGTGCATTCCAAACTGGGCCCCACGGCACCAACGATCCATACAACCCCCCCATAGGAATTCCTATGGGGCAAGCTCCTCTCTCTCTCTCTCTCTCTCTCTCTCTCTATATATATATATATATATAACTTATTGGGTGTTACATACACCCCCCATTTAGAAATCAGCGTCCTCGTTGAGTACAGAGCATGCAACCTAGTGCAGCATCTCCTTTCTAGCTGATATGAAGCGGGAGTACCCTAATTCAGCTAATTTCGGGCCAGCGTACTGACCACAGCTCCCTCTCAGGCATACATCTCGCCGATGTGGATGGGGTACCATGATTCAGCTAATTCCAGGCCAGCGCACTGACCACAGCTCCCTTTCAGGCACACCCCACCCATTCCTTTTCCACAGTCGGTGTCGAAAGTCGGCACTGATACCATTTGTAACCCCCCGCTCCAATACTCAAACAATTTATATATTTATTTATTATTTATTGTGCAACTGCCCACCACAGGATGCCTCTCAAAAGATGGTTAACCAATTAGGTGACTCTTGATCATAGGCAATTATATTTAGTATTTAATTATCTTATTAAACTCCCGATATGGGATCAATATTACCCATATCTCCCGAATCCACTCTTGCCTTGCATCAGCAGAAGCTGAGCCTCCATATCCCGGGCCCCACTCCCACGTCAGCAGGGGCAACACTCCCACAGAACTGCTCCTCCTGGGCCCACATGACGTCAGCTGCAGCCGCAGCAACTCAGCTGCTGGCCCCTTCCCCACGTGACAGCAGCTCCCTGGGCCCCACGCTGGCAGCCAAATCTCATGCAACCCCCCATATAGAAACTTTATAGGGCAGTCTCCTCTTATATATATATATATATATATATATATATATATATATATATATATATATATATATATATATATATATATATATTGAAATTACAGTGTGTTACACCATACATTACCGAAAACATGGTAATACCATACCGAAATCTCGGTATTGTACCATACCGAAATTATATGATACGACATTGGTACCCAATATTAATACTAATGGTATACCGTACCGTACTGAGTATATTTAAAAAATTATTTAATTTAATTTTTATATTTAAAAATCCAGGCCGAGGCCTGACCCATTTTTCTTATTTCCTTTTCATTTTTTCAGCCTAAGTTATACCACTTCAGTTCTTCACTTCTTCTTCCTTTTTTTTCTTCTTCCTTTTTTCTTCTTTGAATCTAGGGCTCACGCACGCATGACGCACCGACTGACCGACGCCCCACGCTACCAAAGCACCCCATTGCCGCGACGCCACATGCCTTCTAGAGCTCCTCATTCTCTTTATGTTCTCTTGCACGCCTATGATCGCTGCCTTCTAGAGCTCCTCATTCTCTCTGCCGTGACTACCAAATCTTCTTCACTTTTTGGTATTGGTTCTGATCATGCCCTTTTTGTTTGTTTTTTATTTGGTTGATGTTTTGGGAATCTGGATCTTGATTTGGTGTGGAAGTAATTAGATTATAGTTATTTTGAGAAACACAAATGTTAGACTAAATTAATTCAATTAACATTGTTTGATTATTGGAACTTCTTTATATATATATTTATGTTGAAACTACTTCATATATATATTTATGTTGAGCTTTTTATCCTTCTTTTCTCATTTATATGAATGTTAATTTTTTGGGCTAACTGATGTCCGATACTACCATTATCGTATCGATATTCCGGTATTACCGAACTCGGTAGTACCAAAATTATGACACGGTATGGTAGAGAAATTTGTGTACCCAGTACTTCGGTACGGTAGACGGTAGAGTAATAATGATACGGTACGGTACGATATACCACCCCCTAGGGGCGACGCTCAGTGGCGCAGGGATGATCCGGCTCTTCGATTTAGGATAGCGCACGATGGCGCAGGTATGACGTTCAATGGCACAGGGACGACACTCCGTGGCACAGGAATGATCCAACTCTTGGATCTGAGTAGTGTGAGAGCAGTGCTCTTCGGTAGGAGGTAGTAGTAGTACTCTTCGGCGGGTATTAGTGGTAGTAATTTGGGATGGCCCCTGCGTACTAGAAGGATGCCAAGAAGGGCGTCGAGATTGGATCTGTCGGGAACTGGGATGATGTCAGGATCTCCTCCTCTCAAACCCACGATGGATTAACCAGTGTGAGTTTCTATTGGGATCTAGATACGGAAGTTGGAGGAGGGAGACGGGGAGCTGTAATGAGTTGTGTTAGGATTCCATTGAGAAACACAAGTACCTGCATTTTCTTTTTTTGACGACGAACGACGACGGTGACGACGACGACGACGGACAGAGCGGGAGTAGAGAGAAATAGTGTTAAGGTTAGGGTTGGGGTTGGAGTTGGGTTGGGTTGGGTTGTCAGGTTTGGATTGGATTTGAGTTTGGTTACCGTGTTTGGATTGAGTTTTTTTGTTTTGTTGGAAAACATGTATTAGGGTTTGGAGTATAGGGTATCGGGTATACAGGTATAGAGTATTAAGGTATTAGGGTTTCGGATAATAGAGTATTAGGGTTGGGATTCAGGTCAGATTTCGGACCTGAGGTTGGATTTGTGGTAGGGTTTAGAGGTTTGAGATTTTGGGTTTAGGTAAGCGGGTCGGGTTTGGGCTAGGTTTTGATAGATATTTGGGTGTTGGGAGGTAGGGGACATCAGGATTGAGATGGTGAGTTGGGTTTTGATATGTAGCATCGGCTTGAAGGGTTTTGAAGAAGGCATCGGAGGTGATGGTAATGAAAGAGATTTGGATTAGGAGATTTGAGTTAGAGTTTTGGATCTGATTTAGGAAAGGTTGGGTTTGAGAGGGGGGGGGGGGGGGGGGGGGGGGGGGGGGGGGGGGGGGGGTGTTAGATGTTGATGATGGTGGCGTTAATCGGTGATGGTGATGGGTTTCAGTGATTGGGCATAAGGTGAAGACGAAGGAAGGAGATGGGGCATGGGGTTTTGCTGTGTTGTAGGCCTGAGGTGATGGTGTTTGATGATGCTGGTGAGGGGTGTTGGTGGGTTTCGGTGGTGAGGCTAAGGAGTGATGGAGGTGACTGTGAGATGAATATGATGAAGAAGGAGATTAGGTGAAGATGATGGTGGCATGATTTGGAAGGAGATTAGGGTTTGTAACGGGGAATTAGAGAATAATTAGGAATTGATTAGGGAGTTAGGGATTTGATCGGGACCAGGAGAGGGATGTCGAGCGAGGTGGAGTGATTCCGATGAACGCGAGAACCACTCCACCTCGATGATGATGAGAAAAATAGCTTAGGCCTTATAGAAGTAGAGGCTCTGATTCCATGTTAGATTCAGGAGTAGAAAATTATACTTTATTGAATTATTGAGTTAATTGAATTAATTATAACTGAGTACAATATCTCCTATATATATTATATATATAAGAGAGACAAAAACTAAACTAATACAAATTCTAATATAAGACTAAACTGAGTAATATAATATCTCACATCTAACACTTCCAATCATATAATAAAGGAATGAGGAACCGAAGAGCAGATACAACGGATAAAGCACATCGAACCACTGAATCCCAGTGAGGAAAAGGAAGTCATGATCCTTCGGATCAAACGTCCAACATAACAGGGAAAAGCCAAAACAGATACATTAAGAATATAGCTAGACGGGAATATGTTGTACCTTTACTTCTGCTATTCCAATATTAACTATAACAAATCATAAAGGCACATTTCAATATTATGAGAAGGAAAATTATCAAAATGAAAGACAATCGACCTAACTGCTTATACGAGCGGAGCTAGCTTAGCCAATTGATATGCTATTACCTTAGCTTCTTTATATCAGTGATTCATGGAGGTAGATGGAGTATCTTCAATGACATTTGATTAATATCATCAACCTATGACCAAGTATCAGTTGGTACTGTAGTAGCCTATGCCCCTTCTAACCATGGTCATAGAATCGCCTTGATTAACATTATCTGAAAGGAAATAAGAATAATTAGAAAAGGTGTTTAATAGGTCGACAGATGAACCAAGACATAAGGGTAATGAGAGAAGTATGATCTGATTACTGATATTGTTTAACGCATGTGCATTGAAATTCCTCTGTATATAACTGGTCCGTTTACCATATCTAATATCCCAGCGCTATTCTCATGTGATTGCCCTGTGCTTATACCTTGTGATACTACTCTCTTCTATGGTGGTATTGGCATATGACGCAATGTTGCCTGAAACTAGCTTCCACACCCACGAATACATAAGGTTATGGTATTTGCTGCTGAGCTAACATGCCGATTAAACCCTTAAGCATGGTGTACAGATCCAAGAGCTTGTTTCCGATGTTTTGTTTGCTTTCACATTTAAGCTTCACCTTTTTTTGCAGTACATCCAATACTAATATTTATAAAATTTCATTCTAGCCGTGATCAAGCTCGACATGAGCTAAAACCAGGATAAGTTTGAGCTTGTTTATAGATTCAAATCAAGCTAAAACTAAACCCTAACTAAGCAGAGTCCAAGCTTTAATAAACAATCTCATGAGAGCTTAAGCAGACACCGAGTTTCAAACAAAATCGAAAGGACTGAGCTTAACTGAACACAAGCCAAGCTGAGCAGAGACAATTCCTTAACGAGCTCAAGCCAAGCCTGAACAAAGTGTTAATACAAATGAGCCCAACAAGGCTTGGCTCGTCTTATGTTCGGCTCAGTCAGCTTGATTAACAGACCAAAGAACAAATACAAGCCACTAATTAGTGAATGTGTACAACAATAACAATTGCAATTCTACCAACTTCAAATTTAACAATACACTCTTTCATTGTATAGTAAGCATATATCTAACCATTTTAATCATACTGTGTCATGGTAATAATTAAACCAGTTGCCAAGTATTGTCAAATGTATCTAGAAAAAGAAGAGAAAAAAAATTGAGGCTGGTAATGTAACTTTTTTCTGAATTTAGATGAATACTCAACTGCACAAGGAAAAGAATATTCTTCTAATGTTATTAGTTACTAAGGAGTAAGGAAATCATAGTAAGATGTAACTACTGTTGGATATAACTTGTAGGAATTTAACAAAAATTTATAGCCAACAAAGCAATCTGATTGAACAATTAGTTAAAGCTGTATGGAACAAAGATGGTAAGTTTTAATAGTCACAAAGATATCATATATAATTTAGGTTGTACAAATATTTGTAGTAGATATGAGTTATACCTGCATACAATGACCCTAAGATCTGATGACGCTCATGAAAGCCATGTAAACCTTCCTTAACCAAAATGGAGAACTTGATTCAATAATTTTGGAAGGAACCTTCTGTACTACTGGCCAATCTTCACCACCTTCTTGGCACCTAATTTGCAGTATAGGACATCCTCTAATAGTCAGGTTCTGGAGACCATGAGGAAGTGCCGTAAGTGATACGAGTCTAGGAACATTCAGAATTTCCAAGCGATTTAGACAGTTTAAAGTATCCAAACCAGTCAATGATGAGAGACTCTCACAAGAATCAAGTTGAAGTTCTTTAAGTGTGGCAGGTAGATCTCTCCCAGAAATGGATGGAAATTTTGGGCAGAAGGAAACCTTCAGATACTCTAGAGATGAAAATTTTGGGCAGAACTCGTCGATTGAAAATTGGGAAATAGTTAGGGAAGAAAGAGAGGGGAGCTGTACGATCCATTCTATTGTTTTCTCATCACCTCCTACTACTACTAAATCCCTGAGGTTAACAAGCTGAGGAAGAGCTTGCCAGTTCAACTTCGGACAATTTCTTATCTGCAATTTTTCAAGTGTCGGAGGTAGGTAACACAAACTTTTTAAGCTTGTGCAATCTGAAATTGTTAGTTCAGAGCACTGAGCCATATGGTCATTTGTTCCTTCGTGGTTAGAATCTTCACTATTAGTAAATGCATGATCCATGTCTTCCACACCATGAAGACCTTCTATGTGAAGAACTTTAAGATGACTGAAATTCCCTACAATTGGAAGGCTTTTGCATTTGGAGCAGTTAACCAGTGTCAATGTTTTTAAGTTAGTCAATGAGTAATCTTGCATCCAATCAGGAAACTGATCACCACTGTAGTTTTCTATCCACAAATGTTTCAGATTCTGATGTGGACAGAGGCAGCCAATTACTTGGTCCGCACAACCATTTCTGGAAATGACATTACTCCATCTCAGCATCAAACTATCGATGCAACTTTTACCCAGTAAATTGGCCTCTTTGGCATCTGATGGATTGTGAACATTTTCTAGATTTGTGATGCATAGTTCTCCTCGGAGGTTCAAATCCTTTAAGACACCAATCCCACGCTCATTTTGTGGCCCTACAACGAATCTCGACAGAGTTTGTAGAGAGGTTAATACACCAATCCCCAGTGGCATTGACATCAAATTAGTCCCTCTATCCCAAATTTTCCAGTCAATGTGTAGGCCAAGATGCCTCAGTTTAGCTAAGCGGCTTAGATCACTGGATAATTCTATAAGGTTCTTGCACATACCAAGTTCTAACGTTTGCAGATTGCAAAGGCCACTCACAGATTCAGGCAACCTTTCAATTTCTGTACTGTGAAGACCAAGATACTCAAGTTGCTCCAAATTGCCAACGGAATCGGGCAATTCAATCAGTTGATGGCACTTACGGAGCTCCAGTGTCTTAAGATTGTAAAGGTTGCCAACAGATTCGGGTATAGTCATTATCTCCGTACTAGTAAGGTTAAGATACTGTAGCAGAATCAACTTATCAATAGAATCAGGCAATTCTTCCAACTGGCTATTACTCAAATCCAACACTCGCAAATATTTGAGCTTTTCAAATAGTTTGAACAGAATTTGATTAGTGAACAAGCCTCCTTTGCCATCCAACATGAGTGCACGCAGGCCACTACTATCAAATACCTTCTCCAATGATATATGCTCCTGACTACATTGGTTGAACATGATATATCGAGCCCTTTTAATTCTATCAGATATAAGAACCTCATCGTTATCAATTACTCCACATTCAAATTTGGAAACCAACTTTGATAAATCATGAATCAAACTGGACATTTTGTACATTGGTCTCTCTTTACTTTGGTGAGAATCAGAAGATTGAAAGAAGGACCTCGAACACAAATCAGTGAAGTATCTGTCACCAATATCCTCCAATCTTCTTCTTCCAAAAGGCAGAATAAAACCCAATGCCATCCATAGCCTAACCAACTCATCCTTATCAAACTCATATCCAACAGGAAATATCGAACAAAACGCAAAACAATGCTTGAGATGCAGAGGCAGATGTTCATAACTCACCCTTAAAGTACGCATGATAACATCTGAGACTTGTGCGTGTTCCGGCATATGCCGCATATCTTCCAACACCCATCTCCACGTATCCTCTTCGGTCACCGAGTACAGCAGGCTCGCCATTGACTTCACAAGTACAGGTGACCCTTGGCACTTGTCCACTATCTCAAACCCAATCTTCACCAAATCTGCACTCCGTTCCCCTCTTGCAAACACCTGTTGGCAAAACATCAAACGACAATCTTCAACAGGCAAACCCTTCAAAGAGAAGGACAGCATCGCCTGCATATTAAGCGACACCTTCTCGCTCCGACTAGTAACCAAGACTCTACTCCCATCCACTCCATTGCCCACCAACGGAACTCGCAACCTCCACCAGAAATCAATCTCCTCATTCCACACATCGTCCAACACAATCAAAAACCTCTTCTTCCTGACAATGTCCTTGAGCCGGTACTGCAGAAGATCCAAGCTCGAGAAGGGACAACATTCCTTCTCCCCAGACTCAATAATCCTCTTGGTAGTCATACAAACATCAAACCCCTGCGACAAACCAACCCAAATCCTCATCTCAAAATGCTTCATCACAACTTCGTCATCGAATACAGCGCGAGCGACAGTCGTTTTACCAATCCCTCCACATCCAGTTACAGAAACCACCTGCAAATCCCCACTGAAACCAGATGACGTCAGTGCTGCGACAATCTCCCTCACCTCTGTCTCTCTCCCGTAAACCTGACCGTCGCTGCTGCGAATCGAGCTTTCTTGAAACGATAAGGATATTGGAACCGATCTCGGCGTCGGCGGAGCGACAAGATAGTTCCTGTCCTTGCTGATGGCAGCGTATCGTTCTCTCAGCTTGTCGATTCTGTCGGCGATTTGCTTGTTGGTGAAGAAGGTGGAGATTCGCTTCCGCTTTCGAGAGGTGGTGGGGTTTGGAATAATGGGATGATGATGGTTGAGGGAGTTGAAGTGGTCAAGGAGATCCTGGAAGTCGAAGGAGAGGGATTTGAGGTCGGAGAGCCAGAGGTGGACTGAGTCGTCGTGGATGGAGCGGCGCTGCTCGGCGTCGGTGAGGAGGGCGTCGATGCGGAGGCGGGTGTTGTTGAGCTTCTCGAGGTTGGATTCGACGTTGTTGATGCGGGTGAGGTGGGAGCGGCAGTGGGAGAAGAGGGTGATTACGCCTTCGACGGCTTTCTCGATCGCTTTTTCTTTGATTAGATTCATTTTTTTTTTTAAATTTAATTTAATTTAATTTTTTTTGTAGCGAGGAGTGGAACTGTGGAAGGAGGAGGTCGAAGAAGAGGGATATGATTGGAAAGCAAAGGAGTTAGACTTGGACGACGACTTCCATTGCCCAATCAGAATTCTTATTACTTTATAGAATTCTTTTTTAAAATTTTAATTTTAATTTTGGTTTTTTTTTCAATATAAACAAGCTCATTAAAAACAAAATAAAAAACGAATACAACACATGAGCATTTGTGAGAGAAGACTGGACACCTCTTATCGATAAGATTCAGAAAAAGCTCTCGGAATGGCAGAGTCGTTTCCTCTCCCTCGGAGGACTGCTCAATTCGGTTATTAGTGCGATCCCGCTTTACCTCATGTCTATCTTTGAACTGCCAAAGTGGGTCATCAATAGAATCGATAAACTTCGGCGGAAATTCTTATGGAAAGGATCGGACGAGGGTAACAAAGGTTTCAACCTCGTTAGCTGGGGAAGAGTGTGCAAGAGAAAGGAATTCGGGAGTTTGGGGATCATGTGCCTGCAGGACATGAACAGAGCGTTGCTTAGCAAGTGGTGGTGGAAGATCACTAATAACCAAAGAGGGTGGTGGAGCTGCTCTTTTGCACGATATCGCAAACGTCGGAAATTCCGTTTCGGAGGGAAAAGCCCATCGGCCAAAGTTTCATTTATGTGGAAAGGCATATCCAAGCAAGGATTATTGTTTCACTCCAACACTAGATGCAAAGTAGGAAATGGCAGGCAAACCAGGTTCTGGAAGGACAAATGGTGCGGATCAACCTCCCTTCAAAACCAGTTTCCTCTAGCTGCGGATGCAACTACAAACTTAGATCTTACCATCGCTGACGTGCGAAAGAGGGGTAAACTAAGTTTTATAGTGCGCCAGAATATCGCCCAAGAAAGTCTGGTTCAATTCGAGGCCTTAAACGATCTTATTCTGCAGACTGAAGGCAGCGGGAATTCGGTAGAAGATGAGAGATGGTGGGACAGAGACAACTCTAAACTTTTCTCGGTCTCATCCATGTATAAATGGATCAACGATGGAGGGACTAGATGTCAGGCTCAATCGATCATTTGGGGTACCCAAGCTCCGTTCAGGGTCAAAGTCTTTTGCTGGCTTGCCAATAAAAATGCGATCCTTTCAAAAGTCAACCTTAAAAAGAGAGGCCTACAGATAGATACGAGATGTGGGAGCTGCTCAGTAGCGGAAGAAGACGCCAACCATATCCTATTCCAGTGTCCTAGTGCTAGGCTGTCCTGGGAGGTTGTCAGTAGAGGGTTTGGGTGTAATCAGGTTCCTAAGTCAACGACAGAAATCTGGGGGGCATTTAGAGAAGTCAATATTAAAAAAGAAAATAGAGGGGCATGGGATTTAACTGTAGCGGCTGTAGTTTGGTCTTTATGGCTTCAAAGAAATGATCATATCTTCCGCAATATCTCGTATAGATTTCCTCATTTTATGAATAAAATTTTTATGTTAATTCATGATTGGGCAGGTGCTATGGAGGCAACAAAAAAGATGAGGTACACTGAAGGAGAGTAGTCACAGTGGGTTTTGAGCGTTCCGGCAAGCTGGATCAAGCTTGACGAGGAGCGTTGATAGCATTTTGGAGGTTTTGGTTGCAGTCCACGAGTACTTTTTGGCTATCTACGGGATCTTGTTGTAGTAGCTGCTCTCGATGGATTAGTTCATGCTTTTACTATCTCCTTTTATGTAATGTTTTGTAATCTCTATTTACTAAACTCTTATGTAAGCTCTACTCTGTTTCCTTAATAGATCATTAATGAAACGATGGTCTGTACCATCTTTTGAATCACAAAAAAAAAAAAAAAACACATGAGCATTCCGATCAGGAGACCCCTTTACCATCTTCCTGGACCAAAACAAGAAACTCGAGATCGGAGATGTCAACCCATAAAAAACTATGATTACTACTACGTCCACCTTTATACAGCACAGTCAGCACATATTCTCCTTTCGACAAATATGTTGTATTCCATCAATATTCATACCACTAAGCATGAATAATATATCATGAGAAATGGGGTAATGACCACTTCTTGCACGGATCTGATTGATAACGATCTTCGAATCTCCCTCAATAAGTAAGACTAAGACTCTCGTGAGTCGTGACAGCAAATGAAAGACCCTAAGAGTCATCCCAAAAACCTCTTCTTTCAGTAACGTTGATAGATGTAAACACAACGACCCTCCACCGACCATCAGCGGTCTACCACACCAATCTCGATAAACAAAAGCATAGCCGACGTTATTCCCCTCAAAGGACCAATCAAAGTTGAGTTTAAAAGATCTTTCAGGCGGCGTAACCCATTTGATTGACAACTCCTGCATACGACAAGAAGCGGAGATCGTTTTGAGACACATACATTGGACATCATTGTAGGAATCCACTGAAGTACAAAAACCACCAAGAACATCTCAACTTTCAACAACGTTTGAAACTACACTGGAAACCACAGTGTGTGGGATGTAGCACACTCCCTCATAACATACTATATATCGAGCTTTCCAAATACCACAAGGTGGTAATAATTAAGGATTGCAATAACTATTTTTTAGCGCATGAACCAAGCAAATTCCCCTGTAATATTGATCATAAATCAGGGAAGGTTGTCATGTTGATACTAATGTTCATATGTTCCATGAGAATGCTCCAAACTTGACGAATGATAATGTCACGCTCCTCTTCCCAAAAGAGAATACGGAATACGGAATACGGATACGCGACAAAAACCCAGCGAATGATTTTCATCATCCATAAGCTGTTCAAGAATCTTTACAACATTTCACAAAAAATAATCAAAGTCGGAAGCAAAAGAATCAACCAACATGCACATATGAGTCAAAACCAACAAGAATACTTGAAACCAAAATATATTAATCTCAAATAATCCCAATCTGAATAAGTCAAATATCCTGGGTCACATTGCCCAAATATAAAATAAATCCAAGTACAAGATACAATTGTTCAAAACAAGCAACAAGAAATAATAATAGCAAAATTCAGCACTAATATCTCATATCACCAACACCATCTGGTATCTCTTCTCCAAAATCTGCAATTTAACAATTACAGGGATAGGAAAAAGAAATTAAACTCCCGTCAATGTAAGTTACGGGACGCTTGTAATGCAGCATACAAGTACATGGAAAAAACTAACTACTAACATGGTATATGCATGATAACAAATTATAACAACTAGTATGATAAGATGAACAAGTATAAGTGGCATGTATTAAGTGTCAAGTGAACAAGTATTATGTAAACAAGTGTCAAGTATCACGAAATCAACTAACAAGTAACAAGTATCAAGTAGTCAGGTAGTCAAGTACAAGTATCAAGTAGCAAGTGTCAAATGATCATGTTCAAGTCTTGTATTATTACTATCTAGGTAGCACTTCATGCATCCATCCTTTTACTATATGGTTGATACAGTCAATGCAATTTTGTTTTAGATTTCATAGTGGACCATATAGGGCAGTGTACTCAGGGACAAGCCTCAAGTAATCAAGTATCAAGCCTTAAGTATCAAGTAAATAAACCTCAAGAGTGAAGTATCAAGCCTCAAGTGAAATATCAAGCCAAGTGAAATATCAAGTCTCAAGTAATGAAATATCAAGCCTCAAGTCTCAAGTATCAAGCCAAGTCTCAATTATCAAGCCAAGTATCACATAGGATCAATAGATCCTTTTCCGAGTACACATTTCTGTATTTTTCACTATTAGATCTTTCCCTTTATATCCTGGCTTGGTTAATTATTATTAGGGTCAAACAAGCATGTATGTGTCACGAAACAAGCAATTATAACATAGTATAATCAAGTAACAAGTTCAAGTTGCAAGATAAACATGTACGGGTGAAAGATAACACAAAAGAATAAAATAACCATGTTTCCAGTTCAGGACAGCAAGACCAAGCTGCAATAAAACTGAGATTCCCGTTGTTACAAAAATGCAAATCTATATCCGTCGAAAGGTCTAGAAAATATACTCCCAACTGAATCCAGAAAACATATATAAGTCATATAGTATTTCACAAAAATATAACTCAAAACTGATTTGAATCCAGAAAACACGTTCAGCCAAAAATCAGAAAATTGGATTCAAGAACAGGAAATAGCATGAGAACTCAATAAATAAATCCACGAAAAATCTGGGATATTTCCCTATAGGTATAGTAACAGAAAATCAAGTTTCATAATTTTCCAACAAAAATAGAGTAGTCAAGTAAAATCAGAAAACAACAAGACACGACAGTTTTGCAAATCTTAAATCACAAACACTGCAGTACGAAAACAGCAATATCTCACAAACCATAAATCGAAATCCAAATCCACCAAAAGGGTAATAAAATAGATACAGTAAGCTAACTTTCATATTCAGGAATATTTTCGAAACAGCAAGTAAAAATAGGTCGCAAATCAGATTCTTTACTGAACAGTAATAAAATTCTGCGTGTAAAATCTTTATTTGCAAGCATGAAAAGATTTGTAAAACATCTCAAATAAATCCACCAAAATTCTGGCTAAATTCCAATCAAGTATAGAAGTAGTGTGCAAAATTTCAGGTCAAAATAATAATTTTAATACCATAAGAAAAATAGATTACTCTTTAGAAATCATTGAAAACAGAATCTGAAAATCTTTCGACACAACTGTAGTAAAATCGACATAACTTACAAACTGTTGATCGAAACTGAGATCCGTCAAAACGAGTTTAAAACTAGACAAAATCCTCTACAGTTCATGTTCACAAAATATTTTCAAATACTGACCTTAATAGGGTCTAAAATACTGACCAAAACGGGAAAACCGGCAAAACTGAAAATATCGCATATACACAAAAATCACTAGTTCACATAGAACTCATCCAAAACACAACCAAACACGAAATAGAGTATACTAGATGTCCAAGCAACATGTTATAGGGTATTTTACAAGTCCACAACAAGTCTATCATGAATAACACATCAAGCACACGATATCATATGAACAACACGCATATATACAACAAGATGTGGTCAATCCTAAGTTATATTATGTCATGCATGTCGTGAGGCAACTATAGTCAAGATAACACAATAGAGACAATATCAACAAGGGAATTCACACACCAATTGTCTCTAGAACCCAACTACACTACAAGCGATATTTATGACTTGTATCATACAAAGGAATTGAGTACAAATTACATGCCTTAACCGAAGACGAAACGACGACGAGCAAAAGCAAGAATAACGGGAACGGATTCCCGGTACCAAACACAACGAACGAATGGATCCCATGAACCAAGATCCAAGAACCAAGAACCAAGAACCAAGATAACACCTGCAATAGCCGTACACGTGCAAACTCAACCAACAGAGAGAGAGAGAAACCAGGAGAACACCACAAGGAACGACGGCGGCAAAAGCAGTGGCTGCCGTTGTTGCAGTCGGACGAGGGAAGCCGGGAGGGGGTCGCGGCGGCTGGCTGATGTTGCAGGTGCGCCGAACAAAGACAACAAGAGGGAGAGAACGACGGAGAGAGATGGAGAGGGACGGAGATGAGGTACTTAGGTGGTCGGGCAGTGGGTTCAAGTGCAACAATGGGTGTAAGGTGATCGGGGTGATGGGTTTCGGCAGCAAAGGGGACAGTCGGGGTATGGGTTCGGGTCCTTCGGGAGGATGAGGTTGGACGGCAATGGGGGCTTCGATGCAGGGGTTTAGGGCTTCGGGGGTTGGGGTATAACAGTGGGGGCTACAGTTTTCGGTAGGATGCACAGGAGAGAAGTGAGAGGGTTATATAGGGTTGTGATTTAGGGTTTAGGAGATATTGGGTATTGGGTTATTGGGTTTTGGGTATAATAGGAGTAGCGGTAGGAAATGGTTATTAGGATTAATAGGATTTGGTTTATCAATTTGGTTGGGGATAATTATGAAGATCTAGGTTCAAATTGCAAATAGGATTATCAACAATAGGCTTAGGCAAATGAACCCACGAGCACCCTAAAACACGAGCAAAAGAAATAGAGCAAGAACCTAATAAAGAGCAAAAATAATAATCGATCAAGAACGAAACAAAAGATAGACAATCAGGCTCAAAAGAGATTAAAAAATAAAATGAATATATATTGAAAACAACTCCAATATATGGACCAAGAAATACAAAGAGAGTACAAATACACAAGAAATGAAAAAGGTACACCAAAAAATACGAAAACGAAAAACAGGGATTACAAATAATACAATTAAAGAGGAAATTGTCATTTGTTTCATCCCCATTGTCATTGACTGGACAAGTAGGCACCACCTACATCCACAGCAAACTAGCTCTGACCTAGTAGGAATTTTACCACATGCGACTCTCCACAATCAGGCAATAACTTTTGGTACGGCTGCCAGCTTTTGGATCGAACTATTTGGAAAACTTGGCATCTTACAATTCCTAACTGCTGAATACATAGTCTTCAAGGTGTCTATTGACAGAGATGAATCGTAGTAAAAGAGGCTACCATCGACTTGATTAACCGAAATTGGCATTCATAGCACAATATTAGCGATCGAACGTGGTAGGTTAGACTCCAACACAGCCAAAATCCATTCCTAATTGGAGGAGATAAAATCGGCAACTCTCATTGAATAACTCAACAACTCAACAGAAATTGTGATGCTCATTCTATTCAAGGGAGCACAAAAGATCCAAGGATCATAGAAGATATCTTTCTCTATCTCGCTACCTACTTCCCAATGAAAACCATTGCAAATTAGGTCCTTACTAATGCAAAAAGTGCGCCAGAGCCATGAACATCATTTCAGACATTGACTGTCCCACACAGATGAAGGGAGCTTATACTTAGCAAATAACCATTTAAACAATAGTGACTAAGGTTTACAAAAAACTCGAACAAAATTAAGGCTATCCTGTAGAGTGACCAATCTTGTCAAACCAACATCACCGAACTCAGTTGGTCTACAAACTCTATCTCATGCAATCATTTGCAACCCATGGCACCATTACCTTTAGCCCAAATGAAAGCACAAAACTTTTGCTCAAATTTATCAACAATAGATTTCGGGACTGAACTATGAGCTAACGTATACATTGAGCGAGCTTGAGTCACTGTGTAACCCCCGTTTTCATTTATACGAAATCTTCTGTATTCTTGTATTTTGCTGTCTATAAATTAGTTTTTTCCCGATCGATGCTAATCCTTACATTTAGTGCTAAATGCAGCACATATAATTTGTTCTCAAATGTAACAAAAACCAATCACAGATGCAGCATATGTACATCAACAGAGCTACAATTGCCATAGGGAAAAGTAGCACAAAAGAATTGCAAACAAAATTTTGTTGACGCAAGAATATAAGGGTGCCAAAGACTAAAGGTTGGGTGCGTTGGGATGAGGGAAATTCCTTGAGGTATTTACGATGAGAACAATGCTGTCAGTTTATAGCTAGTGCCAATGACGATGGCTTCTGCCCTTTGGTTTCTGCATTTAGGAAGAGCACATAAAAGTAAATGAAGATGAGATTGAGAACAGGCTAATTGTGCTGATCATGTATTTGCACAGAAAGAAGAAGATGCTGAAATAACTCAGGTGCACTGGGAGAAGGAACAATAGCATAGAACTTGAATTCGTGAATTCGCCGACCGATATCTTTGATTTTTTGATTTCGATTCTTGGAGTTCGGTTGTTGTTGAGTTAGATTTGGCCAATTTTTGGCTGATTTCTTTAAATTAGGGTTTAATGAGTTAAATGCTACTTTTGACTAGTCTTCAGTTTTATGCTTACTGATTTTCAGTTTGTTAAAGTAAAATCTTTGATTATTTAGTTGTAGCTGCGTACGATTTATTGAATCGCCCCGGCCCCCCGCCCCCGCCAAAAAAAAAAGGAAAAAAAAAAAAAAAACTATACAGTTGAAGTAAAAGAAATAGGTCCTGATCCCTCAGGTGCACCTAAACGCATAGGAAAACATTGTATGTTCAGTTAATTAAGTTGAATAGGTATAAATGGTAAAGATTTAACAGCTAGCTCAAAGGTGGGTTAGCATTAGTATAATGTATAACTGATTCCAGATAGGCAAAGGTGTTCAATTACATATTAAAGATACAATTGTACAGAAATTATAGAACTTAAAGTTTACAAATAAATGTAACATCTAGTTTCATACATTTAAAATAAAGGAAACAGCTGCTTCTCTACTAAATGAGCTAATGCAATGTTGTACGAAATGTTTCACAACTGGTGGGAGGTCTCAATTCTTAAAACCACACAACATATGCAAGAGGGGATGGAAACTTTTAAAACAAAACCAGAAGTGTCCATACACTCTATGATTCAAATGCATTCCCTTTGGCTCTTATACAGACAAAAGACACAGAGAGGGGAAAGAAAAATCCCTATCAGTATCTTGACTCCCTTCACAAATTATCAAAATTATTCCGGGCTGCATGACGACAAAATGAAATCAACTAAATCTCTCTGCCTCATAAACTGTCATCAGAATGCAAGAATGGTGTGAAATATGATAAAGAAACTAAATTATGGAAAAGACAACAAACCAGGGACAGGACCAGGAGGACCAGCAAATTGTTGTGTTTGCACTTGGCAGATTGCTGAAACTTTGTTGATTAACCGATGGAGAATGAAAGTCTCCCATGCCTGCTGATTGCTGAGGTTTGGAAAGAAACCAGTAGTTTGCATGGGGGGGGGGGGGGGGGGGGGGGGGGGGGGGTGTTGTTGTGGAAGACGGACCCATGGCACCACCTTGTCTGGCCGCTTCAAAAAATGGGCCTAAAGCAATAAAAAGCATTTCTGGCTGATGAAAATTGAAAAATGAAGGCAAAGGACAAACTGATGGGAAAATTATTTGTTGTACATTTCAGTCTAGACATGAGAACCAATCTTAAAGTTAATCAGGGTATTCGCGCAAAAACAAGAAAATTCATCCACTGCATATTAGTATTATTTAAATATCCATGAAGAAACATGACATTGCATCGAGTTTTTTTTGTTCGGAAATAAAATGGAAATAAATGCAACCTGAGGATAGACAAATTGGACTTTCACCTCTTTCCTCTATCATTAATTAAGTTGCTTGACATACAGGAAAATTCCTTGGTCTTCGTGTTCACAAATGATACATTAATCGGATGAAACAAGTGACGCGATATCCAATATATAGTTTTAAAAATGCCTTAAAAAATGAAGTATTTAAATTGAAGAACAATGAATACTCCACATTGATGGCTGGAAGATATGTAGGTGTGAGCATATCTGAGTAAGAAGACGCAGGATCGGGGTAAATGTTTTCCACAAAAAATGCAGGACGAATGTACATTAATGATTGTGTAGTTTTAAATTTTGTCTATAGTAGTTCTATATCCAGTAACTCTAGTTATGTTAGTGTCCAATTTTGGGCAACTAAGAAATAACAAAACTTATATCCTTCCAAACTATCTCTACACAATTCAAAGGGTTCGCTTGACTAGATCATAAACTCTTTTTCAGATCCTTAGGAGAGGCAGGCACTCCATAGCCACTCATAAGACGGGATAAGGATCTCATGTTATGAAACAACCCTGGTAGAACTAAAAAATTCGGATTGCTCAAGTGAAATAGGAATAGTTTTATTGCTAAAATATCTATAGATTATGTTTGGTTGGAATAGAGAAAAGAGGACGAACCAGGACCAGGAGCCAGATGCATAATACTGAGCCTCTGATACCGACTAACCAAAGAATCTTCAAAGTTGCCTGCACTTATAGATTGCTGAACCATCAGTGAGCTGGTAAAAGAAACAGAAATTTGAGTGGGGGACTGTGCTGCAGTTGATGAGAAACCCAAGGGGTATGATCAGTTCTGTTATCACTTTCTTTTCTGGAAATCTCCCGTCTGTCTGCCTGAAGAAATGGGTCACTTGTTTGACCCTGTCGACGGCGATGAGAGAGAAATAATTTCTTGATAGATTCAATTGTCTGATGAGATCCTTCCAGCTCAAAGATATATACAAAGCTGCTCGAATAATTAATAAATCCCAACTTTTCAAAGAAGATAACACAGCATGAGGAATTAACCGCATTAGCCCACTCTGAAACTAGCCAACTAGATTCTAGATAGTTGAAATACTAAGCAGCATATTTGTGACAGCTCCTTGTAAAGACAGTTGTATGGCCCTAACTGTTAGATCTAATTTATAAATTATAACAATTCCAGTAATTATCATTTAATAAAAATGAGACCAAGGGTTTAAGAATTCGGCATGTCGGAGGTGAGGCGTGTATTCACTGCCCTAAGGAATTATTGGAGCCCCAACGTGCGAGCCTTTAGTGGCAACACTCCCTAGTGGTACATCCCCCAATCAAACCGTAGTCTCCTCTTGACACGAACAAGCGGAAGACAAGATAGACACAATTTAACTCCTTCAAAATGCTCAACTTTGTATGTAAAATAGACACAATAAGAGAGAGAAGATAGATGCGAGTTTAATGACTTGTCCTTATTTTTCCTTGGTTGTCCCTCTTCACTGATGAACAACCAATATATATAGAGGTGAAAAAGGCCTACTAGTCGTCGTTCAAAAACTTAAAAAGTGTGTGTGAACAAGTGAAGAAGGTGTGAGTGCTATGGAGGCTAAGGGTGGCTACATTTAATTCCTAGACCTCCAAGAAGAAAACCAGCGACTAAGACTTTTGGTGGAGCCTTAGGGTGGCTACATTGTCTCCAAAAAACCAGCTACATAGACTAGGGTGGAGGTAACAAAGTGGGGGAATGCACCCATGGAAAAATAACCTCATCCTCTACATGTCATCACACAAAAACTTCATTTATATTTCCTTTTGTTTATGAGAATATCCAACCCCCACCCCCCCCCCCCCCCCCCCCCCCCCCCCCCCCCCCCCACCCAAAAAAAAAAAACCAAAAAAAGGAAATTCAAATGAAGAAAATTGTTTAAAATAGGTAAATCACATAAATATGTTAAAGAAAGTTCTAGTTGAGCATCTTATACTATGTATTCAGTGTAAGTAGCTTTCGGCCTTGAACTTACACCTAGTAACAATTATTTTAATATGAGGAAACCATCGTGGACTATGCTTGGAACTAGGACCCTTGACCAGATCTCAGTAAGAGTATACACAATACAGAGTATTTGTGGGTCACACAGGTTGGCGCTATTATGGCCACTAGGCCATGCGATCGGTACCACTCATGAGAGTTCTAGGGAGCAGCCTTAATCCCATGGTCGCGGCCTCACGACAACTCTTATGTAGGTAAGTCCTCAAGAGGTGCAGTAGACAACACCTCACAAAAATCCTGCCTTCAGACTTACTAAGAGTATAAAACTCATCCTATAATGTTCACACATATGAGCTATCATCATAGGAATGAGGTTGGAGTAAGTGTACCTAGGTACTACTCCAAAGTAATGTTACTGTTCCCATGGGATCACAAGTCCAGTTTGTTTCTACCCTTTGTACTTCTATAGACGCATCCAATCGGTGAAGTAGGGTTGCTACCGTCGATGACTCCTTTATGGGCTTAACCTCATCCCCCTCGATGACTCTCGGATCTTAGTCCTATAGAGACCTTTAGTCAAATGATCAGAAATATTCTACTCCGACTTCAGATAATCTAGGGTCACATAATGTGGCAACAACTCCTTGATTGATTTATACATTATCCACAGATGTCTCTCAAATTAGTTAGTTATAATATCCTGCTTCAACAAGTCAATACATATTTATTATTACAGTACATAGGAACAACAGGGATAGAACAACACAATGATAAATCAATAACTAAATGTCTAATCCATCTTGCTTCTCAGCAAGCAGTATCAAGAGCTATATGCTCCGCTGTCATAGTGCTTCTAGCAATCACGGTTTGTTTCACAAAACCCAATTATACAGTAGTGCCACCTAACAATAACATATATCCAAAAATGGATTTCGCATCCTGTTACCCAATTGACATCAGAGTACCCCTCCAATATGTCAGGATATACAATATACAACAATGCATAATTTAAATGTACCACGTAAATATTTAAAAACTCTATCTAATGCATGCCAATGTTCTTTACTGGGATTATGAGTATATCTACTGAGTCTACCCAAAGCATATACAATGTCAGGTCCAGTTCTATTCGAGATATACAACAATGATCCAATCATTTGTGAATATTTTAATTGAGCAACTGGCTCATAATCGTTCTTCTTTAATGCAATGCTCGGGTCATATGGAGTAGAAACAGGTTTACAATCATGATAGTTATATTTTTTAGGCATGGATTCTATAAAATGTGACAATGACAATGATATGCCTTTATCGGTTCTAGATATTTTCATGCCAAGTATAACATTCGCTTCTCCAAGATCTTTCATGTCAAAGTTATTAGCAAGATATTGTTTCACATCATGAATAAGATTAATGGATTTGCTAAATATGAGAATGTCATCAACATACAAGCATAAAATAATGCACTCGGAACTAATTAGTTTAATGTAAATACATTTATGATATTCATTAACAACAAATCCATATTTACAAATCGTAACATTAAATTTATCATGTCTTTGCTTAGGAGCTTGTTTCAAACCATACAATGATTTAACTAATCTTGATACTTTATTCTCTTGTCCTCTAATAACAAAACCTTCAGGTTGTTCCATATAAATCTCTTCTTCTAAGTCACCATTAAAAAACGTAGTTTTAACATTCATTTGGTGAATTAACAATTTATGAATAGAAGCTAATGCAAGAAGAGTTCTTATGGTAATAATTCTAACAACATGAGAGCAAGTGTCAAAATAATCAATACCTTTCTTTTGTGTATAACCCTTAGCTACTAACCTAGCTTTGCATTTATCAATCGATCCATAAGCTTTCAATTTCTTCTTAAATATCAATCTACAACCTATGACTTTACAACAAGGGGGTAAATCATTAAGATACCAAGTGTGATTTTCTATAAAGATCTAAGCTCACTATCTAGAGCTTCCTTCCGAAAAGAAACATCAGATCTAGACATGCATCAACATAGGTAGATGCCTCACTTTTTATAAGTACACAAAATAATGGTTACCAAAGTCTTTCTTAACTCTACCTCTCTTACTTCTCCTAAGTACAAGTTCAGACTCAGGCTTAAAAGGTAAGGAAGTACTAGGTTCGAATGTACTAGGAATGTCAAGAGAAGAACTAGAAGAATGATCTATTGGTTGACTAGGATCCTAGTTTTATAAGGAAAAATATTCTCAAAATATGTAGCATCCCTAGATTCTATAATAGAATTAATAGAGACTCACTAATGTTGGAATGGATAACTAGAAATTATTGGCATTACTATCCTTAACATATTCAATAAATATGACATCTACAGTCATAATTTCCTCATTTTGGGTCCGGGAATACCTACTTTTGCTAAACAACCCCAAACTCTAAGATGGTTAACTCTAGGAGGCCTATTTTTTCAATATCCATAAGGAATCTTATTGGCAGTTTTATGGGGAATCCTATTCAAAATATAACAAACAGTCATAACGGCTTCACCCGACAAATTACCAGGAGCACCAAAACTAACAAGCATAGAATCACTATATCCATCAATGTTTTATTCTTCGTTTCGCCATTTGACTGAGAAGTGTAGGGAGCAGTCACCTCGTGAATGATCCCATGTTCTTGACAGAACTGAGTTACTTCATTTGAAGTATATTCTCCTCATCGGTTAGATCTAAGAATCTTTATCTTCTTTTCAAGTTAATTTTCAACTTCTGCTTTATAAATCTTAAAGTATTCAAGTACTTCATCTTTAGTCTTAAGCAAATATAGATAGCAATATCTAAAATAATCATCTAGGAAGCACGAAATCTTTACGGAGGTGCTCGCACCCGCATCGGACTCGTATCGGACTCGGATGCGGTGCGGGTGCGGCAGGATTCGTACGGGGTGCGGCGGGACACGCACCCCATTATTTTATAATAAAAACTTAAACGGGTCCAGGTAAGGTGCGGATATGGTTAAAATTAAAAAAATCTCTTCTCACTTTTTCTCACGCCGCCTCTCCCTCTTCCTCTTCTCTAACCTAATTCCCCAAAAAAAACCCTCCCAAATCTCACGCCTCTCTCCCTCTTCTATCTTCCTCTTTCTCTCCCTCTTCCTCCCAAATCGTTGCCGACTCACTCCCCTGTCGCCTCTCTACCCCGTTGTCGTTGTCATCGCCGCCTCTCTCGAGTAGTCGTTGCCGTTTATTTCCCCCGTTGCCATTGCCATTTATTTCCCCGATAGTTGTCGCCGCATCTCCCCCGTTGCCGTCGCCGCCTCTCTCCATCGGAGCTATCGCCGCCTCTCACCCCGTGGTATGAATAAAATTTCATATTTTATTTCTCAATGAATTTCATGTTTTATTTCTCAATAAATCCTCTTGATCCCCATTTCGCTATCATGTAGACATAATAAATCCTCTTTAGAAATCCACTTCCCTTTAGAAATTTCACATTTATTTTTTCACAGTTACAAGATTTTTTTCTATTATCTGTTAATGAATGATTTTTTTTCTGCTTGCTTGCTGTTTGAATGAGGGATGTTTTTTGCTTACTTGCTGTTTGAATGCGAGAATCATGTAGCATAGTTGAGGTGGCTGCACTAGTCTTGCTTGCTGTTTGAATGAAAGAATCATGTAGCATAGTTGAGGTGGCTGCGCTAGTCTGTGCATTTAGAAAATCTTGCTTGCTTGCTGTTTGAATGAGGGAATCTCAGCTTGAACTAGTCTGTGCATTTAGAACTAGTCTGGATCATACACATTCACATTGAGTACTTGCCAAAGTACTTACTAATGTTGTTGCTCCTTATGGCCTTTTGTCAGATTAGTAAACAAATCCAGTCCAACATAAACAAATCTTTATCCCATCTATAACACTAATGTTGTTATCATTTATGTATTGTGCTATATTATCATTTTAAATTTTAAATTTCTTGGTTAATGAATGATTATTGACAATGATTTTAATTTTTTATACAAAAATATCAATATTAATATAAATATATAATATATAAAATAATTATTTAAATATTAGCCGAATCTCAGCCGCACCCGCATCCCACTATTTTTAGAAATTGCCGCATCCCCGCACCCGCATCCCCCGCACCCGCATCGGTGCTTCCTAGATCATCAATGAATATAAAAAAAATATCTTCTACCACCTCTAGTGGAATTTCTATTCAAATCACACACATCACTATGCACAAGCTCAAGTGGATCCAAATCTCGAACAATATTAGGAAATGATTTTCTAGTGTGTTTACGTGGTTGGATATTCTCATAAACAAAAGGAAATACAATGAATTGTTTTTATGTGATGGCATGTAAAGGATGGAGTTATTTTTCCATGGGTGCATTGTCCAACTTTGTCACCTCCACCCTAGTTCCCGTAGCTAGTTTTTTGGAGACAATGTAGCCATCCTAAGGCTCCACCAAAAGTCTTAATAGCTGGTTTTTTTATAGACAATGTAGCCACCTTAAGGCTCCACGTCTTAGTAGCTGGTTTTTTTCTTGGAGGTCTAGGAATTAAATGTAGCCACCCTAAGCCTCCATAGCCCTCACACCTTTTCCATTTGTTCATACACACACACTTCAAGTTTTTTACCAATGGCTAGTTGACCTTTTTCACATCTATATATATTGTTTGTTCACTTATTCATCAGTGAAGAAGGACAACCAAGGAAAAATAAGAACAAGTCCTTAAACTCTCATCTATCTTCTCTCTCTTATTGTTTCTATTTTACATATAAAGCTAGGCAGTTAAAATCGGTTTTTGGAACTAATCGGTCTAGGAGCGATTAGTGATTAATCGGTTAATCGGAAAATAATCGGGGATTAAATCGGAAAAATTGTTATATATAATTAAAAAAATATATATCCTCATTATATAGCAACCCTAAATCCTAACAAAAAATTATTATGAGAATATCAAATAGGAACATATAGTTATAGAAAAAGAAAAAAAAAGAGTACTTAGTTTGAGCTGAGTTTGAATTTTGGATGTGGGTTGGGTTGGGTTTGCTGGTGGGTTCCATCAAACAAAAACAATCGGAGGGGAAGAGCAGTGAGAGCAACAAGAGGAGGAGCAAATGCGGACCGGATCAAGTATGCGATGGTAAGGGGTAGCGACGACGGTTCAGGTTTAGGTTTGCTTAAGGAATAAGACGAGAATCAGTTTGGGTTTGGGTTTTAAGATAATCAGTTTGGATTTGGGTTTGCGTGAGGAAGAAGAGAGTGGCGATATGTCGAATTTGGGTTTGCACGAGGACCAGAAGCGGTTTGAATTTTAAATTTCGATTTTGAATTTGGGTCGGATTGAGCCCAAATATTGCAAACGAGCATAAAAATTAGAGAAGAATATTTAATCGGTTAATCGGTCACTTAAAATCGGCCGATTAACCACTAATCGGCCAATTAATCCCGATTAAATCGCTAACTATTGAAATATTATAAATCGCTAAAAAAATAATCGCTTAGCTTCCGATTAGCGATTAATCGGGGATTAATCGGGCGTAATCGGGGATTTTAACTGCTTAGATATAAAGTTGAGCATTTCGAAGGAGTTAAATTGGGTCTATCTTGTCTTCCACTTGTTCGTGAAAAGGAGAATATTGTTTGATTGGGGGGTTGTCCCACTAGGGAGTGTCTTGCCAATTGCCACTAAAGGCGTACACGTTGGGGGGCAATAATTTCTTAGGGCAGTGAATACAAACGTCACCTCCGACGGGCCGAATTCTTAAACCCTTGATCTCTTTTTTATTATATGATAATCACTAGAATTGTTATTATTTATAAATTAGATCTAACACTAACATTAGTGGCTTTATCTTAAGGCAGAACGTACATTATTTATTTCCTTCAATTGTTCTTCTTGTCATCACTATGCCTGCATTTGGGTGCATGCCAGCATGTGAAAATGTGTAAAGTTACAGGACTGTAAACATTCTGAAGTTCCATGGGAGCAAAAATACTCAATGAACCACATTTTGAACATAAGCTAGATAACACAGACAAATAAAATTCAAATGTTCCCATGTAATCTAAGACGTAATACACTTAAATAAGTAGCTCTCAGGTTCATGTACATCTATTTTATTGCTTAATAAGTTTTAACAATTAATAGCAATTATGGGAAGCTTGAAATGCTTTTTTTTCTTTTACATCTGTTGCCGCTAAATTTGGTGTGGGGGCAAACAGATAGAACTTGTGGATTCTTGGGGAAACTGAATAGGAAAACCTGCGTACCTGTTCCGCCGGGCCTCGTTCGACGTTCCTGCCGCGCACCTGCAAAAAGTGCGAGACACCGGGGGGGGATCCCGGCGACGCACCCTCCGACGCTCAAGTCAGTAATCAAAGAGATTATGAAAGAGCGTAAAAACTGGTGAAGAGTTGATTACCTGTTAATGGAGATGGGTGAGGGGTATTTATAGGCGTCTTAGGGAATGGTTTTAGGAATGTAATCCCCGTGATTAGATAAGGAATATTCCTCGTAGTCAGATAAGGTATGTAATCTGATAAGGTATATTCCCTGTAATCAGTTAAGGAATTTTAATCCCCAAATCCCAGTGAAAAGGTAGATGTCCATCAGGGCCGTTGATCGTGTTTAATCAGGGATCCTGACTCTGTCTTGTTGGATTGGGAGCGCAGCGGGCTGAGATCCGCGCCCTCTTGTTGGCGGATCCATTCGCGGATCATTGGACCCTAGGAGGGCAGATCCAATACCCGTTTTGGTCCTCTTGTGGGCGAAATTACCGTTTTACCCTCAGGTCTCAAGATTCGTGCCTGATTTGGACGGTTCCGATTAAATCCCATTTTTAGCCATATCACGAGCCCCCCACTCCTAAAGGCTGAGCTTGATCGGCCTTTGAGGAGTAGTCTAGCTGTTTTTTAATGGCTGGTAGAGTTGTATCGGAGCCCAAATGGAAGGTTTTGAATCTTGAAGGAGGTAGTTTGGTGATTTTTCAAGCGGATTGAACTCTGAGTCGCTCCTGAGCTCTTATGGTCGTGTGGTGTTCTTGCAGGGATATCCTATTAACTTCGCAAAGTGTCAATTCGTCATTCGGTGGTCTTGTATACTTGGAGCACGCTTTAGACCCCCCTAGAGTTCGCTAGCGAAGGGGCCGAGGTCCATATGCGGTTCGGCGAGCTCTTCCAGAGAGGGAAGCGAGTTCGGCAGGACTGCGAGCGTCAGGAGCGAGTTCGGCGGTCCGCCGAACTTGTTTTTCCCCTATAAGAGGGTCGGTGCCACGAACGCTCGGCAGGGGTGCCGAACCTGTTTTTTCCCTATAAGAGGGTCGGTGCCACGAATGCTCGGCAGCGGTGCCGAACCTGTTTTTTCCCTATAAGAGGGTCGGTGCCACGAACGCTCGGCAGCGGTGCCGGGCCTGTTTTTTCCATATAACAGGGTCGGTGCCACGAACGCTCGGCAGCGGTGCCGAACCTGTTTTTTCCATATAACAGGGTCGGTGTCACGAATGCTCGGCAGTGGGTGCCGAGCGTGACTTTTTCCCCTATAACAGGGTCGGTGTCACGAATGCTCGGCAGTGGGTGCCGAGCGTGACTTTTTCCCCTATAACAGGGTCGGTGTCACGAATGCTCGACAGTGGGTGCCGAGCGTGACTTTTTCCCCTATAACAGGGTCGGTGTCACGAATGCTCGGCAGTGGGTGCCGAGCGTGACTTTTTTCCCCTATAACAGGGTCGGTGTCACGAATGCTCGGCAGTGGGTGCCGAGCGTGACTTTTTTCCCCTATAACAGGGTCGGTGTCACGAATGCTCGGCAGTGGGTGCCGAGCGTGACTTTTTCCCCTATAACAGGGTCGGTGTCACGAATGCTCGGCAGTGGGTGCCGAGCGTGACTTTTTCCCCTATAACAGGGTCGGTGTCACGAATGCTCGGCAGTGGGTGCCGAGCGTGACTTTTTCCCCTATAACAGGGTCGGTGTCACGAATGCTCGGCAGTGGGTGCCGAGCGTGCAGACTTGTCGTTTATGTGAGTTTGTCTCTTCTGTGCGCCATTTGAACGTCTGACAATTCTGACAATTCTGACAACCCTGACAGATGGGACGCGCATTAAATGCTGTGACCTCTGGGATTCCATCAGATGGGATAGCATTAAATGCATCTCATGATTCGCTGCGGTTAACGAGGTGACGATTGGGATCGCTCCGCCGCTTGGTTTAGATGGGCCGGCCGTACAAGCCCATTAGCCTCGTGGGGCGTGTCCCCCTTCTATAAATCCTCAACCCCCCCCCTCATTTCTCACTTCTCCTCTCTTTTGCTCAGGCGTTCTCTAGTGTCTCAGACGAGTTTTTCCGGCACCGGCGTTTGTCTCAGGCGAGGTTTTTCGGCACTCCTTCCTTTCAAGGTAATTTATAAGTTATGTCTGTAGCTTCTGTCTCAGATGAAGTCTCTTGGTCCGAGCCCTCCCTTCAAGGCGCCGAGGCCTCGTCTCCGAACCCGCCCAAGGGGAAGGTGTTCGGGAAGGATTCCATCGTCGAGGAGCCGAAGAGGATGGGGGAGTTCGGACAGCTACCGGGTCCGTTGACGGGTCTGCATAGGGTCAGGGAGCTCCCGAAGGACCAGGCCGAGCGGATTGTCCATGGGAGGGAGAGGACCTTCGAGGAGAATGAGGCGAGGGAGACGACGGAGGCGGATGATGCAGCGTCGATCCTTCGCGAGGAGGAGTTGGCGGCGATCCGGGATGCTTTTTTCATCCCGGAGGAGTACGAAATCATGTTGCCGGGCCCCGGAGTTAGGGCCAATTCGCCGCTGCCAGTGACCATGTGTTGCTGGCCGGTGGATGCCTTTATCGCCGGCGCCCGGCTACCTCTCCACGCGTTCGCAATTACCGTGGTGAGCTGGTATGGGGTCTGCCCTATCCAGCTCATGCCGAACGCGTGGCGAGTGATTAATGGCTTCGTTCTTCATTGCCAGGCCGCGGGGATCGAACCGCAGCTGAACGTGCTTCGGACGATATACCGGCTCCACCAAGGGAACAAGTCGGAGTACCGGTATTATCTGACTCCGAGGCACGGCGGCAGGCTCGTGGTCTGCCCAGACTCTATCAAGCATTGGCGAGAGAAGTGGGTCGTCGTGCGGAGTCGAGAGGCCTGGCCGATCCCCACCAATTGGGCAGAGGGGGTGACCAAGAGGGCGACGGCGCTGCCGAGACTCTCAGTAGAAGAGGAAGGGGCGGTTCGGACCCTTCTCGACCGGCCGAAGTACGACTGGAAAGAGTTGACGGAAGACGTTCTTTACAGGGGAGGGCTCGGCCGCGTAGATCCTAGTACGTGGCTTTTCGCCAAGTTTTTTTTTTTGTACTTGTCGTCCTGTTCTTCTTTTGTGCTAATCATTTTTTTTTATTTGATGTAGAATCTATGGACTACGAAGCGGTGTTGGCGCTCCGGGCTGGGCTCGCCAGTAAGGCGCCGAGGAAGCGGAAGAGGGTCGCGTCGAAGCTGCCCTCGACTTCGAAGGTGCCGAGGATTGCGGCACCCGACCAGGCGGTGGAGGTTGCTGACGACCCGGTCGTCACCGTGGCGGGGCCTTCGGCTACTGCTCCTGAGGGGGATTTCCCCATTGCCGCCGCGCTCGCCATGCCGACCCCGCCGCTAACCGTAGCAGGCGAGGAGCTCCTGACGGAGGAGCACAAGCGGATCCACATTCCGGACTGGCAGGTCCGGAGGCACGATGGGTTCCTCGGGAACTCGTTGGCGAGTATGCAGGCTGTCAAGCATCTCGCCACCCCGAAGGACCGCGCCGCCATGGACGCGGGGAGGCAGGGCGACGACGTGATCGAGATCGCTCGTTCGGCGGTATCGGTAAGTCCCGAGTTCCCTTCATTCGTTTCATCTTGAATCACAAAAATTTTTCTAACTCTCTGAGTTCTTCCTCTTTCCCTTGCAGATCGTCGTCCACTTCGGTCACCTCACCGAACGGCTGACCGCCCTCGAGAAGGAGCTCAAGCAGGAGTCCGACCAGGCTCGGAACGAGAAGGCTCGGATGTCGAACCAGCTCGACAAGCTCCGAGTCGAGCATGAAGGCCGGTCTGCGAGGATCCAGCACCTCGAGGCCGAAGTGAAGAGGCTGGAGGACGAGCTGCGTCGGGAGAAGGAGGGGTCGGCCAATCAGTTGGCCGAGGCCGAGGCGAAGCAGGCGGCGGCTGTGAAGGAGGTGGAGGACGCCACCTTGAAGAAGGCCCAGGGGTACCTCGCGCAGAACATGGCGAAGGCCTTCGCCACTGCCCTCGACCGGGTGCGATAGGCGTACCCCGGGGTGGACGTCTCGGGATGGCGACTCTTCCCCGGACACGTCGAGGGCTTCGACCCCGAGTCCGAAGGGGAAGAGGAGGAGGAGGAGGAGGACGGCGCTGAGGCCGATGCCGGGATTACTGGCGAGGTCCCGAGCGTCACGGCCACTCCGCTGGCGGCGGCGTCTCCTTCGGCGAAGTCGACCCCTACTCCGCCTCGTCGCCCGGGGAAAGAGGTCGAGCACTGATCCGCCTCTCCTTTTATTGTTTTTGGCTGTTTCTGCTCTTTTTCTCTTTTTTTTTTATCGAACTTTGTAATGCCTAATAGCGGACTGGCCACCGCTTCTTTTGACGTAAATGAAATCAAAATTTTTGCAAGTGTTGGTGCTCGGAAATTTCTGTTTTATGCCCCTCTTCTGCCGAACTGTCAAACTTTGTTTTTAAAGATGAAAATTTTTCCAAGTGTGGTGCTTCGGCCACGGTCAACGTTTTCGCTGATTGCTCCGATTTCTTTGCAGCTTATGGTGATCCCTCAAGGCGTCGAGCTTTCCTGCCCGGACGAGGAGGTTAAAGCCGAAGCTGGCCTAGGGGCGACGAGGCTGTGTCTGACTAGGTGTAGGGAGAAACTTTATGAGGTCGAGCTCGGATTGCGCCGAGCCGAGAGCGAGAGGAAGCATCTCCAGCTCGTCCTTGGCCGGCGTGATATCGAGATTCGTCGTTTGGAAAGCCGAATCGCCGAGCTCATACCCGAAGGTGAACACTTGCCCACTGATTTCAGTAATGAGATTCGTGTTCAGTGCATTCGTCATAATTTGTCCAAAATAACAGCGGAGAAGGACGAGTTGCTTTCCGAGATACAGCATCTGCAGTCCGTAGAGGCGAAGCTCCGGAGTGAGGGCGAGGGGCTGACGGCCGAGGTGGCCAAGTTGACGACCGAACGAGTCGAGTTGACTGCTGAAGTCGAAGCGCTCAAGAGGGCGACGGTGGATAAAAGCATCGAAGTCACCCACCTTCGGCGCCTCGTCGCTAGTCGATCTGGAGTGCCGGACTCCGCGATACCCCCACGTTTCGAAGTCGACGTTAAAGACGACTCGTTGCGGGACAGGATCTCAGAGTTGGAGGCGGAAGTGGCTCGTCTGAAGCCACATTCAGGGCCGATCAACGTTCGAAGCACGTCATGCACTCGTGCTGAGAGTGAGCGGGGCATCACTTTCTATGAGATGGCGACCCGTCAGCGGATTGGCCAACCCAGCCCGGGGGACGCGCAGAGCTCGGTGGCAATTTCCTCGAGCGGGGCGTCTGTCGGCGTAGCTGCCAGGAGCGGTGCCGAGGATACGTCCCAGTTTGCCGGCTTGGGGTCGCGCTCCGGGGACAAGCGTCGTCACTCTCGAGTGTCTTTGAAGCGGAATGCTCCAGCTCCGAAGAAGCGCTGAAGTGGTCGGTTCCACGCGTTCTTTGCTCTCTCCTTTTTTTTTTTTTTCTAAGTGTGACGAGTCGGTATTGTAAATACCCTTGTTGAGTCGTGCTCCTGTTTGTGTTTGCCTTTGTATCACATCTGTTTCATTAATAAATGCGTTATTGCCGAACTTGCGTGTTTCATTGCTGTGAATGTTGTTTGTCATGGGGTAACTTCTGAACTGTCGAACTCCGAATGGCGAGCCTCTTTTAGGTCGATCATGAATGGAGTCGCGAAGTAACGTCGGGCCGAGTTGTGCATTTGCTTGATTAGGTTAACGTCGTCGGAGCGTTTTTTAGGACGGTGAGCTGTCCCTAGCTCGTTTGGCGGACTCCGGAACCATTGTCGGTTTAAGGGGTGTAGGAGCAATTTCGAATGGCGAGCTACCCCTAGCTCGCTTAGGAGCGAGCTTGCGGAGTAGGGTCGAACCAAGTGTTGGACTCCGTACCATTCAACGGCTGTGGGAGCATTTTCGAATGGCGAGCTACTTCTAGCTCGCTTAGGAGCGAGCTCGCGAAGTAGGATCGAGCCAAGTGTTGGACTCCGGAACCATTGTCAGTTTAAAGGGTGTAGGAGCAATTTCGAATGGCGAGCTACTCCTAGCTCGCTTAGGAGCGAGCTTGCGGAGTAGGGTCGAACCAAGTGTTGGACTCCGTACCATTCAACGGCTGTGGGAGCATTTTCGAATGGCGAGCTACTTCTAGCTCGCTTAGGAGCGAGCTCGCGAAGTAGAATCGAGCCAAGTGTTGGACTCCGGAACCATTGTCAGTTTAAGGGGTGTAGGAGCAATTTCGAATGGCGAGCTACTTCTAGCTCGCTTAGGAGCGAGCTCGCGAAGTAGAATCGAGCCAAGTGTTGGACTCCGTACCATTCAACGGCTGTGGGAGCATTTTCGAATGGCGAGCTACTTCTAGCTCGCTTAGGAGCGAGCTCGCGAAGTAGAATCGAGCCAAGTGTTGGACTCCGGAACCATTGTCAGTTTAAGGGGTGTAGGAGCAATTTCGAATGGCGAGCTACTCCTAGCTCGCTTAGGAGCGAGCTTGCGGAGTAGGGTCGAACCAAGTGTTGGACTCCGTACCATTCAACGGCTGTGGGAGCATTTTCGAATGGCGAGCTACTTCTAGCTCGCTTAGGAGCGAGCTCGCGAAGTAGAATCGGGCCAAGTGTTGGACTCCGGAACCATTGTCAGTTTAAGGGGTGTAGGAGCAATTTCGAATGGCGAGCTACTCCTAGCTCGCTTAGGAGCGAGCTTGCGGAGTAGGGTCGAACCAAGTGTTGGACTCCGTACCATTCAACGGCTGTGGGAGCATTTTCGAATGGCGAGCTACTTCTAGCTCGCTTAGGAGCGAGCTCGCGAAGTAGAATCGAGCCAAGTGTTGGACTCCGGAACCATTGTGACATTTAAGAGTTACGAGCGGAGGGATGTAATAGTAGTGAAAACATGAAGAAACTTCATTTATTAACATCTAACGATCGGCTGCTTCTAAAGTTGCTAGCCGTTATTACAATAATAAAAGAAAGCACAAAAAGGACAAACTATGACTAGAGAAAGGAGGGGAACGGCTCGGCATCTCGAGTTACTTGGAGAGACGTGGTTGCCTTCTCCTGGTATTTCAAAAGATGGTCGGCGTTCCAAGTCCGGGGAATTTCTCTGCCTTCGAGATCCTCTAGCTTGTAGGTACCGGGGCGGATTACTTTCGAGATCTTGTACGGTCCCTCCCAGTTCGGGGCCAGCTTGCTTTTCTGCCCGGGGAATGATATGGCCAACTTCCGAAGGACTAAATCCCCTTCTTTGAGGTCCGTTGGGCGGACTCTTTTGTTGTATGCCAGCTCGATCCTTCTTCGGTAAGCTTGCTGGCGTATGGCAGCTCTCTCTCGGATTTCGTCTATCAGGTCTAGGCTTGTTCTGAGTTCTCTAGCATTCTGCTCTTCTTCATAAGCGATCAGGCGAGGAGAGGGTATCCCGACTTCTAGGGGGATGATGGCTTCGGCCCCATAGGTGAGATTAAATGGGCTCTCGCCTGTTGGGGTCCGTTTGGTGGTGCGGTGACTCCAGAGTACGTTCGGCAGCTGATCGACCCATAGTCCCTTGGAACACTTGTCTAACCTCTTCTTGATTCCTGCAAGAATCTGTCGGTTGGCATTTTCAGCTTGGCCATTCGACTGGGGATGGGAGACGGAGGAGAATCGGTGTTGTATGGAAAGGTCTTCACACAAGGCTCGGAAGGCGGCTCCAGTAAACTGTGTCCCGTTATCTGTGACTATGACTCGGGGAACGCCGAACTGGCAAATCACATTCTTCCAGAAGAACTGAACGACCCTATGTTCGGTGATCGTAGCCAGGGGTTCGGCTTCTATCCACTTAGAGAAATAGTCAACTGCCACGACTAGGAACTTTAGCTGTCCGGGGGCTGGAGGGAATGGTCCCAGTAAGTCCATCCCCCACATAGCGAAGGGAACGGGACTTGACAGGGAGGTCAGCGGTGCCTGCGGAAGATGTCGGATGTCTGCATACTTTTGGCAGGAGCTGCACTGCCGAACGTGTCGTTCGGCGTCCCGTAGGAGAGTGGGCCAGTAATACCCATAGTTCAATACCTTGCGCGCCAGAGCCCTAGATCCAGAATGGGCTCCGCCGATCCCCTCATGGAGCTCTTGTAGGGCGTAGTCGGCTTGCTCGGGGGAGAGGCACCTTAGATACGGTCGACCATCCGCTTGGGTGAAGGAGCGTTTGTATAAGATGCCTTCGAGTAAAGTGAAACGCTCGGCTCGGGCCCTAATTCTTCGTGCTTCCCTCGGATCTTTAGGGAGGAGTCCGTTCCTCAGGAATTCGACAATGGGTTTCATCCAGTTGTCTTCGAGGAGGACGGGCAATGCTTCAACGGAGTCTGGCGCTTCGTCCTCTATGCTCGGCTTTAGGAGGACTTCTATCAAAACGGTCTGTTCCAGACCTTGAAGGGAGGAGGAGGCTAACTTGGATAAGGCGTCGGCCTGAGCATTTTCTTCTCGAGGAATCCTTTGGATGAGAGCCTCGTCGAACAGCGCCATGAAGCTCTTTACTTTGGACAAGTATTTAGCCATTCTATCGTCGCGGGCTTCATACTCGCCGAGGACCTGGTTAACAATCAACTGAGAGTCGCTGAAAATCCGTAGCCGACTTGCTCCAGCATTTCGGGCCATTCGAAGTCCGGCTATTAGTGCTTCATATTCGGCCTCGTTGTTCGAGGCTTTGAAATTTATCCGGAGTGAGTATTGGAGGACGAAGCCGTCTGGTCCTGCCAGGATGACTCCTGCCCCGCTACCCTCATTACAAGAGGACCCGTCAACATAGACCGACCAGACGGGGGGTCCCTTTGCTGCTTGGCCAGACTCGGGGATTGTAGTCTCAACTATGAATTCGGCCAGCGCCTGCGCCTTGATTGCAGTCCGAGGCTGATAAGTTATATCGTGCTGGCTCAGCTCGATCGACCACTTCATGAGGCGACCAGAAGTCTCGGGTTTGTGAAGAATCTGTTTCAGTGGCTGGTCGGTAAGGACGACCATCGAATGAGACTGAAAGTAGGGTCTAAGTTTTCTTGCGGCCATTACCAGGGCATACGCCATTTTCTCAATTTTCGGGTACCGAAGTTCGGCATCCCGGAGCACCTTGCTGACGTAGTATATGGGCTTCTGAGCCCTTTCTTCTTCTCTGACTAAGACCGCACTGAGCGTCTGCTCGGAAGCCGCGAAGTAGAGGTAGAGCGGTTCGCCGGGTACTGGTTTGCTAAGGAGAGGGGGATTGACGAGGTAGGCTTTAAGCTGGTCAAAGGAGTCTTGTTGCTGCTGCCCCCACTCGAATCCTTTAGCCCCCCTGAGGGCTTTGAAGAACGGGAGGCACTTCTCCCCGGACTTCGACAGGAAGCGCCCTATGGCGGCTAAGCGACCAGTCAGCCTCTGAACTTCTTTGACATTTCTAGGGGGGGCCATGTCCAGTATGGCCTTGATCTTCTCCGGATTCGCCTCTATTCCTCGTTGGCTAACCATAAAGCCGAGGAACTTGCCTGATGAGACGCCGAACGCACATTTGTTCGGGTTGAGTCTCATGTTGTTCCTTCTTAAAACATCAAATGCTTCTTGGAGGTCGGTCACATGATCAGCACCTCGGATGCTTTTCACCAGCATGTCATCGACATACACTTCCATGTTTCTGCCGATCTGAGCCTGAAAAACTTTGTTGACGAGGCGCTGGTATGTTGCCCCCGCGTTCTTTAGGCCGAATGGCATGACCCTGTAGCAATAAAGGCCTTGGTCGGTTACAAAAGACGTCTTTGGGATATCTGGCGGGAACATCCTTATCTGATTGTAACCCGAGAAAGCGTCCATGAAGCTTAGAAGCTCATGTCCCGAGGTTGCGTCAATCAGAGTGTCGATGCTCGGTAGAGGGAAGGGATCTTTGGGACAGGCTTTGTTGAGGTCGGTGAAATCAATGCAAATTCTCCATGTTCCGTTGGACTTCTTCACCATCACTACGTTCGATAACCATTCAGGGTAGTTTACCTCCTGTATGAATCGGGCCTTCAGCAATTTATCTACCTCTTCTTTAATAGCGAGTTGTCGCTCGGGGGCGAACTTACACCTCTTCTGCTGAACCGGTTTGGACCCTGGATCAACACTCAAGCGGTGGACTAAGAGCTCTTCGGAGATACCGGGCATGTCAGCTGCGGACCATGCGAAGAGGTCTTGATTGTCTCGGATGCATTCCACAATATCTGAGTATAGGGCGGACGGGAGAGCCTTGCTTACGAAGAACTTGCGGGTCGGCTCTTGTTCGGAGAAGAGCACCTCCTCCAATTCGTCCGCTGGCTCGGAGGTCGGTCTTGTGGAATCTTGGGGAATTTCCAGGGTCTCTAAAGAGAGGACGGGCCCAAGGGTCGAAGTCATGTAGCATTTCCGGGCCTGCTCCTGATTTCCCCTTACTTCTCCGACCCCGGATCGGGTGGGAAATTTCATCTTCAGATGATATGCCGAGGGAACCGCTTCCAGAGCCGCGAGGCCGGGCCTGCCCAAAATGACGTTGTAAGCAGCGGGAACATCCACTACCATGAAGTCCATCGGCTCCGTTCTGGTGGTAGGGGTTTGTCCGGCAGTTACATCGAGGGTGATCACCCCTTCTATAGTTACCGGAACCCCCGTGAACCCATGGAGAGTGTAACCGGCGGGTTTGAGTCTGTCTCTGGAGAGCTTTAGGCCTTTGAAAGCGGAGAGGAATAGGATGTTGACGGAGCTGCCGTTGTCGACTAAGATCCTCTCCACTTTGAAATTTGCCATGTGGAGGCTGATGACGAGGGCGTCACAATGCGGGATACGGACTCCCTCGAGATCTTCGTCGGAGAAGGTAACTGGCACTCCGAGGCCCTTGGGAGGAGGCGTGGTTCGGACTGAATTGACCTCTCTGATAAACGCTTTTCGGGAGGAGTTCGAGAAGCCTCCCATTGGACCCCCATGGATGAGGTGGAGGACTCGCTCTTCCTCGAAGTCTGGCGTCTCTTCTCTTTCCGGACGCTTGTTAGCCCCCCGAGGCGGGAGAGGGGGCTCGGCTCGGTCCTTTTTTACAAACTTCGTCAGCTGTCCCCTCTGGATAAGGGCTTCGATCTCGTTCCTCAGAGCACGGCAGTCGTTGGTGTCATGCCCGTGGTCCCGGTGATAACGGCACCATTTCTCTTTATCTCTTCTCTTGGCGGGAGTGTTCATTTTGGGAGCTGGAGGCAAGACCCCGTCTTTTTCGACCTCCATGAAGATGGCTGAGAGGTTAGCGTTGAGGGGAGTGAACTTCTCAAATCTAGGGGGAGGTCGGCGCTGGCCGGCATTATCCTTCTGGAGCTTCTTGGCTCCTTCTTCTTCTGCCCCCTTTCTTTTGAGCCCGGGGGCGGGCGCTTCCCAGTTGGGGGGTCGCTCGGCCTCCTCGGCCCGAATGTACTTTTCGGTGCGAAGAAGAAGGTCGGAAAAGTCATGTGGGGGTTTCTTGGCAAGGGAGGAGCGGAGGTTGGAATTGAGAATGTTGGATTGGAACGCTGCGGTAGCGACCGATTGGTCGAGGGAGGCAATAGTTCTAGCTTCGGCTATGAATCTCTTCACGTAGTCCCTCAGTTTTTCCCCCTTTTGCTGGCGGAGGTGCAATAGTGAGATGCTGGTTTTCTCGGTCCTTCGGCTGCTGACGAAATGGGTGATGAATAGGGTCTCGAACTGTTCGAAGGAGAATATTGACGCCGGGGCAAGACGAGAGTACCATTCTCGAGCCGGGCCTTTCAGAGTTGCAGGGAATGTTTTGCAGAGGAGGGCATCGGACGCTTGATGGAGGAGCATCAAAGTCTTGAAGCCTTCGATGTGGTCGACTGGATCGGTCTCCCCAGTGTAGTTCTCGAACTGGGGAGGTTTGAAACCGAAGGGGACGGGAGTATCCACTATGGTCCGGGAGAACGGGGGTCGGCTAGGACGGAGGGTCCTCCCCCTGAGTTCTTCTTCTCGGTTTATCTGTCCCAAGAGTTTTTCCACCTCGTTCAGGCGGCGGTTCATGGTGTCATCTCTCCGGCGGTGATCTGCCGAGCCACGGGACTCGTCTTCGTATGATGGGGAGCGAGGGCTGCGGCGACGGTAGCTTCGGGAACGACGAGGACTTGGGGTGCGTCTGGAATTGGTAGGAGCGGGTCGAGGAGAAGGGGAACGTTGGCGAGGGCTCCGGACCGGAGGAGGGGAGGGGGCCCTCGGCTCATTGGGATTCTGACGGAGATTGAGGGCCTGTTGTACCATTGCTTGGAATTGCTGGAACTCGGCACGGGTGATGGGTGCCTCATTGTCCCGATGCTGCTGCCGACCTGCGGGAGAGTGCCTCCTTCGGTAGTGATCGGGGGAGTCTTTTCTCCCTCTTCGGGCGGGGGACCCCCTGTGTCCCCGGTGTCGGGGGGATCGCTCTTGGCGGGAGGCTTCTCCCCGAGCCCGCTTTTCGTCCAGATGGCGACGAAGGTCCTTATCCTCCGGGCGTTTGGGATGGGCATCGTGGCGACCAGAGGCTCGGGGATGATGGGAGGCCATGGAGGCACTGGAGGTGTTGTGGATGGAGAGGTTCTCTTGGTGAAGAGGCTGTTTCTGAGGGTTAGGACCCTTTGGATCAGGAGGGGGGGTCTGTTGAAGCGGCTCTTCCATGGTAGGAGGGAGTTGCCCTTGTTGCTGAGCGGGATCAGGATGGACTTCTTGCTGGTCAGGGTTGGGCGCTCGGTTGGAGCCCCTAGATCTAACTTTGCGAGGCGGCATGGTAGGAGAGAACCTGTTCCCCGGGAAGAGGGGAGGTCCCTATTCGTTAGTTTCCCACAGACGGCGCCAATCTGTTGCCGCTAAATTTGGTGTGGGGGCAAACAGATAGAACTTGTGGATTCTTGGGGAAACTGAATAGGAAAACCTGCGTACCTGTTCCGCCGGGCCTCGTTCGACATTCCTGCCGCGCACCTGCAAAAAGTGCGAGACACCGGGGGGGGATCCCGGCGACGCACCCTCCAACGCTCAAGTCAGTAATCAAAGAGATTATGAAAGAGCGTAAAAACTGGTGAAGAGTTGATTACCTGTTAATGGAGATGGGTGAGGGGTATTTATAGGCGTCTTAGGGAATGGTTTTAGGAATGTAATCCCCGTGATTAGATAAGGAATATTCCTCGTAGTCAGATAAGGTATGTAATCTGATAAGGTATATTCCCTGTAATCAGTTAAGGAATTTTAATCCCCAAATCCCAGTGAAAAGGTAGATGTCCATCAGGGCCGTTGATCGTGTTTAATCAGGGATCCTGACTCTGTCTTGTTGGATTGGGAGCGCAGCGGGCTGAGATCCGCGCCCTCTTGTTGGCGGATCCATTCGCGGATCATTGGACCCTAGGAGGGCAGATCCAATACCCGTTTTGGTCCTCTTGTGGGCGAAATTACCGTTTTACCCTCAGGTCTCAAGATTCGTGCCTGATTTGGACGGTTCCGATTAAATCCCATTTTTAGCCATATCAACATCTAAACAGTTAAAATCTCTGATTAATCCCCAATTAATCGCTAATCGGAGGCTAAACGATTATCTTTTAGCGATTTATAATATTTCAATAATTAGCGATCAGTGGTTAATCGGCCGATTTTAAGTGGCCGATTAACCGATTAAATCTTCTCTAATTTTCATGCTCGTTTGCATTATTTGGGCTCAGTCCGACTCAAACTCAAATCCAAATCCAAAATCCAAACCCCTTCTGGTCCTCATACAAACCCAAACCCGACATGTCGTCGCTCTCTTCTTCTTCCTCGTGCAAACCCAAACCAAAACTGAATCTCTTCAAACTCAAACCCAAACTAATTGTCTTCTTCATCGAGCAAACTCAAACCCGCCTGCCATCGTTTCCCCTGTGCAGTCGCATACTTGACCCGACCCACATCTGCTGCACCTCCTCCTGTTGCTCGTGCTGCTCCTCCCCGATTGTTTTTTTTTATGGAACCGACCAACAAATCTGACCCGACCCACATCCAGAATCCAAACTCAGCTCAAACCAAGTACTCTCTTCTTTTTCTCTATAACTATTTGTTCCTATTTGATAATCTCATAATAGTTTTATGTTAGGATTTAGAGATGCTACATAATGAGGATATATCTTTTTTAAATTATATATATACTAGATTTGCCCGTGGACACGTGCCTACGGCACGTCTTCGGAATGATACAACACACGAAAAGCCCTGTAAACAGTAAAATAACAATTATGTAGTTCAAGTTTGACTAGTATGACAATAATTAGTTGTAAATAAAAGTTCATGTTTCTATTAGTATATGTTGAAAAATAATTATAAATGAGGGTATAAAATCCAATTTCTTAGAACTTTAAGGGTGGAAAATGATGAAATTTAACTGTTTAAGAGATATTTGTTATTTTCAATATAACATGTGCAATAAAAAAAGCATAAAAATTCTGAAAAATTTAAAAACCTGAAATCTTAAAATCTAAAAGTAAGTTTAGAAAGAATGGGAGAGAGGGAGAGAGAGAGGGAGAGAGAAAAAGAGAGAAATATGAAAAAGTGAAGAGAGAAGAGAAAGATAGTAATAAAGTAATGAGTTTTTCAGTTTTGGGGGGAAAAAATTAATTTTGGGGTTTGAAATTTTGGACGGGAAAATATGTTTTGTGAGAATCAATCTAGGCCATTGATTTTAGGGAAGATTGAATGAGGGCCACTTGATAGCTTTCTTTGTAATTTATTTTATATATATATATATATATATATATACATATATATATAACAATTTTTCTGATTTAATCCCCATTTATTTTCCGATTAATCACTAATCGCTCCTAGACCGATTAATTCCAAAAACCGATTTTAACTGCCTATATATATATATATATATATATATATATATATATATATATATATATATATATATATATATATATATATATATATATAACGATTTTTCTGATTTAATCCCCATTTATTTTCCGATTAACCGATTAATCACTAATCGCTCCTAGACCGATTAATTCCAAAAACCGATTTTAACTGCCTAGTTTTTCCTTTACATAAATTTGATGCTTTGAATCTAATCATAATCTGGATGTTTCCTTTGGTTGCAACTAATCCCCATAGGGTTCAGATTGTTTCTCCATATATCACTACATCTCATTTCTCTCTGACTTCGCCCAAGTTCTGTATGTTTGGAGATCAGTGCCAAAGAATATTTAACAAGTGTGTTGATGATTTGGGTGAACATAAAGACCAAGCAGCTTACCTTGGAAGCAATAGAATTGAAGAAATCACTGGCATTTGACATTACGTGTGGTAGATCTTGTAATGAAGAAGAGTTGAAAATGGTCTGTTGGCTAAAACCTTGTGATACATTCTCCCTGTCTCACCATCAAATATTTCTTGTAAGGATACAAATACACAAAAACTAATGAGTGTAACAATTACAATTCCCCCCCCCTACCTAATATCTAATATGTATCTCATAAGAAACGATCACCATCAATTGAATCAAATTATAAGTTTACTTTAACCTTTACAATTGGTCAATAGGTTATAGTTCTTAAAAGAGGCAGCCGGTTATTACTTCATTAGAGCATCCACAATGGTATTTCTCAAATATAAGAATATGGCAAAATAGCATATAGCAAAAATCACAATTTGTTGCAGTCGTCATTTGCTATAATTTGAGAAAGACGGAACATCTTGTTTCGTCCGTTTTTTTTACAGTTAATTAACTAATGATTAGATATAAAAATAGGTTAATTAAATAAATTAAATATTATAATATATACTAAAGTACCTAATTAATACACTAACCTAAAGATTAACCTATAATTAATGGGCTAAACTCACCATTTGAGCTGGACGGGACATGTTGCCCTGTCCAAGCCAAAATTGGCTTCAAACGGGACAACATGTCCCGTTTGACGATTTACGGGGGTTTCTTTTTTTTGTCCAGACGGTACATGTCAGACGTTACAACATGTACCGTCTGATCATTTAAAAAATTTAAAAAAAAGGGTCAGACAAAACATCATGTTTCGTTTGATCCCATTAAAAAATAAAAAATTAAGGATGGAACAACATGTTCCGTCCCCTATAATTTGAGAATCGTCAATTTCGTTTCTCAAATATGAGAAGTGTTGCTGCTGATTTTGGTGTGGGAGCAAACAGATGAATTTGTGGATTCTTGAGAAAACAAATAAGGCAAACATATTGACCTGTTGACCTTCACCAACGTGTTGATTTGTTCCTTGCCGCTGCCGCGAACCTGCAAAAAGTGCGATACACCGGGACGGATCCCGGCGACGCACCCTCCGATGCTCTTGTCAATAATCAGGAATATTATGAAAGAACTTTATGTGGAAAAAGATTGATTACCTCTTATGGTGGGGGGAGAGGGATTTTTATAGTCGCCTTAGGGATCCGTTTCGAGATAAGAACAAATCTCTACTTCCCGGTGTGGATGGAAAGAAGTGGTTAAAATCATCTCTTAGGGATAATTATGAATCTGAATTCTTCTTTATCCTTCTGAACTGTTTGTAACAGATTGGGACCTGTACCCAGTAAAACAGATTCGTTTATAGGTTATTGGGCTTTGAAGAAAGACCCAGTCCCTATTTCAGACCCGTTTGTAGGTGAAATTACCGTTTTACCCCTGAGCTTTAAGATTCATGTCCGATTTGAAACGGTCCCGATTTAATCCCATTTTTAGCCATATCACGAGCCCCCACTCCTGAAGATTGAGTTTAACAGCCTTCGAGGAGTAGTTTGTTGTTCTAATGGCGAACGGAATTTTATCGAAGTTCTCGGAGGAGTTGGATCTAGCTCAGGGTGTAACGGTGTTATTCTGAGCTTGTATATTACCCAAAATTATTCTCAGATTTTTCTGAATTTTTGGTGATTTTTCCAGGTTTTTCTAAATTTTTTCCAATTTTTAATCATTTTTTTGAATTTTTTATTCAATTTCCGAATTTAAATAATTAATTATCGAAAATTTTAATTAATTGTTCTAATTTAATAATTATTATTTTCAGAATTTAAAATTATTTTCTGAATTTAATAATTATTTTTAGAATTTTTTTTTGATTTTTAATTAATTAATTCAATTAAATAAATAAATAAATACATGAACACGTGGCACAATCCTACACGTTGAACATGATCAGACGAGCACGCATCGGGAGGCAGCAATTTTTTCCCTATAATCTGCTCGGAAACACGTCTGTTCGACACATCCGAACGTTCACGTCCGCCGACCAACCAGGACGCGCCACGTGGCCGGTCAACGTTGACCGCCACGTGGCAAAAAAAATTCTTTTCTTCTTGTCTCTTCTCTCTTCTCCTGCCTTCGTCGACCCTTTCTTCGTTCGACCTCACTCCTTCAACGTCGTCTTCGTGGGAGACGAAGCTCGACAGAAGCGGCGGAGGTGGAGCTTGGCGAGGGGAGGAGTTTGGTCGAAGAGCTGTCGTGGAGGTCGTTGGGTTCGCTGCTAGATGGGTTTGCCGAAGGTTGAGCTCTGGAGCCCGATGGAGGGGAGGCGAGCTCGGCGGAGCTCTGCGACGGCGGAGGAGAGCTTGGCGAACGATCGAGCTTCGGCGAACGATCAAGCTCGACACAGGAGGTCGTCGTTCGGCGAAGGAGCTCGACGAGTGGGGGAACTCGACAGGTTGACGATGGAGATGTTGGGTTCGGAGCTCGTGAAGGTGACAGAGGGGAGCTGTGGAGCTCGATGGAGCTCTTCGACGAAGTGAGGGGAGCTCGGTTGCAGCTTGGCCTTCGTGCGAGCTCGGCAATGTTTGGAGGAGAGCTCGGCGATGTGGGGAGCACGGCGACGTGGAGACTTGCTCGGCCATGTAGCTCGTCGGAGGGTGAGCTCGAGCTCGATGGAGCTTGCAATTCGGAGATAGGGGAGTCGAGCTCGGCGAGGAGCTGGGCGAACGTTCGAGTTCGTCGGGGTGATCTTTGACGAGAGGGAGCTCTGTCGGTGAAAGGAGCTGGTGATGGTGAGCTCGAGGTCTTCGCTCGATGGGTTCGTCGAAGGTTGGAGTTCGAGCTTGGAGGCAGTGGGCAGCTCGACGAGTTGACGAAGGCACTGTCTAAGGCTTTTTGGCGGGAAAAATTGAAGAAGGGTAAGGGTAACAGGTGTGGGTCACTAACGGGTTCAAAACCCGACCCGTTAACCCCTTAATTCTTTTTCCTCTTTATTTGTTTGTTTGTTTTAGGGCAGATCTGAGCCATTGATCTAGATCTGAGCGCGGATTGCGAGGAGAATTTTTTTCTCATTTTTTGTTCGGAAACAACTCTATTCGACGTGTTGTGGCGGACGTGGCGAACGATGCGTCGAACGTGGAGAACAATAGGCAAGCATTGACTGGTCAACGTGATTTTGCCTATTTTCAATTTGGAAACACGTATATTCGACATCTGCGGCGAGCTTGGCAAGCGGTGTGTCGAACTTGGCGAACGATAGGCGAGCGTTGACTGGTCAACGTCATTTTGCCTATTTTCAGCTCGGAAACACGTATATTCGACATCTGCGGCGAGCTTGGCGAGTGGTGAGTCGAACTTGGCGAACGATAGGCGAGCGTTGACTGGTCAACGTTATTTTGCCTATTTTCAGCTCGAAAACACATCTGTTCGACATCTGCAGCGAGCTTAGCGAGCGGTTGTGTTGTGACCCACTTTCCCGAGGCCACGGAGGTCGGATCAGGGCGTGTGACCCCTCGTTTCAAAGCTATCTCGAAGATCTACAAGTTCTCTTCAGAAACGAGTTGGAGAATCACCTTTCTTCAAGGTCAAGATAGTCCCGCAACATCTCTGCCATCACAAAGTTGCGAAGAGCTTTGCATGACTCTAGGGGAAGTTCGTTCTTGGAAGCATTGTTCTAAAAAGCGGCCTAGGCGGCGCCTAGGCACCCCCCCAACGCCTCGACTAGGGCCTAGGCGTTTATGAAAATCGGAAATGGGTTCTAGGTGGCTAAAATTGGACCTAGGCGGCGTTTAATCGGTCTAGGTGGGTCTAGGCAGACTAGACACGCTTAGGCCTTAAGTAATTAAAAAAAAAGTAAAAAAAACCCACCGCTCTCACTTTCTCCTCCTAATAAAATTTAAGCATATCTTTATTCTTTTTTTTATCTTGCATAATTTGACATGTATTCGCACTCTCACAACAATCATGTTAAAACTTACAAGTATGGACTTTAATATCACTGACGCAGCCAAATAAGTGAAGTTATGCACCAAAGGAGGAAGTTTATAAGTATCACGTGCCAACAATTTCAAGGCTCAATCAGTCTACCAGATTATAAGTAGTATGCTTTTCCTCATTAGTGAAGCTATTTATTCATCTTCTATTTTCAGCTCCTAAAATGTCACCCAGATCTACATATCTTTCCAAAACAATCTATGGATGGCCCATCCACTTAGTATGGGACAGCACGTCATGAGATGGGAGGAAGTTATCTGATTTAAGTGTGGTTATTAGTTAAAGCTGTTCATCGTTATCAAGCATATCATGAGATCATCTATCAACTTTACATTTATTCTCTATTTAGAACTTGTATTCTTTTATGAGTAGCCACAATGTGGTTTACATCGGATATGGAGAAGATAGAGTCCTCATGTTCACCGATACAATAATACACCGATTCGACTATGTGAAGCCCATCCTACAATTGCAAAGAGAAAAGGTTCAATAGTAAGAATGAGTAGCAATAAAGAGTAAAAAGGGGTAATAACAAAATAAACCCAAAAGATCGATAAATTAATTAATTAATTAATTAATTAATTAAAAAAACCGCCTACCGCCTAGCCGCTTAATCCCCGATTACAAGGTCTAGGCGCTAGGCTCCCATCGGCCGCCCAACTACCGCCTAGCGCTTTTTAGAACATTGCTTGGAAGACCAGTTTGAGGAGCAACTCTAGGGGAGAGTTAGCTCTGAACTCGTTGAGAAGAAGGCCGCTCGGGAGGCGAGCGGTGTGAAGAACATCACTAGGCTCTAGGAGAGAGCCGTTTGGGAGACAAGTTTGAGGAGCAACTCTAGGAGAGAGTTTTAGCTCTGAACTGGTTGAGAAAAAGGCCGCTCGGGAGGCGAGCGGTGTGAATATCACTAGGCTCTAGGAGAGAGCCATTTGAGAGACAAGTTTGAGGAGCAACTCTAAGGGAGAGTTTTAGCTCTGAACTTGTTGGGAAGAGGTCCGCCCTGAAGGCGAACGGAGTGAAGAACATCACTAGGCTCTAAGAGAGAGCCGTTTAGAAAACAAATTTGAGGAGCAACTCTAGGAGAGAGTTTTAGCTCTGAACTTGTTGAGAAAAGGTCCGCCATGGAGGCGAGCAGAGCTGAGAGCTTGGCTCTAGGAGAGCCGTTTGGGAGACAAGTTTGAGGAGCAACTCTAGGGGAGAGTTTTAGCTCTGAACTTGTTGAGAAGAGGTCGGCCCTGGAGGTGAGCAGAGCGGAGAGCTTGGCTCTAGGAGAGAGCCGTTTGGGAGACAAGTTTGAGGAGCAACTTTAAGGGAGAGTTTTAGCTCTGAACTTGTTGAGAAGAGATTTAACGCGTTGTAGGAGCAATTCCGAATGGTGAGCTGTCCTGCACTTGCTTGTTTGCAAGCGGCTAAGGCAACGTCGAACCAAGTGTTGAACTCCAAATTTGTTAAGAGGGTTAACGAGTTGTAGGAGCAATTCCGAATGGTGAGCTGCCCCGCACTTGCTTGTTCGCAAGCGGCTAAAGCAACGTCGAACCAAGTGTTGGACTTCGAACTCGTCTTTTAAGCTTAGTAAGTTGTGGGAGCAGCTCTGTAGGACAAGCTGGGTTCCGAACTTACCCTTAGGCGAGTCGTAGACGTGACTCAGAAAGATAGAAGGCAAGTGCAATAATTTTCAATAGAAAAAGCTGGGTTTTATTGAGATGAACTAAGTGGCCGCTTCAATTGGGCGAGCCATTATTACATGCTTCTTGGCCATGTTACAAGCATCGGCCTTATTGAAAACTGAAAACCTACTTCTACGATAGGGTGAGGGCCTCTTGGGAGGAGTTTCGTTCTCCCCCCATTGGACCTCCATGGATAAGGTGGAGAACGGCCCCAGGTTCGGAATCTTGGAACTCGGCGGACCTCTCTGTTCGCTTGTAGGCTCCTCGGGGTGGAAGATCGGCCATGTCTCTTCGGACGAACTTGGCCAGATGTCCCCGCTGTATGAGTTCTTCGATCTCCTCTTTAAGAACCCGACAATCATCCGTATCGTGGCCGTGGTCCCTATGAAAGCGGCACCACTTATCCCTGTTTCTTCTCTTGCCAGGGGTATTCATCCTAAGAGGAGCGCGGAGTAGCCCTTCCTTGTCCACCTCCATAAGAACTGCTGATATACTAGCATTGAGGGAGGTGAACTTCTCAAAATGAGGAGCTGGGCGGCGTTGGCTATTGTCATCCTTCTGAAATTTCTGGGATCCTTCTTCGCTCGTATTCCTCCGTTTGTTCCCGGAAGATGGTTCCTCAAGACTGGGAGGGTTGAGAGTCTCTTCCACTCGAATGTACTTCTCACTCCTAAGCAGGTTTTCTGAGAAGTCTCGAGGAGGTTTCTTGGCAAGGGACGCCTTGAGGTCGGCGTTAGTGACGTTGTGCCCGAATGCCGCAGAGGCTACGGATTGGTTGAGGGAGACAATAGACCGGGCTTCGGAGGTGAAGCGCTGAACATAATCTCTTAGGCGTTCACCCTTTCTTTGGTAGGGTCACCAAAGATACGCTTGTTTTCTCGGCCTGGCGGCTACTCACGAAATGAGCAAGGAAGAGCCCTTCGAACTAATCAAATGAGAAGATGGAGGCCGGGGCGAGTCGAAAGTACCATTCTCTCGCAGGCCCCCTCAGCGTGGCAGGAAAGGTTTTGCAAAGGAGCGCGTCCGACGCTTGTCAGATCATCATAAGAGTTTTAAAACTCTCGATGTGGTCGTCGGGGTCCGACTCCCCGTTATATGACTCAAAGTAAAGGGGCTTGAAGTTTTCCGGGACCGGGACTTCCATGATGACTCGGGAGAACGGGGGCCTGCTCGGGCGAAAATTCCTCGCCCGTTGTTCCTCTTCTCTGTCAAGTCGGATAAGGCGCCTCTCCATCTCGTGGAGACGGCAGTAGACCGAGTCTTCCCTTCGGTCATATCCTGCCGACCTCCTAGACTCTTTCCCATGCGAAAGGGAACTAGGAGTGCGGTGGTGATGGCTTGGGGTAGGTTGAGGACTAGGTGCCGGTTGCTCGTGGTTGGGAGCGACGTTGAGGTCCGCAGAACGGAATCTTGAAAATCTTGAAACTCCGCCCTTGTAACTGGTGCCTCTCCAGCTTGGCGATCCCTATGTGTGGCTCGATTTACTGGAGTATGACTTTGCCGATGGCGTTGAGGGAACTCTCTTCGCCTCCTCGGGGGAGGGAATCTTCTGGTCCTTGGTCTGCAGGGGGTCCGGACTCTTGAGACCCCTGGGTGCTCAGGTTGATGGACTCCTCCAAGGGCTCGCCATCCATTCAGGCGAGTTCGAAGATCGACCCCCTTTTGGCAGTTGACAATCACTTGACGGAGATCCTACTCGGGAGGGCTTTGAGAAGCCATAGAGTCAACTGAATGATTGGGAACCGCGACATAGTCATGAAGAGGATGTTGCTTGGGACGACTTCGACGGGAGCCCCCCGGGACCTTGGAGGGGCCTGTTGAAGAGGAGGCTGTTGAAGAAGAACATCTTGAACTGGAGGAGGAAGAAGAGGAAGAGGAGTGGTTCTTCGGCTGGAGACCGCTGCCTTCCCCTTCTCTATTGGATTCATGGCTTGAAACTACTCTTGCTGATGAAGTTAGGTTGGATTGCTTTTCGTTTTTCACAGACGGCGCCAATCTGTTGCTGCTTATTTTGGTGTGAGAGCAAACAGATGAATTTATGAATTCTTGAGAAAACGAATAAGGCAAACCTGTTGACCTGTTGACCATCACCAACGTGTTGACTTGTTCCTTGCCGCTGCCGCGAACCTGCAAAAAGTGTGATACACCGGGATGGATCCCGGCAACGCACCCTCCGACGCTCTTGTCAGTAATCAGGAAGATTATGAAAGAGCTTTATGTGGAAAAAAATTGATTACCTTCTTATGGTGGGGGAGAGAGGTTTTTATAGTCGCTTTAGGGATCCGTTTCGAGATAAAAACAAATCTCTACTTTCCGGTGTGGATGGAAAGAAGTGGTTAAAACCACATCTTTGGGATAATTATGAATCTGAATTCTTCTTTATCCTTCTGAACTAATTTGTAATGGGTTGGGATCCGTACCCAGTAAGACAGATACGTTTATGGGTTATTGGGCTTTGAAGAAAGACCCAGTTCCCATTTCAGATCCGTTTGTAGGTGAAATTACTGTTTTACCCCTGAGCTTTAAGATTCGTGTCCGATTTGAACAGTCCCGATTTAATCCCATTTTTAGCCATATCAAGAAACAACTGTAGCATTTTTGCCAAAATATGGCAAAATAGCAAACGATTGCAGACGCTCATTTCTCATAAAATGAGAAAATGGCAAAAATAGCAAACGACTGCAGACGCTCATTTCTCATAAAATGAGAAAATGGCAAAAATAGCAAACGACTGTGGATGCTCTTAACAAAAATAAAAATCCCAATGCCCTACTATTGTCAAATAAACATAGAAAAATTCTCGGAAGATGCAACAGTCTCTATTTATACCATGAGAATCTAGATCCTCTTATTAGAACTTTAATTAAAGGCTAAAATTGAAAGAAAAAAAAAACTTGAACTATCCCCTATATGCAGAAAACCTCACTCACCTTTTTTTAATGTAGAAAACCGCACTCAATTATGATTGCGAAAAACCACAATCTGATTCTGTTAGGGTTCTATTCGTTTTTGTCATGTGCAATGCAAGTGACTTAAAAAAGGACGAAAATACCCCCGACTGTTTCTTCTTGGATAAAATTGAAAAAAACCCCTTGAACTATCCCCTATATGCAGAAAACCTCACTCACCTTTTTTTATACAGAAAACTGCACACAACTATGATTGCAAAAAACCACACTCTGATTCTGTTAGGGTTTTGTTCGTTTTTGTCACGTGCAACGCACGTGACTTAAAAAAGGACGAAAATACCCTCCGACTGTTTCTTCTTCTCTTCTTCTTTTCTTCCTCCTTTATTCAGAACCCTTTTTTTCTCCCCCCAAAACAAACCCTAATCCCAAACCAGACCCCCTAACTAGACTCTCCAACTCCCAAATCAACCTTATCAACCCCAAATCCTTCTTCCCCATCGACGACGCCATCGAATCGACGACGCCATCGAGTCGACGACGTCACAAAGGTCTGATTCAATTCCGCACTTGAAAGATCCAATGTCAGGTAATATGTTCACACCATTCTCTTTTATATTTGAGCTCGATCCGATTCCATTCTCTCTTATATTTGTCGAATTAATTATTTTGATGTATGCATGTGTACACGCAGATTTGACAACCTCTAAAGCTTCAAGGAGGAACTCGCGTAATAGTTGCGATGATGGTGGAACCCTAGTGTGTTTTTATAAAGATCCTGTAGTTGTGAAGCTAGTAAGCACTGCTGCAAATGCTGGAAGATACTTTGCGGGTTGTCCAAATTGGCAAACAGACAAATGCCAATTTTTTCGGGTTGAATTTGTGGGAGGAGACGAGAAGGGGGGAAAATCTTACTCAGAACTGAAGATGGAAAATGCAAAGTTGAAGCTGGTAGTTGATGAAGCAAGTGAGATGGAAAATAAACTTGGTGCCACTATCGTAGATCTGAAGAAGCGGAAGCATGAGTTGGAATTTGAATGTAATTTGCTGAGAAAGAAGGTGGTTGCAAATGTAATTTTCCATCTTCAGTGAAATGCAAATGTAATTTTCCTTTGTGACGTCGTTGACTCGATGGCATCGTCGATGGGGAAGAAGAAGGATTTGGGGTTGATAAGGTTGATTTGGGAGTTGGAGAGTATAGATAGGGGGTCTAATTTGGGATTAGGGTTTGTTTTGGGGGAGAAAGAAGAAAAAAAAGGGTTTTGAATAAAGGAGAAAGAAAAGAAGAAGAGAAGAAGAACTAGTCGGAGGTATTTTCGTCCTTTTTTAAGTCACGTGCGTTGCACGTGACAAAAACGAACAGAACCCTAACAAAGTCAAAGTATGGTTTTTCGCAATCATAGTTGAGTGCGGTTTTCTGCATTAAAAAAAGGTGAGTGAGGTTTTCTGCATATCTCTACTATTTTAATGGGAGAGTTGGGATTGTAAACAAACAAACCCTAATTTTGTAACTGAGCAAACCCGTGCAATATACGTCCAAATTAAATTCAATTAATAGAAATATTTGTAGACAAACAAATTCGTGTGTTGCCCGTGCATATCTAATCTAATATAAAGGAAGTATTAGATTTAAGGCTAGACTACATTGAAGTTTTTACTATTAATAAAAATATATTTATTAAGACGTGCATCGCACGTGGAAATTACTAGTAGGGAATAGTTCAAGGGTTTTTTTTCAATTTTAGCCAAGAAGAAACAATTGGGGGTATTTTTGTCCTTTTTTAAGTCACGTGTGTTGCATGTGACAAAAACGAACAGAACCTAATAGAGTCAGATTGTGGTTTTTCGCAATCATAGTTGAGTGCGGTTTTCTGCATTAAAAAAAAGGTGAGTGAGGTTTTCTGCATATAGGGAATAGTTCAGGGTTTTTTTTCAATTTTAGCCTTAATTAAATTGCAAACTAGTCACTAAATACAAGAATGTAATCAATTTATGTTCTTCACTATATCTCATAGTGAGCCTTTAAACCATGTACTATGACTCTCACTTCAGAAATTTGTGTACTTCATGTTTCTAAGATTGTCTCATCCTCTCGTTGATGGCTAGTATATATTGCATCAAACTGTATGGAACTCGTCTTTATGGAGTACTCTCATCTAAAGCTAACAGCATGTAATAAGATAAGGTAGCTGCAATAAATGATTGTGATGTTAACCTATATTCAGAATGAATGAGCCTGCTGCACTTTCTTTAAAAGTGGTCAATTGAATCATCTTCTTTTGCTTTCCCTCTCTGATTTCAAGTTCTATGCATTATATATTTTTACTAGATTTGCCCGTGGGCACGTACCTAAGGCACGTCTTCGGAACGATACAGCATACGAAAAGTCTTGTAAACAGTAAAACAACAATTATGTAGCACAAGTTTAAATAGTATGACAATAATTACTTGTAAATAAAAGTCCATGTTTCCATTAGCATATGTTGAAAAATAATTATAAATGGGGGTGTAAAATCCAACTTCTTAGAACTTTAAGGGGGAAAATGATGAAATTTAACTGTTGAGGAGATATTTGTTATTTTCAATGTAACATGAACAATAAAAAAAGCATAAAAAATCTGAAAATTTACAAACCCTGAAATTTGAAAATCTAAATTTCTAAGTAAATAAATAGAGAATGAGAGAGAGAGGAAGAGAGAAAGAGAGAAATATGAAAAAGTAAAGAGAGAAGAAAGAGATAGTAATAAAGTAACGAGTTTTTTTTAGTTTGGGGGGGGATTGGTTTTGGGAAAAAACTTTTTGGAGGAAAAATATATTTTGCAAGGGTGAATCTGAGCCGTTGATTTGGTTTCAATTAAATGGGAGCCACTTGATAGCTTTCTTTGTGTTTATTATATAGACTAGATTTGCTCGTGGGCACATGCCTACGACACGTCTTCGGAACGATACAACACACGAAAAGCCCTGTAAACAGTAAAACAACAATTATGTAGCTCAAGTTTGAATAGTATGACAATAATTAGTTGTAAATAAAAGTTCATGTTTCCATTAGTATATGTTGAAAAATAATTATAAATGGGGGTGTAAAATCCAACTTCTTAGAACTTTAAGGGTGGAAAGTGATGAAATTTAACTATTGAAGAGATATTTGCTATTTTCAATATAACATGTGTAATAAAAAAAACATTAAAATTCTGAAAATTTTACAAACCTGAAATCTTAAAATCTAAATTTCTATGTAAATAAAGAAAAAATGGGAGAGAGAGATAGGGAGAGAGAGAGAAAGAGAGAAATATAAAAAAGTGAAGAGAGAAGAGATCGTAGTAATAAAGTAATAAGTTTTTTAGTTTTGGGGGGGGGAAAATTGGTTTTGGAGTTTGAAATTTTGGGGGAGAAAATGTGTTTTGTGAGGTTGGATCTGAGCCTTTAATTTTGGGGGATTGAAGATGAGCCACTTCATAGCTTTCTTTGTGTTTTATTATATAGATTAACGATTATTTTGGGACATTTAATTTTGTGGCTTCATTTTAATTAACAGCATTGTTGTACATTTGTTGACTTATATCTTTCCCATGTCGCACACAATTTTGACTTATATTTTCAGTTACAGTTTTACCCAAATTTCCTCACATAGGCATTATCTTTAGTGCAAAATTGGGAAATTGAGCATAATAAATTAGGGAGAATAAACACAAGAAATATGAGAATACCTGATGGATTTGGCTCGCTACAAGTTCAAATTAGGTGCATGACAAAGTCGGCTACATTGACATAAAGTTTCACTCTCATCCCTGTAATCCCAAATGCGCTCACTGCAAATTGACAATTAAGCATATTCAAACACTTCTAGTTACTTTATCTATTCATTATATAAAGCTGAGTCTCATTAACTCAAAAGTTCCCAAGTCCGAACATAATTCCAGTCCAACTTAAGTAATCAAGAAACTGAAGAATACAAGAAACCTTACTCTACCTGGAGAAGAATCTGCTGAGACTCAGGATGAAGTTCCTCGAACTTCGTGCTGCCTTCCGCCGCTGATCCATCCGCTTTGAAGAGCCTAATCTGCGCTCGCTCAAAAGAAGGTCGAAGATTCGGATAATAACACCAAAAAGGCGGAAGAATCTGAGGTTGTGATCTTAGGGTTTCTGGATTTGGAATCTCACTTGAAGATTCGGAGCCGCTCTTTGATTTGGATGTTGTTCGGGACAATCCAATAATCTCCTCGGTTCCGGTCTTAGGGTTTTCGGCGTTCCAAAATTATCCTTTTGATGTGAAAGATTCGAATCTCCATTTGGGATCGGAGTAAAAAGATTCGGATCTTCTCTTTCATTCGGATTCAGAATCGGAATCGAAGAAGAAGCGGAAATTTGAGGTTGAGAACTTCCTTGCTGACGTGGCGGGATTAGGGCTCGTCTCTGATTCCGATTAGGAGGATCGGAATCTGAGGCGGATCGCTTCTGACCGGCGATCGGCGGCGGCAGCGGATCAGGTCGCCTCGGAGGAGGAGGCGGCGACGGCGGTAGAGTGGTTTGAGGAGTTGGCAGCGGAGAGTCTTCGTCGTAACCCTCGTTTTCGTATTCGTAGATGATAGGTTCGCTTGGTTCGAATTTCCTTTTTTTTCCATTTTAACCGCGGGTTCTTGTTTTGTAGTATATTAGTCGTTAGGCGGGATTTTTTGAATGGACAAAAGTACCCTTGGGTTTGGAAGTAATTACGGGTGCTGAGGTTGTTAGAATGAATGGGCCTAAATTTAATGTGGCCCATTAAATTGCTTTTGGAAAAAATAATCACAAAAGAGCATTAGGGGCAATTTGAAAGGCTAAATTGCGCGATACATCTTAGTTTTACAGTTTGATATCTGAGCCGGTGTTCTTGAGTTGATGTTAGTGGTGTCATGAATGTGTATCAAGAGGACAATTACGAGCTGATGTAGTGGCAAACTGAAGGCAGAATAAGTAGGGAGTTTCTTCTTGTTTCCGATTTTGATGTGGAGGTTTCTGAGCTTCGGCCTCGAGCATATGCGTCTCTACTTTAAATGTGGCTAATCCTAAAATAGTAGCTTGTTGTTTGATAATGTCAGTTATAAGTCAATGATGTGTTCTTGGTGACTGCACCTCAATTCATCCAGCTTCTGAAATGTTTGGAAATATAACAAAGAAAGAATTCATTACAAGGCACCATCTTCACAGTACATTTCCCATCGTATTCGTGTTTTATAAATTACTTGAATCATTACTTGAGCGCTACTATTGATAATGTTGGAAAAAGCTTTTTGCATATTTTCCGGGCCGGATTCCGGTCGGCTCCGGCCACCGGTGGCGCCGGAAATTGATTGGATCATGTTCCTCTCGTCGAGTACTATTCCGTAATGTACTCACTTGCCAAAAACGGTTTCCGTATGAATGAGAAGTGTAGGTCCAAAGTTGGGTACTCGAAATGTACTAACTTGGACAGTTGGAATAAATAATCCTACATCGGAAGATGGGAAAGATTTTCTCTAGTATATAAGCTAAAGAAATGGACTAAAGGGCGTAACCCTGGGGTTACCACTAACGTATAGTGGGGAGAGGACCTAGCCAAAATAACAAACACACGCTCCAAATTTTTCCCCAGTTACTGTTGAGGCTTTTCAAATTCTGTAACTGCTGGTACCATTACTCTGTAACAGCAGAGTAATGGCTCATCAGTTACGTTTTTGAACCATTACTCTACTGTTACAGAGTAATGGACCATTCAATTACTCTCATTCTCCTATAAAACCAATAACTTTTGTCTGCCAGTAGACACAGTTCAAAAACATACTGAATCTCCTTCTTCTTCTTCCTCTGAGTCACTGAGTCACAGTCTGAGAATACAACACGAACTTAGGGTGCTGCTCTTTAGGGAAAGGTAATACAGTTGTATCATGGGAGGCAATTCGTCAACCACCATCACACTACGGGGCGAATTTTTGCTTTAAGGACAGAGATATTAAATATCGATTCTATATTGTACTGTATGGTTTGTTCCTTCATTTCCTGTGTTTGTAATTCTTCACAAATATTGTTAGCATTTTCTGTTTTATGAATTTCGAGTTCTAACAATCTTAAAGCAAAATTTTTCCTCTATTCTAACAGTTTTTGTGGACTTATCAGTGAGCAAACACAAGTGACCCAAACTATGACTGCACAATTGGTTGCGACACAGACGGTCGTTCTTCCCACACATATAATTGTGGGAGAAAAACCAGAGAAGTTCAATGAAACTGGATTCAAGAAGTGGCAAGGGAAGATGCAGTTCTACCTGACCACCTCGAAGTTGGACAGGTTTCTCACTGAATCTGTCTCTATGCTGGCACCTATGGATGCACACTCCGTTGCGGCAGCTAATGCATGGACTCAGGGTGATTATCTCTGCAGAAATTACATACTGAACGGCTTGGTAGACCTACTGTACAACGTCTACTATGTCTTCAAAACTTCCAAACTTCTGTGGGGATCCTTGGAGAAGAAGTACAAAACAGAAGACGCCAGCTCCAAGAAGTTTGTAGTTGGCAAATTTCTGGACTACAAGATGGTTGACTCCAAGACAGTTGTGAGTCAAATCCAGGAACTGCAGGTGATAATGCATGAAATCGCTGCAGAGAACATGACGCTGTGCGAACCATTCTAGGTTGCAGCGTTCATCGAGAAGCTTCCACCTGGATATAAAGACTTCAAGAACTACCTCAAGCACAAGCGAAAGAAGATGTCTCTTGAAGACCTCATTGTCAGGATGCGTATTGAAGAGGAGAATCGCAAGGCTGACAGGTCCTGTGGATATCAGTCCATAGAAAAGGCAAACATGGTGGAGCATAAGCAGAAAGGCAAAAAACGAAAGTTCTTGCCACAGGCCTCTAACAAAAAACCAGCAGCAAAGAGGTTTGCTGGAAAATTCCACAAGTGTGGTAAGCTGGGTCACAGAATTTCTGAATGCCGCAGTAAGGACAACAACCGTGCTGGAACTGGACAAGCAAAAGAGACTGACAGATCCCATGCACACCTAGCTGAGAAATTGTCCACCGGTCTCTCTGACCTAGACCTCTGTGCTGTTGTATCAGAGGTGAATCTGGTGGGAAGCAATCCTCGAGAGTGGGGGTATGACACTGGGGCTACCAAGCACATCTGCTCGGATAAGGAGATGTTCACTTCATACCAGAAGTGCAACAAGGATGAACAGTGGTTCATGGGTAATTCTTCCACCTCCAAAATTGCAGGAACAGAAAAGATAGTGTTGAAGATGACTTCAGGCAAGGAACTAACACTCACAAATGTGTTGCATGTTCCAGATATTAGAAAGAACTTGGTATCATGATCTTTGTTAAGCAAGAATGGATTTAAGGTTGTTCTTGCTTCTGATAATTTTGTATTGTCTAAGAATGGAGTGTACTTGGGTAAAGGATATGTAAAGGATGGACTGTTCAAATTTAATGTAATGACAGTCATCCCTAAACCTATTGTTCCTGTTGTTCCCAAAGTTAATGAATTTACTCATGTTGCTTATGTTGTTAAGTCTTTGTCTATTTTGCATGAAAGACTAGGCCTTGTTAATTTTAATTCTATGCATAGATTAATTAACATGAATTTGCTACCAAAATTTAAGACAACAGCGAAAAATGTGAAGTTTGCACGGAGGCCAAACTCACTAAAACTCCATCACGTTCACAAAGAAACACATAAACTCTAGGTCTAATTCACACGGATCTGTGTGATTTAAAATATGTGCAGATCAGATGTGGCAAAAAGTACTTTGTGACATTTATAGATGATTGCACAAAATTCTATTATGTATACTTGTTACATAGCAAAAATGAGGCTTTGGATAAATTCAAAGAATATAAGCTTGAGGTTGAGAATCAACTTGGCAAAATGATTAAAATCATTAGGAGTGATAGAAAAGGAGAATATGATGCATCATTTAATATGTTCTGCTCTGAACATGGAATAGTTCATCAGACAACTGCTCCTTACTCACCTGAATCAAACAGTACTGTCGAATGCAAGAACCGAACTCTAAAGGAGATGATGAATGTCTTGTTGTTGAATTCTGGGTTACCCCAAAATATGTGGGGGAAAGCGTTGCTGACTGCTAACTACATTCTCAATAAAATATCTCACAAGAAAACTGGCAAGACACCATACGAACTGTAGAAAGGTAAGGTACCTTCTTATAAATACCTCAAAGTGTGGGGGTATCTAGCAAAAGTGGCAGTACCTAATCCAAAACAGATCACAATAGGACCTAAGACTATTGATTGCGTATTCATAGGCTATGCACACAACAATAGTGCATGTCGGTTCTTGGTATATAAATCGGATATACCGGATATCCATGTGAATACAATAATGGAATCAAGGAATACTTTCTTCTTTGAACATGTGTTTCTGTGTAAGGTTACTACGTATCCTAAACGTACATGTGAACAAGAGAATACAAGCACTTCGGTTGATGAACCATAACATGTTAATGATGAGCCTAGACGTAGGAAACGGGCTAGAACATCAAAGTCATTTGGTCCTGACTTTGTAACAGCCTTTCTGTTAGAGAATGAGCCCAGAACATTCATAGAAGTCATGTCTATGCCTGATGCTCCTATGTAGAAGGAAGTAATCAAAAGTGAAATATACTCTATTATGTAAAATCATACATGGGAGTTGGTCGATTTGCCTTCTGGATGTAAAGCTCTGGGATGCAAATGGATTTTCAAACAAAAATTGAAACCAGATAGTTCAATAGAGAAATATAAGGCGAGACTTGTGGTACAAGGATTTAGGCAAAAGGAAGGTCTAGACTTCTTTGATATATATTCTCCGGTCACAAGAATAACTTTCATAAGGATGTTGATAGCTATTGCAGCTCTACGTAACCTGGAAATACATCAAATGGATGTTAAAACTGCATTTCTAAATGGAAATTTAGAAGAAGAAAAATACATGAAACAACCTGAGGGTTACGTAGTTCATGGACAAGAAAACAAGGTGGGCAAGCTTGTAAAATCCTTGTACGGACTGAAACAAGCTCCAAAGCAGTGGCATGCAAGATTTACAAATTGTACAAGACCTACTGAGCCGCTACACAAGTAATCCAAACTACAGTATTGAACTACAGTACTGAGCCGCTACGGGTGACCTAGCACATTCACTGGAAAGGAATAACTAGAGTATTGAACTACTTGCAACATACCCAGAGTTATGGGCTGCATTACACCAGATATCCAGCATTATTAGAAGGCTACAGTGATGCCAACTTGATATCGGACTCCAAGAATTCGAAATCCATAAGTGGGTACATCTTCACTCTTGGTGGTGCAGCTGTGTCATGGAAATCCTCCAAATTAACGCTACTATCTTGATCCACTATGGAATCTAAGTTTATTGCTTTAGACAAAGCAGTAGAGGAAGCAGAGTGACTTCGAAACTTTTAAAAGATATTCCCATGTGGGAAAAACCAGTGCCTGCTATATGTGTACACTATGACAGCCAATCGGCTATAGCAAGGGCACTGAGTTGTATGTACAATGGTAAGTCTCGTCATATCAGAAGGCGACACAAAACCATTAGACTACTGCTCTCTAATGGAATAATCTCAGTAGAGTATAAAATCGGTTGACAACCTAGCAGATCCATTTACTAAAGGTTTGTCACGAGAGCAAGTTGTGAAATCATCAAGAAGAATGGGTTTAAAGCCTATGACGAAAGAGAATACTTGATGGAAACCCTACCTAAGAATTGGAGATCCCAAGATCTAGGTTCAAGGGACAACTAAATCTTGTTGAATCGATGGGAGTACTGAGAGATTAAAATCTCATACCCACTCTTAGGATGATAAAACAGTGCTGCCTGTAAAGAGTTAGGATAAGCTTGGCTTTTAATGATTCTCATAGCTTTGAAATAAAAGTGGGGTATGGCAGGATACTCTTTATGAGCAATCACCTTGTGAGTGTGAAATGGGGTCGTTTCTAGGAGAATGAAGAGAGGCTACATTCTCCAAGTTCACTCACGATTAACCAGGGTTGTTCAAGGCCAAAATAAACACAACAAGAGAACCTAGTTCTATGAGGAGATGAAACTGTGTGATAGTTATTGTCTAGGTTCACATCAAAGCCCGGATAGTTCAAGACATCATGCTCACTACCTGGTAAAGTGAATCCGATGGCTACTCACTAAGGGTGGTTCAACGTTGAAAAATTACTACCATTCCTGATGCAGTGATTTTTCGATTGTATTCTATGAGTCTTGTCTGTCATGTCTTTTTCTATTACGTGTTTTTCTGTCGTGTCTGGATTAAATGGTCTGGTCATTTCCATTCATGTAGGGGATTGTTGGAAAAAGTTTTTTGCATATTTTCCGAGCCGGATTCCGGTCGGCTCCGGCCACCGGCGGCGCCAAAAATTGATTGGGTCATGTTCCTCTCGTCGAGTACTATTCCGTAATGTACTCACTTGCCAAAAACGGTTTCCGTATGAATGAGAAGTGTAGGTCCAAAGTTGGGTACTCGAAATGTACTAACTTGGACAGTTGGAATAAATAATCCCACATCGGAAGATGGGAAAGATTTTCTCTAGTATATAAGCTAAATAAATGGACTAAAGGGCGTAGCCCTAGGGTTACCACTAACGTGTAGTGGGGAGAGGACCTAGCCAAAATAACAAACACACGCCCGCGCGCGCACCTGGCCCGGCCCGGCCCGGCCGGGGCCTCGTCCTCGGCTTTGGCTTGGCTCAGCTCGGCTTGGTCTGGTCTGGTCTGGTCTGGTCTGATCTGGTCTGGCTTGGCTCTAGCCTATATTTATTTTGTCCCGCTCCAAATTTTTCCCCAATTACTGTTGAGCCTTTTCAAATTCTGTAACTGCTGGTACCATTACTCTGAACAGCAGGTAATGGCTCATCAGTTACATTTTTGAACCATTACTCTACTGTTATAGAGTAATGGGCCATTACTTTGCTGTTACAGAGTAATGGACCCTTCGGTTACTCTCATTCTCCTATAAAACCAACAACTTTTGCCTGCCAGTAGACACAGTTCAAAAACATACTGAATCTCCTTCTTCTTCTTCCTCTAAGTCACTGAGTCACAGTCTGAGAATACAACACAGCACCGGTTCGCTGAGATCTCTGAAGTTAGGGTGCTGCTCTTCAGGAAAAGGTAATACAGTTGTATCCTGGGAGGCAATTCGTCAACCACCGTCACACTACCGGGCGAATTTTGCTTTAAGGACAGAGATATTAAATCTCGACTTTGTATTGTACTGTATGGTTTGTTACTTCGTTTTCTGTATTTGTAATTATTCACAAATATTGTTAGCATTTTCTGTTTTATGAATTTTGAGTTCTAACAATCTTAAAGCAAAATTATAAGCTAGAAATTAGTAATGGAAGATATCATAAATATATATGTCCTAGATTCGGTTGGAGTTACTATAATAATGGGATAGAATTAGCAACTAATCCCTGATTTGAAGGATTTGACTAACAACTCTGATTGACTGAAAATCTCTTTCTTCTTGGGCAATAAGTGAACCCTAATTAGACATCTGACTCGGTTGATGGGCCCAAAGATGGCCCATATTCTTATAGCAGGTATGTTCTCGTTGTGTAATCACTGGACTACCTCTGTCGAGTTTAAGATGCGTGCTGGGATCATGTGGCTTCAAATTTTACATGTATCATACGCCCCCCACTTACAGAGGTTGAGAGTCACAACCTTTGAAGAGTATTTCATACTGCTTTGGATAACGGATGGTCATATAGGACCTTAGGGAATGCCCGGAGCCGTGATCGAAGTTTTATGTGGCATTTCGAGCGGGGACCACCATCTCATGTGTGCTTATTGGCTAAGTGCTGACGGAGGTCCGTCCCTTCAAGTCAGGCGTTGATGACATTACTGAGGTTTGATAACTCAGGAGGTGCCGAAGAGGAGGTGGATGTACGGACCGATCCCCGGTTCTCGACCACACAGGGTTCAGGACGAAGGTCTTGGGAGTCTGCTAATGCAACCCCATTGGAAGAAGGCTGTGACGGCAGAAGAGGAGGATCGCCCTGGCAGCTGGTGACACCCTGGCAGCTGGCGACAGTCAATGACTGCCTTTTTCTCGGAGGCATGGTTGAAGAATTTTTTGGTGGATGGATATGATCAGAGAGGCAGATCTGTAGCTTTCCCACAGACAACACCGATTTTTTTGCTGCTAATTTTGGTTTGGGAGCAATCAGGCATGAGTTCTTTTATCAAGGGAGAAAGTCACAATCTGAACCGTCGATCAGGATTTGGAACTGACTTGGCGGAAACGTCTGGAAACCTGCAAAAAGCCTGTAACCCCTGTTTTTCATTTCTAATGTTTTGGGTGTATTTTTCTTTTCTTGTATATTTGTACTCTTTCTTGTATTTTTCTGGACCATATATTGAGTTGTTTCAATATATTATCATTTTCTTTTCTCATTCTTGATTTTTGCGAGTTATTTCCGATTTCTTGGTTGTTCTTGTTCATGGTTGTTGTTTTCGCTCCTTATTGTTATCTCGTTCTCTTTATTATTTTTTTTTGGGTGCTCTTGGTGATTTGGTGGTCTACCCCATTCCTAATCCTATTATTTTGATCCCTAATTGATTACCAAAGTTAAATTAAACCCAATCCTAGTTTGAATCCTATTCAATTTGATTCCCATTTGTCTTATTGGATTAATCCTACTACTCCTAATCTACCCAAATACCCATTAACCCAAATACCCAATAACCCTAATCCTCTCTCTATATATATAATTGTATCTCTCCTCTCAAACCCAACCCTAACATCTAAACCCTCACCCTAGCCCCCGGTCTCTCTCCCTCCCTTGCTTGCGCCACTGTACACCAACCCGATGCCAGCACCCAGGCCAGCCGACCCCCTTCTCTGGCCTGGTGCACATCCCGACAGCCCCTACCCCTCCCGGCAACACCCCAAGCCCAACCTCTTACACCCGAGAAATCCACTTCATGACCTCTCCATCCATCTCTCCTGTCCCCTCTGGCCGTCGTCGACCAGTGCCGGAGCCAGCAGCAACAACCGCAAGAAGGCCCGACGCCATCTCTCCCTCTCTTACTTTTTGGTATTTGCACGTGCTCGAGGGCACGTATGGATTGTTCGTGGATTCGTTGATTCTCGTTCGTTGGTTCGTTGATTTTCGTTCGTGGTTTTTTCTCCTTGCTCTAGGTTTTCGTTGTTCTTCATCTTCGGTTAAGGCAAGTAACTTGTACTCCAATTCATTTGTTTGATACAAGTCAAAAATACAACCTATAGTGTAGTTGGGTCTAGAGACGACTCCTATTGTGATATGCTTAATGGGTTTTGTCTCTATTGTGAAAATTTGACCGCAGATGACTCACGACACAATATGGATATGAATTAACTTAGGATTTACCCGTTCTTGATTTTGATCACGTATGTGAAATTTTTGTGAGAATTCGTGATTTGGTTGAGACCCGTGTAAAATACTTGGTGTGGACATGCTAGAGACCCTAATTCATGATGTTTAGACACTTGGTAGACCCGATTTCATATTTGGTTGTGTTTTGAACAAGTTTTGGATGATATATGTTGAGTTGTTGTTAAAGGGAGAAATCTGTATTTTGTCGCTGATCTGTTTTGTTTGCTGCTTTGGACTGCCTTGAAGTCAGTAACTTAATTTCGGTATAAAACATGAGTTTTGGAGAATTTTGTCTATTTTCAAATCCCTCTAAGCTTGCTTGATTTCGTTTTCGTATGGGTGAGTTATAACTGTTTTACTACAGAGGTGTCGATCTTTTCCAGATTTTGTTTTTCGATGATTTTGATGACTAAATGATTTTATTACTGATGCTACACATATTAACTTGATCTAAAACTTTGGTCAGTTTTTCTATACCTATCTAGGGAATTACCCAGAATTTCGGTAGATTTTACTGATGAGTTTTATATGTCGTTTCATGCATGTTTGCAAAAGTCATACTTGCTATATTTTGCTTGCTGTCCTGTAAAGAATTGTGTTTTCACCCTGATTCCTTTTATTGTATGGAAAATGTTTGTGAAATATAAAAGTTATTTTGTTTTATCTATTTTTATCTCCCTTCGGCAGATTTGGATTTCGCTTCACGGCTTGCGAGATATTTCAGTTTTCGTACGGCAGTGATGGGAATTCCAGATTTGCCAAAGTACCGTTTCTTGGTGTTTTCTTATTTTTTATGACTAAACAAATTTTACTGGAATATTATGAAACTTTATATTCTGATTCTAGACATTTAGGGGAATACCCTAGATTTTTCCTGAATTTAATTGAGAGGTTTTGATGCGGTTTTCCTGACTGACAATTCGTTTTCCTGATTTCTGACTGAACATGTTTTCTGTTTTCAAACCTGTTTTGAGTTACGATGTTGTGAATTACTATATGATTTATTTATACTCACTGGATTCATGTGGAAGTCTATTTTTTAGATCCTTCGACGGATCCAGATTTGGATGTTTGTAGTAGCGGGAATCATGTTTTTGTACAATACTGTCTTGCTGTCCTGAATTAGAAAAACTAGTTGTTTTACCCTTTTATGTGTTATCTTGTACCTATACTTGTTTATCTTGCACCCTGAACCTGATACATGTTTATACCCTGTTATCCTTACTTTGTTTTGCAACACATACATGCATGCGTGATTATAATAATAAATGACCAAGCAGGGGTTAAGGGAAAGATCTAGTAGTGGAAAATATAGAAATGTGTACTGAGATGAGGACCTATGTCGTTCCTGCCTGTTATGTGTTCATGACTACATGATTCACGAACCTGTTACCTGTACCTGACTGTATGCTTCCCTACAGGAGGGTGTACTTAGAAGATAACCACTAGGTTATGCATGTTTCTTGTAACTGACTGCATACTTCCCTATAGGAAGGTGTACTCGGAAGAGAACCACTAGGTTCTGTTGGATATATAGGTATATTCTCAATATAATAAAAGATTATTGTGTATAATGTTCTATGGGGCAACACGTGCAAAGCACGTCTTATCTGTTTAATTCTTGGACCGGGATGAGTGGGCATAAAGCCCAGTACCCTAAACCCAGTTCATCTCATATAAAAGCTGGTCTAGAGGTAGTGCTCTGTGATATTCCAATGCTGATAAGCAGGGTATAATATCTTAAGCGGCTATGAGATAAAAAACCTAACCCTAATTCCTCCTAATCACCTCTAACAATCTTAAGATATTAAATTAAATTACTATTGAGATTAAGAGGGATAGACTCGATTGATCGATGGACTCAGCTGCCAGCACCGCCGCACGCCATCGGCGCACCCACCACGCCAGCGCCAGCGCATGCCATCGAGGCACCGCCGCACGAACCAGCCTCCCTTTCCTTTTCTGTCTGAGTTGGGAAGAAGGAGAGTGATCTTCGAAGTGTTCTTCGATGGGTTTTGCTTCGGCCGTCAGATCTGTCCGCCACCGCCTATGGGTGAAGCCTCCTCTAGCTTCACCGACGTCGCCACAATAGTTGCCGCCTTCGCTGGAGATCATCGACGCACCCACTGTGAGCCAATGGCCGACCCTGTCTTCCTCTCTTTCGTCTTCGTCCTGAGCACGCGCACGCCGAAAGATCGCTCAGATCAGATCAGAGGAGATCTGATTTTTTCATTGGCTCAGATCGATGTTTGGTGTATGGGCTAGAGCAGATCCACGCTGTGTGCAAAGAAGAGTCAGGTGTTTGACTGTGGTGTTTTGGGCACTCGCTGTTTCGTGTTTGGGGCAGAAGTGGGGATCTGGTACAGTGCCGCAGATCTGATCTGCTTCTTTTCTTGATTGGATCTTGACTTGGGTGTTTGGTGTTTGTGGCCGAGTACGTGATCAGCTGTTGTGTACTACTGAATCAGATCTAACCCTCAATTTTTTTTTTTTTTGATTCTTATCAATTGAAAGAGATAGCACAATATGAGATGTGGATGCAGTTGGTGAAAGCAATAAGAATGTTGTTAAGACTAGATCCAAATATATTTGGACTGGATCAGATCTAAATTAAAGATAAGTTCTTCACCAAATTTAAATTGTTATTTAATTACTTGTTTGAATTTTGTTGCTAAGTGCTAAAGTTCAAAACTGTATTATGCATTGTTTAATTAAACACAAATTTGAATAACCGTTTTGGCTGTGTGCTGAAGATCAAATATTTATTTTGATAAGATAAATTATAGTTTTGACTGTAAAACTGTATCTCCAATAAAATTGTTGATAGAATTAAATAGAGCTAATATTCGTTTAATTGGCTAATCTTTAACAATTTGATGAATGTAGGAACTTTAAAGTTACTTACAAATTGTGTGTATTGGAGACGATGGATTTGCATCACGGTATGTTAAGTCTGCAATACGCAGGCTTCTCCATCGAATTTGGAAAACACTTCTAACTTAAAGTGTCGGTATGATTTACTCTAATCTTTCTTAGTATTTTCATGTGATGAATGTATTAACGTTTTGTGCGTTTGATCACATGATTGTGAGTTTTAGATCATAGTTATTCTCAGTTAGAAAACTAGCATGTTTAGGGTTGTTAAGTGCTTTATCATACTATGTGTATAGATATTTTGACAAATCCATTGTTTGCAGTTTGTGTGAGATTATATATTTGCTTCTCTAATAAAATAAAATAAAATTTTCGATGTATAAGATGTATAACAAATGTCTGTAACTTAGGAGAGAGCATCACTTAATGTAGGATATGACTCCATTAGTTACGTTTTGTTCTTTCTCGTTCATTGTACTGTGTGTGCAAAGTTGAATTATAACATATTAGTCATTATCTCGTTTAGTGTTTCGAAGATGATGAAGAACGAATAAGGAAAATTCTGCTTACTGTGTTTAAGCAAGTGGACATTGTTAGAATCATTAGAGAAAGCAAACAATTTTGTAAAATATGGTAGAGTAATTTTGTATTAACTCTTATAATGTGCATATATTGTCAATCGCATGTATAAGTTGAGTTTAACAAATGAGACAATTAATAATAATAGTTCTAATTGTGTATAGTTCCTGAACATAACATAATTGACTAGGATTTGAGAACTATATATTAAATTGTTTGTTCTTGTTAAAACTCATAACTCTGCTAAATGACACTCCATTAAATATGACAAATATGAAAGTTGTGCTCAGATTATGATCACTAGAAAATCATTTAGTATGGTCTCTAGGAGCACACAACTTTTTGAGTCAATACATTCTGATATTTGTGATCTCAGTAGCTTTGTGACTAGATGAGACGATAATTGGTCAGAAGTATTTAATCACCTATGTAGATGATTACTGAATGTTTGTCATACATATATGGAGGATGTAACACTCGCTATTGTAATAAATTAAAATCTAGTTAAATGCTAAAAATCAAAGGGTCAGTGTTGATGGATGTGGTGAATATGTTTAATAATTTTAGAGTAATTTGCAGTTGGCATAATCTCTAGTGCACTATATTTATCATTGTCAAACAGTATTGATAAAGTTAGAATCAAACACTCAGTGAAATGTTAAATTCTATGTTATTGACTGTTAGTTTGACTTTGAGTAATTATGAGTGATGTTACATTATCAATCATATTTCTAATTTGTTACCACACTCTAAGTTACTTACACCTTGTGGATTAACAGTATAAAAACACAAATAATTTTGTCAAAGTGGAAAATGTGGTATGATACATTTATTAAAGTACATGATCCCAGAAGGCCTAAAGTAGGACCTATAACAAATATATGTGTATACTTAGAAAGTGCAGAATGTGGTTCTATAGACAGTTTTGGATCTATCTAATTTGGGTTAGTAGAATCTGGACTTGCAAAGTTCTTTGACGATGAGTTCATCAAAGACAAATCTATGAAATTATCAGTCCTACTGTCACGGTCAATGATTCACAGTTTGAATCAAGAACCAGTCTTACTGATACTTAAACTTAAATGACAATTGAGCTAAGAAGAGTCTTTAGTAGACAATGAGATAATTTTGTGTCATATAATAGTACTTTAAATTAGTTGATCTGTCGAAATGAGCTAGAACTATAGTAAGTAAGTGGGGTTTTATCGAAGAAACTTAATTTTGATTGTTCAGTAGCAATTTTAATGCAATTCTAGTAGCAAAGAATTGACTAAGATAAATAGCGTAGACTGATTTTGTTGTCTACTCACATGTTTGTCATATTTCTACAATAAGGATTCTTCTTGCCCTTACATCCTTTGAAAATTTTGTTGTTCATAAAAGATTTTAAACAGTTTTGTACTGAAAAGTTCTGTACTGAACATTTTATATTGAAAAGTTTTGTACTGAAGAGTTTTGTACTAAGAGTTTTGTACTAATATGTTTAGTGAACAAGATTTACAATTTAGTAAAATCATCGTATATTTTAAAACATGTAATATAGCTAACATATAAATATTTTGACAAATTTCTCAAAGAGCCTAGTATATGAATCAAGTAATTCAGATCAGTGCCTTTAACTTTGTGGTGTGTCAAATATAATAGCTATTATTTACTTGGTTTTATTGACATGCTTGTTGATTGGAAGTGACATCTCTATTTTAAATGGAGTTAAAATTGTGCTATCCAAATAAATTTAGCACCTAAGTGGTGTGGACACCATATTATGTATAAGGGTGAGTTTTGGCTGGCAAGGAATAACCCTTAGTCAAACTCGATAAATCAATAATGTGTTTCAAAAGTGGACATATGGTGATTGAAAGTGTGTTTTGAAAACACCTTATGATTATGATAAAAGATTGACACCTAATGATGGTGCAACTATGAGACAGGTAAATCATTCTAAAAGAATTGAAAGTCTCGTGTATACAAAGATCTGCACTAGAATAGACATAGCCTTTGAGGTAGGTATGATCTGCAGATTCACTAATAATTCCATACACATTTAAGTGCCCTTAAGAGGCTAATGAGATACCTGAGTGGTACTCAAGAGTTTACTTAGTGGCACTCAAAGTTTAGTGGAAGTCGACAACTAGTGAATATGTGTTCACACTAGAAGGAGCAGAAAGAAAAAATTATGGAGATTAAAAGGCAAACAAGCATTGCATTCTCATCTAAGAAATCAGACCTCTATGTGTTATCCTCTGCAGGGAAAGAGGCTGAGTGGATTGAATGACTTATTACTAATCATCCATTGAGAAGTTTAAAGTAAATTCTCTAATTCTGTTATGCGACTACCAAGCTATAATGCACTGTAGCTCATAACTCACTCTATAATAGTAAGAGGAGTATATTAAGGCTGAAAGAAGCCTAGTTGAATTTTCTCATAGATGAAGTGCAGTTGTGACAAGTATGGCTAATGCTCTTGCTAAGAGACTTGAAAGTGATCTAATTATCAAAACTGTGGGGAAATGGAGTTAAAAGATATTGAGTCAAAAGCTTTAACATCCAAGTTGTTTTGAGATTTAGAATCCAATTGGAACCAAAGAGAAGTTCAAACCGAAGCATCAATTTTAAGCAGTTGCCATATTTTAGATAATTTGAAAAGTTCTATGTAAATTCTGTTAATATATAATTTCATTCCAATTTTGATGATGGTATATATTTTCATAATTTACTTAGAATCATCTCATTATTCCAAAAGAAAGCATGAAAACTTGTCAATGTGTTTCCGATGTTTAGAATGGTTGTTATATCATTCCAATTTTGATGATATAACTCTCTTATGGATTCATGTTTCATTCCAATTTTGATGATTCAGAATTAACCATAATTAATTTGACTGTTTTATCATTCCAATATGAAACATAGTATAGTTCTTGTGCAGAAACTATAATAGTTCTTGTTCTTTATTTTGTTAAAGAAACTTGATTGTGATACTTACGTTACATTTTGCTAAGCTATCATTGAATTGTACTAACTTCTTTAGTAGATTAGATACTTTATGGAATTGCTAGAATTCTTTGAGATGTGTCTTTTGATATTATTGTTTTCAATAAGCTAGCAAAGATGGAGGAGTTGAATATGTCAACATAGATTTCAGAATAATGATTTGCTTAAAATGGAGGAGTAAACATAAAGCAGTTTGCAAGGATATAGTTTTGGTTAATTTATCTAAAGAATAAATTTGTCATTTGCTTGATAAAACTTCTGTTGAGTTTAAGACTCTTGTGTTTATGAGCTTAAAACTCATATTTTGTTCTTGAAGTTTATTTGCTTTGATTGATTTTGAAACTATGACAGGTGTCTTCAGTTGGTTTAGTCAATGTGAACTATTCTGCTTGATATGGTCTTTGAACTATTTGATTATTTTGATTTAGTCTCATTTGAACTATTCGAGTTATAATTGATTTAGTCTATAAACTGTATTATTTTGTGAGCCAATGATTTAACGGGGCATTGCCTAATATATTGAGAATATAGGAGGAGATTGTTGGATATATAGGTATATTCTCAATATAATAGAAGATTATTGTGTATAATGTTCTATGGGGCAACACGTGCAAAGCATGTGTTATCTGTTTAATTGTTGGACCGGGTTGAGTGGGCATAAAGCCCAGTACCCTAAACCCAGTTCATCTCATATAAAAGCTGGTATAGAGCTAGTGCTTTGTGATATTCCAATACTGATAAGCAGGGTATAATATCTTTAGCGGCAATGAGATAAAAACCCTAACCCTAATTCCTCCTAATCACCTCTAACAGGTTCTACCTGTCCTGTTACCTGTTATCCTGTACCTGAGTACACTGCCCTATGGACTCCACTACGAAATCTAAAGCGAAGCTATTTGTTGTAGCAACCATGTGTTATGTTTTTGGAGCGCATGAAGTGCTACCTAGATAGTAATAAAGCATGACTTGACATAACCTGATACCTGTTACATGATTACCTGTACTTGTACCTGTTACCTGTATACCTGTATACCTGATTACCAGTTACCTGATGCCTGTTACCTGTTTACCTGTTTACTTGACACTTGATACATATTGCATGTACTTGTTAGTATACCATGCTACTTGTTTATATTTTCCTGATTCATGTTAGATATTATATATCTGTTGACACACTTATACCATGCTATGCTTGTTACTTAGAATTACCTATCCCCTGTACTTATATCGTACATTATAAGTGGCCCGTAACTTGCAAGATGGGTACTTGTTTTTCTTTTTCCTTCTTCTGCAAATTTACTAATTGCAGATCAGGATGGTCGACTGCCAGATGGTATTGGCGAGATGATGTATTAGTGCTGGATTTTCCGCTTTATTATTATTATTACTTGTTGCTTGAACTTGAATAAAATGTAATTGATGACTTGGATATTTATTTGTATTTGGGCGATGAGACCCAGGATATTTGACTCGTTCAGAATTTGATTATTTGAAATTATTATATTTGGTTTCAAGTAATTTCTGTTAGTATCTTGTTTCAATTATGCATGTCTGGTTGTATCTTTTGCTTCCAACTCTGATTTTCCTGTGATATGCTGTAAAGATTCCTGAACAGCTTATGGATGATGAAAATCATTCGCTGGGCTTTTGTTACGTGCTCGTATTTCATATTTTTGAGAAGCGGGACGTGATAAAGCCTTACACTGAAAGTTATTCTGGCGTAAGACCATCCGACGCTCAAGTCACTCACCAGAATAATGACTAGGATTTTTTAATGGAGAAAATATTGATTAACTTTGACCGATGGAATAAGAAGGGTATGTATAGGCAATGAATTAGTTATGGAAGATAGACCATAAATATATCTTTCCGAGATTTGGTTGTAGTTACTATGCTAAAGGGATAGAATTAGCAACTAATTCATGATTTAGTATGATTTGTCTGACAACTGTGAATGGATGGAAATCTCTTTCTTGGACAACTGTGAATGGATGGAAATCTCTTTCTTGGACAGTAAGTGAGCCCTAATTGAGCATAGGGTTGGATTAATGGGCCGGGAGACGGCCCATTTTCTTTTAGTTGGCATATTCTTGCTGTGAAATCATTGTACTATTCCTGTTGATTTTAATGCATGATGGAATCAAATAGCTTCAAATTTTACCTGTATCACCTATTAACATAAGTAGATCTACCTTTTCTTTCCTCGAATATTATGGTCATGAGGTTCCAAAATCCAAACAAGACAAGTACATGAAACGAATTCCCAGTTCCCACTTTATTATTTTATTTCTTCGGATGTTAAGGCAGTGGTACAAGAAGGTACTTAAAAAAAAAGATTGTACAAGAAGGGCACGTAATAACTCTGGACTATCGATAAAACAAACATAAAACGTCAGAATTTCATTTGTATCTTCCATTTTTTTTGAAATTAACGCTTTCGAACATAGCAAACAATTAGATACCCAAACTCTCAGAATTGAAAGTCATTATCAGTCGTAGTCAACAGACCCGAATGATCCATAGACCATCTCTCTGTTTTATCGACAGGTTTAGTTGAATAATCCAGTGTTCTGATTTTTAGCTATTGTTATCCATAACATGTCATAAATTCCGATTCAGACAATGCATTGCATATTAAGCTTGCAACAAATATGATGACGAATGCTGCTGCGTAATCATAACAGATGGGAGATGTTCGCTAAAGTTTTGCAATGAGATCTTCTGGGTGCCTAATTTTGAGTTCCATCGATGTATCATATGAATATATATGTCCATATATATTGGAAAAACTAAGGACTGAACAGATTTTAGAATTTAAACCTTGAGCCAAAAAAATCCTATACTTTTTCTTAATTTGCTAATTGAGGCATGCATTTACCTTCTAAAATATCACCGGCTTAATTCTATCCAATGTGCAAATATCAAAATACGATAATTGTCTAAATTTCACAGCAGAATAATTAATTATAAAAAAAATTTAGAGTAGACTTAAGCCACGTGTAAGTAAAGAAAAGAAAAGATAAATAAGATAAAAGTGGATGACTTTTATCGAAGATGCAAGGATCAAATGACAAACTACCCGAACTAAATAAATGGCACAATAATTAAGCCAGCTAATAATCTCAAGGTTTCTTGGAGTTCAATGATCAATTCAACCATTTCAAATGGAAACAGTAGGTAGCAAAAAACTCAACCACCTCCATATCACAAGTAGCTAATCTGGTATGGAGTCCAAGTCAATCAGTTCTATAACAGGGATAAGATCCTAGCTGCTCTTACTATTGTAAAGGCATATGCACATGCAAATCCTTCTAATTCTAGCAAATTGGGGGATCACTTTACTAGCTAGGGTACTAGATTGGTGGATCAAGTGTTGCATATCAGTTCGATAAACTACATTTCAACCGCTTCTTAATTTGCCAGAGGTCGGTCTCAGTTATCAGTGAACCCTTCAGATCTGCATTTAGAATTGTCAATTTTCCCGACTTCATGAAACACAAAGTGTTAACAGATAAGTTCATAACCATAAACTTGATGAGAATATTTTAAATTTGTGAAGATAGTTTTAATGTATCACTTTGTTAAACAAGAACGAAGCAAGGAATTTTTGGTCGAGTTCAGTTTTGATGAGTAGGTATATATATGGAGCTTTTGCAAATTTATTGGGAGTGGTAAAATATTAAGACTCTCGTGGGTATTTTGATATTCGGGATAGCACCGCCAGTTGAAATTCCTATTGTGGATGCTTTTTTTTTGTATTTGCCAGAACTTCGTAAAATGTGAGTTTCACTAGATTATCAGGAATAGTTGGCTGAAACATGTATGTATAAGATGACAAGAGGGCCGGCCCTACCCTTGAGGCGGGTAAGGCGGCCGCCTCAGGCTCCCGACATTTTTACAATTTTGGGACCCTCAAATTTGTAATTTCTTTATAAATATAGGTATGTATTTTGCGCGTAAAAAAATACTGTTATTAGGTGGCCCCAAAAATAATCATTTGAGTCTTTAAAAATTTTTTAAAAATTATTTGTGTTTAGGCTTGAAAACTTGAATTGAATTTGAGACTTTAAATTTGGGTGATTTAAAATAAATTTACATATTTTGCATATTTTGTTTTCAACAAAATATATATATATATATATAGGGGTCGGTTCGGGTGAGAACCAACCCTGGGGTGAGAACCTAAGGGCCTATCCCAGCCATTCATCTGTGTAATCTTAACGGTCAAGATTTTTTAAAATTAAACAATAAGATTAATTAATTTTTGCATTAAGATGTCAATCCCTTTAATTAAGGGATGGGGACCGCGTAATAAAAGGAATAATTATAAATTGCCTTTTTTTGTGTGCGACGGTTAAGGCAAATTTGGTCAAACAGGAGAGAGAAATAATTTATTCCCGTAAAATATTGGAGAAGATTTTGTTTCCCAAATTAATAGCAACTGCAGAATCATTCACCATTTCATTCCTTACAGTTACTGTTTATTACAGTTGCTATTTATAATTATTACAGTTGCTGTTTAAGTGGTCAGGTATTGCTGTATAATTATTTCAGTTGCTATTTATAATTATTACAGTTGCTATTTATAATTATTACAGTTGCTATTCGAGAAGATTTTGTATCCCAAATTAATAGCAACTGCAGAATCATCACTAATTCGTTCCTTCAACAATTCGTTCACTATATAGCAACTGACTGTATTGTAAGTAGATACAACTAGTGCATATTTTAGCAGGAATATATATATATATATATTGTTTGTTTATCAATTTGCAAACTTATGTTGTACATGCTGTCAGTTTCCATATAGCAACTGAATATTTTTTGAATAGCAACTAACTGCATTGTACGTAGCAACAAAAATTTCATATTTAGCAACATTGTACGTAGCAACAAATGTTGTTCATCCTGATGAAGATTGTGGTTCGGCTGAAAATAAAATAAAAAAGGCAATATATGTTGCCTAATAATCTGTGATCTTTCATTCCTTTTATTACGCGGTCCCCATCCCTTAATTAAAGGGATTGACATCTTAATGCAAAAATTAATTAATCTTATTGTTTAATTTTAAAAAATCTTAACCGTTAAGATTACACAGATGAATGGCTGGGATAGGCCCTTAGGTTCTCACCCCAGAACATGGTTCTCACCCGAACCTTCTCCTATATATATATATATGTATATGGGAAAAAGGGGTATGAGCAACTTGCTCATTTAGTAAATGAGCAATTGATGATGTGGCATGCATGTGATTGAAAAATTCTTAAAAGGGTTAGTTGTCCAATGTATCACATACATGCCACATCATCAATTGCTCATTTACTAAATGAGCAAGTTGCTCATATCCCTCTTATATATATATATATATATATATATATATATATATATATATATATATAGAGAGAGAGAGAGAGAGAGAGAGAGAGAGAGAGAGAGAGAGAGAGAGAGAGAGAGAGCCTTCTTCCGTTGCAAACACTACTAATGACGGGTTAAGTGGTGTGCACGCGTTTGCACGACATTTGCGTCTGCAACGGAAGATAGCCTAGCCTATATATATATATATATATATATATATATATATATATATATATATATATATATATATATATATATATATATATATATATATATATATAGGGTAAAAGGGATATGAGCAACTTGCTTATTTAGTAAAAGAGCAAGTGATGAGGTGGCATGCATGTGATTGGAAAATACTAAAAGTAATTAGATACTCAATGTATCACATGCATGCCACCTCATCACTTGCTCATTTACTGAATGAGCAAGTTGCTCATATCCCTTTTACCCATATATATATATATATATATATATATATATATATATATATATATATATATATATTGGAAAAAAGGGGTATGAGCAACTTGCTCATTGAGTAAATGAGCAATTGATGATGTGGCATACATGTGATTGAAAAAGCCTTAAAAGTGTTAGTTGTCCAATGTATCACATGCATGCCACATCATCAATTACTTATTTACTAACTGAGCAAATTGCTCATACCCCTTTTCCCCTATATTATATATATATATATATATATATATATATATAGGAAAATGATCGAGTGAGAACTCCTTTGGTGAGAACCACGTGAGAACTTTTGTTTGGGACATTAGTTGAAAGATCTGAACCGTTCATTTTAATCTACACGACTCAATTAGTTTATGGATGAGAAATCAAGTCATTTGAGATTCGATTGCCCATGCATTGAAGTGTTACAAATTGTGTGGCTGAAAAATTATTATTTTTTATAGTGACATGATGCATGGAAAAATGAATATCAAATGACTTGATTTTATATTTCTAAACTAATTTAGTTATGTTAAACAATCTAAACGGTTCTGATTATCCATAGGATGGATAGGCGTGGAGTTCTCACGAAGCGTATCGTGAGAACGGTTCTCACCGGATCGCTACCCTATATATATATATATATATATATATATATATATATATATATATATATATATATATGGGGGAAAAGGGGTATGAGCAACTTGCTCATTTAGTAAATGTGCAAGTGATAAGGTGGCATGCATGTGATTGGGAAATCCTAAAAGTGGTTAGATACTCAATGTATCACATGCATGCCACCTCATCACTTGCTCATAACCCTTTTACCCATATATATATATATATATATATATATATATATATATATATATATATATAGGGAAATGTTCGGTTGAGCACTGGCCCAGTGCTCAACGCTGTGCGCACTCGCGCACAGCCGTCCGATCTGCATTTTGATCATGATGCAGATCTAATGGCTTTAATTCGCTCCCGCTCTTCTATTCTTACGGAGGGGTAATTTTGTCAATTACCCCTACCCTTTCTTTCTTCTCTGCCCTTTTAGATTGGAGGCTTTTCGATCTACCTTTTTCCCCCAAATCCCTAATCTCTCTCTCGCTCTCTCGCGCGATCGATCTCTCCTTGTCTCCTGAGCGCCATCAATCTCTCCTCCTCAGTGCTTTTCGATCACAGATCCATACTCTGTCCAGATCGATCGCGCTTCGATCTCAGATCCCTAATCTCTCTCTCTCGCGCCCGACCTCTCTCTGTCTCTCCATCGACGAGAGACCCTACTTCTCTCTCCTCCAGCGAGATGATCACCTCTACCTATCTCTCTGTCTCTTCTGGTCGACGACGAATCCAAAGCTCTCTCGAGCGACGCTGCAATCCCAGTAATCGAAACCCCAAGGTATAAAATTTTTCCTTCAAATTACCTTAAATCGAAACCCTAGTTTCTTCTTAGTATAATCTTGTTAAAAAAAAAATTGGAAAGTTGAAACCCTAGTACACACTTTTTAGATTATGGTCAACCCCTAGGTATAAAATTATCCCTTCAACTGAGTTAAATTGAAATCCTAGTTTCTTGATAGATAAATCTTGTTTAAAAAAATTAAGACAAATTGAAACCCAGATATAGATTTTTTAGATCATAGTAAAAAAAACTTGAAATAGGTGTTTAATGTTTGATAGCTATTTAATTATATACTGTGATAGATATTTGAATTTATATAGTGGATAGTAATTTGCAGACGTATACTGTGATAGTAATCTAATTATATATTGGATTTTGTAATAGGTATGGAGGGTGGGGAAGGTTGCTCACAGCTTGGTGAATTGAAGAAGAGGTGAATTCTTCTACCGAAGATAGCTCCGAGGATGGTAACGACCATATGAATTGAGGGAAGTATTTGATTTGCGAACAATTTGGTAAATTTGATGCTTTACTGTATTTTATTTTGGGGATGAATCAATAGGCAGTGATGAATGCATGAAATGATCAAGTTGAGTTTGTAGATTTTCCCCACCCACGAAGTCAAATATATCTCTGTGCTTCTCTTTTTATATATATATACTGGGCTGGTGCACTTGCGCTAAGCCGTCCGATTCTGCATTTTGATCATGATGCAGATCTAATGGCTCGCCTTGTCACCCACTCTTCTCACACTTATGGAAGGGGTAATTTGGTCATTTACCCCTACTATCTCTTTCTCTCTGCCCTTTCAGGTCGAGAGCTTTTCGATTCGCCCCTTTTCCCCAAAAAAAAAGAAACAGAGGTGGGGGTTTGTGTAGGTTGCATCTATTAGGCGTGACAATCTAATGCAGCCGTAATGCTAAACCTGTACACTTTTTGTGAGAATGCTTGATACACTTATACACTTATGAAATAACCTAGTGTTGCGAAATCATGTGACTTCTGAGCCTACTTCATTTCATTTTATTAGTATATACATGCTCTCTGTTATCTAAATTTTTGTTCTGAGCCTATACTTACGCCTGATTGATGATATTTTCAGAGACTGCAGCAGCAGGGGTAGCAGCATTAGAAGTAGAAGCAGCAGTAGCAGTGTCAGAACATTATATTAGAAGTAGTAGCAGCAACAGCACTTTGTTCCAAGACATTCACCAAAAAAGTGATCATTTTCAGGTATTATCCTCGTAATGCTTTATTTAGATGACCACAATTGCTTGGGTAGATGTTTTTGTTCATTCTCAATAAAATAATACCAAACAAAGAAATCTTAGTATTCAAGTTTTCTTCTAATGCTTTATAAAAGATTATGATTGTTTCTCCATTACAAACCCGTAATTGAAGCTGCAAAAATTGAAATGCACATATTTTATATCGTTCTTTTAAACATTTTGATTAATGTTCATCTTCTTTACCTACATTTTTTGGGTTCATAAAGTTTCTTAGTAATAAAGAATTTTTGTTTCATCCATAAATATCAGATTCTTTTACTAGTAATAAAGCAAAGTGTGCTTCAGAAATGACTGTAAACTAGTACAAAATTTCCATTTCAATCAATTATTTTCTTTTACTAAATAACAATAGTCTTGGGATATTATGAAAATACAGTAGTCTTGGGATATTATGAAAACTGTTATCATAGAAAGCAAATTATCCAAACCTGAAAATCCCAATTTGGCTTGTTGCATATTTAGTTTGCATGGTTATTAATTTGATGCAGGCATGGTTATTCTTGATTTCTAGTCTATGAAAATTGTTAGATTGAGAGGCAAATTATGTGAAGGAATATGTTGTTTTGTGGTCTATGTTGCCTGGTAGTTAATTTGGTGCAGACCATGATTTGTTGCTGCATGTTGTTTTGTGGTCTCTGTTGTTGCCTTTTTAATGGTTTGAGCATTTTGTTGCTACAAGGCTAATCCATTTGATGATGTCTTCTTGTTCTGATATGTTTGTGGTATGTCATAAGTAGAGAACAGTAGCAAATGATTACATGAGCATTCAATTTCATCGGTAAGTCTTTCTCCGCTTCTTCAGTTGTCTAAGAAAAAATGCAGGGAGAATAGATGTTAGCCTCATTTGTGTAAGAAAAAAATTATGATACAATTCATCATATTCTTCAATGCAGGGAGAGTCTGGGTTATGACAGACATTCAATTTCAATTTCAGAAGGACTTTTGATATCAACATTTTCATTGTAAAAGATCCAGGGTTGCAACGCTCAGTCTCGAGTAGGAAGCAGTAGAGGGAGAAGAAGAAGCAATATTTTTTAGAAGCAACAACAGTAGAAGGAGAAGAAGAAGAAGTAGAAGCAGTAGAGTTTGTAGGATCATTTAATGTTTTTGAATGTGTTAGAGTATGTAAATGGCTTTATGTTTGAATTACTAGTGTTGCATAGTGTTGCATTGATTCAATGTGTTGCTTCATCCTTTTATGAAAGAATACTTTGATTTGTTTATGAAAGAAAGAAAGATCCTGATCCTTTTTCAATATAATCCTTTGTAATTTAACCAACATGCAAGTTTTGACCTATTACGTTTGAATCTTTCCTATTACGTTTCCTACGAAACCAGGCACTCTTGACCTTCTCAATTATTAATCTCTGATAGAGGATGTTGTCCCTCTTGCTTAAAGTCTATAATGTGTATCCTTTGACTTGATACTTATTTTTATATGAGGATCCAAATCCTTGAAGCCAGTTTTTATTTTGTTCTACCTTTCCGAAATTTGAAGAAGCAGTGAAATGTTTATGCCACATTCCATGGTTGTAACCAGGCTAGATTTTGAATTCTGCAGGTTGTAGAGCGTAATATTCAGATTGAACTGACTGTGAAATTTGAGGCATATAGAAAGGTTATGCCACATTCCATATTGAACTTCATGTTGTTCACTTATGCTCTTAAACCCCACAAGATAAAACTCAGTACAACATATTTTGTTAATAAACACACTCGGAAAAACTTGATGGATATTCAAATTTAATTGTAAGGCTCACAGAATTGACATTATTCATCAACTCATAAAATAACCACCTGTATTATGAATAGAAAGTTGATAAATTCAAGCATACAAGTTGATTACATGAGCATATTCTATTCAGGTAGGAAACATCATAAACAGAGCTTTAAACAGAGCTGAAAATGCCTAGAAAAACATAAACAGAGCTTAGAATGCTAAAAAACAAACATATACAGAGCTCAGAGCACAATCAGCCTATAAACAACATAAAAGAGCTCTAAATTTTCATAAACAACATAAACAGAGTTCAATCTTCCTGGAAACAACATATACAGAGCTGAAAATGCTCATAAACAACATATACAAACTACTATCTTGTGCTGCGGCTGCTCCTACTTGCTTGTGTTGCTGCTTGCTTGTCCTGCTGATCCTGAAAACTTAATTAGATGCAACAACACTTCTAGAAACTTTTTTGGTTAACTTTTAGGGAATGATCTACAACCTTGAGTTTAATTCAGTACTTGATTTCTCTGCTGCTAACTGAGGTAGCTCAACTAATGGAAACAAACAAGATGTATTTGCAGTAAGCTGATATTAGGTCATATGATAACAACATAATTCCATACATTTACACAAACAAGAATGTAATACACGAAATTAATGACCTCTTATTGGAGTAAAATTTTTAAGATTATACATGTAAGAGAACCACTTGAAGTACATGTTGTAAAATAAAATCAGACTTTAATGTATGGGATGTATATAGTGTCCATATCAGTTTGCACCAATCTTATGACACTGCTAACATTTATGAAATGTACTATCTCTGATTTTTCAAGATAACAACATAATTTTGTGATTGTGAAGGTGATCACTTTCTCTGTTTTTTTAGCATAGATAGGGCCATGTCATATGCTTGGAGATATCAGTTATATTGTCTAGATACTGACAACTATTTCTGTTTAATTATTACAACTGACTTGAATGCTAAAATTGTTCTATCTTTTTGAACTATTTCAACCATTCCAATATCAAGAAAAATGTTTTGTTTTAAAACTCCTTTTTTAAACTTTGTTAACACTCTAAAATTAAGCTTGACCCAAGTCTTTAGAGTCATTCCTGACAAGACTCTTTATTTATTTTCATCTTATCATCACCTAATCAACCAAACCTGACCATCTATAAAAATCTAACATTTCCTTTACTCAAATATGCCAAAGTAATTACAACTAGAGTTCAAACTACATTTGAGAGAGAGAGAGAGAGAGGGAGAGAGAGACTAATGGCTGCTTCTCTTCTCTCTTCTCAAGTCTCCATTGCTTTCGTTCTCCTAGTCTTTTGTTTTGTGTTTACGTTGCCAGAGTTATCCTCAGCTATCACAACACACTATAAGTTTGATGTAGGTTACTTAACCTTGGCTAACTCAATTTATTGTGAACTAGTCATGTATCTAACAAACACACTTGTATGACTACTTCAATTCATGATTTTTTGATTAGTACTACTTTGTAGTTTGTAGTAGTTCATGAATATATGTTTACAATTGTGGGAAAGGAATACATGGTTGTATATTTTAGATTTTGAGTTTGCATTATGGAAAAGAAATTTGTGTTGAAAGGGAAACAAGAAATTTTATCATACAAGCTGCAACTTCTCATTTATGAAGCTAGAATCATGCTCATTAAATCTCAGATTATACCATAAACGTCGGTTGAGAGAAAAGATCAAATAGCTGATAGAAATGAAGAGCAAATTGCTTTCTGTTTATATGAAATAAACTTCAATAGAGAATGGCAAAGCCATTGAACTCCATCATGTATGCACACCCACATATAATATCTTCAAAATTTATGCTATACCTGCCAAAGGAAGATTCTCATAAGGAATTCTCATTCTCAAATCAGAACATTGAAGTCTAATTCTGGAACTCCTCAATTATCTAAAAAACAAATAACTCAATAAACATAAATTGCTAAACCCAGGTTAAAATATTCCTAAAATAGTTCAAAACAAAGAAGCAAAGCAATCTCTCGATATTTGCATTAAAATTTTTATATAAAAAAAACCCCAAATTTTTATGTAGTAATGTAAAACCCCAGTAATTGATCTAAAACTTTCTACCAATCTAAAACCCGTTTTCAATCTTCATTTTAACCAGTTAATACAAGAGAAGCTAAAGAGCATTTGTAATTGACATTATAGCTTACAAAAATGAATATCTAAAGTTATAATTGAAATTATAGTTTACAGAGCATTTGAATGAGATGAATTATAATCGGGGGTGTCAGGATTTGATTTTGGGGGTGTCCACTTGGGTTGCAGGGGACTTTGGAGCGCCGTTGACTTGGGGAGAATTTTGAGTGGGGCTTGAGCACGGTATGGGTGTTTCGGGATTTGAGGTAGGGTTTTTGGGTTTGTGTTCGAAGTGAGAGGGGAATGGAGGTTGGGCGATGGTTCAGAGGTAGCGTCGAGTAGCGTCGGGGGTTTCGATTGGGCGAGCACCGAAGTGAAGAGGAGGAAGTTGGGGAGACAGAGAGAGGTCGCAGCTTTGGATTTAGGGTTTTTGTTTTAGGAAAAAGAGGCAGATCGAAAGCTTCGATCTGAAAGGGCAGAGAGAAAGAGAGGGTAGGGGTAATTGACAAAATTATCCCTCCGTAAGTGTAGAAGAGCGGAAGCGAATTAAAGCCATTAGATCTGCATCATGATAAAAATGCAAATCGGACGGCTGTACGCGAGTGCGCACAGCGTTGAGCACTAGGCCAGTGCTCAACCGAACCTTTAAGCTCAAATGTTTTATCAACACAATCCCATTCTACAGAGTCATACGTCTTTTTGAAATCCAATTTCAATAAGAAATCATCCGCCTTTTCCTTTCACCCTCTAAAATCAATCTTATGTGCCAATGAAACGCTATCCATAATATCAATCCCTTTGATAAATCCACTGTGGGATTCTCCCACCACATCTCGCAAATGAGGTGACGGCCTTTGTGCTAACACTTTAGTGATAATCTTAAATGAGCCATTCAAAAGGCCAGTCGATCTTAAATCCTCAACCCTAAACACCTCAGACTTTTTAGGGATTAGTATGACATTCACATAGTTTAGTTAATTTGTCAATATCTGCACCTCCATGGTAGAACTCCTTGAAAATATCCATTAAATCAATCTTGGTTATTTTCCAGTACATTCTATGTAAGAAAAGAGGCAAGCCATCCGGACCAGGTGCCTTATTCTGTCCTAAGCTCTTGATTGGTTGGAGAAGCTCTTGATCGCTCTTGATTTTCTAGTACAATTTTGATTTTTATTTATGTTTAAGAAAAATGTTTTGAGTACTATTTTTAATGAACTCAAAAAGTATTTTTTTTTAAATCCAAGATTCTCTTGTTGGACTAAAATTTTAGGATAATTTCCAAAAGTACTTCCTCGGTTCAAAAATATAAGTTATTATAGGTTTTTAGACAACTATTTAGAAACAACATACCAATTGTTTAAGAGTACTAGACTATAATTGATGAATTTTCTCTATTATAATATGAATATATAAGGGTAAAATTGAAAGTCTCTTAGAAAATTTATTTAAGGACAAGACATCTACTAATTAACTAATATGAAGAGACAATATATCTATCTCGAAAATCTAAAGCGACTTATATTGTGGAATTTTAAAAAAAGAGCTTGAATGTTTTATATTTAGGAACGGAGGGAGTATATATTAGTATTTTTCAGTTTCTCCATGTCTCCATATATTTTTTAGTTTTTCCATGTCTCCATATTTATCACCTTGTTACTAGAGGAGAAAGATTTTAACAACTAAAGGAAAAAGAAAGGCAAAAAAAGTACTAGCATAAATGTTCTATTTTTAATGCCAACATTTTCGTTTTCCATCTATTTTGTGCAAGCCGCCAATTTTTTGATAGTCCATGCATGCTCCTTTTATAACTGGCTAGTAATATACAATAGGGATGCATGTCTTAATAAATATAATTTTTAAAATTAAAAATTTATATGTAGTATGAGTTTGAATTTAAGACATTTTTTATAATAATTATACACAAGTGTTATACACGTTGATAAATTTACAAATGACACTAAAACTTTCTCCTATCATAATACTAGAGATGACTGCTGATTGTAGAATATAGATGTTAGTTTCGTAGAAAATGGAGAAACAACATTCTCCACTTTCTGCTTTCCGCTTTGGCAAGAAAAGAAATGCGGAAAAACTATGTTAATGTTGTCATCTATGGCCGACCCTGAGTTTCCGGGGACCCGAGACGAACTCCCGAAATGACCCCCCCATACAAATATATATATATATATATATATGGGGGACCTCATTTCGAGAGTTTGTCTCGAGTACTCATATATATATATATATATATATATATATATATATATATATATATATATATAGGGAAAAAGGGGTATGAGCAACTTGCTCATTTAGTAAATAAGCAATTGATGATGTGGCATGCACGTGATTGGAAAATCCATAAAAAGGTTAGTTGTCCAATGTATCACATGCATGTCACATAATCACTTGCTCATTTACTAAATGAGCAAGTTGCTCATATCACTTTTACCCACACACCCACACCCACACCCACACCCACCCCCACCCCCACCCACCCACCCACCCACCCACCCACCCACACACACACACACACACACACACACACACACACACACACATATATATATATATATGAGTACCCGAGACGAACTCCCGAAATGAGGTCCCCCATATATATATATATATATATATATTTGCATGGGGGGGCTCATTTCGGGAGTTCGTCTCGGGTCCCCAGAAACTCAGGGTCGGCCATGGATGACAACATTAACATAGTTTTTCCGCATTTTTTTCTTGCCAAAGCGGAAAGCGGAAAGTGGAGAATGTTGTTTCTCCATTTTCTACAAAACTAACATCTATATTCTACAATCAGCAGTCATCTCTAGTATTATGATAGGAGAAAGTTTTAGTGTCATTTGTAAATTTATCAACGTGTATAACACTTGTGTATAATTATTATAAAAATGTCTTAAATTCAAACTCATACTACATATAAATTTTTAATTTTAAAAATTATATTTATTAAGACGTGCATCCCTATTGTATATTACTAGCCAGTTATAAAAGGAGCATGCATGGACTATCAAAAAATTGGCGGCTTGCACAAAATAGATGGAAAACGAAAATGTTGGCATTAAAAATAGAACATTTATGCTAGTACTTTTTTTGCCTTTCTTTTTCCTTTAGTTGTTAAAATCTTTCTCCTCTAGTAACAAGGTGATAAATATGGAGACATGGAAAAACTAAAAAATATATGGAGACATGGAGAAACTGAAAAATACTAATATATACTCCCTCCGTTCCTAAATATAAAACATTCAAGCTCTTTTTTTTAATTCCACAATATAAGTCGCTTTAGATTTTCGAGATAGATTTTCGAGATAGATTTTCGAGATAGATATATTGTCTCTTCATATTAGTTAATTAGTAGATGTCTTGTCCTTAAATAAATTTTCTAAGAGACTTTCAATTTTACCCTTATATGTTCATATTATAATAGAGAAAATTCATCAATTATAGTCTAGTACTCTTAAACAATCGGTATGTTGTTTCTAAATAGTTGTGTAAAAACCTATAATAACTTATATTTTTGAACCGAGGAAGTACTTTTGGAAATTATCCTAAAATTTTAGTCCAACAAGAGAATCTTGGATTTCAAAAAAATACTTTTTGAGTTCATTAAAAATAGTACTCAAAACATTTTTCTTAAACATAAATAAAAATCAAAATTGTACTAGAAAATCAAGAGCGATCAAGAGCTTCTCCAAGCAATCAAGAGCTTAGGACAGAATAAGGCACCTGGCCCGGATGGCTTGCCTCTTTTCTTACATAGAAAGTACTGGAAAATAACCAAGATTGATTTAATGGATATTTTCAAGGAGTTCTACCATGGAGGTGCAGATATTGACAAATTAACTAAACTAGGTGAATATCATACTAATCCCTAAAAAGACTGAGGTGTTTAGGGTTGAGGATTTAAGACCGACTGGCCTTTTGAATGGTTCATTTAAGATTATCACTAAAGTGTTAGCACAAAGGCCGTCACCTCATCTGCGAGATGTGGTGGGAGAATCTCAAAGTGGATTTATCAAAGGGATTGATATTATGGATAGCGTTTCATCAGCACATGAGATTGATTTTAGAGGGTGAAAGGAAAAGGCGGATGATTTCCTATTGAAATTGGATTTCAAAAAGACGTATGACTCTGTAGAATTGGATTGTGTTGATAAAACACTTGAGCTTAAAGGATTTGGAACTCAATGGAGAATGTGGATAAGGAAGTGTGTTAGAGGTGAAAAATCATTTATTCAGGTTAAAGGAAAATCGGAAAAAGAAATTGAGTGTCGTAGGGGTATGAGGCAAGGGGATCCTTTGTCTTCTCTTCTGCTCACAATAATCGCTGATAGTCTGGCGGAGATGATTAAGAGAGGAAGAGAAGAGAAAGTTTTTACTGGACTTGCAATCAAAGGTATACTAGATACGGTTTTGGTCCTACAATATGCAGATGATACATTAATGTTCAGCGCTGCTAAAGAGGAGGAAATCATGACAGTAGCTATTGCTCTGAAGTATTTTGAGTCTTGGGCAGGGTTGAGAGTGAACCTTAGTGATGCTGTTTATTTCTGAGACACGTGTGGAAGCACCAGGTGTGAGTTCGAACTCGATTTGTATTGAAGGGGATTGCCGCTCGTCTGCCGACCTTCGGTTGACCTTCTGGGGGCCTACGATGAGCTCGGAAAGACGTTGAAGGTTGGGCTCGGATCGGAAGGGTCGGATCCGAGGTCTTGTGTACCTGCAGACGGTCCTGAAACACCGGGGTTTGTCCCGGTGGCGGACCCTCCGACGCTCTAGTCAGTCTCTGTGAGAGAGTAGCAATAACTAGATATATTTAAGTGGCAAAAGATTGATTACCTCCAAAAGGTGGGTGAGGGTCTAATATTTATAGAGAATCCCAACCGGGTTTGGTTCCGCTTGGGGGCCGGGTTTGGATCTGAAAGCCCATGGGCCTGACGTGGCAGAAGGCCCAGGGGGTTTAGGGCGGTTGCGGTGATACCAGGAGTGGTATAGGGCTGACGTGGCGAAACCCTTGGCGGTATTTGGAGCTGACGTGGCCCATCGTGAGTCCTCTGTGCCTCTGGGGGAATCGGAGGGCCTAGGCTGCGCCAGGTCATCCTTCTGCCCCGCCAGAGAGGGGGGACGGCCTGAGGGACTGCTCCGGATCGGACTCCGGGGGGTACTGAGGCTCGTCAGCACGAGGAGGCCGGCATCGTGAGGGCAAACACGAGGTTCGGCGCCGACCCTGAAGTGGTCCGGAGCCGAACCAGGTTGTTATTTTTGCTTTTCTGAGTAGGAATTGTATTGGGCCCTGGTTGGGCCTCAGGCCATTTTTATACTGTCACACAAGCCCCCCACTCCTGCAGGGGGTGCGGGAGCTAGCCGTGGAGGAGTGTTCATGATTGTAACAAAAAATGGGAGGGCGGATCACAGGGCCTTCCTGGTGGTGCTGTCCTGAAGCTTGGATAGGACCTCGAGCTAGTCGAGGGTCCCAGTGTAGGTGAAGGCGATGGCGAACCGTTGTCTCTTCCGGAGAAGAGTACCCTGGTGTTCGATTGAACCTCGAGAGGTCGAGGGATTACGCGTCGACAAGGGTGATGGCGAGTCGTTGCTTCTTCCTGAGAAGAGTACCCGGGTGCCAGACCGAACCTCGAGAGGAGGGGGAATTATGGGCTGGTAAGGGTGATGGCTAGCCGATGGATCTTCCGAAGAAGAGTACCCGGGTGCCAGACCGAACCTCGAGCTGGCGAGGGATTATGGGTCGGTTAGGGTGAAGGCGAGCCGTTGTTTCTTCCTGAGAAGAGTACCCCGGTGCCAGGCCGAACCTCGAGACGAGGGGGAATTACGGGCTGGTAAGGGTGATGGCCCGCCGGTGGATCTTCCGAAGAAGAGTACCCCGGTGCCAGACCGGACCTCGAGCTGGCGAGGGATTATGGGTCGGTAAGGGTGAAGGCGAGCCGTTGCTTCTTCCTGAGAAGAGTACCCGGGTGCCAGACCTAACCTCGAGACGAGGGGGAATTACGGGCTGGTAAGGGTGATGGCCCGCCGGTGGATCTTCCGAAGAAGAGTACCCGGGTGCCGGGCCGAACCTCGAGCTGGCGAGGGATTATGGGCCGGTGAGGGTGAAGGCGAGCCGTAGTTTCTTCTTGGGAAGAGTACCCCGGTGCCAAGCCGAACCTCGAGACGAGGGGGGATTACGGGCTGGTAAGGGTGATGGCCCGCCGGTGGATCTTCTGAAGAAGAGTACTTTAGTGCTGGCGAAGGCGAGTCGTTATTTTGCCCGAACCGACCCCGTACCGTGCTGCCAGTCTGGCACTGGGTGACGTCAGCAGCACGTGTTTCGAGGATGTGGCGTGATTTCCTAGGCGGTAGTTGCACGTCAATCGGTGAATAGTGACTGCGAAAATCGAGGAGTTGTTCCTATCCCCTATAAATGTTCCCCCCTTTCCTCCCATCGCCTATTTCTCTCCTGCCTCTTACTTTTCGGAAAAATCCTTCAACCCTTCAGCGTTCGCCCCTTCAGCTTCCGGCAGCAAGGTCGTGTTTCCGAGGTGATTTCAGGTTAGTTGGTAACCCTGTTTAACTTAGGCACGGATGGATAGGGCTCAGTCCGGCTCGTTGGCGTCGACCTCTGGGGAGGGGCCGGTAGGCAAGGAGGAGGTCGTACACAGCGTGAAGCCATTGCGATCTCGGAGGCATTTCGTGGTAGAAAGCAGCGACTCTGAGGAGGGGGGCGGCAGCTCAGACGAAGTCCAGACCCTGGGGTCGGCTTCCGGAGAGGAGGGTGGCTCCGAGGGAGATGGTTCCGCGGGGTCTCTGAATCCGCCCGTTCTGGGGCGCTTGTCTACACCTTCGCCGGAACGGGCTAAGAGGAGGAGGGTTCCGAAGAAGAAGAAATCGAAGATTGGCGGCCCGAGCGACTTGGTGATAGGGTCGTCTGCACCACCCCGGCCTTTCCGTTGCTACCCCGACGATCTCTCCGATAAGGAGTCCTCGGGGGTCCAGCCGTCATCGTCAAGCCGGAAGAGGTTGATGGTGGACGCCTCCCCGACCGCTCTGGAGGCAAGCGACTTGGGGGCTCTGCAGTTGGCCTACCACATAGGGCCCAGTTATGAGCTTATGCTGCCGAGTTCTTCTCTTCGACCGACCGATCCCCTGCCAGACAGGTATTGTATCTTCCCTGTGGACGCCTTTATCTCCGGCCTGAGGCTGCCCATCCACCCATTCGTTCGGGAGGTGTTAAATTGGTCGTCCCTGGCGCCGATGCAGTTCGGGCCGAACTCCTGGAAGCAGATCATCTGCTTCGTGCTGTTGTGCGAGGAACGGAGGGTACCCCTGCGGCTGGGCGTGTTCCGAGCGATGCTATTGATTGGCTCATCGGCAGAAGGAGTATATTATATCTCGCCACGAGGTAAGGCGAAGGTTGTCCACGGTCATCCGGATTCCATTAAGTTCTAGAAGAAGAAGTATCTGGTGATCCGGAGTGAGGACCCTTGGGCTATCCCTACTCAGTGGAACCATACTAAGCCGAGCTACACAGCACCGGGGCCAGGGGATTTGACGGCGGAGGAGTGGAGACTCGTTGAGCGCCTCCGTCTGTCGCATAGCATTAATTGGGGGAAGGTGACGGAGGCCCATCTGGCAAGCGTCGGACTGAGCCCTAGCCCGGCCGTGCCTCGTACGTGGTTGTTTCTTTCCTCACACTCTTCTTGTACTTTTTTGCTCATTTGTTCTTAATGGATCTCTTTACAGAAATGGATGAGGAGTCGATTAAGGCGCTGAGGCTCGCCATGAAGAAGAAGAAGGTCGAGAAGAAGGATGTCGCGGCGAAGACCACCGAGTCGTCCCAGGTGGTCTCCGAGGCCCCCGTTCAGCCGAGGATGAAGAGGACTCGGTCAGAGACGGGTGGGGACGCAGTGGTCCAGGGGGGTTCGGATCAGGGTGCGGCCGCCGAGCCTGATAAGGGGTAGGGTCCCCCGGCGGATCCCGGACTAGAGGAGAGGCTTCGGCGAAGGTGGGTGCCGGATTGGTCGATCCGCGAGGGTGATTGCCTGGTCCGGGGGCGCCAGGCCGTGGAGGTTGCAGATAAGTTGGCGACCCCTCGGGACCGCTCGGATATGAAGTCCCAGACCCTGGACGAGGCGTATGTGCGTCTTGCGCAGGCCACGGTGCTGGTAAGTCGATCGAACCTCCTAGCTTTCAGGTGATGTTGTTTAAGGAAGATTTCTTAGTAGTGTCTGGTCCTGGCAGGCGACCGTGCAGGGGGCCCATGTGAGGGGACTCTACGAGGCGGCGGTGCAGCGAGAGCGAGATCGGGCTGACAAGGCCGAGCAGGAGGTGACGGAATTGAAGGGAGAGCTCGAAGGCTCTCGTAAGAAGGAGGCGGAGACGAAGGTGGCTTTTGACAAGGAGAAGGAGGAATGGGCGAAGGCGAGGGCGGCTCAGGAGGAGAGGTCGGAGAAGGAGAAGGATGAGGTGACTAAGTCGTGTCAGATCCTGGTGATCAATGCCCAGGATAGTAGTTACGCGAAGGCCCTCAGCCATGTGAGGCACTTTTATCCGACTATCGACCTGTCCAACTTCGAGTATGATATGGAGATTGAGGGGACACCGAAGACTCCTGACGGACAAGGGTCAGATGACAAATCGGTTACCGACCCTCCAACGGATCCGGCTGATATCGAGGTGGGAAAACCCGCTGTATAATTTTTGTCCTTCTTTTTCCTTCTCTCGATTGTATTTGCCTTCCGCGGACTGGCCACCGCATTTTTTGTATGGGGAAACTGAATTTATAAAAAGAGGGTTTTCTGGCTGGCTAAGTGTTCCAATTTTGAAAAATTTCTGAACCTCTTTGCATATATGTCTTGAGCGGGCTGGTTCTCTTGTAGGTCACGGCTCCCCCTCCTGAGGTGGACCCCCTTCGTTCCGACGTGGCATGGCTTCGGGGCAAGGTCGAGGCCTTAGAGGCCACTTTGGTTCGGTATCGAAAGAGGGCTCGCGACACTGATGCGGCCTTCCATTATTACAGGAACAAGTCTGAAGCCCTGAGTGAGGAGGCGAGCCGGCTGAGGAGGGCGATGGTGGATCGGGAGCTAGGGGGCGTTGGTCTTGGATACACCATGTCAAGTTCCTCGGTGCAGAGGCCTTCCTCCGAGAAGCTTCTTCGCGATGTGATAGTGGAGAAGGAGATGGAGATACACCGCTATAGGACCATGTTGGGTGTTTCGACATCTTCCTCGAGGGATCGGCGAGCAGAGGGGGCTCCCTCGGCGTTGCCACTGATGGAGCGCATTCGATCCGTGGATGCCCAGAGCTCCGTGGCCGGGGTGTCGACGGTGGCAGAGCCGAAGGACCGTCATGACGAGGAGAGAGTCCCAAGTCGTTTGGTCGGAGTGATTCCGCCCTTTACCGGGTCCGAGGGGCCCTAAGCCGGAGATCCCCTTTAGTTTGAGATGAGTGGAGTGGTTCTGTAACGGTATTTGCTTGTTTTCTCCGTACAAAAATAAAAGAGTATGAATAAAGCTTTCTTTTCCTTCTTTGCTCTGGTTATCGGGGTGGTGAAGGGCGGTTTAGGCGAGGTCGGGCTCCGCCGATTCGTGAGGGATCGATGCGGGGCGACAGGGAGACCTCCTGCCCGTAGTTGGGTCGAACCTGCCGAGGCGTTTGGGGATGAGACCCGAGGGAGAACCCAGATGCCGCCCGCCTTGCCCGGTACTGGGTCGGCGTTGCCGAGGTATTTAACTTTTGACAAAAGAGACTTCTTTTATACCAGACTGGGGGGGGGTCGCTGAAGCGGCCCTTTACACATGAATGTTTACAAAAGTTTTATTTTACTTAAGCCACGCTGGAATCTAAGCTTGCTCTCCCCGGAATTTCATGAGGTGCTCAGCGTTCTAGGGTCGGCTGATGGGTCGGTCATTCATATCCGTCAGTCGGTATGTACCAGGGCGTACAGCCTCGACTACGCGGTATGGGCCTTCCCAGTTGGGAGCCAGTTTCCTCTTCTTGGTCGGGTCAGAGACAGATAGCTTTCGCAACACTAGGTCCCCTGCCCGGATGCTGGTGGGGCGGACTTTCTTGTTGTAAAATCTCTCGATCCGTTGCTGATAAATGCTCCTTCGGACCGCGGACTTTTCTCGTACCTCGGCGACGAAGTCCAGGTTAGCCCTCAGGGCGGACGCGTTGTCGTCTTCATCGAAGGCTATGATCCGGGGGGAAGGCAATCCGACTTCGACGGGGATGACTGCCTCAGTCCCATAGGTCAGATTGAAGGGTGTCTCCCCCGTGGGGATCCTCTGCGTGGTTCGGTGTGCCCATAGTACGCTGGGCAGCTCCTCCACCCAGAGCCCCTTGGGGGAATTGTCAAGGCGCTTTTTGAGGCCATCGAGGATTTGCCTGTTCGCATTCTCTGCTTGGCCGTTAGACTGAGGGTGGCAAATGGCGGAGAAACGTTGTTGGATGCCGATGTCCTGACAGAAAGATTGGAAGTTCTGCCCTTGGAACTGGGTTCCGTTGTCCGTGACGAGGATTCGGGGGATCCCGAATCGACAAATGATGTTCTTCCAGAAGAATTGTTGCACTTGGCGTTCGGTGATGCTGGACAGCGGTTCGGCTTCGATCCACTTGGTGAAGTAGTCGATGGCGACAATCAGGAATTTCTTCTGTCCTACCGCTGGGGGGAAGGGCCCCACAAGGTCCATACCCCACATGGCGAAGGGCGTAGGGCTTGCCAGGGATCGGAGGTTGGCTTGAGGAAGCCTTTTGATGGGGGAGAATCTTTGGCAGGGGCCGCACCTCTTGACTAAGTCTTGTGAGTCTTGGAGCATGGTAGGCCAATAGTACCCTTGATTCAGAGCCTTTCGGGCAAGCGTCCTACTCCCCATGTGGCATCCGCCGATCCCCTCGTGCAGGTCTTTGAGGACGTAGCTGGCCTCGTCCTTGGCGAGGCAGCGGAGGTAGGGTTTGCCGTCTGCCAAGGTGTACGAGCGTTTGAAGAGGATGTTATCGATTATGACGAACCTTTCCGCTCGGATTCTGATTCGCCTGGCCTCGGCTTTGTCTTCAGGAAGCTCGGCCTGGTTCAAGAATTTTCGGATGGGAGTGGTCCAGTCGTCCGGGCTGGTTCTTTCTTGTACGCACATTGCTTCCGGCTCTGGGCTAAGGATGCTTGGCTCCAAGAGGACCTCGACGAGCACCGTACGATCGAGGCCTTCGAAGGAAGAAGAGGCGAGTTTGGATAGCGCGTCGGCTTGGGCGTTCTGTTCCCTGGGGACTCTGACAACCGTAGTGTTGTCGAAGAGCGCCAAGAGTCGTCGGACTGCCGCCAAATATCTCACCATTCGGTCGTCGCGGGCTTCGTACTCTCCGTTGATTTGATGGATCACGAGTTGAGAGTCGCTGAACGCCCGGATTCGCTTGGCACCGGCTCGGTGGGTGAGGGTCAGTCCGGCGATCATGGCCTCATATTCTGCCTCGTTGTTGGAGGCGGGAAAGTTGAGGCGCAGGGAGTATTGAAGTAGGAATTGGTCGGGGCCACGAAGGATGACGCCCGCCCCACTCCCCGTTTCGCAGGATGAGCCGTCAACAAAGACCTCCCAGGTCGGATCCGGCTCTTCTACGTCAGGTTGCTTGGAGACAGTGCATTCAGTTATGAACTCGGCGAGGGCCTTCCCTTTAATGGCTGCCCTGGGATGATAGCTGATGTCGAACTGACTCAGCTCGATCGACCACTTGACTAATCGGCCGGAGTTTTCGGGCTTGTGGAGGACGGTCTTAAGTGGTTGGTCGGTCAGAACTTGGACGGAGTGGGCCTGGAAGTAAGGTCGGAGTTTTCGGGCTGCCATAACCAGGGCATAGGCTACCTTTTCTATCTTCGCGTATCTCGTCTCGGCCGGGTGTAGCACTTTGCTTACATAGTACAGGGGTTTCTGAACTCCTGCCTCCTCTCGGACGAGGACGGCGCTGAGGGCGTGGTCCGAGGCGGACAGGTAGAGCCAAAGCGGCTCGCCTGGTTCGGGCTTGCTGAGGAGAGGTGGGTTGGCGAGGTACCGTTTCAGCTGTTCGAAGGCTTCTTGTTGAGGGGTACCCCACTCGAAGCCCCCTTTCCCGCGCAAGGCTTTGAAGAAGGGGAGAGATTTCTCCCCTGATTTGGAGAGAAAACGGCCGATCGCCGCCAACCGACCCGTGAGCCTCTGAACTTCTTTGACATTCCGGGGCGGGGACATGTTGATGATGGCCTGTATTTTTTCGGGGTTTGCCTCAATGCCGCGCTGGCTGACAATGAACCCTAGGAACTTCCCCGTGGAGACGCCGAAGGCGCATTTAGCCGGGTCAAGCCTCATGTTGTGGCGTCGGAGGACACCGAAGGCTTCCTCGAGGTCGGCGACGTGGTCCGGCCCAGCCCGGCTCTTGACAAGCATGTCGTCGACGTAAACTTCTACGTTGCGGCCGATCAGGTCCTTGAAGACTCTGTTGACGAGTCGCTGGTACGTGGCTCCGGCGTTTTTCAGCCCGAAGGGCATGACACGGTAACAATAAAGACCTTGGTCGGTGACGAATGAGGTCTTGGAGATGTCTGGCGGAAACATCCGGATCTGATTGTACCCCGAGAAAGCGTCCATGAAGGACAGCAGCTCGTGCCCTGAGGTCGCGTCTATCAAAGCGTCGATGCGCGGGAGGGGGAAAGGATCTTTTGGACACGCTTTGTTAAGGTCCGTGAAGTCAATGCAGATTCGCCAACCCCCTGTCGCTTTCTTCACCATGACGACATTGGCCAACCATTCGGGGTAGGTGACTTCTTGGATGAATCGAGCGGACAAGAGCTTGTCTACTTCTGTTTTTACAATCAGTTGCCTCTCCGGGGCGACTTTGCGCCTCTTTTGGACGATCGGTTTAGAGTCAGGGAGGACACTCAGTCGGTGCATGATCAAGTCTTCAGAGATTCCGGGCATATCGGAGGGCTTCCAAGCGAAGAGATCAACGTTGCGGCGGACGCAAGCGATGATGCCCGCCTTCAGGTCCTCGGCGAGTGAGCGGCTCACCCGGAACCATTTGGACTCATCTTCAGTGTCGAATAGGATCTCCTCCAGCTCGTCCACGGGCTCGGGGGCGGGGCCGTCTTTCTCGGGTTCGAGTTCAACGGCGCTGAGGGGGAGTACGCCCGTGCTGAGGGGGGGTACGCCCCCTCTCCCTTTGAGTTCCAGATGGTGGGCCGAAGGTATCGCCTGGAGGGAGTTTAGCCCGGGTCGGCCGAGGATGGCGTTGTAGGCCGCCTTGGCGTGGATGACCATGAAATCCAAGGACTCGGTCCTCTTGTCAGGATCCGGTCCAGTGGTGACGTTGAGGGTAATAATTCCCTTCACTATGATCGGGACGCCCGCAAGCTTGAGCAACGTGCATTCTGCTGGTTTGAGTTTCCCTCTGGGTAATCTGAGGCTTTCGAAGGTTCTGAGGAAGAGGATATTTACCGGGTTGCCGTTGTCAACAAGGATTCGGCGAACCTCACAATTGGCCATGCGGAGGCTAACGACGAGGCCCCCGCAGTGGGGGAGGTGAACTCCTTCGGGGCCCTCTCCTGAGGAGGAGACTGGCCGCGGTTGTAGCTCAGGGGAGGGGCTGTACTGAATGGCGTTCGTCTCCTGGGTGAAGGTTCCTTGGGAAGTATCATTTTCTCCCTTCACCGGTCCCCCGTGGATGTAGTGTAGGGTGAATGGCGTATCCAGGGATACCTCGTATTCGGGATCCTGACCCTGGGTGCGGTTTGGGTTAGGCTTCGGGGTTGGTGATCCCCGGTTCCTATCACCTTGCCGATCCAGTGGGCCGTCATCCCTGTGGGTCCTCCTCGGATGGTTCGGGGCCGAGTTGGAAGCGGCCCTTCCCCAGTTGTGGGTAATCTTGCGGTTGAGGATTACTCTTTGTAGGTCGGGCTGGGCTGTCCAGCCGACGCTCGTTTGGGACTCCCGAGGGGGAGCCTTGTGTTTCGACGTGCGGGGCCCGGCTTCATCAGAGGGTGGGGGCGGGTCCCGTTGGTTGACGGAGGGAGCAGCCCCCTTGCCTTTGGAGGTCATGAGGATTCGGCTGTCGATGGCCTTCGAGGGTCTGGGTCGGATCGGCTTCTGGAGCAGCGGTTCCCACAGACGGCGCCATTCTGATGCTGTTTATTTCTGAGACACGTGTGGAAGCACCAGGTGTGAGTTCGAACTCGATTTGTATTGAAGGGGATTGCCGCTCGTCTGCCGACCTTCGGTTGACCTTCTGGGGGCCTACGATGAGCTCGGAAAGACGTTGAAGGTTGGGCTCGGATCGGAAGGGTCGGATCCGAGGTCTTGTGTACCTGCAGACGGTCCTGAAACACCGGGGTTTGTCCCGGTGGCGGACCCTCCGACGCTCTAGTCAGTCTCTGTGAGAGAGTAGTAATAACTAGATATATTTAAGTGGCAAAAGATTGATTACCTCCAAAAGGTGGGTGAGGGTCTAATATTTATAGAGAATCCCAACCGGGTTTGGTTCCGCTTGGGGGCCGGGTTTGGATCTGAAAGCCCATGGGCCTGACGTGGCAGAAGGCCCAGGGGGTTTAGGGCGGTTGCGGTGATACCAGGAGTGGTATAGGGCTGACGTGGCGAAACCCTTGGCGGTATTTGGAGCTGACGTGGCCCATCGTGAGTCCTCTGTGCCTCTGGGGGAATCGGAGGGCCTAGGCTGCGCCAGGTCATCCTTCTGCCCCGCCAGAGAGGGGGGACGGCCTGAGGGACTGCTCCGGATCGGACTCCGGGGGGTACTGAGGCTCGTCAGCACGAGGAGGCCGGCATCGTGAGGGCAAACACGAGGTTCGGCGCCGACCCTGAAGTGGTCCGGAGCCGAACCAGGTTGTTATTTTTGCTTTTCTGAGTAGGAATTGTATTGGGCCCTGGTTGGGCCTCATGCCATTTTTACACTGTCACACTTAGCAAGAGTTACGTTATTCTGTTTGGCGATATATATCCACCCCTATCGAGGTCATCAAGAACTATCTAGGTTGCGAGAGAGGAGATTTTCCACTAAAATATTTGGGTACCGCCATTAGGCTAGGGGTGATGCGAATAGAGGATTGACAACCGTTGATAGAAAATGTGGAAAAGAGATTGACAAGATGGAAAGACGATTTCTCTTACTTGGTGGTAGAATGAAACTAGTTAACTCGGTTCTTAGCAGTCTACCAACGTACCTTATGTCAATTTACGAACTCCCGAAATGGGTTATCGAAAAAATTGATAAATGTATGAGAAGATTCTTGTGGAAGGGAGCAAACGAGGCTGATAAAGGGTATCATCTGGTTAAGTGGGGTTGAGTGTGCAAGAGAAAATAATTCGGGGGATTAGGTATCTTGAACCTGAAAGACATGAATAAAGTATTACTGAGTAAGTTGTGGTGAAAAATGAGTATGTGACGTAACAATTGGTGGTGCAAATCCTTTACGGTTTATCAAAAAAGGAAGAAGTTTAGGTACGGAAGGAGAAGTAAGCATGGTAAGACTTCGCATCTATGGAAATGGGTGGCTAAAGTGGGAGAGATGTTCCATGCTAATACAAGGTGTAGGATTGGCAACGGAAAAGATACTAGATTCTGGAAGGATAAATGGTGTGGGAATAATACTCTTCAATCTTTATTCCCGGTGGCTGCTGAAGATGCTGTGAATATTGACTCACTAGTCATAGAAGTATGGTGAAATGATAGACTTAGGATTCAAATTTGTGAACATCCATCACAGGAAAGTAGACATCAGCTTCAGAAATTAAATGACTTCATCAGGACAAAGGGGAGGTACATTAATGAAACCGATGATGAGAGGTGCTGGAGTTTGGATTCCAATGATAAATTCACAGTTGCAACCTTGTACAAATGGCTAAACGACAAAGTGGTTAGAAGTAAGGAAGCCAATACAATTTGGAAGACCAAAACACCAATGAAAGTGAAAGTGTTACTGTGGTTGGTGTTGAACGATGCAGTTCTATCAAAAGTAAATCTACGCAAACGACTGCAGTTAGACATAGGTGCTCGAAATGTTCGGATGGTGAAGATGATACTAATCACATCTTCTTCATTTGTCCTAAGGCTAAGCTAGCTTTGGGAGGTTGTGAGTCGAGGTTTTGAGATTTTAGAATATCTGAGTTCGACACCTAGAATTTGGGGTCACTGGAGAGTGAGCATAGGCAAGAAGAAGAATAGAGTAGCATGAGATATCTCTGTTGCTGCTACGTTATGGATTCTGGTGCTAGATCGAAACGAGTCATGTTAAGAAGAACAGGTTTTCTGTAATGATGCACAAGATTTTTGCTCTCATTCAAGCATGGGCAGGGCAGGCAGGGACGAAGAAAAGAATAAGCATTAAGGAGGAGGAGGAGGACCCGATAGGAGGAGTTGTGATCTATGTATTGCAGATTATTGGTGTACCGAGATCTGTATCAGTATATGTTGTAGTCGTAGCTGATTTGTGTTTTCAAATATTGCTTGGTTGACAAGCAATAGATATTGTAATTTGTTTTACTTTGCTTTGTTAATTTATCCTTAATAAAGCGATGACGTAGTCACCTTTACTCTAATAAAAATTTTAAAAAGCGGAAAGTCGATTGAAAAATATATTTTGGTAATCAATTATATCCCAAAAAACAATCAAAGAAAACAAATTGAAGAAACCTCAAAATCCAATAGGGACCAACCACACAACATTGTAACAACTTTTTTAGATTCCTCAAGACTAAGAACTATTTTGAAACTCGAGTTTCATGAATACACAAATTTTCAACTGGCAAACTATTGCTGGAAAATACTATGCTAGCGAGCACATTCCCAAAGCATCCGTCTTCTCGAAAATCAAAGAAATTACATTCTAGTACACATCTCTAGGCACCCTTATATTACATGCTTTGAGATACTAACAATATTCGCTCGTGAGATACATGCCTGCTAGATTAATCATTAAATCAAGAACTGATAACATTCATGATCCAGTTAAGTATAGTTGACTAACTACATTATCCAGTTCCTATTCCAACATCTATCATTCCATCATCATTCCAAAAATCTTGCACTCATGTAGTCAACATTCATACTATTTTACACACTAAATTAAACAACCATAGCTACAACATTTTTGTCATCAACTCGTAGACCATAATAACCCCTTTCACCTAGAAAAATACTGTAAAAGAAAATAAAAACAAACAAACCAAAAACAACGAGAAATAAGAAAGAAAGAAAATAACCGAAACGACGCAGACTGTTTCTTTTCGCTAGACCTGACAACAAGAACCCAGTGGACCCAACCCCGCAAAATCCCTAAAAATTCCCAGCACGAAGCAATTTTTTCTTCCCATTACTGCCGGTTGCCCCCACCGCTGACATCAGCAGCAGCCGTAACGGGCTCCCCGCCGCTCTCCACACGCCACGTGTCACCACCAACCCTTTCCCCTAAAAACGAATGCGGCCAAACCAACGCAGCGGGCCCGAGCCCAAATCCCAGCTCCTCGACTGCCGACCCAACCGACGGCCCAGGTTCGTTCCTCACCCCGAGCCCCAACCCGAGATCGAACCGGAACGACCGGAGCGGCAGCAGAGCCGCAGGCTGAGCGAACAACCCGTGGCAGTTGAACGACGGGGTGCTGCCGGTAGTGTTTGAAAATGCGTTGTTAAAGTGTGTCGGGTTGGTGCGGAGGCGTTTGCGGGAGGATCCGCCAATGGGGACGTTGCGGAGGGACCCACCGAGAGTCCAGTAACGGCGGCAGGAGCGGCAGAAGTGGCGGGGCTGGGAGGTGTTGTAGTTGTTGTAGTAGCAGAACTTGGTGTCACGTGAGTCGCAGCGCGGGCATTTCTCTTTGACGTTCAGATCGGAGGATAACGGTAAGGGTAACAGCGGGGAGTTGGAGGAGCGGAGGCGGGCGTCAACTGGCTCGGATGGCATTCTCATATATATATTTTTATTTTTGTGTGTTACTTTCTTTGATTTTTGGAAAAGGAAGTGCTTGCTAGTTGCTCTGGCTTTTGGGGGTTGGTGGTAGTTGGATGTAGGGGGTTTATATAGGGATGGCAGTTTTGCAGAGAGAACCATTTATTTGTATGATTTGTGGAATGTGTGAGGGGAATTACATGGAAGTACTATGGTTTTGGAAATTTGCGGAAATCCTTATAAACTTAATTTACTTTTACAATTTGAGCAATCCTAATTATAGTCAGTGAGGTCGGTAGCATCACTTGTCAATGTGTACATGGTGACCAATACATATGCAGCTAAATCTCTCGATCACTAGCGTTGTGAAGAAGAAAAAGAAGAAGAAAGAAAGATAGGTACGATGTATATATTACTGGACTGCAAATTATTTTTCGTGTCGTTTGGTATACAAAGAAAAAAAAGATAAGATTGTAAAAGAAAATATTGTAAGAAAAGATTGTAGACGTAGCATTACCTTATTAAAAAAACTAACATAAACATGTTATAGAATGATATTTTGTTCTTTTTCTTTTATATATTATTCGGCTTAGTAGATTTTTTTTGATGTCGATTACCATTCTTGACCGTTGGACCTGGAAATGCAATTTTAAGCTCAACCATCAAGTCAAAGGGATATATATACAGCTTAGTAGGAAACTAAGCGGCAGTTCCAACTAGTACATGTTATATACATTGAGCATACACTTGATCCAATGCTTATAATTTTGTCATGTACCCTTAAATCATGAAACTTATTTTGTAATTTCCATTGTTACACAGTGATTTCTTTTAATCTATATAATAAATTACAAAGAAAGCTATCAAGTGGCTCACAATCAATTCCCCCTAAAATCAAAGGCCGAGATGAAACCTCACAAAACATATTTTTCCTCCAAAATTTCAAACCCAAAACCAAATCCCCCCCCCCCCCCCCCCCCCCTCAAAACTAAAAAAACTTATTACTTTATTACTATCTCTCTCTTCTCTCTTCATTTTTTCATATTTCTCCCTATTTCTCTCTCCCATTCTTTCTATATTTACTTAGAAATTTAGATTTTCAGAATTTTAATATTTTTTTTGCACATGTTATATTGAAAATAGTAAATATCTCTTCAACTCCACACTTTAAAGTTCTAAGAAGTTAGATTTTATACTCCCATTTATAATTATTTTTCAACATATACTAATGGAAACATGGACTTTTATTTACAACTAATTATTGTCATACTATTCAAACTTTCAAACTTGAGCTACATAATTGTTGTTTTACTGTTTACAGGATTTTCGTGTTTTGTATCGTTCCGAAGACGTGCCGTAGGCACGTGTCCACGGGCAAATCTAGTCTATATAATAAATCACAATGTAATTTGAAAAAAAAACTAACATGTGTCTCTCCTCTAGTTGAAACAAAATTAATGGCTCACAATTATCCTCAAAAAATATATTTTTCCTCCTAAAGTTTCTCCCCCAAAACAAAAAACATCATCACTTTATTACTATCTCTCTCTCATCTCTTCATATTTTTAGGTTACTCTCTATCTCTTTCTATATACCCAGAAATTTTCAGATTTCAGGTTTGTAAAATTCTGGATTTTCAAAATTTTTTTGCTTCTTTAGATTGCTCATGTAAAAAATTTCACTAACTTCCCTGATTGATTTCAAATGCAATGAAAGATTATATATATATATATATATATATATATATATATCCAGAAATTTAGATTTTTTAGATTTCATATTTATAAATTTCGGATTTTTGAATTTTTTTGCTTTTTTTATTGCTCATTTAGAAAATTCACTGAATTTCCTAATTGATTTCAAATGCAATGGAAGATATAAATGAATATTCACTTGGGTAATTTCAACCTCTAAAGTTACATTGAAAGTAGCAAATATCTTTTCAAAGTTAAATTTCATTATTTTACATCATTAAAGTTGTAAGAAGTTGGATTTTACACTCTCATTTATAATTATTCAAACATGGACTTTTATTTACAATCAATTATTGTCGAACTATTCAAACTTAAACTACATAAATTTCATGATGGAAGTTTCAGATTCATGCATACGAAATGCTGGAAAGTAAATGTATCCAATATTACACATTAACATTATTATAGTATACATCTCAGAAAGTATATTAACATATGATAGTAGAATACACTGAAAACATTCAAAGTTAATCGTTAAATATTTTTCCTCCTTGATATACAGACATGTTCTTCATTATAACTAAACAACATCTGTTTGCCTTCTCACTGCTTCCTACAAGCATGTAAGTTTCCATTTTTGTATGACATCTACGGCTCTTTCATATTGGATCAATTAATTTCTTTTATATTCATGATATTATAGTGCTTACTTTCAAATGGTGCATCGTTTTTAAAATGTGTCGTCGGAACGTGTCTCCGGGCAAACCTAGCATTGTTATATATTTTGAACTTGTGCATGCTTTTGCATTTTAGATATGCTTGAACTCGACAAGAAGTGTGCATCTTCCCAATCTTGTCCTATCATTGTAAGCTAAGTTGAAGAAGTAATTCATAAGAGAAAAAAAAATATATCCTTGACGCGATCGAGATATAATCTCTACTACCACTAACCAAACATAATAGAGTTCACAATCTTTTCCTTTTGCATTTTTTAACACTTTACAATAAAATTTTTTTAAAAAAAAGCCTTTTACCTAATTATTCTTTTTTGTGTGATTTAGCTAGTGACCGTTGTGCATTTTTTTTAATTAAAAACAAGTTGATAGTTGATTGAAACCTCTATCATTTGATATTTTGTACTATTCAGCAAATTGTGAGAGAGAGAGGGAGAGGAGAAGTTTTACACATATATAAGATTTTACCCAAATCTATATTAAATTTGTTTTTTACCGATTTAAAGTAAAATTTCATGTATGCATAGCATTTCTGAAGAGAGCGAGAAATTCGAAAGGCAAGGATAATGAGTGTCAGGGAATTCCAGGATGGAAGGATGCTTTTATTTTGGATCAAGTTGTTGGCACTTTTCGGGGTAAAAACTAGTATATGCAAAGATATGATAAGACTGAGAAGAAGACAAACACATAACAGTCACTCTGTGTTGAGCTCTAAGGGTGCAGGTAGGAGCCTCAGGTATTCAATTCAAATCTTATTGTTTTTGGGTCAATATTCCAGTGGTACATTAGCCTTGACTGTATTGTTCATATCAATTACAAACCTATGATTCAAAGTTCATTACTGCATTTGACTCAGCTTGTGTCAGGCTTTGTGACTCGACAAATGTGTTGTTAAAAAAACTATCGTTAATATGGACACCAAATATTTGATCAAAGTGGGGACTGTATTGGAGTCACTCATTTTTCTGAGTCATTCATTTGTAAATTAATATTAAGTGTTTTCTTAATTTATGATGCTGCTTTTTTCTGGTGTGTGAGCAATCAAATAATGAATTCGGATTTTGAGAAAGAAATCATAGTTCTTACTGACGATCGTGGTTGAAAAATATAAATGAGAACTCCTTGTTGTTGAATCTGAATTGTGTGGACCGCTTGGATCAGGATTGGACGGCTAAGATGTAGCTGAAAAAACTGCAATAAGGCTAAAACATTGGGGTTGGTCCTAGCAATAGACCATTCGATGCTCAAATCAGTAACCCAAAAATAAAAAATAAAAAGTTTTTGCAGACAATATATTGATTATCTCTTACTAGTTGAGGGTGCATAGTATTTATAGGCTATGAGTCATGCTACATAATAAAGATTTGAGAATGTATCATTCTCAGATTTAGTTGAAGATTCATCTGGTTAAGAGATAAAATCAGTTATTTAATTCCTGATTTAGGCGATCTGATTACCAGTTGTAATCAGCTAAAAATCCTTCTTTCTTAAGTTGTAAGAGCATCTGTAGTCGTTTAAGTTAAAAAATGGGTATACGGATATTTTAGAGAAAGCTAATAGTAGGGATGGCAAGTGGGCCCGGTCAACCGCCAACCTGCACGTATAACCCGGCCCGCGAAACTGTGTAACGGGTTCGGGTCGAACCCTTGAACAGTAACGGGTCGACCCGGGTCTCAAAAATAATGGATCCAACCCGCGCAACCCGACCCGCAAACCCATTTAAAAAACCCAACCCGCCCGCCAACCTGCGGGTCGACCCGCGGGTTTCGAACCGTTAGACCCGAACGGGTCAAACGTTCGACCCACCACGGGTCGACCGTTGACCTGCGGGTCCAACGGGTCGAAACGTGCTCGTTGGGCACTGTTGTCCAGAGAGCCCTCAACGGCTTTAATTGCCTTTTTTTTTAGTTTATTTGGGTTTTTTTTATTTTTAGCCTATAAATACTCCCCAAATCCCATCAAAGAATTCACAAAAATCTCTCTTAATCTCTCTACTATTATAACTCATTTCTAAGCAATTTGTGAACAATTGAAGTATTGAACAAGCAATTCTTGAAGGCATATACACGATCAAATTCCGATCGTATCGAAATCAAAATTCAACAACGTCTTCAACTCTTCAACTCTCGTCCAACTCCAAGTGATCAAGTCTTCAACTCTCCTTCAAGCTCTCCTCAACTCTTCAATTCCGGAATCGCTTATTTTTACTTCTACTTCTATTCTTATTTTCACGGATTTTTTATATATGCGTATCCATGGTGAACGGTATCAAAATTTCATACCTCTCTTCTTATTTAATTTTTGTTGTAGTTATAATTTTGGTTGGTTTTTTGGTCTTCTCTATCTCAACCCTTTTATTTTTTAGATTTTTTTTATAACTCATCGCTCAACATTGTGTAGTTTTTTTTACATATATTACTACATTATGTCTAGATCACGCGGTAGTGGTCGTAGCCAAAGTGAGCAAGATTCCACCGGCACTTCCCGTAGGCCACCAATTGTCCCAATTAGTGAGCCCACCGAAGAGTACCATGATCCTCCTACCCAACAATGGGGTACACACGATAAGGTTGTAGGATACATACAATTAGAAGAAGAAGAACAATAACAACAACCAACCGAAACAACACAACCCCGTAGTGGTAGGAAAAGTAGAGGTGAAAGTAGTGATTGACATAAATTTTACGAATTTATCCCGGACGAAGAAAATCCGGGTATAGGTTTGAAAGTTTGTAAAACATGTTTTAAAGCATACAAATTCAAGAGGGGTGATGGCACCGGTACAATTAGTAAACACATCCAATATAACCATAAAAACCTTCTTGTTGACCTACCCGGTCAACAAAAAATTAACCCTAGGACAGGTCTAGTTGATAGCCACCCTTATGATCCCGATCCTGTTCATCGGAAAATGGCCCGATTAGTAATAAATGAAGAGTTAGCATTTTCCTATCCCGAGAGTAGGGACTTGAAAATTTTTAATCAAACGGCCTTAAACCCTTATTTTAGAAGAATCCCGAGAAATACTTGCAAATCGGATTGCTTTAAGCATACAATGAAATGAAGGACACTTTGATTGTAATTTTATGGAGTTTAACTTATAGAGTTAGTTTAACTTCGGATTGTTGGACGGGTGTCAACAATATTCCAATGATGGGAATAACCTGTCAATTGATCGACAATGATTGGATTCTTCAAAAAAGAATCATATCACTTGCCGCGTTGCCCTATCCCCATAGTGGCGCTGAAATAGCAAACCGTATTTTAGAAATTCGTGATGTTTTTCATATTCGCGATAAAATTATGTGTATTAGTTTTGATAATGCATCTAACAACAATGCAGTAATTACTACTTTAAAATCCGCATTAAACTCTCCATCTGACAATACTTTTCATATTAGATGTGCATATCATGTTTTAAATTTATGTGTTCAAGATGCACTAAAAATAGCCGATCCATATATACTTAAAATTAAAAATTGTGTACATTTTATTGCATTAAGTCCCAGCGTATTTCAAGAATGGAAAAATTGGTGTAGGATTTCAAATGTACCTTTTAGAATATTTCCAAAGGATGTTAAACACCGATGGAACACTACTTTTGATTTACTACATGTTGTTACCGAATATAAAGCAGTTGTAAATGATTTTTGTATCGCAAAAAATATGCCAAATTTTGAAATGACTCCCACCGATTGGTTTTATACCGAATCTTTGTTGAAATTTTTAGAACCTTTTAAAACCACAACTTTAAAATTTTCAAAATCATATGAATCTACTTCTAGTAGCCTTTTTATTTCAATAGTTACTATGATGCAAATAATTAACGAAATGATAAATGATACTTTTGTTGGTGATATTGTAAAACCTGCATACAAAAAAATTTTAAAGTATTTTTATCCTCCTCCTATGTTGATTTGTGTTGCTACCATTATGGATCCTCGTATCAAATTAGAAGGTACGAAGAGTTTGATTGAAATATTTTTTTGCATTACTTGGGGAAAATGTAGAAATAGAAATAGAAATTGATTGCGCTTCTTTCTTAGTTAAATTTGAGTCTACATTAAATAACTTGTATGATTATTATGATAGATCTTTTGCTTTTAGTAGTACAACTTCTGTAGTTAGTTCTTCTTCTGGTAGTTCCAAAGATAAGGGTAAGAGTAAATTTGATGAAAGAACGTTTAATTTACTTGCACAAATTCAATCCAAAAAATATAGGACTAATCAACCAAATGAATTAAATTGGTATAACCAACAAGATTCTGAGTCTTCTTCTTCTTCACTAGATATTTTACAATGGTAGAAAGACTATGAACACACTTATAGTATTCTTAAATATATGACCAAAGATTTACTAACTTCTCCTGTCTCTACAGTTGCTTCTGAAAGTGCATTTTCTTCAAGTGGCAGGATTCTAACTGATTACAGGAATCGCTTGAAGTCCGACTCGTTAGAAATGCTCGTTTGCACAGAAGACTGGCTGAAGGCTGAAGATTGGACACAAGGGAAAGCATTATTTACGTCCACAAGTGGGAGCAACTCGCCGGAAGAAGAAGAAGAACAACAACAATAGCAACCAAAATAAAGAATTCAATACGGCAATACCAACAACTGAACAACAACAAGTCAACAACAACAAATTGAAGGCCACCAACTTGAAGACAATTGTAAATAGTTAAAAAATTTGTATTAGATCTTTGCTTGTTATTTCAAATTATAAATATTGAAGTAAATTGAAATTGCATATAAGAAATATATTTATAAAACAAATTTGTGAATTCTTTATTTCTTATTTATTAGAAATTGTGAAACTTGTATAACTTGAAAGTATATGAATAATATTTCAAATTTTTTTGGCAATTTCACTCTTACAATCTTATTATTATTATTACGATTTTTACTGTTTATTATTTTTATTATTATTTTTTTAAGGTAAAAAAAACCTATGTAAACGGGCCAGCCCGCGACCCGACCCGAACCGACCCGGGTTGGACTCGAAAGGGTTCACGGGTTGGGCGGGTCGCCATTTCTACTTTTCGACCTGGCCCAGCCCGGCCCGGTTAAGCAACCAACCCGGCCAGAACCCGCCCAAGTCAACATCGAACCCGAGCGAGTCCGGCTCGGCCTGGCCCGTTCGACCCTAATGCCAACCCTAGCTAATAGCTCAAATGCTGCAGTCGTCTATACTAAAAAAATGGCGTTTTTTGGACGAAATGAAAGATCATATACCATTTGAAGATCTGCGTATTTTTTTTTAAATTAGTGTGAAGGACGGCAGATGATCTGCCGTCTCGTATTTATTAAATAAAAAAAAAGAAAAAAGGTGATGGACGGCACATCATGTGATGTGCCGTCCAACACAAAGTCAAAAATTGGCTTTTCGCTTTCTTCCCCGAACAGAAGATTATCTTCCTATTTCCATTTTTTTTAAAAATAATTCAAACGGCAGATCATATGCCGTCCGATCGTTTCTCAATTAAAAAATTTGTCTCAGACGATAAATCATATGCCGTCCGACTATAGCACGGTAAATCGTCTTTCGATTTCTAAAATATGGATAAAGCTATTTCCGCTGCCAAATATAGCCGTCTCCTGTTCATTCGAAACCCCAAAAATGGACATATAAACGAGGACTACAGATGATTTTTTTCCCAAAATATCCATTTTTTGGATATATAGCCAACGACTACAGATGCTCTAAGTAAGTCATATTTGCTGGACTGGTGGTCCCAGATACGGGCCATGTTCCTCTAATGGGCTTGTAGTTATTGTGAAATTACCGTTCTACTCTTCAGAAGCTTTGAGATATGTGCTAAGATCATGCGGCTTTGATTTTACCCATATCATAAGCCTCCCACTCATGAAGGTTGAGTACCGTAGCATTCGAAAAGTAGTTTGCGATTTTTCAGGTGATCAGTAGAGTCTACTAGAGCTTTGGGGACTAGTGGAATCTTGTTCGGGGTTCCTCTAGTATTGGAAATTTTGCAGAGCTTTCAGTAATTTTTCTAGATTTTTAAATTAAATTAACTAATTTTCTAAATTTATAATTATTTCTTAGAATTTTTTAAATATTTTTTTAAATTTTAAATTATTTTTGGAATTTTTATCAAAAATCATGGTGGAACGATTTTCAGGGAATGGAAAGGCCCTTTTTGAGTTTGGACTAGGACACTCGAACGACACGCCTAGCACCGACCCCTATGGGGCTCGGCTTGGTCAACCCTTGGGGGTTTGACTGAGCCGTGCATCGACAGGGGCGGAGCTATGTGCCCCCCCCCCCCCCCCCCCAAAAAAAAAATTAGAAAAATAATTGAAAATCTTTTTGAATTATTGAAAAATTTAAAACACCCCCCTTAAGTTTAATGATTTGGCCCCCTTTAAAATTATGAAGAAATCTCTGTATATCTATATATAGCTATATAATTTTTCCTTAGTCCCCCGGCAAAATTGTTCTGGCTTTGCCCCTGAGAGTCGAGCTACAGTTTCACATTTTTATTGCGAAGAGTTTGAATGACACGTCGAGTATCGAGTCTATGAAGACATGCGTTTTTTATGGGGGAATCAAACGATACATCTAGTGCCAAGTCTATGAACAAAGGCATTTTTTTGTGGGCTTGAACGACACGTCGATGACCAAGCCTATGAAAAATATGCATTTTTATGAGGGGTTCGAATGATACTTCGAACATCAAGCCTATGAACACATAACTTTTTTGCTGAGGAGCTCGAACGATATGTCGAGCACCGAACCTATGAAGATGAACAAATTTTTATGGGGGGCTCGAACGAAATATTCAACACCGAGCCTACAAAAAATGGGCATTTTTTGGTTAGTTGAGAGGGGGGGAGGGGCTCGAATGACACGTTAAACACTGAGGCTATGAAGATACACCCTGCAGAGTGTTAAGGTATCGGTTAGGCAAGTTTTTTGCACTTGACGGAAAATTCCCTGCGGCAGGTGGCAGTCAGAGTGGTAGGTATGGTGCCACATCATGAATGTAGTTGACGTGGCGTGCCACATCATGGATATAGTTATCGAGGTATGCACTTTGAACAACCCAGTCATCGAGGCATTTTGCATGCCTTTTGGTTTCTAGGGTTAGATAAATGGAAATATTTTCACGTCATTGCTTTGTGGTTACCGAGGTATCTCTCTAGATCCCCCCCCCTCCCTCACCAAACCTATAAACCTCCCCACTTCCTTCTTCTCGTTACTTGGTCGTTTTTTTGCTGGAGCTTCTCTTTCTAGTTTTTCGATTCCTGCGAGATTTTCAATATCAACCATCATAAATTTCGCAATATTTTTTCTAGATAATTAATTTTTCCTCAAATAATGTCGACGGTCCAGTCAAGTAATTTGGCATCCACATCTGGCCGAGAAAAGAGTGAAACATAGTCGGCTCAATCCAAGCGGTTGGATGTAGAGCGTCGAACGTCATCATCTGAGCAAGGGGGTAAAGTTCAGAGGTCGTTTTCTGATGAAGAAAACGTAGTTGAAGTGCCTTCCCCCGGAGAGGGGGACAATGGCCTGATACAACCCGTGCCTCCAAGGTCACTGAAGCGCAAGAGGAAGAAATTAATCCTTTCTGATGCCAACCTGCTGATGGCGCTAAAGCCCAAAGGGTATTTGGACGGCCGTAGCTTGGATAGCCCTAATTTCCCAGATCCTTCACATGTTCGAGTGTACCCTCAGGATCTTCAAGACCTGATTCAGTTCGGAGATCGACCTCCTTCGCTTGGATGACATCTCGTCGAAGCTGGTCGTATACCGAATATATTGTTGGGGGCTGACCATTTGACGATTCGGAACATCTTCTTCGTAATGAGGGAGTTCAAGCTCTCCCCCTCCCGGACACCTAGCATCTGACTTACCACTGTACTTGCTTTAGGGTCCCCTTCGATGCATTTTAGTCGGACTTCCGTATGCCGATCCACCCCTTCATTAAGAAGGTGTTGAACTGGTTCGGGGTATGTCCGATGCAACTAGGTTCCGAACTCATGGAAGCATATGATTAGTTTCCTTTCGTTGTGAGGGAGGAGAGGCATAGGGCCGAGTTAGAAGATTTTTCAGCGATGCTTCAGTCTTTTCTCCCTTCAAGTGGGCTCGGGTCGGTACTACATGTAGCCTCAGACCCAAAAACACGCGGTCAAGGATCACCCATACTCCATCAATGATTGGAGGTCCAAGTATTTCATGGTTCGTGATGCTGAACCATGGGGCATCCTCACACAGTGGGAGTTCAATGTCCCGAAAGTCAAGCCCCTAAGGAGAGGGAGTACACAAAGGAGGAGTTAGGGGGGTTCGAACGCCTGTTTGCACTTGGGGCGGTCATGTGGACCAAGTTGAAAGAGAAGCACATGGTTAAGTGGGGGCTGAGTTAGGGGGACTCTAGCAGGTTATCTTTGTAGTAATCTTTTGATTTATGTTCGACTGTGTCTAATTTTTTTTCATTGCAAATCTCTACTACTATAATGGGAGAAGGCCTTTGTCCTTAACCCAACCCGTGCAACACACGTGTAAGTAAATTTTTTTTTGCCCTTTTCATTCCTCCCAATTTTTCTCCACGTGCACAGCACGTGTATAATACTAGTATGATTAATGAAAAAGAAATCAGTGCTCAGAATTAGAACTGGAGAAAAAAAAGCAAGAGGGCTCGAAGAAGAGCCGTAATAGGTCGGCTAGTTCGACCTCAACTAAATATTGGATCGATCAGCATCCTTTGAAAAGCAGTTCTCGTTAATTTTCGTCCTCGTTTTCTTCTTCTTAGTTGTTTTACCTTTTTTTCCATATTTGTTAACCAGTAAACTTCCTCTCTCCTTTATTTTGAGAGGAATTAAAATGTCAATAACCTTAAGTTAACTGTAATTTCAGCTTTCACTTTCACAGTGAATGAGTGGGGAAAAAGAAGGAATGTAGCAGTTCTGTAATAAATTTGAATACGAACAGAATAAGCTGACTATCTTTTTCTGTTTTCTTTAAAACGATTGACCATCTATTAATACCAATACCATAGCTGAAGCTAAAACCTCAATCTCAACTTTGAGTGCTGAGCTGATTTTCTCACAAATCCTAGTTCTATCCTTACTAATCACAGTCGTCAAAACTGCTGCTTTAATGGGCCAACCCTGGCACCCTGCCTTTGGCTTTTAGCATCAGGGATTACAAAAGAGGATAACACATAAATTTCATACACTAAAGGTACCAAAACAGAATGAGATAGCAGTAGAATTGCAGCATACAGCCATACAGTAGTTTTTAAATTTTATCGATCATATTATGGTAGAGACAAAAATATGATGCTGACGTGTCAGGAGCTAAAGTGGGGGCAGGTGATGCATTCGGGTATGAGTTGAAACTGGGCTGGCCCACCTGGCAGTTAAAAATACCCATTACCCAATAACATGAATTGTAACATATCAACGCTTAGCCACTGATCTGGTCTGCTCTGGTCCTTCCCAAACCCTCATTCTGTATTGTATGGAGTCTCTTTGTCTTGTATGTGGGTCCCTTCTTCTTCTTGCTCGTCTCAGATTGACAAACTGCCTAAGATTCTTTTCATCTTGTCTTCATTTGAGAGACAAATACAGAAAAAAGTTTGGAAAGTACTGTATGAAAAGAAGACTTCATTTTACTCTAAATATTGCGTTTCAGAATCTCAGATGAAAATATGTCCATGCATAGTACAGTTTATGAAGCAGAGTATGTTAACCTGTAATTAAAGAAGACACATTGGTGTTTTAAGTAGAAGACTCATTGGTGCTAGTGCCTAAGAAACCCCTCCCACTCCGGACTCAGTTTGCTAGCTTTACAATAGCAGATGACCCATATATCATGAACAAATTCTCGCATCACATTCTCTTTCTCCGACTACCAATTAAATGTTGGAATTAATTTTTGCAGTTTTTCCGGGCCAGATTCCGACAGGCTCCGGCCATCGGCGGAGCCAGAAAATGAGTGGATTGCGATCCTCTCAACGAGTACTATTCCGTGGTGTACTCACTTGTCAAAAACGAATTCCGTATGAATGAGAAATGTTGGTCCAAAGTTGGGTACTTGAAATGTACTAACTTGGCAACTTGGAGAAAATGGATAGTCCCATATCGAAAATTGGAAAAGATTTTTTCTAGTATATATACTAGAAAACTAGACTAAAGGGCGTGGCCCGGGAGTTACCACTAACGTGTAGTGGAGAGAGAACTTAGCCAAAATGACAAACACACACGCACGCGCGCCCGGCTCCGGCTTAAAATTTTTTTTGCCCCAGACAAATTTTTTTTTCCCAGCGAACTGATGATGCATTCACATTCAGTAACTGATATCATTACTCTGTAACCGCAGAGTAATGGCTCACCAGTTATGAATCTGAACCACCGCTCTGCTGTTGTAGAGTAGTGGACCATTATTCTGCTGTTACAGAGTAATGGGTCTCTGAAGAGTCTCCATTTCTCTCCTATAAGGCTACTGAATCTTGTAGAGTCTTTGTGGAATCCGAATTTCATTCTTCTTCTTCTTCTTCTCCTCCGAGTCAACAACTGAGAGTACATCACAGACAACAGTTCGCTGGAATCTCTGAAGCAAGGGTGCAGCTCTTCAGAGAAGGTACAGTCGTATCTTGGGAAGCAATTCGCCAGCCACCGTCAAACTATGGGGCGAATTTTGCTTTAAGGAAAGAGATTTTCTTCTCGACTCTGTACAAAGCATTTGGTTTGCTAATTTATCCTTACTGTATTTCTGTTCTTCACAAATGTTGTTAGTATTTTTCATATTTATAAAATCGAGTTCTAACAGTCTTAAAGCAAAATTTTCCTCACTGATTCTAACAATTTTTCGTAAAGTTTGTTTACAGGTAATGTTATCAATTCGGAAAAAAGAGAAACAACTAACAACTCTGTTTCAAACTGTTTCAGATAAGAATATGGAGAACACACAAAATGATATTGCCAGTGGGCTTATCAGTACCGACACACCGGTGACCCAAAATGTGACTGCACAATCGGTTGCGGCACATTCGGTTATTCTGCCCATGCACATAACCGTAGGAGAAAAATCGGAGAAGTTCAATGGAACTGGATTCAAGAAGTGGCAAGGAAAAATGCATTTCTACCTGACCACCTTAAAGCTGGACAGATTTCTCACTGAATCTGCCCCGATGCTAGCACCGATGGATGCACATTCCGTTGCTGCGGTTGATATGTGGACTCAGGGTGACTACCTCTGTAGGAACTATATCCTGAATGGCTTGGTAGACCCCCTGTACAACGTCTACTGTGTCTTCAAGACGTCCAAACTCCTGTGGGGGTCTTTAGAAAAGAAGTACAAAACAGAAGACGCCGGATCCAAGAAGTTTGTAGTCGGCAAATTTCTGGACTAAAAGATGATTGACTTCGAAACTGTTGTGAGTCAGGCCCAAGAACTGCAGGTCATAATGCATGACATCGCTGCAGAGAACATGACGCTGTGCGAACCAATCCAGGCTGCAGCGTTCATCAAAAAGCTTCCACCTCGATGGAAAGACTTCAAGAACTTTCTCAAACACAAGCAAAAGGAGATGTCTCTTGAAGACCTAATTGTCAGGTTGTAGATCGAAAAGGAGAATCGCAAGGCTGACAGGTCATATGGAAATTAGTCTATAGAAAAGGCAAACGTAGTGGAGTACGAACAGAAGGGCAAGAAGAGAAAGTTTCTACCACAGGCCTTAAACAAAAAACCTCCTGCAAAGAGGTTAGCTTGGAAATGCCACAAGTGTGGTAAGCTGGGGCACAAAATTTCTGAGTGCCGCAGCAAGGACAACAATCTTTCAGGAACAGGACATGCAAAAGAAAATGAAAAATCCCATGCACGCATAGCTGAGAACTTGTTCACGAGTCTCTCTGACCTGGACCTCTGTGCTATAGTATCAGAGATAAATCTTGTGGGGAGCAATCCTCGTGAATGGTGGTATAATACTGGGGCCACCAAGCATATCTGCTCGGATAAGAAAATGTTCACTTCATACCAAAAGTGCAACAAAGATGAACAGCTGTTCATGGGAAACTCTTCCACCTCCAAAATTGCAGGAACAGGAAAGATAGTGCTGAAAACGACTTCAGGCAAAGAACTAACACTCATAAATGTGCTGCATGTTCCAGATATTAGAAAGAACTTGAATCAGGTTCTTTGCTACGCAAGAATGAGTTTAAGGTTGTTCTTGTTTCTGATTTTTTTGTATTGTCCAAGAATGGGGTATACTTGGGTAAAGGATATATAAAGGATGGACTGTTCAAGTTTAATGTAATGACAGTTATCCCTAAAACTATTGTTCCTGCTGTTCCCAATGTTAATGAAATAACTTCTATTACCTATGTTGTTGAGTCTTCTTCTGTTTGGCATGAAAGACTAGGCCATGTTAATGTCAATTCTATGGGTAGATTAATTAACATGAATTTGCTATAAAAATTTAAGGTAGATAACTCCGAAAAATGTGAAGTTTGCATGGAGGCCAAACTCACTAAAACTCCATCACGTTATGTAGAAAGAAACACAGAAACTCTAGATCTAATTCATACGGATCTGTGTGATTTAAAATACGTCCAGACCAGAGGTGGCAAAAAGTACTTTATGACATTCAAATACGATTGCACAAAATTCTGTTATGTATACTTATTACGTAGCAAAAATGAGGCTTTGGATAAATTCAAAGAATATAAACTTGAGGTTGAGAATCAACTTGGCAAAACAATTAAAATCGTTAGGAGTAATAGAGGAGGAGAATATGATGCACCATTTAATACGTTCTGCTCTGAACATGGAATAGTTAATCAGACAACTGCTCCCTACTCACCCGAATCAAACGGTACTGCCAAGCACAAGAACCGAACTCTAAAGGAGGTGATGAATGCCTTGTTGTTCAATTCTGGCTTACCCCAATATATGTGGGGGGAAGCGTTGCTGACTGCCAACTACATTCTCAATAAAATATCTCACAAGAAAACTGGCAAGACACCATACGAACTGTGGAAAGGTAACGTACCTTCGTATAAATACCTTAAAGTGTGAGGGTGTCTAACAACAGTGGCAGTACCTAACTCGAAATAGGTCACCATCGGACCTAAGATGATTGATTGCATATTCATAGGCTATGCACGCAACAATAGTGTATATCGGTTCTTGGTATGCAAATCAGATATACCAGATATCCATGTGAATACAATAATGGAATTAAGGAATGCTTCCTTCTTTGAACACGTATTTCCATGCAAGGATACTACGTACCCCAAGCGTACACGTGACCAAGGGAATGCAAGCACTTCGGTTGATGAACCAAATCATGATACTGATGAGCCGAGACGAAGTAAACGGGCTAGAACAGTAAAATCATTTGGTCATGACTTTGTAACGGCATTTCTGTTAGAGAATGAGCCCAGAACATTCAAGAAAGTCATGTCCATGCCTGATGCTCCTATGTAGAAGGAAGCAATCAAAAGTGAAATAGACTCCATTATGCAAAATCATACATGGGAGTTAGTCGACTTGCCTTCTGGCTGTAAAGCTCTAGGATGCAAATGGATTTTCAAACAAAAATTGAAACCAGATGGTTCAATAGAGAAGCATAAGACAAGACTTGTGGTACAAGGATTTAGGCAAAAAGAAGGTCTAGATTTCTTTGATACATATTCTCCAGTTACAAGAATAACTTCCATAAGAATGTTGATAGCTATTGCAGCTCTACGTAACCCGAAAATACATCAAATGAATGTTAAAACTGCATTTATAAATGGGAACTTAGAAAAAGAAATATACATGAAACAACCTGAGGGTTACGTGGTTCCTGGACAGGAAAACAAGGTGTGCATGCTTGTAAAATTCCTGTACGGACTGAAACAAGCTCCAAAGCAGTGGCATGCAAAATTTGACAATATTATAATGTCAAATGGTTTCAAAATAAATGAATGTGATAAGTGTATCTACATCAAAGATACTCCAAATGGATACATTCTGATCTGTCTGTATGTAGACGACATGCTCATTATTGGAAGCAATAACGACATTATCAAACAAACTACGAGCATGCTTAGTGGCAGGTTTGACATGAAAGATTTGGAAGTTGCAGATGTCATACTAGGAATCAAAGTCTCCAGGACATCTGAGGAAATTACTTTGTCTCAAACTCATTATGCTAAGAAAGTACTTGAAAGATTTAAGAATTACTCCAATGGGACAGCAAAAAGTCCCGTCGATCCCAGTCTTCACTTGTTCAAAAACACAGGCGAAAGCATATCACAACTGGAATATGCACGTGTAATCGGTAGTCTGATGTACCTAACAAATTGTACAAGACCGGATCTAGCACATTCAGTAAATGTACCGAGCCGATACACGAGTAATCCAGGACAAAGTCACTGGAAAGGAATAACTAGAGTATTGAACTACTTGCGACATACTTAGAGTTATGCGCTGCATTACACCAAATATTCAGCAGTACTAGAAGGCTATAGTGATGCCAACTGGATATCGGACACCAAGAACTCAAAATTCACAAGTGGATATGTCTTCATACTTGGTGGTGCAGCTGTGTCATGGAAATCCTCTAAACAAATGTTATTAGCCAGATCCACCATGGAATCTGAGTTTATTGCTTTAGACAAAGCGGCAGAGGAAGCAGAATGGCTTCAAAACTTTTTAGAGGATATTCCTATGTGAAAAAAATCAGTGCCTAATTTATGTGTACATTATGACAGCCAATTGACTATAGCACGGGCACTGAGTTGTATGTATAATGGTAAGTCTCGTCATATAAGAAAGCGACACAAAACAATTAGACAACTACTCTCAAATGGAGTAATCTCTATAGAATATATAAAATCGGCCGACAACCTAGCGGATCCATTTACTAAAGGTCTGTCGCGAGAGCATGTTGTGAGATCATCAAGAGGAATGTGTTTAAAGCCTATGACGAAAGAGAAAACTTGATAGAAACCCTACCTAGGAATTGGAGATCCTAAGATCTAGGTTCAAAGGGACAACTAAATCATGTTGAATCGACGGGAGCACTGAGAGAATAAAATCTCATACCCACTCTTAGGATGATAAAACAGTGCTACCTGCATAGAGTTAGGATAAGCTTGGCTTTTAATGATTCTCATAGCTTTGAAATAAAAGTGGGGTATAGCAGAATACTTTTATGGGCAATCACCTTGTGAGTGTGAAATGAGACCGTTTCTAGGAGAATGAAGAGAGACTACATTCTCCAAGTTCACTCACGATTAACCAGGAATGTTCAAGGCCAAAATGAACACAATAAGAGAACTTAGTTCTGTGAGGAGATGAATCTGTATGATAGTTATTGTCTAGGTTCACATCAAAGCCCGGGTAGTTCAAGACATCATGATCACTATCTGGTCAAGTAAATCAGATAGCTACTTACTAAGGGTGGTTCAAAGTTGAAAAATTACCACCATTCCTGATGCAGTGATTTTCCGATTGTACTCTCAGAGTTTTTCTGTCATGTTTTTGTTTTTATGTCGTGTCTGGATTACATAATCTGGTCATTTCCATTCATATATGGGATTGTTAGAATTAATTTTTGTAGTTTTTCGGGACCGAATTCTGGCAGGCTACGGCCACCGGCGGCGCCGAAAAATGAGTGGATTGCGATCCTCTCGACGAGTACTATTCCGTGGTGTACTCACTTGCCAAAAACGAATTCCGTATGAATAAGAAATGTTGGTTCAAAGTTGGGTACTTGAAATGTACTAACTTGGCAACTTGGAGAAAATGGATAGTCCTATATCGAAAATTGGAAAAGATTTTTTCTAGTATATATACTAGAAAACTGGACTAAAGGGCGTGGCCCGGGGGTTATCACTAACGTGTAGTGGAGATAGGACTTAGCCAAAATGACAAAACACACACGCGCGCGCTCGGCCCGGCTCCGGCTTGGCTGGGCTGGGCTTGGCTTGGCTTGGCTTAAATTTTTTTTTGCCCCATGCAAAATTTTTTTCCCCAGTGAACTGATGAGGCTTTTCACATTCAATAACTGATACCATTACTCTGTTACTCTGCTGTTACAGAGTAATGGGTCTTTGAAGAGTCTCCATTTCTCTCCTATAAGGCTACTGAATCCTGTAGAGTCTTTGTAGAATCTGAATTTCATTCATTCTTCTTCTTCTCCTCCTCTGAGTCAACAACTGAGAGTACATCACAGACAGCAGTTCGCTGGAATCTTTGAAGTAAGGGTGCTGCTCTTCAGAGAAGGTACAGTTGTATCCTGGGAAGCAATTCGCCAGCCACCATCATACTACGGAGCGAATTTTGCTTTAAGGAGAGAGATTTTCATCTCGACTCTGTACAAAGCATTTGGTTTGCTAATTTTTCCTTACTGTATTTCTATTCTTCACAAATGCTGTTAGTATTTTTCATATTTATAAAATCGAGTTCTAGCATCAAAATTACTCAGCATCAAGTGGTGCGCACTAATCATTTGAGACAAACTGTGATTGATCTTGTTCCCACTTGATTTTGTAATACAACTTGAAAAATCTTGTTCCTAAACTGCCCAAAATTAAGTTGAAATCAAAAGTTGGTTGAATGCTACATTCATCTACTAGCACGAAAACAAGTGGGGTATATATAGGATGTGGGCGAAAACAGCTGCAGAGGTGAAGGGGATATATTTTTTGGATTAAAATTTTTTTTTTATTTTGGAAAATAGTACTATTTCCTTTGAACAAAGGTGGGATGAAGCTTTTAGGAAACTTGAAATTCAAATCCTTAAAAAGGTTATTTATTGTACTCTTAACCCAAAATAAAATGAAATAAAGTAAACTAGTTGTAATTAGGGGCGCAGTTTCGTCGAGGCCTGGCCGCCCAAAATTTTAAAACCCGTCCTAGTTTTACGGAAAATTTTAAAATTCTTCTTAAATCTATTAAATTTTATAATTTTGTTCCCCTACAAATTATGAAAAATTATTATATATCAATATCTAGTAATAGAATTTTTCTTTAGCCTACTAGGCAAAATTGTCCTGACTTTGTTTCCTGGTTGTGAGCTGTTAATACTTTTTTTTCTCTCTCTAAAACATGGGTATTTTTTGGCGTTTCTATTTTGAGAAGGTTACCCATTTTATAAGCTTAGAAAACTGTCCCATTTTACTGAGAGTAATGCTAAATCCACTATCAATTTCACTACATTTCTCTTCACGATCTTAGGTGGCACACTCCAATAGGTAGGAAAAGATAGAGTAGGCGGGGGAACTCTCCAATAGAAGTATGCCATCTAAGGTAGTGAAGAGAATGTAGTAAAATTGGTAGTGCCTAAGAGCATCTGTAGTCGTTAAAGTTTAAATTATCCATATATCGATATATAGAAATAGAAATTTAGATTTCGCTGCACTCGTCGAAAGCTATATTATAGCAATCAATCCTTTAATATTAAGCGACGGTATTTGATGTGCCGTCGGAGGGGGCGAATGAGCAAAATTTGGCGCGGAATCGTCGGACGGCACATGAAGTGCCGTCCGTTTAAAAAAAAAAATAAAATAAAAAAAACTGCAGCGGATTCCAACTCACACTTAAAATAACTCACACTTAAAAAAAAAGAAAACGTTTTGAAAAAAAAAAAAAAAAATGTCAACCCATGTCTAGGACGGCACATGAAGTGCCGTCCGACACTAAGCACCTGTCAACATCAGTTAATAGCTATACTTAATAGCTAAATAATTACATATCTATACTATATATACTTAATAGTAGCTAATAATTACATATCCACCCTAATTATCTTCAGTTTATTAAAGGCTGAGTACGGAATTTTTGAAACGGACGGCATATCGAGTGCCGTCCGACGCCTAGAACAGTATTTTGCACGTCTGGGACGGCTCTTCGACCACCGTCGCTGACTTATCGATAAAGCTATTTCGTCTCTCACATATAGCAATCGACTGTAGCGATTTATCGATAATATCGATATATAGCAAACGACTGCAGCTACTTTTTAAGCTATATATCGATATTATCGATATATAGATAACGACTACAGATGCTCTAAAGCATTACTCTGTTACTGAGGGTGACGGGATCCTCTTTGTCGGGTGGGAAACCCGACGCACTTTCGAACCCGATCACCGTTGAAATCTAGTCAGGTACAGCGCTCTAGTCTGCATTGGTTGATTGGTGGGTCAAAGCGTCAAACTGAACAAAGAGACAAGCGGGTCGGAGTTGGGAAAGAAAACGCCGCACTCGGCCCGCAACCCGAACTTTTTTTCTCAGACGCTACGGCTGCAGGAATCTTGACACGTGTCGGTTTTTTACAGGTTGGGAGGTACAGAGTGAGGAATTGAACAGGATATGATCGCCGTATTTCACATCGCTGGCATTTGTACGGTCGACATGTCATTTCCAATGCTACTGGAAGCGTCTGTTTGTGGTGGTTTTTTATATTGCACCCTGCAAGTTTTCATTATTATGGTTTGTATGTGTCTCTGATGGTGCCCTGTTTATTTTTTTTTCAAAATACTAATGAATGTACGTAGGCCTCAGGCCTGCTCATCTGTTGAAAACCGAACCTAACTTTTCGGTTTGGTAAAATGAAAACCGAACTACACACCGAATGCTAATGCTACAATTTCAGTTTTAACCAAACTGAAATTTCGGTTTGGTTCGATTACTAACTGTACTAACCGAACTTTAAAAACTGTTTCAATTTTGAATATATATATAAGATTCTGAATAACTAATTCATTGTTCATTATTCAATGAAACTGAAGTTTGCAGGCTTACAATTTACAATTACAAGCTTATAACTGAATACAACTAGACAAGCTTACAATTTACATTTTCAATTTACAAGTTTCTTTGCACCTTTGTAGTTTGCAGGCATCTCCATTAGCAAATAACTCATCTCAAGCAAAGTAGCAATTAACAATTAGCAGTTGGCAATTAGCAAACAATGCTTTTCAAGCAAAGATTGCAAAGTAGCAAAGAAGCAACAATCCAACTAAGCAAAATCACTAAATCAACAAAAGATATGCTGCTATTGCAAAGTATCAAATTAGCAAAGAAGTAAAGACTGCAAAATAGCAAAGAAGACTATGAAGCTATAATTCAACTGAGCAAACTCAGTTACTCAGCAAACTACTACAAAATAGTGAAGAAGCAAAGAGTACAAATTAGCAAAGAAAGAATGATTCAGCTGAATCTGAGCAAAGTTCTCAAATAGTCAAATATAGCAAACTAAAGCACTGTAAAGCAGAAATTCTTACCATTTGTTGGAGAACTTGCTCCCAAACATTCTTCTTGATCCTTGTCTCTTTCACACAGGCACATTCTTCCTGTATATGTATTCCAACTCACTCAGTTGCAACTTGCAAGAGATAGAAAACACTCTTGTTAAAAGCAATTTTAATGGAAAGAATCAAAAGATGTGTTTCAACTTTGAAAAATCAAAACCATGATTTAAAGTATACAAAAATCGCTCCTATAAATCCATGAATAATAGTGTGCAACTTTAGAAAAATAATCCATCTCATCATCCCTTACAGACACAAACAATGCGAAAAGATAATCTCATTGTCAAACCCACTAACCCGGACAAAAATCAAGCTAATCATTAGCTTGATTAGCTTGAATTTTAAATTCTTCTACCTCCTCCTGACATTCTTTTGCCAAGTACTTATCCAATTCAAATTTAGAATCTCCACACTCAACTTCTTACTTATACCTCTTGTAATATTATTTATAAATGGTTGTACTTTTCACACCAAAAATGGATGAAATACTAGAAGTATTACAAGAGAATTAAGTGGTTGTGATTGGATCAAGTTTTCTTTCGTACTCATTGTAATTCTCAACAACAACATCTATGATAGAGTTTACCTTTCTTTGCAGCCAGTTCCTCATTATCATCATATTGTCTTAAAAATGCGAAGTCCACAAATCTCATCTTATGCCTAGGATCTAGCATCACGACATGAAACAAATAAAAGTTTACATTTTTCAAAGTTCTACAATATTTGTTATATTTGTCTCTCATTCTAAAAGTCATTGAAGCTAAATTCACATCAATACTGTTTTTCCATTGTTTCAAAAGACAATCAACTTCATCTAACTCAGGAAAAAATGTATTAGCAGTCACATATAAAGATCCTGATACTTTCAAAATGAGATTATAAAAGTGCTTTAAAAATTGTAAAAGTCGCCTCATATTTGGCCAATCATCATCATCGGGAATCACTTTCTCTATTTCACTCTTAAAAAAAGGATCCATGTCATTAAACCGTTCAAAAGCTCTTTCAAATTTTCCCGCCGTTTCCAACATAAGATATGTGGAATTCCACCTAGTGGCAACATCATGACACAACATGTGCTTACTCTCAATCTTTTCAATCTCAATACATTCCTTAATTTTTCTTATACGAGAAGGAGACTGCCTAACACTTCACTGCCCCACGAATTCGAGAAATGATTCAATACTTCAATCCATCCTGCATTATGAAATTTATTATATGTGCAACACACCTCATATGAAGATACTTGCAATTAAGAACACTATTCCTTCAATTGTTAATTTTCTTCTTTAAGTGATTGACCATGACATCATTTGAGCTTACATTATCAACTGTTATTAAATATACTTTATCAATGCCCCACTCCAACAAGTATTTCTTAACCATAAGGCCTCACGACCCTCACCTCTCACCTTTACAAGTAGAAATTGGACAAAAGTTCAAATTTTTTGAGCATTTTTCAATTATTGTCATTGAAGTGGGCAGTGACACACATATAATTTATTCTTTGTAAAGAATGTTGGATATATTGGTATATTCTCTTTATATAAATATTGCATGTGCATATGAGTAACACATGTATTGAATGTACAATTAATTGGATATTGGAACACGGATTTGTGTGCTTATAACCCGATACTCAAACCAGTATTTAGGAATAAATATTGGCTTGTGATAGCAGTCTAGGTATTCCAATTTTAATACCTAGGGTGAATATCTCAAGCAACTTAGATCTAGATATTAACCCTAATTCTCAATTGTTAATTTCCCACAAAACCTAACAATCTTGAGATACTCTTAATCAATTTGTGAGTTAATTAAGAGGGAAAAAAAGGCTCGCTGGATCTAGTCGGAGCCGTTGGAGCCGCCGTCACCGACCATCGTTGTCGCCGCCTCCGAGGTCAGTGTCATCGCACGCCGCAGCGAACACCCCACGAGCGAGCCAAAGTGCACCCCATCGCGAGCGAGGTCCATCCTTCTCCCTCGCCTCTTTCCCAAACACCGCGAGCGAACCCATCTCTGATCGAAGATCTGTTCCTTCTTATAAGCCGGAGTTGCTGTTTTGAGTTTGGGACAGGGAGCAGATCCACTGCAGTGCTGCAGATCCCATCACGATTGTTCTGATTTGCTGTTCGATTAGAAGCACATTTGGGATCCGCTACAGTGCAGCTCTGGGTCTCTCATTCTTCTTGATTGGATCTCTTTGGTGCAGATGAGTAAGTGGTTTAGACGCACACAAGGTGTTCGATGTTGGGTCTCTTTGGCACAGAATGGTTTGTTGTTTGGATTTGTTCCCAAACATACATGAGTCTAATAAATTGAAGGGGAAGAGATGGTGAAAGATAAATTCTTTACTTTCCTCGTATTAAATTTCTGATAAATATTTTGCTATGTGCTGGAAGTTCAAAACATTCGTTTTAAGTTTATATTTTGAATTATAGAATTACAATGATGCTAAGTGGTTAAGTTCAAGACTGTATTAATTTTTTGTTTAATTAAATACAAGTTGAACAGTTGTTTTGGCTATGTGCTAAAACCAAATATCTGTTTTTGATAAGTTAAACTATATGTTTTGACTATAATGTTTGGATCTCCAAATTAAATTGTTGCTAGAATTAAACAGTGTCAATAATTCGTTTAATTGGCTAATCTTTAAAAATTTGGTGAATGTAGGAACTTCGAAGTTACTTACAAATTGTGTGTATTGGAGACGATGGATTTGCATCACGGTATGATAAGTCTGCACTACGCAGGCTTCTCCATCGAATTTGGAAAATACTTCTAACTTGAAGTGTCGGTATGACCTACTCTAATCTTTCTTAGTATTTTCATGTGATGATTGTGTTAACATTTTGTGCGTTTGATCATATAATTGAGAGTTTTAGATCATAGTTATTCTTGTTTTGGAAAACTAGCATGTTTAGGGTTGTTAAGTATTTTATCATACTATGTGTATAGATATTTTGACAAATTTATTGTTTGTAGTTTGTGTGAGATCAGATATTTGGTTCTCTAATAAAATAAAATAAAATTTGTTGATGTATAAAATGTATAACAAATGTTTGTAACTTAGGAGAGAGCATCTCTTAATATAGGATATGACTCCATTAGTTACGTGATAAATCTTATAAAGTCCATATTTTGGATCATAAATCTGAATGAAATTAACACTTAAATTCTCTATCTCTGGTAATTTATACTTCTTTTCACCTTTTTATAGGAAAACAGCCTAGAAGCAACTAATTGATTGGATTCAAGACCTACTCATGACTAATCTTGTCACTGTGAGGATAAAGCACCAGAATGAAGACATTAACTATACATCATAACATTTGTCATGCATGAGGAGAGCTGAAAGTGTGGGGTTTTGTGATTTCCTCAAAGTTGTGGGCATCAAAGGAATTCAAGCATGAAAAGCTGAGAGAAACATCTTGACACATGTTTGATCAGCCCAGTTCTACAAAAAAATATAGTACTCTAAATGTGCAGGTGTAGAACTCTCCTTCACTGCCACTGTTTACATGTATCAGCTGTGCATGCCAGTTTATACAGTAGCACTACTTGGAATCTTCACCTCAGTGTTTACAATCTCCATTTCTTCACTCTCTAACTCCCTTTTTCATCTCCTATCAAGTGTGACTTTACATCAACTGGTAAATAAAAGGGTGGTGAAGTTCATAGTTGATCAAGCTTCAAATTAATCAAACTTTCAGAGTTTAGAAACCAGACTGTAGATGAAGTTGCAAGCATTTCAAATAGCAGTTATCTATTACAAGGAGTGTATTTGAAGGGAAAAATAAACTCAAGCATCAGCTGTGCATGTCAACTGCTACAGTATCAGCTAAACTCTTAACACTATTGTCTAAACACAGATACATGAAAGTATAGGACTAAAGCAAATTCTATTTTTGCTTTCACTATGCACAAACTATATCAGCAGTGCATGTTTATACAGTAGCACAACTGGTGACCTTCTTCACAGTGATTTGCAAAAATGTATAGCTGCTGGCCCTTTAAATCAGTCGAGTGCAAGTCAAGAAGGTAAGCACAAAATTCTGTGTGGAGCTGTAGAAGCCAAGAAGTTGGAGGAGCTATAATAGGCAGTTGAGAGTACCAAGTTGGAGGAACTATAATAGGAAGATACAGATCTGCATAGTTGAGATAAATCCTTACAACCAAGACTTCTACTACAACCAAATCTGCAAACACAAATGAAGATTGAGCAATGAAAATTCTGAAATCTTTGCAAAAACAGAACATAAAAATGTACAGCTGCAGACTGCTAAAGTCAAGCCAGTTAGTTGGCTAAAGGATTTTATTACCAAATCAGATTCTTGCTGTTTATGAAGGTGATTCTGTTGACTCATCCATTCCCCATATTGAGGAGATTGCAACTAATCTGCAGAAAAGAAAAAAAGAGAAGAAGCTATAAAAAGACACACAGGGGATGTGTAATAGGAGACTGGGGGTGTGGAGAACCATTCAAAAGTAAAGAGCAACTTAGAAGATAGAAGAACTACAAGCTGATTGGAAGAGTGATCTGAAAATCAACTAACATCAACTACGGTTAGAAAAGGAACAAACAACTACGGTGTTACTTCTCTATCATGTTTTCTTCAAGTTTTATTGACATATCTTTTAACTTCCGTTTGAATAGATCTATGATCAAGTGTAACTAAATTTGTTTGGGGCATGAAGGAAGCTCTAGTCATGTATTTTAAACCCTATTAGTGCACAGTTAGCTCTTTTTGTGATGTTCATTGATTAAACCATGCTTGTAGTGTCACTCTTGATAATTGTTGTATCATGATTGATCACCATATACATCATATATTTGAGTTTGTTACATGAGCAGATTTAGATGATCGAGTCTAGTGCTCATGATCAGTAACACAAGAACTCATTTGGGTTCTAGAGTTTAATCAACATAAAGAACTAAAATAGATACCATGTTCTAGTTCTTTGTGTTTGTCAATTTCCATTGTTGTCATGCTTTCTTAAAGTGCAACTTAGTAGATATCATGCTAAATACTTTAAGGAAGAAAAGAATTAGAGTCGATACCCATGTCTAATTCGATGCTTAGGGAAATCACCAATTTTAAAGTGTAGATATCATACCTTTAAAATTGACAACATGAGCAATTCAAAATGATTCATAGTTGTGCATTAGTGTGGGTTTAGAATACATGACTAAAAGTGGAAATCAATGCCCCAACTCTTTGATAGATCTTTTTGCTCTCAAATCACCTTGATCACCCTCTTAAGTAGGAGTTGTTATCATTTTATTTCTCTTCTTAATCCTCTTCATTCATAAAAAAAAGAGAAACCAAAACAAAAGTAAATAATAACAAACAAGCAAAGAAAACATCTTTGAAATTGCTTAGTGAGTTGTTTACTACAATCTCTGTGGATTCGACCTTTGCTAATACTACATTTCTGTCAACGATTCGTATACTTGCGAGGTTTAAATTTGTGTTCAGATTATTTATTCACTTAGATAACTCTGAAAATATCAACAAGTTTTTGGCGCCGTTACCGGAGATTGTTTAGTATTTTGACTTACTAATTAAGGTAAAAAGTGTTAAGCTTAGTTACTAAAATTTTATTTATTCTTTTAGGTACAACTCTACCAAGAGATTACATGACTTTGGTGTATGCATGAGAGATGATCACTTCATCCCAAGCTACTACCTATTGATCAAGAGATAGAGCACACTCTGCACAAACTAAAACAACAGCAAAAACCACGAACCATTCCAAAGGCAACAATGGGTGAAGAAGTACCAAATCCTAGAGTACCAATGCAAGACAAATTCACTCCTAAGAACATTGAGCAACCTTCATGCATAGCTTATCAACCTAATGTTATGGGAAATATGCACCTATCACCACAATTACTGTAATACCCCAGATTTGCAGCGAACAGTCGACTGGTCGATTGTTCAGTCGACTGGTAACACTGTTTACATGGGATTTGAGAAAGGATTTGAGAAATTTAGTCCCACATGGGAAGTATACAAAAACTAATTTGAGTATAAATATAATTAGCCAATGATCAAGAATCACCTAATTGGTTAACCACCTTTTGAGAGGCAGCCTGTGGTGGGCAGTTGTACTACATAGTATCTAATTTGTATTCTAAAAATATTAAAAATTGTCTGAGTATAGGGGCGGGGAGTTACAAAATGGTATCAGAGCCGACTTTCGACACCGGGTGTAGTAGAGGTCAGTATGATCTGCGGTGTTGAGAGTGATTGATCTCCGGGATCGACTATACTACATCGGCTAGAAAGAGCAGATCCTACACTAGATGTGTGTCCTGTACTCAGCGAGGACGCTGGTTTCTAAGGTGGGGTGTATGTAATACCCCAGACTTGCAGCGAACAGTCGACTGGTCGATTGTTCATTCGACTGGTAACACTGTTTACACGGGATTTGAGAAGGATTTGAGAAATTTAGTCCCACATGGGAGGTGCACAAAAACTAATTTGAGTATAAATATAATTAGCCAATGATCAAGAGTCACCTAATTGGTTAACCACCTTTTGAGAGGCAGCCTGTGGTGGGCAGTTGTACTACATAGTATCTAATTTGTCTTCTAAAAATAATAAAATTGTCTGAGTATTGGGGCGGGGCATTACAATTACTCAGCATGGTTCCCCACTTTAGTGGCAAAACAGACGAGGATCCTCATCTTCACGTGCAAGACTTCTTTGATCTTTGCAGAATTCAAAGCGTCCAAGGGCTCACTCCTGAGCAAATCAGGTTAATTTTGTTTCTATTTTCATTAAAATTTAATGCTAAATTGTGGTATAATTCTTTGGAACCAGGATCAATTCAGTCATGGGAGAAATTGGCAATAAAGTTCTTGAAGGAATTTTTTCCCGCTCAAAAAATCAAACAACTAAAAAGGGAAATTCAGCTCTTCCAATAAAAAGATGGTGATTTGTTCTTCGAGGCATGGAAGGACTTTAAGAACAAACTTCTCAAGTGTCCTACTCACAACATGCCTAAGGATGATCAGGTACAAGCATTCTATGAGGGTTTAAATGACACGAACAAAGCAATTGTAGATTCAGCTTGCAATGGAATCTTGATGAGGAAGAGTGGTGAGGAGGCCATCGAGATATTCGAAGAACTTAGCGAGAACTCACAACAATTCTCAATAAGGGGAAGGAGTTTTTCCAAGAAACAGGGAGTTTACGAAATTTCTACTAGTAATAACATGCAATTAGAAATGGTAACCACGAACAAAAAAATTGATATGCTTGTTAATGCAATTTCGAAGTTAGGTGGTGTAAAAAACCAAGCAAATGAAATTTGTGCAATTTGTTCCCATTCTGATCATACAAGTGATGCATGTCCAATGTCTTCTTTCACAGATCAGGAGCACGCAAACTACGTAGGACAAGGAGTGTACCCACCCAAGAACAATCCCTTCTCGAACACGTACAACCCAGGGTGGTGAAACCATCCAAATTTCTCATGGAACAATAATCAAAATAATCAAAACACTCAAATCGCACAAAGCCATGCGCGGCAATTCCAAATTGGGAATAATTTCGATCAGCCAGTTGAAGAACAGAAGAAATTGGATTTCGAATCCACTGTTTTTCAATTGCTCCAACAACAACATCAAACAAGCAACCAATAAGGGCAAGCCATTTAAAAATTGGATACGCAAATTGGTCAAATCGCTAAAGAATTAAGTGAAAGAAAGGCAGGAGAGCTCCCATCACAAATCATACCAAACCCTAGAGGACAAGAACAACTCAAAGCGGTGACAACCCTAAGGAGTGGTAAGATAATCGACAGTAAGGTTGGAACAAATGAGGAAGAATCAGACAAAATTGAAATCAGGGACAGACAACTAGGAAAATCCTTGGTTTCCAACAAGGTAAGTGACAAAGAAAGGGTAGTATTGCCACCATTCTCTCAAAGGTTAGTTAAGCAAAAGAAAGAACAACATTTACTTGATATCTTTGAAACTCTCAGGAAGGTAGAAATCAATATTCCCTTACTTGATGCTATTAAACAAATTCCTTCTTATGCCAAATTTTTGAAAGAGTGATGTACTCACAAGAGACCGTTTCAAGTTCAAGAGAATGTTGCTCTAACAGAGGAAGTGAGCGCAGTATTGTTGAGGAAATTACCTCCTAAGATGAAGGATCCAGGTAGTTTTACCATTCCTTACAGGGTTGGTGAGCATCTTTTCGAAAAAGCACTGCTAGATTTGGGGGCAAGTATAAACCTTCTTCCCTGCTCTGTTTATGAAGAACTGAGATTGGGGGAACTCAAACCAACATCAATCACTTTGCAATTGGATGATCGAAGCATCAAGAGACCTAGAGGTATTTTAGAGGATGTCTTAGTTCAGGTAAATGATTTCATTTTGCCTGCGGATTTTGTTATTTTGGATATGGAAGACTCTCCTATGCCATCTTCTTTACCTATCATCTTAGGTAGACTCTTTATGAGTACTGCTGATATAAAAATTTGTGTTAAAAATGATACTATAAGTATGAAAATAAACGGCGAAAAGATTGAGTTTAAAATGTTTGATGCACTAAAATTACCACACGATGATAATGAATGTTATAGTATAGATGTGGTTCAGGAGATTGTTGACCAAACATTTCAGGTACATAGCTGATATGGCTAAAAATGGGGATTAATCGGAACCATCCAAATCGGGCACGAATCTTGAAGTCCAGGGGTAAAACGGAAATTTCACCTACAAATAGGGTCTGAAATGGGTACTAGGTCTCTCCGATAAAGACCCAATAACCCACAAACGGATCCGCTTCAATTGGGCGCGGGTCTCAAACAGCAATAAAGCCCGATCAGAGGGATAGAATTAAGGCTCCTGATTAGATCCTAATCAACGGCCCTGATTCATCCCTATCCCTCCACTGGGAATTAGGGATTACATTCCTAATCTGTTTACAAGGAGAATATTCCTTATCAGATCACGGGGATTACATTCCTAATCTGTTCCCCAAGACGCCTATAAATACCCCCCATCCATCTCCATTAAGAGGTAATCAACTCTTCACCAGTTTTTGTGCTCATTCATAGTCTTCCTAGATTACTGACTTGAGCGTCGGAGGGTGCGTCGCCGGGAACAACCCCGGTGTCTCGCACTTTTTGCAGGTGCATGGCGGGAGCGACGACCGATGCCCCAAGGAACAGGTATACAGGTTACTATTCAGTTTCCCTAAGAATCCACAAGTTCTATCTGTTTGCCCCCACACCAAATTTAGCGGCAACAGATTGGCGCCGTCTGTGGGAAGCTAACGAATAGAAATCTCTCCTCTTCCCCGAGAACAGCTTTTCTCCAGCCATGCCGCCTCGCAAAGTCAGGTCAAGAGGGTCTAATCGAGTGCCCAACCCTGACCAGCAAGAAGTCCTTCCTGATCCCGCTCAGCAACAATGGCAACTCCCTCCTACGGTGGAAGAGCCGCTCCAGCGGAACCCTCCACCTCCTGATCCAAAGGGCCCTAACCCTCAGAAACAGCCTCTTCACCAAGAGAACCTCTCCATCCACAACGCCTCCAGTGCCTCCATGGCCTCCCATCATCCCCGAGCCTCTGGTCGCCACAATGCCCCTCCCAAACGCCCGGAAGATGACGACCTCCGTCGTCATCTGGATGAAAAGCGGGCTCGGGGGGAAGCCTCCCGCCAGCAAGAGCGATCCCCCCGTTGCCGAGAGCACAGGAGGTCCCCCATCCGAAGAGGGAGAAAGGACTCCCCCGATTATTACCGGAGAAGGCACTCTCCCGCAGGTCGGCAGCAGCCTAGGAACAATGAGGCACCCATCACCCGTGCCGAGTTCCAGCAGTTCCAAGCAATGGTACAACAGGCCCTCAACCTCTGTCAAAACCCCAATGAGCCGAGGGCCCCATCCCCTCCTCCAGTCCGAAGCCCTCGCCAACGGTCCCCCTCTCCTCGTCCTGCACCAACCAACTCCCGGCGTACCCCGAGTCCTCGTCGTTCCCGAAGTTACCGTTGCCGCAGCCCTCGCTCCCCCTCCTACGAAGATGAGTCCCGTGGCCCGGCGGGTTACCGTCGGAGGGATGACATCATGGACCGCCGTCTTAACGAGGTGGAAAAGCTCCTGGGACAGATAAACCGAGAAGAGGAACTCAGGGGAAGGACCCTACGTCCTAGCCGGCCCCCGTTCTCTCGAACCATAGTGGATGCCCCTGTGCCGTTCGGCTTCAAACCTCCCCAATTTGAGAATTACACCGGGGAGACCGATCCAGTTGATCACATCGAAAGCTTTAAGACTTTGATGCTCCTCCACCAAGCTTCCGATGCCCTCCTCTGCAAAACATTCCCCGCGACACTCAAAGGCCCGGCTCGAGAATGGTACTCTCGTCTTGCCCCGGCGTCGATATTCTCCTTCGAGCAGTTCGAAACCCTCTTCATCACCCACTTTGTCAGCAGCCGAAGGACCGAGAAAACCAGCATCTCACTATTGCACCTCCGTCAGCAAAAGGGGGAAAAACTGAGAGACTACGTGAAGAGGTTCACAGCTGAAGCTAGAACCATTGCCTCCCTCGACCAATCGGTTGCTACCGCGGCATTCCAATCCAACATTCTCAATTCCAACCTCCGCTCCTCCCTCGCCAAGAAACCCCCACATGACTTTTCCGACCTTCTCCTTCGCACCGAAAAGTACATTCGGGCCGAAAAGGCCGAGCAACAACCCAACTGGGAGGTGCCCGCCTCCGGGCTTAAAAGGAAGGGGACGGAGGAAGAAGGAGCCAAGAAGCTCCAGAAGGATAATGCCGGCCAGCGCCGACCTCCCCCTAGATTTGAGAAGTTCACTCCCCTCAACGCTAATCTCTCAGCCATCTTTATGGAGGTCGAAAAAGGCGGGGTCTTGCCTCCGGCTCCCAAAATGAATACCCCCGCCAAAAGAAGAGATAAAGAGAAATGGTGCCGCTATCACCGGGACCATGGGCATGACACCAACGACTGCCGTGCTCTGAGGAACGAGATCGAAGCCCTTATCCAGAGGGGACAACTAACGAAGTTTGTAAGAAAGGACCGAGCCGAGCTCCCTCCCCCGCCTCGGGGGGATAACAAGCGTCCGGAAAGAGAAGAGACGCCAGACTTCGAGGAAGAGCGAGTCCTCCACCTCATCCATGGGGGTCCGATGGGAGGTTCCTCGAACTCCTCTCGGAAAGCGTTTATCAGAGAGGTCAATTCAGTCCGAACCACGCCTCCTCCCAAAGGCCTCGGAGTGCCAGTCACCTTCTCCGACGAAGATCTCGAGGGAGTTCGTATCCCACATTGTGACGCCCTTGTCATCAACCTCCACATGGCAAATTTCAAAGTGGAGAGGATCTTAGTTGACAACGGCAGCTCCGTCAACATCCTATTCCTCTCCGCTTTTAAAGGCCTAAAGCTCTCTAGAGACAGACTCAAGCCCGCCGGTTACACTCTCCATGGGTTCACGGGGGTTCCGGTAACTATAGAAGGGGTGATCACCCTCGATGTAACTGCCGGCCAAACCCCTACCACCATGACGGAGCCGATGGACTTCATGGTGGTGGATGTCCCCGCTGCCTACAACGTCATTTTGGGTCGGCCAGGCCTCGCAGCTCTAGAAGCTGTCCCCTCAGCATACCATCTGAAGATGAAGTTTCCCACCCGGTCCGGGGTCGGGGAAGTAAGGGGAAATCAGGAGCAGGCCCGGAAATGCTACATGACCTCAACCCTTGGGCCCGTCCTCTCCTTAGAGACTCTGGAAATCCCCCAAGACACGACGAAACCGACCTCCGAGCCGGTGGATGAACTGGAGGAGGTGCTCTTCTCTGAACAAGAGCCGAACCGCAAGTTCTTCGTAAGCAAAACCCTTCCGTCCGCCCTATACACAGACATTGTGAAATGCATCCGAACCAACCAAGACCTCTTCGCATGGTCCGCGGCAGATATGCCTGGTATCTCCGAGGAACTCTTGGTCCACCGCCTCAGCGTTGATCCGGGATCCAAACCGGTTCAGCAGAAGAGGCGTAAGTTCGCCCCCGAGCGACAGCTCGCTATCAAAGAGGAGGTAGATAAATTGCTGAAGGCCCGATTCATACAAGAAGTAAACTATCCTGAATGGTTATCAAACGTAGTAATGGTGAAGAAGTCCAACGGAACTTGGAGAATTTGCATTGATTTCACCGACCTCAACAAAGCCTGTCCCAAAGATCCCTTCCCTCTACCGAGCATCGACACTCTGATTGACGCAACCTCGGGACATGAGCTTCTAAGCTTCATGGACGCTTTCTCGGGTTACAATCAGATAAGGATGTTCCCGCCGGATATTCCAAAGACATCTTTTGTGACCGACCAAGGACTCTACTGCTACAGAGTCATGCCGTTCGGCCTAAAGAATGCCGGGGCGACATTCCAACGCCTCGTTAACAAGGTATTCCAGGCGCAGATTGGCCGGAACATGGAAGTGTACGTGGATGACATGCTTGTGAAAAGCATCCGAGGCATTGATCACGTGGCCGACCTCCAAGAAGCGTTTGATGTTTTGAGAAAGCACAATATGAGACTCAACCCGAACAAGTGTGCGTTCGGCGTCTCATCAGGCAAGTTCCTCGGCTTCATGGTTAGCCAACGAGGAATAGAGGCAAATCCGGAGAAGATCAAGGCCATACTGGACATGGCCCCCCTAGAAATGTCAAAGAAGTTCAGAGGTTGACTGGTCGCCTAGCCGCTATAGGGCGCTTCCTGTCGAAGTCCGGGGAGAAGTGCCTCCCGTTCTTCAAAGCCCTCAGGGGGCTAAAGGATTCGAGTGGGGGCAGCAACAACAAGACTCCTTCGACCAGCTTAAGGCTTACCTCGTCAATCCACCTCTTCTCAGCAAACCCATACCAGGCGAACCACTCTACCTCTACTTGGCAGCCTCCGAACAGACGCTTAGTGCGGTCTTAGTCAGAGAAGAAGAAAGAACTCAGAAGCCCATTTACTACGTCAGCAAAGTGCTTCGGGACGCCGAGCTCCGGTACCCGAAAATTGAGAAAATAGCATACGCCCTGATAATGGCTGCGAGAAAGCTTCGGCCATACTTCCAGTCCCATTCGATGGTCGTTCTTACCGACCAGCCGCTGAAACAGATCCTTCACAAGCCAGAGACTTCCGGCCGCCTCATGAAGTGGTCGATCGAGCTGAGCCAACATGATATTACTTATCAGCCTCGGACCGCAATCAAGGCACAGGCGCTGGCCGAATTCATAGTTGAAACAACTATCCCCGACTCCGAACAAACAATGAAGGGACCGCCTGTCTGGTCGGTCTACGTTGACGGATCCTCTTGTAGCGAGGGAAGCGGCGCAGGAGTCATCCTGGCAGGGCCAGATAACTTCATCCTCCAATACTCCCTCCGGATAAATTTCAAAGCCTCGAACAACGAGGCCAAATACGAAGCACTGATAGCCGGGCTTCGAATGGCCCGAAATGCTGGGGCACGACGGCTACAGGTCTTCAGCGACTCCCAGTTGATTGTCAACCAGGTCCTCGGCGAGTATGAAGCCCGCGACGATAGAATGGCTAAATACTTGTCCAAAGTAAAGAGCCTCATGGCGCTGTTCGACGAGGCTCTCATCCAAAGGATCCCTCGAGAAGAAAATGCTCAGGCCGACGCCTTATCCAAGTTAGCCTCCTCTTCCCTTCAAGGTCTGGAACAGACCGTTTTGATAGAAGTCCTCCTGAAGCCGAGCATAGAGGACGAAGCGACAGACTCCGTTGAAGCATTGCCCGTCCTCCTCGAAGACAACTGGATGAAACCCATTGTCGAATTCTTGAGGAACGGACTCCTCCCTGAAGATCCGAGGGAAACACGAAGAATCAGGGCCCGAGCCGAGCGTTTTACTTTAATCGAAGGCATCTTATATAAACGCTCCTTCACCCAAGTGGATGGTCGACCGTATCTAAGGTGCCTCTCCCCCGAGCAAGCCGACTATGCCCTGCAAGAGCTCCATGAGGGGATCGGCGGAGCTCATTCTGGATCCAGGGCTCTAGCGCGCAAGGTGTTGAACTATGGATATTACTGGCCCACTCTCCTACGGGACGCGGAACGACACGTTCGGCAGTGCAGCTCCTGTCAAAAGTATGCAGACATCCGACGCCTTCCGCAAGCACCGCTAACCTCCCTATCAAGTCCGATCCCCTTTGCTATGTGGGGAATGGATTTACTAAGGCCGTTTCCCCCAGCTCCCGGACAGCTGAAGTTCCTAGTCGTGGCAGTCGACTACTTCTCTAAATGGATAGAAGCCGAGCCCCTGGCTACAATCACCGAGCATAGAGTAGTTCAATTCTTCTGGAAAAACGTGATTTGCCGCTTTGGTGTCCCCCGAGTCATAGTCACAGATAACGGGACACAGTTTACTGGAGCCGCCTTCCGAGCCTTGTGTGAAGACCTCTCCATACAACACCGATTCTCCTCCGTCTCCCATCCCCAGTCGAATGGCCAGGCTGAGAATGCCAACCGACAGATTCTTGCGGGAATCAAGAAGAGGTTAGACAAGTGTTCCAAGGGGCTATGGGTCGATCAGCTGCCGAACGTACTCTGGAATCACCGCACCACCAAGCGGACCCCAACAGGCGAGAGTCCATTTAATCTCACCTATGGGGCCGAAGCCATCATCCCCCTAGAAGTCGGGATACCCCCTCATCGCCTGATCGCTTATGAAGAAGAGCAGAATGCTAGAGAGCTCAGAACAAGCCTAGATCTGATAGACGAAATCCGAGAGAGAGCTGCCATACGCCAGCAAACTTACCGAAGAAGGATCGAGCTAGCATACAACAAAAGAGTTCGCCCAACGGACCTCAAAGAAGGGGATTTAGTCCTTCGAAAGTTGGCCATCTCGTTCCCCGGGCAGAAAAGCAAGCTGGCCCTGAACTGGGAGGGACCGTACAAGATCACGAAAGTAATCTGCCCTGGTACGTACAAGCTAGAAGATCTCGAAGGCAGAGAAATTCCCAGGACATGGAACGCCGACCATCTTTTGAAATATCAAGAGAAGGCAACTACGTCTCTCCAAGTAACTCGAGATGTCGAACCGTTCCCTTCCTTTCACTAGTAGTGGTTTGTCTTTTTGATTTTATCATTGTAATAACGGCTAGCAACTTTAGAAGCAGCCGATCATTAGATATTAATAAATGAAAGTTTCTTCATGTTTTCACTACTATTACATCCCTCTGCTTGTAACTCTTTAATATCACAATGGTTTCGGAGTCCAACACTTGGCTCGATTCTACTTCGCGAGCTCGCTCCTAAGCGAGCTAGAAGTAGCTCGCCATTCGAAAATGCTCCCACGGCCGTTGAATGGTTCGGAGTCCAACACTTTGCTCGATTCTACTTCGCAAGCTCGCTCCTAAGCGAGCTAGAAGTAGCTCGCCATTCGGAAATGCTCCCACAGCCGCTGAATGGTTCGGAGTCCAGCGCTTGGCTCGACTCTACTCCGCAAGCTCGCTCCTAAGCGAGCTAGGAGCAGTTCGCCATTCTAAAATGCTCCGACAATCCTAACCTAGTCAACCAAGGATCCCGAAGTCTAACACTTGGCCCGATTCTACTTCGCGAGTCCACTCCCGAGCGAGCTAGATGTAGTTCGCCATTCAAAGTCCGAAGCTTACGAAGTTACGGCACGGCAGACAACAATCGCAAGAACAAGACACACAAGTTCGGCAATAACACTTTTATTAATGAAACAGACGTGGTACAAAGGCAAACACAGCAGGAGCACAACTCATCAGAGAAAAGTTACAATGCCGACTTATTACACTTAGCGAAAAACAAAAAATAAGCAAAGAACTCGCAGAATCGACCACGTCAGCGCTTCTTCGGAGCTGGAGCGTTCCGCTTCAAGGACACTCGAGAGTGACGACGCTTGTCCCCGGAGCGTGACCCCAAGCCGGCAAACTGGGACGTATCCTCGGCACCGCTCCTGGTAGCTACACCGACGGACGCCCCGCTCGAGGAGATTGCCACCGAGCTCTGCGCGTCCCCCGGGCTTGGTTGACCGATCCGCTGACGGGTCGCCATCTCATAGAAGGTAATGCCCCGCTCACTCTCAGCGTGAGTGCATGACGTGCTTCGAACGTTGATCGGCCCCGAATGTGGCTTAAGACGGGCCACTTCCGCCTCCAACTCCGAGATCCTGTCCCGCAACGAGTCGTCTTTGACGTCGACTTCGAAACGTGGAGGTATTGCGGAGTCCGGCACTCCCGATCGGCTAGCGACGAGGCGCCGAAGGTGGGTGACCTCGATGTTTTTATCCACCGTCGCTCTCTTTAGCGCTTCGACTTCGGCAGTCAACTCGACTCGTTCGGTCGTCAACTTGGCCACCTCGGCCGTCAGCCCCTCGCCCTCACTTCGGAGCTTCGCCTCTACGGACTGCAGATGCTGTATCTCGGAAAGCAACTCGTCCTTCTCCGCTGTTATTTTGGACAAGTTATGACGAATGCACTGAACTCGAATCTCATTACTGAAATCAGTTGGCAAATGTTCACCTTCGGGTATAAGCTCGGCGATTCTGCTTTCCAAACGACGAATCTCGATGTCTCGCCGTCCAAGGACGAGCTGGAGATGCCTCCTCTCGCTTTCAGCTCGGCGCAATCCGAGCTCGACCTCGTAAAGTTTCTCCCTACACCTAGCCAAACACAGCCTTGTCGCCCCTAGGCCGGCCTCGGCTGGAACTTCCTCGTCCGGGCAAGCAAGCTCGACGTCTTGGGCAATCACCATAAGCTGCAAAGAGATCAGAATAATCAGCACAAACGCCGAACATGGCCGAAGCGCCACACTTGGAAAAATTTTCATCTCTAGAAACAAAAGGGGACAGTTCGGCAAAAGAAAGTGCGTAACACAAAAACTTCCGAACATCGACACTTGCAGAAATTTTCCTTTCATTAAACGTCAAAAAAAGCGGTGGCCAGTCCGCTATTAGGCATTACAAAGTTCGAAAGGAAAAACAAAATCAAAAACAACAAAACGAAAGGCAGATTCAGGGCCCGACCTCTTTCCCCGGGCGACGAGGCGGAGTAGGCGTCGACTTCGCCGAAGGAGACGCCGCCGCCAACGGAGTGGTCGTGGTGCTCGGGACCTCGCCAGTAACCCCGGCATCGGCATCAGCGTCGCCCTCCTCCTCCTCCTCCTCCTCTTCCCCTTCGGACTCGGGGTCGAAGCCCTCGACGTGTCCGGGGAAGAGTCGCCATCCCGAGACGTCCACCCCGGGGTATGCCTCTCGCACCCGGTCGAGGGCAGTGGCGAAGGCCTTCGCCATGTTCTGCGCGAGGTACCCCTGGGCCTTCTTCAAGGTGGCGTCCTCCGCCTCCTTCACGGCCGCCGCCTGCTTCGCCTCGGCCTCGACCAACTGGTTGGCCGACCCTTCCTTCTCCCGACGAAGCTCGTCCTCCAGCCTCTTCACTTCGGCCTCGAGGTGCTGGATCCTCACAGACCGACCTTCATGCTCGACTCGGAGCTTGTCGAGCTGGTTCGACATCCGAGCCTTCTCGTTCCGAGCCTGGTCGGACTCCTGCTTCAGCTCCTTCTCGAGGGCGGTCAGCCTCTCGGTGAGGTGACCGAAATGGACGACGATCTACAAAGGAAAGAAGAAGAACTCAGAGAGTTAGAAAAATTTTGTGATTCAAGGGGATGAAACGAACGAAGGGAACTCGGAACTTACCGATACCGCTGAACGAGCAATCTCGATCACGTCGTCGCCTTCCCTCCCCGCGTCCATGGCGGCGCGGTCCTTCGGGGTGGCGAGATGCTTGACGGCCTGCATGCTCGCCAACGAGTTCCCGAGGAACCCATCGTGCCTCCGGACCTGCCAGTCCGGAATGTGGATCCGCTTGTGCTCCTCCGTCAGGAGCTCCTCGCCTGCTACGGTCAGCGGCGGGGTCGGCATGGCGAGCGCGGCGGCAATGGGGAAATCCCCCACAGGTGCAGGAGCCGAAGGCCCCGCCACGGTGACGACCGGGTCGTCAGCAACCTCCACCACCTGGTCGGAGGCCGCAATCCTCGGCACCTTCGAGGTCGAGGGCAGCTTCGACGCAACCCTCTTGCGCTTCCTCGGCGCCTTACTGGCGAGCCCCGCCCTGAGCGCCAACACCGCCTCGTAGTCCATGGATTCTGCATCAAAAACAAAAAATGATTAGCACAAAAGAAAAACAAGGCAGCAAGTACGGAAAAAAGAACTTGGCGAGAGCCGCGTACTAGGATCTACGCGGCAGAGCCCTCCCCTGTAGAGAACGTCCTCCGTCAAATCCTTCCAATCGTACTTCGGCCGGTCGAGAAGGGTCCGGACTGCCGCTTCTTCCTCTACCGTAAGCCTCGGCAGCGCCGTCGCCCTCTTGGGCACCCCTTCTGCCCAATTTGTGGGGATCGGCCATGCTTCTCGACTCCGCATGACGACCCACTTCTCTCGCCAGTGCTTGATAGAGTCGGGGCAGACGACGAGCCTGCCGCCGTGCCTCGGAGTCAGATAATACCGGTACTCCGACTTGTTCCCTTGGTGGAGCCGGTATATCGTCCGAAGCACGTTCAGCTGCGGCTCGATCCCTGCGGCCTGGCAGTGGAGAACGAAGCCATTAATCACTCGCCACGCGTTCGGCATGAGCTGAATGGGGGAGACCCCGTACCAGCTCAACACGGTAACGGCGAACGCGTGGAGAGGCAGCCGAGCACCGGCGATAAAGGCATCGACCGGCCAGCAACACATGGTCACTGGCAGCGGCGAATTAGCCCTAACCCCGGGGCCCGGCAGCATGATTTCGTACTCCTCCGGGATGAAAAAAGAGTCCCGGATCGCAGCCAGTTCCTCCTCGCGCAGGATCGATGCCGCGTCGTCCGCCTCCGTCGTCTCCCTCGCTTCGTTCTCCTCGAAGGACCTCTCCCTCCCATGGACGATCCGCTCGGCCTAGTCCTTCGGGAGCTCCCTGACCCTGTGCAGCCCCGTCAGCGGACCTGGTAGCTGTCCGAACTCCCCCATCCTCTTCGGATCCACGACGATGGAATCCTTGCCGAACACCTTCCCCTTGGGTGGATTCGGACTCGAGGCCTCGACGCCTTCAAGGGAGGGCTCGGACCAAGAGACTTCATCTGAGACAGAAGCTACAGACATAATTTATAAATTACCTTGAAAAGAAAGAGCTGCCGAAAAACCTCGCCTAAGTCAAACACCGGTCACCGGAAAACTCGCCTGAGACACAAGAGAACGCCTGAGCAAATGAGAGAAGAAATGAGAAATGAGAAGGGGGGGGGGGGGAGGATTTATAGAAGAGGGACACACACCACGAGGCTAATGGGCCCGTACGACCGGCCCATCTAAACCAAGCGGCGGAGCGATCCCAATCGTCACCTCGATAACTACAACGAATCATGAGTTGAATTTAATGCGCACTCCATCTGATGGAAACCCAGGGGTCACTGCAATTAATGAACGTCCCATCTGTCAGGGTTGTCAGAATTGTCAGAGGTGTCAGGGGTTCAAATGGCACACAGAAAAGACAAACCCCCAAAAAACGACAAGTCTGGGAGTTCGGCACTCACTGCCGAGCATTCGTGACACCGACCCTGTTATAGGGAAAAAGTCACGTTCGGCACCCACTGCCGAGCGTTCGTGACACCGACCCTGCTATAGGGAAAAAGTCACGTTCGGCACTCACTGCCGAGCGTTCGTGACACCGACCCTGTTATAGGGAAAAAGTCACGTTCGGCACCCACTGCCGAGCGTTCGTGACACCGACCCTGTTATAGGGGAAAAAGTCACGTTCGGCACTCACTGCCGAGCGTTCGTGACACCGACCCTGTTATAGGGAAAAAGTCACGTTCGGCACCCACTGCCGAGCGTTCGTGACACCGACCCTGTTATAGGGAAAAAGTCACGTTCGGCACTCACTGCCGAGCGTTCGTGACACCGACCCTGTTATAGGGAAAAAGTCACGATCGGCACCCACTGCCGAGCGTTCGTGACACCGACCCTGTTATAGGGAAAAAGTCACGTTCGGCACCCACTGCCGAGCGTTCGTGACACCGACCCTGTTATAGGAAAAAAGTCACGTTCGGCACTCACTGCCGAGCGTTCGTGACACCGACCCTGTTATAGGAAAAAAGTCACGTTCGGCACCCACTGCCGAGCGTTCGTGACACCGACCCTGTTATAGGGGAAAATTGAGTTTGGCACCAGCTGCCGAGCGTTCGTGACACCGACCCTGTTATAGGGAAAAAGTCACGTTCGGCACTCACTGCCGAGCGTTCGTGACACCGACCCTGTTATAGGGAAAAAGTCACGTTCGGTACCCACTGCCGAGCGTTCGTGACACCGACCCTGTTATAGGAAAAAAGTCACGTTCGGCACTCACTGCCGAGCGTTCGTGACACCGACCCTGTTATAGGGAAAAAGCCACGTTCGGCACCCACTGCCGAGCGTTCGTGACACCGACCCTGGTATAGGGAAAAAGTCACGTTCGGCACTCACTGCCGATCGTTCGTGACACCGACCCTGTTATAGGGAAAAAGTCACGTTCGGCACCCACTGCCGAGCGTTCATGACACCGACCCTGTTATAGGGGAAAATTGAGTTCGGCACCAGCTGCCGAGCGTTCGTGATACCGACCCTGTTATAGGAAAAAAGTCACGTTCGGCACTCACTGCCGAGCGTTCGTGACACCGACCCTGTTATAGGGGAAAATTGAGTTCGGCACCAGCTGCCGAGCGTTCGTGACACCGACCCTATTATAGGAAAAAAGTCACGTTCGGCACTCACTGCCGAGCGTTCGTGACACCGACCCTGTTATAGGGGGAAAAGTCACGTTCGGCACTCACTGCCGAGCGTTCGTGACACCGACCCTGTTATCGGGAAAAATTAAGTTCGGCACCAGCTGCCGAGCGTTCTTGGCACCGACCCTATTACGGGGGAAAGATGGGACCTCGGATCATGCCGAACTCCCTCTCGGCACTCATAACCATGCCGAACTCTCCCCCCTCTTCGGAAAGATGGGCCGAACCGCATACAGACCTCGGTCCCCTAGTCAGCGAGCTGTAGAAGGGGTCGGAAGCATGATACGAGCACATGTCCCCCTCAACGAATGAAAAAGGTCGAACCATTTGCCAAGAGATCTCGGAAAAATAATTAAAAATTTGGGAAATCAAGGAAGAACTCCTGCAAAGCAATTGTGAAGATAGGGAGCACCTTCTCGTCCCCAAACAAGCAATTATTGCTGAGAGCAATCTTCTAAGAACCCCGAACGACGAATTGACACTTCGCGAAGTTAATAGGGTATCCCTGCAAGAACACCACATGACCATAAGAGCTCAGGAGCGACTCAGAGTTCAATCCGCTTAAAAAATCACCAAACTACCTCCTTCAAGATTCAAAACCTTCCATTTGGGCTCCGATACAACTCCGCCAGCCATTAAAACAGCTAAAACTACTCCTCAAAGGCCGATCAAGCTCAGCCTTTAGGAGTGGGGGGCTCGTGATATGGCTAAAAATGGGGATTAATCGGAACCGTCCAAATCGGGCACGAATCTTGAAGTCCAGGGGTAAAACGGAAATTTCACCTACAAATAGGGTCTGAAATGGGTACTAGGTCTCTCCGATAAAGACCCAATAACCCACAAACGGATCCGCTTCAATTGGGCGCGGGTCTCAAACAGCAATAATGCCCGATCAGAGGGATAGAATTAAGGCTCCTGATTAGATCCTAATCAACGGCCCTGATTCATCCCTATCCCTCCACTGGGAATTAGGGATTACATTCCTAATCTGTTTACAAGGAGAATATTTCTTATCAGATCACGGGGATTACATTCCTAATCTGTTCCCCAAGACGCCTATAAATACCCCCCATCCATCTCCATTAAGAGGTAATCAACTCTTCACCAGTTTTTGTGCTCATTCATAGTCTTCCTAGATTACTGACTTGAGCGTCGGAGGGTGCGTCGTCGGGAACAACCACGGTGTCTCGCACTTTTTGCAGGTGCACGGCGGGAGCGACGACCGACGCCCCAAGGAATAGGTATACATGTTACTATTCAGTTTCCCTAAGAATTCACAAGTTCTATCTGTTTGCCCCCACACCAAATTTAGCGGCAACAATAGCATTGATCCACTACAAGCCACCATAACACACTCTTTTACACTATCTAGAGTTGAACAGGAATATGATGACACTGATTGGTGGATTAAAGAGGCAGTGCACTACCTTGAAACTCCAAAATCATATCCAGGTAAGTTTGCACCTGTTTTTGAAAATCCTGTGTCTAATAACACTATTGTTTATTCTGATACCAGGGCACCAGATTTGAAGCTAAAGCCACTATCTGAACACTCGAAGTATGCATATTTAGGTGAAAACCAAACTTTACCTGTGATAGTGGCTGCAAACTTGAGTATGCAGGAAGAAGAGAAGCTGTTAAGAGTATTGCGAGAACACAAGGGTGCATTAGGGTGGACCATTGCAGACATCAAGGGAATAAGTCCATCCAAGTGCATGCATAAAATACTTCTAGAAGATAATGCAAAGCCTAGCAGGGAAGCATAAAGAAGGCTTAATCCACACATGAAGGAGGTGGTGAGAACATAGGTTCTTAAGCTACTGGATGTTGGCATCATCTACCCTATCTCAGATAGCAAATGGGTGAGTCTAATACATGTAGTGCCTAAGAAAAGTAGAGTCACAGTGGTGAAGAATGAAGAGAATGAGCTTATTCCTACAAGGATGACCACAAGTTGGAGGGTCTGCATTGACTACAGGAAGCTAAATAATGAAACCAGTAAAGATCACTTCCCTCTTCCATTTATTGATTAAATGTTAGAAAGATTAGCAGGATATAGTCATTATTATTTTTTAGATGGTTATAGTGGCTATAATCAAATTGCTATTTCTCTAGAAGATCAGGAAAAAACTACTTTTACATGTCCTTTTGGTACTTTAGCATACAGGAGGATGCCATCTGGATTGTGCAACGCACCAGCCACATTTTAGAGATGCATGATGAGTATATTTTCAGACATGGTAGAGTGATTCATCGAGGTATTTATGGATGATTTCAGTATTTTTGGATCTAGTTTTGTTGAATGCCTTAACTACTTGCAGCTTGTGCTTAAGAGATGTGAAGAATGCAATTTTGTGCTAAATTGGGAAAAGTGTCATTTTATGGTACAACAAGGCATTGTCTTAGGTCATGTGGTGTCTAAAAAAGGCATAGAGGTGGACAAGGCAAAAATTGACATCATATCGAAGCTACCCCCTCCTACTATAGTCAAAGGTGTAAAGAGCTTTCTTGGACATGCAGGGTTCTATAGAAGATTTATAAAAAAAATTTCCAAGATCTCCAGACCCCTTTGTGGATTGTTAGCTAAAGATGTTGCGTTTGCATGGACAGAAGAGTGCACGAATGCTTTCGTTACATTGAAAAATCTTCTCATTTCTGCACCTATCATCATGGCACCAGATTGGACCCTTCCTTTCGAGCTTATGTGTGATGCAAGTGATTATGCTTTCGGAGCTGTTTTAGGTCAAAGAATAAATAAGGTACCCCATACTATTTACTATGCTTCTCGAACTTTAAATGATGCACAGCTTAATTATTCCACTACTGAAAAAGAAATGTTATCTGTCATTTTTGCTGTAAAGAAGTTTAGATCATATTTGATTGGCTCTAAAGTCATTGTTTTCACTGACCATGCTACTTTGAGATATTTGTTTGCAAAAAAGAATGCTAAGCCTAGGTTGTTCAGATGGGTGCTTTTGCTTCAAGAGTTTGATCTTGAAATTAGAGATAAGAAGGGGAGCGACAATGTTGTTGCAGATCACTTGTCCAGGTTACTGCACTATGAAGAGAGAAATGTGCCCCCACTGAATGAAAACTTTCCAGATGAACACTTATTTGAAATAAATATACAACTTCCATGGTATGCAGATATTGTCAATTATCTCATTGTTCATGTTTTTCCTCCAGGTATGTGCAGTCAAGAAAGAAGGCGATTGGTAGCCATGTGTAAGCACTATTATTGGGATGATCCTTACTTATTCAAATTCTGCCCTAATCAAATTGTAAGAAGGTGTGTGTCAGAAGAAGAGCACATGAGTATTCTGCAACATTGCCACCAGTTTGCGTGTGGAGGACACTTTGGGACAAAAAAACAGCACTTAAGGTATTATAATCTGGTTTTTATTGACCTAATGTATTCAAAGATGCTTTTTCTTTTTGCAAGACATGTGATAGATGCCAGAGGACAGGCAACATCTCTTCTAGAAATCAAATGCCACTGAAAAATATTCAAGTAATCGAGCTTTTTGATGTATGGGGGATCGACTTCATGGGCCCTTTTCCTAACTTACTTGGTTATTCATATATTCTCGTTGGTGTGGATTATGTGTCTAAATGGGTCGAGGCTGTCCCCTCAAAAACTAATGATCACAAAGTTGTTGTCAAGTTTTTACAGGATAACATCTTCACCAGGTTCGGTACACCAAGAGCAATAATTAGTGATGGAGGTAGCCACTTCAATAATTTTCCATTTGCTTCTTTGATGAAGAAGTATGGGATTACACATAAAGTGGGTACTCCATACCATCCTCAAACCAGTGGGCAAGTGGAGATTAGCAACAGAGAAATCAAGAACATTTTGGAAAAGACCGTAAATACAAGCAGAAGGGATTGGTCGCTATGCTTGAATGATGCATTGTGGGCATATAGAACTGCATATAATACGCCCATTGGCATGTCACCATATCGTTTGGTCTTTAGAAAAGCATGTTACCTTCCGGTGGAATTGGAACATAAAGCTTATTGGGCTATTAAAAAGTTCAATTTTGATATGAAACAAGCAGGTGACAAAAGAAGATTGCAGCTGAATGAGCTAGAAGAATTGAGGCATGATGCATATGAGAATGCAAAGTTGTACAAAGAACGGACCAAGATATATCATGATAAGCAGCTAGCAAGGAAGGAGTTTCATGAGGGACAGAAGGTATTGATATACAATTCGAAATTACGACTCTTTCCGGACAAGCTTAAGTCAAGATGGTACGGTCCGTATATTGTTACAAAAGTTTTCTCACATGGAGCTTTGGAGGTTCATAGCAAAGAGAAAAATCAAACATTCAAGGTGAACGGGCATAAGGCAAAACCATATATTGAGATGAGTTTTGAGCCTCGAGAGGAAGATATAACTCTTCAAACTATTCAATACATTGCATAAACTCATCAAGTCTAGCTGAAGATATGAAGCTTAGCGTTTATTGGGAGGCAACCCAATTGTCAGGGAAGTTCTTACACTTTTTTATTTATTTATTTCTTTACTTTTTCTTTATTTATTTTTTCTTTCTTTCTCTTTTAAACTGGGATGGTGACACATACCTATTTCAAGTCTTTGTTTCAAATATTGAGGACAATGTTCCATTTAAGTTTGGGGGTACATTAAGAGTCTTAGAGTTTAACCAAGAAAGAAAAAAAAAAACCTTCCAACAACAATGATGAGAACATGAGCTTAGTTACTTTAGGTAGGGGTGGAGAACAAGTATTAATTGTGGTCTTCTTCTTTAGAAATGATAATGACTTCTCATATGGATCATGCTTGAAATTTTTACTCACTTGGCCATGTCAATTTGATGAGTTATGAAAGAGAATAGCAAGTTCAACTATGTGTAAACTTAAATACACAAATTGTGAGTTTTGAGCCTAACATATATTCTTGAGAGAGTCATACACTAATTCTATATTTTACCTGACATATTTGAAGATCTCAGTATTCATGATTTAGTTGACTACTTGTATTTACATTCTTGAGATGAACTAGAACTTGCTTTTGTTACTCTTCGAAACTTGTTCTTGATTTTGCATGAAAACTTGGAAATGATTAAGATACCTAAGAATCTATCACCAAAGACAAATAGCCTACCTAACATCAATTATTCTCTAGTTGCCCCTTTGAAGCCTAAAAAAAGCTTTCTTTTTGTGAAACCACATCATCCTTAACCATGCCTAGATAAATAGGTTACCCTACCTATATCTATTGAGTTAGTAGAGCAAAAATTGTAAAAGAGATGTTGTAAGTCAAGGTGAGTGGATTGAAATATTTTTAAGAGAGAAGTTGGAGGAATTGTCATAAGAAACATGAAAAGTTGTCCATCAAATAAATGAAAATTGCTATTCTTCTTGATGAGTTGTGAGTGGTTGAGAGGTGTTAGTAGAAATAAAGTATATGCCCTTGATATATGGCCTCATGATTAAAAACCAGCATTAAGAAAGAAAGGTATTCTTTTTTTTTCAAATATTAAAAAAAATGATGAAGAAAAGGGAAGAAATATAATATTATATCTTAGAACAATACAAGTTGCTCTGCTGATTCTTTAGGAATTTTGTATTCCCTTCATCCCTCAATTGCTTAAACCCTCACCTATGGCCCCATTACAACCTATATAAGACCTTTTTGATCCAAGTATTGTGCAAATCAAAGGTGTGAAGATGTAGTAGCAAAAACAAGCATATGGTTTCATTTCACTCATTCAAGTAATGAATATTTGTCAAGAGATCTAATTTGAACTTCCTATGTTGATGTGAGCTCTTGAAATCCAAGTTTTTATTGAGAGTGTATGCCATGGTGAGATTTTGGAGTTGAAACATAATTGAGCTTACTAACCTTAGTCATGATTATGTTGCATAGGCATTGGCCACCTTACATATTGATGTTCAAATTGAAACTCTGTGAATTGTGATTAACATTTGAATAAAATCTTTTTAGACCTATCTTAATGCTTGTTCTAATCTTGATACTAAAAGTAGCAAGCTCTCTGAGGTAAATGTTGGAAGGGACAAGGTGTTCTTATGATGTTTGTGGATAATTAGTTTTAATTTTTATTTTCACTTGAGGACAAGCAAAAGCTAAGTTTGGGGGTATTTGATAAATCTTTTAAAGTCCATATTTTGGATCATAAATCTAAATGAAATTAACACTTAAATTCTCTATCTCTGGTAATTTATACTTCTTTTCTCCTTTTTATAGGAAAACAGCCTAGAGGCAACTAATTGATTGGATTCAAGACCTACTCATGACTAATCTTGTCACTGTGAGGATAAAGCACCAGAATGAAGACATTAACTATACATCATAACATTTGTCATGCATGAGGAGAGCTGTGTCAGCAAGCTAAAAGTGTAGGGTTTTGTGATTTCCTCAAAGTTGTTTGCATCAAAGGAATTCAAGCATGAAACGCTCCGAAGAAGCATACTTTAAACATGAAAAGCTGAGAGAAACATCTTGACACATGTTTGATCAGCTCAGTTCTACAAAAAAATATAGTACTCTGAATGTGCAGGTGTAGAACTCTCCTTCACTGCCATTGTGTACATGTATCAGCTGTGCATGTCAGTTTATACAGTAGCACTACTTGGAATCTTCACCTCAGTGTTTACAATCTCCATTTCTTCACTCTTTAACTCCATTTTTCATCTCCTATCAAGTGTGACTTTACATCAACTGGTAATTAAAAGGGTGGTGAAGTTCATAGTTGATCAAGCTTCAAATCCAGCAAACTTTCAGAGTTTTGAAACCAGACTGTAGATGAAGTTGCAAGCATTTCAAACAGCAGTTATCTATTACAAGGAGTGTATTTGAAGGGCAAAATCAACTCAAGCATCAGCTGTGCATGTCAGCTGCTACAGTATCAGCTAAACCCTTAACACTATTGTCTAAACACAGATACATGAATTGTATAGGATTAGAGCAAATTCTATTTTTGCTTTCACTGTGCACAAACTATATCAGCTGTGCGTGTTTATATAGTAACTGGTGACCTTCTTCATAGTGATTTGCACAAATGTACAGCTGCTAGCCCTTTAAATCAGTCGAGTGCAAGTTAAGAAGGTGAGCACAAAATTCTGTGTGGAGCTGTAGAAGCCAGGAAGTTGGAGGAGCTATAATAGGCAGTTGAGAGTACCAAGTTGGAGGAATTATAATAGGAAGTTACAGTTCTGCACAGTGGAGATAAATCCTCACAACCAAGACTTCTACTACAACCAAATCTGCAAACACAAATGAAGATTGAGCAATGAAAATTCCAAAATCTTTGCAAAAACAGAACATAAAAATGTACAGCTGCAGACTCCTAAAGTCAAGCTAGTTAGTTGGCTAAAGGATTTTGTTACCAAATCAGATTCTTGCTGTTTATGAAGGTGACTCTGTTGACTCAATCCATTCCCCATATTAAGGAGATTGCAACTAATCTGAAGAAAAGAAAAAAAGAGAAGAAGCTATAAAAAGACACACAGGGGAGGTGTAATAGGAGACTGTGGGTGTGGAGAACCATTCAAAAGCAAAGAGCAACTCAGAAGATAGAAGAACTACAAGCTGATTGGAAGAGTGATCTGAAAATCAACTAACATCAGCTACGGTTAGAAAAGGAGCAAACAACTACGGTGTTACTTCTCTATCATGTTTTCTTCAAGTTTTATTGACATATCTTTTAACTTCTGTTTGAATAGATCTATGATCAAGTGTAACTAAATTTGTTTGGGGCATGAAGGAAGCTCTAGTCATGTATTTTAAACCCTATTAGTGCACAGTTAGCTCTTTTTGTGATGTTCATTGATTAAACCATGCTTATAGTGTCACTCTTGATAATTGTTGTGTCATGATTGATCACCATATACATCATATATTTAAGTTTGTTACATGAGCAGATTTAGATCATCGAATCTAGTGCTCATGATCAGTAACACAAGAACTCATTTGGGTTCTAGAGTTTAATCAACATAAAGGACTAAAATAGATACCATGTTCTAGTTCTTTATGTGTTTGTCAATTTCCATTGTTGTCATGCTTTCTTAATATACAACTTAGTAGATATCATACTAAATACTTTAAGGAAGAAAAGAATTAGAGTAGATACCCATGCCTAATTCGATGCTTAGGGAAATCACCAATTTTAAAGTGTAGATATCATACCTTTAAAATTGACAACATGAGCAATTCAAAATGATTCATAGTTGTGCATTAGTGTGGGTTTAGAATACATGACTAAAAGTGGAAATAAATGCCCCAACTCTTTGATAGATCTTTTTGCTCTCAAATCACCTTGATCACCCTCTTAAGTAGGAGTTGTTATCATTTTAATTTCTCTTCTTAATCCTCTTCATTCATAAAAAAAAAGAGAAACCAAAACAAAAGTAAATAATAACAAATAAGCAAAGAAAACATCTTTGAAATTGCTTAGTGAGTTATTTACTACAATCTCTGTGGATTCGACCTTTGCTAATACTACATTTCTATCAACGATTCGTATACTTGCGAGGTTTAAATTTGTGTTCAGATTATTTATTCACTTAGATAACTCTGAAAATATCAACATTACGTTTTGTTCTTTCTCGTTCATTGTACTGTGTATGTAAAGTCGAATTATAATATGTTAGTCATTATCTCATTTAGTGTTATGAAGATGATGAAGAATGAATAAAGGAAAGAACTCTTCGCTCAATGTGTTTGAGCAAGTAGACATTGTTAGAACCATTAGAGAAAGCAAATAATTTTTGTAAAATGTGATAGAGTAATTTTGTATTAACTCTTATAAAGTGCATATATTGTCAATCGCATGTATAAATTGAGTTTAACAAATGAGACAATTAATAATAATAGTTCTAACCGTGTCTTGAACATAGCATAATTGGCTAGGATTTGAGAACTATTTATTCAACTGTTTTTGAGGAAATGTGATTTAATTATCAAAACTATAGGGAAAATGAAGTTAAAAGCTATTGAGTAAAAAGCTTTAACATCCAAGTTGTTTTGAAATTTAGAATCACTATGAACTATATATTAAATTGTTTGTTCTTGTTAAAACTTATAATTCTACTAAATGACACTTCATTAAATATGACAAATGTGAAGTTTGAATTTATATTTTCATCACTAGAAAATCATTTTGTATGGTCTCTAGGTGTTCATAACTTTTTGAATCAGTACATTCTGATATTTGTGATCTCAGTAGCTTTATGACTATGTGAGATAATATTGGTTAGTTTTATTTAATCGCTTTTGTAGATGATTAATATAAGTCTGTCATATATATGAAGAATGAAGCGCTTGTTATTCTTAATTAATTTAAATAAATAAAAAAAATAGTTAAATGCTAAAATTCAAGGGTTGATAGAAGTGGTGAATATGTTTTAACAACTTTAGAGAAGTTTGCATATGGCATAATCTCTACTGCACACTACTTACAACAGTTAAACAATATTGATAAAAATTAGAATCAAACACTTAGTGAAATGTTGAATTCTATATTATTGACTGTTGTTTGTCTTGTGTAATTATGAGTGATATTGTATTGTTAATCATATCTCTAATGTGTTACTACACTCTAAATTGAATACACCTTGTAGATCATGGCATGAAAACACAAATCATTTTGTTAAAGTAAAAAATTTGTGTTGTGATATATCTATTAGAGTACATGACCCTAGAAGGCCTAAAGTATGACCTACAACAAATATTTGTGTGTGCTTAGAAAGTGCAGAATATGGTTCTAGGGACTGATTTTAGATCTATCTAACTTGTATTAGTAGAATCTAGACAAACAAAGTTCTTTTAGAATGTGTTCATCAAAGATAAATGCATGAAACTATCTAGTCCTACTGACATAGTCAATGATTCACTGTTGGAATCAAGAACCAGTCATAATGACGCATAAACTTGAATGACAAATAAGCTAAGAAGAGTCTTTAGTAGACAATGAGATGATTTTGTGTCATACAATAATACTTTAATTTAGTTGATCTGCCAAAAGGGGCTAAAACTATAGTAAATAAGTGGGATTTTGTAGAAGAAACTTAATTTTGATTGTTCAATAGTAATTTTAATGCATTTTAGTAGCTAACAGATTGACTGAGAAAAATGAGGTAGATTTATTTGATGCATACTCACATGTTTGTCATATTGCTACAATAAGTATTCTTCTTACCCTTACATCTATTGAAAATTTTGTCATTCATAAAGGATATTTAAAAAATCTTATACTTGCTATTTTGTACTGAACAGTTTTGTACTGGAAAGTTTTGAACTAATATATTTAGTGAACAAGAATTACAATTTAGTAAAATTATTGTATGTTCTTAAAACATGTATAGCTGACGAATAAATAATTTGACAAATTTTTGAAAAAGCTTAGTATATGAATCAAGTAATTCAGATCAGTGCCTTCAACTTTGTGGTGTGTCAAATATAGTGGTTATTATTTACTTGTTCAGTTGACATGCATGTTCTTGGAAGTGACCTCTCTATTACAAATGAAGTTAAAATTGTGCTATCCAAAGAATTCAATATGAAAAACCTAGGTACTGTGGACACCATAGGTATAGGGATGAGTTTCGGTTGGCAATGGATAACTCTTAGTCAAACTTATCAAATCAAAATATCTTTCAAAAGTGGAGATATCGTGATTGAAAGTGTGTTTTGAAACTCATCAAATCAAAATGTGTTTAAAAAGTGGAGATATAGTGATTGAAAGTGTGTTTTGAAACACCTTATGATCACGATAAAAGGTTGACACCTAATGATGATGCAACTATGAGACATGTAGATCATTCTAAAGGAATTGACAGTCTCATGTATGCAAAGATCTGCACTAGAATAGACATAGCCTTTGAGGTTGCAGATTCACTAATAATTCTATACTCATTTGAGTGTCCTTAAGAGTCTAATGAGATACCTGAGTGGTATTCAAGAGTTTACTTTGTGCTAGTCTAGTCATTCTTCGAATGAATGGCTGGTCTGATGCATTATGATGCTCAGAATTTAGTGAAAGTCGATAACTAGTAGATATGTGTTTACACTAGGAGAAACAGAAATATTATGAAAATTAAAAGGCAAACAGGTACTGTGTTATCATCCATGAAATCAGACCTCTATGTGTTATCCTCTGCAGGGAAAGAGGCTGAGTGGATTGAAGAACTTGTTGCTAGTCATCCATTAAGAAGTTTAAGTAACTCTCTAATTCTGTTATGCGACTATCAAGCTATAATGCATTGTAACTCATAACTCACTCTATAATAGTAAGAGAAGTATATTAAGGCTGGAAAAAGCCTAGTTGAACTTTCTCATAATTAAAGTGCAATTGAAATAAAATATGGCTAATACTTTTGCTAAGAGACTCGAAAGTGATCTAATTATTAAAACTGTGTGGGAAATGGAGTTAAAAGCTATTGAGTCAAAACTTTAACATCCCGATTGTTTTGAAATTTAGAATCCAATTGGAGCCATAGAGAAGTTCAAACTTAAGCATCAATTTTAGGCAATTGACATGTTTTAGATAATTTTGATGATTCCACATAAATTCCACAAATATATAATGTCATTCCAATTTCGATGGTATTATATATCTAGGAAATTTACTTAGAATAATCACATTATTCCAATACGAAACATAAAAACTTGTCGATGTGTTTTCGATATTTAGAATGTCGTTATATCATTCCAATTTTATGATATATCTCTTTTATGGATTCTTGTTTCATTCCAATTTTGATGATTCAGAATTAACCACAATTGATTTGACTGTCCTATCATTCCAATATGAAACATAGTATAGTTCTTGTGTAGAAACTTTTATAGTTCTTATTCTTTATTTAGTTAAAGAAACTTGATTATGATGCTGTCACATTTTTGGTTAAGCTAATTATAAAATGTACTAAGTTATTTTGTAGAACTAGACACTTTGTGAAATTCGTTGGAATTCTTAGAGATGTGTCTCTTGATATTCTTATTTTCAATAAGCTAGCAAAATGGAGGAGTTGAATCTGTCAACATAGATTTCAAAAATAATGATTTGCTCAAAATGGAGGAGTAAACATAAAGCAGTGTGCAATGATAGAGTTTCAGTTTATTTCTTTCGATAATAAATTAATCACTTACTTGGTAAAACTTCTCTTGATTTTAAGACTCTTGTTTTCATTGAGCTTAAAACTCTTATTTTGTTCTTGAAGTTTATTTGCTTTGTTTGATTTTAAAAGTATGACAGATCACTCCAGTTGATTTAGTCATTGTGAACTATTCTGTTGTGATATGGTTTGGAACTATTTAATTATATTGGTTTAGTCTTGATTGAACTATTCAGATTTATAATCGTATTGGTTCTTATGAAACTATACCTTTATGATGCTTTTCTTTTTATGGACTGCTATCAGCCAGTCAGTTTTATACTGAACTGATGAGATAATCCTGTATTTTATATATTGAGAATATAGGAGGAGATTGTTGGATATATTGGTATATTCTCTATATATAAATATTGCATGTGCATATGAGTAACACGTGTATTGAACGTACAATTGATTGGATATTAGAACGCAGGTTTGTGGGCTTATAACCCGATACCCAAACCAGTATTTATTCTATTTAGGAATAAATACTGGCTTGTGATAGCAGTCTAGGTATTCCAATTTTGATACCTAGGGTGAATATCTCAAGCAACTTAGATCTAGATATTAACCCTAACTCCCAATTGTTAATTTCTCACAAAACCTAACAAAGAGGTCCAAGTATCCGTGGTGATGGATAATTTTTTACATGACTCTTTCAAGAACTTTTTCAATAATCCCTTCTCATCAACATACATTCCATAAATGTCTTTTGTGATCATCGAATGTGAAGTTCAAGAACTTTTTCAATAATCTCTATTCATCAACATACATTTCATAAATGTCTCTTGTGATCTTCGAATTTGAAGGGATATGAAACATATGACAACAAATAGACATGAATTTATAGAATCCATGACGCTCAAGATGAATAAATGGAAGCTCACCCACTATCACCATATTTGCTAGACCCTTCCTTGTTTCCTCTTGATTAAATATCCAATTAGTTAAGACACCCCCCCCCCCCCCCCCCCTCTTCACCTTTATCTTTAGTAGTAATTTACACGTGCGATGCACGTCTTAATAAATATAGTTTTTTAAAAATAAAAATTAAGTAGTCTGAGTTTAAACATAAGATCTTCTTTATAATTGCACGCGTTGAGAGATTGACAAATGACACTAAGGTCTTCTCCCATTATAATATTAGAGATGAACCGGTTGTAAACTCAAAAGATTGCTAAGTCTCTTTATTGTGTGGATTCAACTGACAAATACTCGTAATTTTTCATAGCTGTTGTCCCATTTTTCTTAGAATCAGCGCCAAACACAATAATTGTACTTTTCTTTTACACTACTTAGTAAAATTAAAATGTAGCCAAACTTCGGACCTAGATTTATTTGGTTTTCCCTACCCTCATCAATTAAACCCTATCACACAAATTTAATTCTTAAGCTCTACTTTTTACTTTTAAAGTTCCAACTTCGGAAATTCAAATTCATGTACAACACTGTCATTATCAACCCTAGTTGTTATCAACACTCAAGTATTGAACAAACTAAACACTTAAAATAATCAATTTTGAAAAGATTAAAATTTATATCTGAGAGACTGAGAGATCAAGAGCTTAGAGCAGTGGCGGAGGACTGTGAGGGCCCGGGGGGGCCCAGGTCCCCCCGAATTTTTTAAAAACCCCCTACTATATTTAGTTTTTCTAGTTTGGCCCCCCCCCCCAAAAAATTTTAGAAAACCCCCAGTATATATGTACATATACTTGACTGTTCATATCCCAATCAGAACTCAGAAGCCTGTTCCATTTTCCCAATTTTCCCCAAATCTGAAATCCATCCCCGATCGTTTGACCTAGATTTTTCTAGCGTGATTATTCTCTTGATTTGGGTGATCTAGGGCTGATTGGGAGGAAGGAGGTGGATCCACGCCGCAGAACGTGACCATAGCTGGATTCTCGAGTGTGAAGCTGGAAGAGAATCTGAGCAAAGGTTTGCCCTAAATTCGATTGTTTGACCTAGATTTTATAGATCATTAACCTAATGTTCCTTCTCATTTGCTTTGCAGTTCTTCTCAAATATTTCCCTCTCAAAACCCTCGAAGCTTTGGAAATAGGGTTTCGCTTGGTCGGCGATTTCGGAGCTCGGTTTCGTGTTCGAGTAAGAATATCTGAGCTCATTTGTTGTTGATCGAATAGATGTGATTAGTTTAGGGTTTTTGCTGTGATTTCTGTTGGTATGTGTGGTTCAGTTCTTGATTTGGGTTTAGATCTTGAGATTTGGAGCTTGTGGTTCTGTTTGAGAGTAGGGATTGATTGGTTGAGATCTTTCAGTGGTTGATTTGGATGGAAATGAGGTGGGATTAGTAGGGGAGTGAGCAAGTTTTGATTTTTGTTAGGGTTGGTTGTCATTTGTGAAGTTTTTGGGGGATTTGATTAGGAGGTGAGCTATAAACGGAACATCTTGAGTGTAGGAAATCGATCAAAAAATTGAAATATATATTCCAAAAAAAGTAGGCTGTTTTTGGTGATGACGTTAAGATTTAGAGACTATTTAGAGACTATCATTGACCTAGATTTTATGAAGCGTGGAAGTAGTATTTTCTTTTTGGGCAAAAGGCAAAAGCAATCTTGAGTGAGGAAATTGGGAAAGCCAGGTTTGGGTAAAATGTTGTGTTTAGCACACTTTTACGCATTTTTAGTATGACGACTATTTTGAGACTTAAAAGTGCATTGAGGGTGTCTAAAAGTAACACCAAACAGAGGTGTTGGTCTACTTGTATTGTTTAAGATAGTGTTGGATCAATCTTGACATCTTGTATGAGAAATATTGTTCCAAAAAATGAAAAAACCTTGTATGGGATATCTGAAGCAGTGAAGCTCTCCTGTTCTTACTTTGGTTAAATTTCTGTATTTTCTCCTCTTCAAGTTGACAAGTTACTTGCTTTCATTTCTGTCGGCCTATTATCATTGTCCTAAATGATATCATTATGTCTTTGAGTTTATATAGCATTTAGTGCCATGATATGAAGCTTCAGTAACATTTATAAATTGTAACCATTTGGCTATTTATTCCACATTTTAAATGCTTCACTGTTTATGCTTTAGTCATTACATTTCCAACTTAACAATCTAATTCATGTAATTAGTTGTTCTTTTAACTGAATATAAACTCTCAAATATAAACTTTCTGTCAGCCTTTCAGTGTAACTGACAGAGACCACTTACTTAAGACTGCTACAATATCTTTTGCAAGTACAAAGGTTATATAAATCAATTGAAGTATTATACTTCATGAATTAACATAGTCTAATTCATCTTACCTGGTAGATGTGAGGTTGTCCAGTGTGCATAGATAATTCATGGGCAATTGGTGGACCGGTAGTTATATTTTTTTGCTGCACAGTGTGAGCTTGTTGAAACCGGGATCATCCTTCAAAATTCCTTTCAATGAAGACATGATGTTTTTAAGTGAAAAGATGTCTGCCATATATATTATCCTGTATTTTTTTTCTATTGAAGATTATTGGTTTTTTTTTAACATAATGAAATAATATTATTTTGTTAATATATATAATGAGTCTTATATTTCTTTTAATTTATTAACGTACAGGAACGGTTCGTTTTCTAAAATATCAATGGGGAAAAAAGCCACCATTGATTCTTTTTTTAAAAGACAAAATACTCAAACTTTAGGAGTTGATACACAAACATCAACTCCTTTAGTTGAAGAACCTCCTCTTAAATCTCCACGAGTTGATTCTACAAGACATGAAATTGAATCCGAAAGAGATTTGATTGATTCTTTAGAGCGTGATCCGGGATTGCGTCGACAAATTTGTGATTATCCTTCTAACAAACATGATGAAGTTCGTCGTGCTTATATTGAATTGGGGGCATACCATGGAAGTGGTGATTTTCCATATTCAAAGAAAGGAAATGATCACAACCGACGGTTTCAACCTTCTAGGTTTGAAAAGTTTCCTTGGTTGGAGTATTTTCCTCATAGGGATGCAGCATTTTGCTTTCCATGTTATCTTTTTGGTAGTCCAAATGATCGAGATGAATTTACTTCTAAAGAATTTGATAAATGGAAAAAAGTCATGAGCGGACCACGATGTTCACTTCGCAAGCATGAAGGAAGTACTCCTACATCACTACATAAAAATGCTCTTCAAAATTATTTTGCTCTAATAGACCAACGTCAACATATTGAAATCGCTCTTTCTCAACAAAGTGCTCAACAAATTGCAAATAATCGTCTACGATTATATGTCTCTATATATAGTGTTCGTATGTTGACACTTCAAGGATGTGCTTTGCGTGGTCATGATGAAAGTGTTGATTCACTTAATCGTGGTAATTTTCTTCGAGCCATAAAGGGATTTGCACACTTTTCTAAGGAAGTCAAAGAAGTTGTTTTCGACAAAGCTCCACTTAATGCTTCATATACATCCCCCGATACTCAAAAAGAAATTCTTCAATGTCTCGCTCTTCAAGTAAAGAGAACAATTCAAGAAGAAATTGGAGATGCAAAGTATTGTGTTCTTGTTGACGAGGCTCGAGATATTTCAAAGAAGGAGCAAATGGCACTTGTCTTGAGATTTGTTGATAAGGATGGATTCGTTCGAGAACGGTTTTTTGGACTTCTTCATGTTTCCAACACTACGGCATTGACCCTAAAGGATGGTATCTATAAACTCCTTGCCTCTCAAAACCTCAGCATTAAGAATATAAGAGGTCAAGGGTATGATGGAGCAAGCAACATGCGAGGTGCATTGAATGGAGTACAAGCCTTGATTTCCAATGATTCTCCGAGTGCATATTATGTACATTGTATGGCTCATCGGCTTCAATTAGCGTTAGTTGCATCATGTAGAGACGTGGGTCAAATTCACCACTTCTTTAATGATTTGACTTACATTATTAACATTCCTAGTGCTTCTTGTAAAAGAAATGATCAGTTGAAAGCAGCTAAAGCTTCTGAACTTGAGTTCTTAATTGCAAATGGAGAAATAGAAACGGGTACAGGGCTAAATCAAATTGGCACTTTGCAGCGAGCTAGAGATACTCGTTGGGGTTCTCATTTAAAATCAATCACAAGCTTGTTGAATATGTTTAGCCCGACATGTGAAGTTCTTATTAGTCTCATTGATGATGGTGACTCTGCTCAACGTGTAGATGCAGAGAAGGCTTATGAGCTTTTAACCTCTTTCCAATTTGTTTTTATATTGCACCTCATGAAAGAAATTTTTGAAATCACTGATCTTCTTTGTCAAGCTTTATAGCGCAAGTCTCAAGATATTGTAAATGCAATGCATCTTGTATCTTCTACAGAGAAACTTCTTCAAAATCTTAGGGAGACTGGTTGGGAAGCCTTACTTGATAAGACAAGATTATTTTGTGAGAAACGTCAGATGGATATACCGGATATGTCTGATCAATATAGAAGAAAATTTCCATCTCGACATCCACAACCGCCTCTTACAATTGAACATCATTATCGGGTTGACATATTCATTGCCACAATTGATTCTCAATTGCAAGAATTAAATATCCGATTTAATGAAAATACGGTTGGTTTACTTGTGCTAAGTGGTACTTTGGATCCGAGAGATGTATATACATCTTTTAATGTCGAGAAAATTTGCAAGCTTGCAAGCCAATTCTATCCTGAAGATTTTTCTGAGCAAGATCAAACACATCTAAAGTATCAACTAGAACATTATATACTTGATATTCCTCTTCGTAGTGAATTCAAGAATTTGTCATCTCTTTCCGAGTTATGTCAAGCATTAGCGAGATCTAGAAAGTCAATTATCTATCCTCTTGTTGATCGGCTAATTAGGCTTGTGCTCACATTACCGGTTTCTACAGCAACTACTGAGAGGGCATTTTCGGCAATGAGTTTTGTGAAAAATAGGCTTCGCAACAAGATGGAGGATGATTATCTCTCGAACTACTTGATGATTTTTATTGAAAGAGAAATAGCAGAAGATTTGTGCATAGATACAATTATCAAAGAGTTTGCTTCTATGAAAGAACGCAGATCACAGTTCTTTTAAGCTACACTTGTTTTGTTTGGGGCAAATATACTTTTTGGAATTTTGTAAGAAATCAAGACAATTTGACTTTTTTGTTTATTTTTTTTTAAAAGTATGATATATGAACTATCTTTTGAAGACTAGATTTCTATGTCAAAAAAATAAATTTACTTTATAAATTGTTTTTTGTTCTTAGTTTTATTTATTACTTGGCCCCCCCGACAAAATTGTCCTGGCTTCGCCCCTGGCTTAGAGTATGAAAGATCAAGATTCGAGAGGGGCTAAGCGGCGCCGGTGAGAATCTGAAAGTGAGAGTTCGAGAGATGGATAGAGGACTGGTCGCTTGGGCGATGGAGAGGCTGAGAGATCGAGACTCGAGAGACGGAGACTGAGAGAGGGCGAAGGAGAAGATTGAGGTGGAGGGAGTGTGGAATGTGGAGTTGGAGCACAAAGACTGAAAGTGGATTTGTGAGGTCAGAGGAGCTAGGGTTTCGCTCAGATCAGATCGAAATCTCGACCGTTAATGAAAAGTTTGTTCGAATTTCGGTTCGGATTTCTGAAACCCTTAGAGCATCCATAGTCGTTTGCTATATTTGCCAATTTCTCATTTTCAAATTTCTCATTTTTTGAGAAAGTCGATGCAGCAGTCGTTTCTTATTTTACCATAAAATGGCAAAGTTGCTATTGTTCGTTCTCATAAATGAGAAACGAAATTGCGATTCTTAAATTATAGGAGACAGAATATTTTGTTCCGTCCATATTTTTTAAAAAAATTTATTTTATTTTATTTTTTTATTTTTTATTTTTATTTTTTAATGGTTAGACGGTACAACATGTACCGTTTGGGAAAAAAAACTCAAACGAGACATGTTGTCCCGTTTCAAGTTTTTTTTTGCTTGGACGGGACATGTTGTCCCGTCCAGCAAAAAAAGAGATTAGGTTAGTGTAATTGGTAGGTTAGTGTATAATTAATTAGGTTTTAGGATATATTTTATTATTTAATTAACCTATTTTAATATCCAATCGTGAATTAATTAAAAGAAAAAAAACAAAGACGGAGGAAACAACATGTACCATCGCTTCTTAAATTTTAGCAAATCACCGTTGCACAAGAAATTCTCATTTGTTATTTTCATTTACCATTTTACCATATTTTTTAACAAACGATTGTGGATGCTCTTATTGATACCCGCACGGCCGCACTGAAAGTCACCCAAAAATAACGGTTCGGTAGAAACCTGACCCGATTAACCGAATACCCGAACCAAATTGCTCAATTTCGGTTCGGTTCGGTTCAGTAATCAGTTTTAACTGTGCATTGCGCAGCCCGAGACGGTGAATGTTAGTTTCCAAAAACTTGTGCACATATTTTTCCTTCAATTTTTTTTTTTTTTTTTTTTTTTTGCACATATTAAATTCCTATAACAATTGGGGGAAAAAGAAATCAAGATAACTGTAATAAATTAAACCAAAAAAAAAAAAAAAAAACTTGTTCGTGACAAAATGTTACGGGAATAAAAAAAATAACTAAGTAAATCATAAACACTAATTTTTTTTTTACTGGTAAACGACCACTGACACTATACCAGTCTTGTAGGGTAAATTTGAGTCCTATGCCATATGATCATTCATGCAGTACCGGCTTATGATGCAAATAAGATAACTGTCATTATCTTGTAATGTTCTGAGACCGAATACATTTATTCGATCTGAATACATTAGTTCCTTTTAGTCTATGAAATAAATATATGAGATCTAAGGTCCAGCAAATCATCTTAGCAAATTGTATGCATTTTTATAATAAAAATTTTCATTTTGATATTAACATCTATACAATACCAAATTGATCATATGCAAATTGCGTTCTTCAATTACTACTCGACTCCACTTTTACAATATTCTTCTCCACTGTGCCATATAATATCTGCGCCAACAACACCTAGACTTAGAGGATGAGCAACAATATGCCAGTAGACCAGGCAAATTTACATAACAATCGAACTTCAATTTTCTCAGAAAAAAAAACTCAAGTCACCTTAAATTTAGTCTAATTAGTTTCGGGGTCTTGGTTGTGGAGGGGCATGTCCTCCTTTACCAGTGGTAGGTCAGTTTATTCGGGACTATATGAGGTTATGTTCGTGCATATGTAAGTTCAGTATACTCTTAGTAATAAAGCGAGCCGGCTTATATCACCTATTATTGAAAAATTAAAAATTAAGAAGATTAAATAGCTATTTTTGATTGTAATATGTTCCCATGAAAAAACTTATGCATGTAATGAATAAAATAAGCACTATTAATTAGCATTGGTATAAATACCCGAAACCCGGATCTGACCCGGACCCGGCATTGGACCGGAACCGACCCGGCATATCCGGTTCCGAGTCCGGGTCCTAAAATGGGACCCGTTGTACTTTCGGGTCCGGGTCCGGGTCCGCTCAAAAGAGACCCGATCCGGACCCGGACCCGTTAAAAAAAAATCCAAAAAATCAACATAAAAATAAATATTATATCCTCATCCCTCCTCAATTCTAAATCTTCCTATTCCAAACTCAAAATTCATGCATTTTTCTTCTCTCATCTAGTCTAAATCATCCACTCACCGCCTCCACTCGCCGCTCACACTCCTGCTCCTATCCGAACGGGTAGAAATATTTTAATAGGACCCGGAACCAGATCCGGTCCTCACGGGTTCAGGTCCGGGTCCAATTTTTGAACCCATAAGGGATCGGGTCCGGATCCGGATAGTGAAGGACCCGACCCGACCCAATACCAATGCTACTATTAATAAGAAATTATTGTGGTAATTTGTGTTATGCACTGAAAAAATCATTGTCGATGATCGTTAACAACTACTAAAGGTACTATAACTGTATCTGAAACTTAATTTTACTCGTGACTCGAGTAAAATTTCCAACTACATCTGCTGACGGCAAAAAGTAGTATTCACGCTTCAACGCATTCACTCCTTGATCAGGCTCCATCATCTATTTGATCTAACATGACATTTATCAGAATTGTTTGAGGAATACAAGCTGTACAGGCCGGCCCTGAGTTTTCAGGTTCCTAGGCGAAAGATCCAATTAATTATTTTTTGAGACCACTAATAACAATATAGTTTTTTTTACACGCAAAATACGTCTATATTTACAAGAAAAATACAAATTTAGAAGCCCCTAAAATTGTAAAAAATCCGGGGCCTCACCTGCCTTAAGGTGGGGCCGGCCCTGAAGCTGCATATATAAGTCTGGTCAGGTGAAGCCAACCTCCCGACCTCGTTCTCATAAGAGAATTGTCCACGACTATGTGCAATGATAGTTTATCTTTATCTCTGGATTCTGCAACCTCTTATCCTTTATTCTCATAGGAGAATAGACTTTTGTTTTAGCCTTGGATCCTGCATTCTAGTGACGAGTCACTAGTAGATTGACCAACTTGATATAAACACAAAGTCGATATAATGCAAATTGTAAACCTCAAAACTGGAAATAGAAACCTGCATATTGTTTATACCACCATCTCAAACACCATTCATTTCTCTTACGAAACTGTATGATTCGAATGTGAAAACTCAAAACTCAGTGAAGTGTGTCCTTCTCCCTTGAGCATTTTATTAACACAACCAAAAATCAGCAAAGTTCAGTTCATCAAAGCTGTTCGATAATTTGCAGTAAGCAACTAAGCATGCAATCTTAATCAACCCAACAAAATAAACTAAAACTCACAAACAAATATATACACTAGTAATTTTATTGACACGCAACAAACATAACAAATATGTTAGTCGGTTTCATGGTCAGGGGTTTCGGAATACCAGGCGGGATAACTTCCCATGGTTCGAAGAAGCCTGGTGAACGGAGAATCTGGCATTCTAGCCTTCTCCTCTTCTTCAATCTCTTCCTTGGTTTTTGGGAGACCATCAGGTACAGGAAATGGTTTCTGTTTCTCTTCGTTGGCATTTAATGAGATTGGTTTTTGCATGCTCTTGGATTTCTTCTCTAGAGCAGTGAGCCCATGAAGACACTCGATGAGAGATTTTCGTCCTCCTGCTTGTCTCACAAATTTCTCGACATCATCTTTTGGTAAATCCTTCTGTTAGCAGAAAAATACACACAGCTTAAGAACAAGAACAGAAAAATTGGTAGAACAAAATAAGAATCTTTATGAAGGTATACCTCGAGATCTTTCAGCTCAAAGTAGGCCATCCAACAGCTGTATGAGTCGTCGCCTTCAAGGGTCGAGCAATACTCTGGAGAGGAGAAAATCCAGGTTAAGGCATATCAGAAATTAAGTTCAGTCATGCACAACCTATATTGAATTGCACAGCAGATGTTTGTTTTGAAGTACATATATTCATGCTGTTAATAGTGATCTTGATCCCTGGAACTCTTATAATAATTTCTTCTAGAAGATACAGTGAGTTGTGAAGAATCAATGATACTGAAATGAAATCAATGCAGCATCTACGTATGAGTAAGGGCAAGCTTGTACTTGAACAGCTCATAAGAATAGATGATAGGTTAAAATTTGAACTAGAACATGATTTTTTGCAATGAACTAAATAATTTGGCCCAACACATAGTAACTGCTTTAACTTTAAATACGACATGTTCATTGAGGTTATTTTCCTAGCGTCCTTATAAAAAAATTCTTAAATTACTTCAAGAACTAGCAATGTTTTTTTGGGAGTTAGGCGAGGTGGGGCGATCTATGTTAGGCCTACCACCTAGGCCGGCGTTTAGGCACTCCTAGGCGGTTAGCTCTTTTTTCTTAAGAAATATATATTTAATTTAATTCCTAATATCCAAAATAATCAGAAAAATTTATGAAAAAATATTGAAATTTAAAAAACAAGTAAATACCAGAGTACAATTTAATAGAATAATCACATACTAATTTTATAAGTGTGAATGAGTCTTTTGAATGAGTAGACAAGTCCATACATTTTACAAATGTTATGAATTTTGGGTTGGAGCTAGTGAGTAAGATTCACATACCCTTAACATGATTATTATTGTTTTTATTTTTAACGGCCATGAATGCCCACATAATCGCCTTAAATGCCTAGGTGACCGTCTTGACCGCCTAGGCAACCACTTACGAGACTAACTATCTAAATTCACCGCCTATCCTATAGTCAGAGCGGTCTACCCACCGCCTCTGCCTAGGCGGTTGCTCCACAAACACTGAGAATTAGCAAGTTCTTTAAATTCTTACTACTTAGTCTCGTCCAAATGTCACTAATGGGCATTTCAAAATTTATCTCCCCCATTTGGTGTAAACACTCAAGGTAGAAGGTGGTTGTTTTTGTTACACTGTTAAATTCTTGCCCCTTGACACAACTACAAAATGAAATATGTGCCAGAGACAAATTTCAACCCTCTTATCATTTTTGTAGCACATAAAAATCAATGCGTCAAGAACTAGACTTAATTGGACAAGCACGGTCATCAAGTAAAATTTGTAATTTGATTTGATGTCAAACAAATGTGTCGAGCGGTGTTGAGAACAGGAAACTAGTCATCAAATATGCCATGAAGCTAAAAACAAATGCAGCTCAAGAAATGTTAAAAATTATCTTCTTCACCCATCTTTGGCGAAGTAATACTATTTACATAATCAATTACAACTTTACAAGTTCCTCATATTGAAATGCAATTCAAGCCACAGTTCTATTAAGGTTGAGGAACAAGTTAAGTCTTTATCTGTATATTTTAGTGTTCAAATAATTCATCCCCAATTTGTTTCGAGTCAGACAACAGTTCAAGAAAATTCTACGTCCTGTAGAGTACTACAAATGGTTTCCTTTAGATTATAAAAAAACATTAAAAAACATTTTCAACAAAATGTCTTTCACAGCAATTATCCTAGGTTGTGACTGCTTCTGAAATACTCCCTATGAAGACATGTGCATGACCCGGATGACCCTAGGATTTGCTACAACTGTTAAGCTCATTGGGCTTCCGCATCTGGGCAACGATCTTTCTACAAAGATAAAGTACGTACATCAATGATTGATAGTTGATACCAGAGATTTCTACTTGTACGACATGTTAGCTGTGTTGCTCAAAACCAATCTCCTCCTTGCTTGCTTCTGTCCCACATTGGTTGTAGGATATGCCTTGTGAGTGGTTATATTACAACCCCTCCTTTACTCCTTTGAAGTCTTGTGTGGTGTGGGGAACCCGTGTGCCACATGCGCGCGCCGCCGCCGCCGGTTCGGTTTGGTTCGGCGCGCGTAATGGGCACGGGTGCGCGCCCACACCTGCGGGCGCCGAATGTCGATCCGATTTGCTCTTCGGGTTCGGATTGAGGCCCAAAACTCTTTTTTGCTATTTGTTTTTATTTTACATTTATTTGACTGTTTCCTCCGAACTCGGATTGGTTATTTGGATCCGAAATTTTTGCCATCTTCTCTGTGCACGTTTGTGCGTAGGATCAGCAACGTTCAAAGACCTGGCTGCCTATATATTCCAATCTTCTCATCCCTTTACTGACTACTGAAAAATATTCCCTACAAAACTCTTGCTCTCGTTTTCATCTCGCCTCTCAATTATGGTCCTTCTATTTTTCCTCTTCGGTTCTGGGCAAGGCTAAGTTCGGGTCGCATCTCTCGACGTTGTGTGCGGTAGCGAGACGCCGGTGATACCGAGGATTTTACCACTATGAGCATCTGAGGAAAGTCTGCACATAAGACCTCGGATCAACTCTTAGGGCAGTGCGTTCAGCGCGACTTCTCCATAGGCCGGTAACTTTGTTCTAATTTATTTTATTCTGTTCTTCGAGTTGCAGAAAATCAAAGAATCAAGGAGATTTATACAACAATCTAAGAGTTGATTAATATACCCTAGTATTACTTGTTCTCGCTGTTCATATATATATATTTTGTTCATAAACTTTCTTTTGTTAATCAAATACATTATTAAATATTGTAAGGACCAAAAAAAATCTCATTTATTATTGATCAGGCCTAAATTAGCACTGATTGTTAAGATAAGTTGTAATTTGTATAAATTGTTCGCCTCAAATCTATTTAGCTTAATTAGGCTTTTGTAGTCGGTGCCAATTTTAAATCTCGATTTTTTTTAAATCCAATTTGTTCTGTTATAAATCAAAATAAAAAATAAAAAATAAATACAATAAAAAAATAGCAACCGCAAACCTTTTATTTTCAAGAGCACACACTTCTGATCTTATTCTCTAAAGACAATTTCCAAATTACTTGGTGACAGTATTTGTCTACATTTTATTCAGTCATTCTCCGTTGAAATAAATCACACATCAGTCACATTTTTATTATGTTAGTAAACTGCTAGACTTTGCCTTCAGAACAAAACAAATCTGGTTAGATAATTTGTTTAGTCAACAGAATTAATACATATACATATATATATATATATATATATATATATATATATATATATATATATATATATTCTGTTTGTCTGTCAAGCAATACTGAGATTCTTTTTCATAAAGTATTGTTCATATTGCTTATAGATCACATACTTTGTTATTAACAAATTGCATCACTATAAATTCCCACATTATAGAATATCTGTAGCCTTCATATTTTTAAAACATTGATATACTGTTCATTACAATATTTGTTGGCACCAACATTTGTGTTATTAGATTCATTTTAATATTCTCAAAGCTTTAGAATACTTCTCGCTGTAAATCTGCCTTTATAAATTTGCAATCATCAATTTGCTAGCATAATTAATTGTTAGTACATTATTCTTGTTATATTGTGAGTAGCATAATTGCTTATATAACAATATCAAGGCAGTAACTAATTTGTGGTGCTAGATATTACTTTTGGTATTCTTTAAACATTTAGATAAAAGGAATAGTTAATTGACTTTGCAAATTCCTTTAAAAGAAATCTAAAGTTCTAAAAAGTAAAGATAAATTTGAGAACAAGCCGAAAGGGTCCTTCTGTCAACCGGGTGTAAACAGCCCTAAGCGACACGGTATTTAAGCGTCTTCGGACCACCGCTAGCTGGGAACCGGCCCCTACAGCTAACCCAAGTTAATCATAACTTAATAGACTAAAGATTTGTTAAGGTTGATTAGCAAGATCATTAAACTATTTTTGTAGAGCCCCTGACACCTTTATTGAGTATCTACAACATTATTCCTGCAGACTCTAGACTGCTATATTAGTTACCATGACTGGGAAAGAAGATACTGCTACTGCCAAGCCAGCCAAGTTTGATGGCACCCACTTCAAGAGGTGGCAGAGTCAGATGAAATTCTGGCTCACCACTTTAGGACTGCTTTCAGCAATTGATGGATCTACACCCATCACATCTGATTCTGACAAATCTGAGTCTGGCAATGAAGTTCCCGAATCCCCTATTTCCTCTTAAACTCCTAAGGAACCATCTAGTTCCCAAAAACCTAAAACCCCTAAGGAAATAAACTTTCACCGTTTCCATCGAATTCTAAGCGCTTTATCTGATTATCTTTATGATATATTCTTTAAATATAAGAACGCTAAAGAACTTTGGGATGCTCTGGAAGATGAATATGGTTGTGATGATGCTGGAATTGAAAGATTCAATTCTTTTGTTTTTAATAGATATTTCATGGTAGATAACAAACCTATGAATGACCAAATCCATGAATTCCAAGAATATGTGAGGCATATTCATGCCAAAGGTACGATATTTTCTACTGAGTATAAAATAGCTTGCCTGATAGATAAGCTCCCTCCTTCTTGGTCTGATGTCAAGAAGGATCTCACTCATACTCAAAGTGAGTTTACCTTTCCCCAAGTCCTAAAGAAGATTAGAACAGAAGGTCAACTTAGGCTAAGGTCCAACCCTAAGAATGAGTCTAAGGCAAAGGTAAACCTTGTAGTATCATCCCAAGGCAAACCCAAACCTAATAATCCTCACAAACCCAAGAAGAACTCCTTCAAGAATAACTTTCAGCCTCATCACCAGAATCACCAAAACCACCAAAACCACCAAAACCGCCAACACCAGCAAAACCATAGAACTAGAAACTTCAGTCAGACTCATGATCAACAGAAGTTTTGTTTGGTATGTGGAAGAACAAACCATCTATCCTTCAATTGTTTTCATAAGAAGAAGGAACCAATCAAGACTCCTTATAAGGGAAAATGCCCTACCAAACCAGAAGCCAACACTATTCTAAATGGATCTTCTAGTTCCTTCAGGTCTGTGACTTACCAACCTTCTGTTAATATTTCTTACCATTCTGATGACTGGTGGTTGGATTCTGGAGCTAATGTTCATGTTTCATTTGATCGCTCATGTTTTTCAAACTATCAGGAATCATGTGGAGGAGGCATAACCCTAGGAGATGGCTCAACGGCACAGATTGTAGGAAGAGGAAGAATAGATCTGAAGATGACAGCAGGAAAAAATCTGTCTTTTCATGATGTACTTCATGTGCCGTCAGTTAGGAGAAACTTAGTGGTTCCCTTCTTATAGCGTCCAAGGTTTCAAGATTGTAATGGAGGCCAATAAAGTTGTATTTTCTAAGAATGAGTCCTTTGTTGAAAAATGATATGTAAATGATGGTCTTTTTATTCTCAGTACTATAAATAAAATGTCAGATCCTTCTCTTGTTGTTTCAAATGTAGAATCTTCCAATGTTTGGCATGGTAGACTAGGTTATGTGAATCTGGGTTCTCACAGAAGGATGATGAACTTAGCCCCTATTCCCAAGTCTCCTGTAGATAATAAACACAAATGTGAGATTTGTGTTCAAGCCAAACATTCTAAACTACCTTTCAAATCTGTAGAAAGAAATTCTGATCCTCTAGAACTAGTTCATAGTGATGTTTGTGACTCAAATAGGGTTTTGACTCGAGGCGGTAGGAAATACTGTCACTTTTATAGATGATTGTTCAAAGTATTGTTATACCTACCTTCTCAAAACCAAAGATGAAATTCTAGATAGATTTAAAGTTTACAAATCCGAAGCTGAGAACCAATTAGAGAAAAAGATTAAGATACTTAGATCTGATCGTGGCGGAGAGTATACCTCAAACGAAATGACTAACTTCTGTGAAGAACACGGAATAATTCATGAGGTGCTGCTCCTTACTCACCACAGTCCAACGGAATTGCTGAAAGGAAGAATCAGACTCTGTTAGACATGGTAAATGCCATGCTTCTCAGCTCAGGTGCTCCTGACAACTTGTGGGGAGAAGCCTTATTGACAGCCTGTTACATCTTAAATAGGATCCCTAGTAAGTCTAAGGATAAGACTCCCTATGAATCATGGAAAGGTAGAACTCCTAGAGTCCATTATCTCAAAGTCTGGGGATATCTAGCAAAAGCAGGAATCCCTGAACCTAAAAAGAGAAAGATTGGACCTAAGACTGTAGATGCTGTGTTCATAGAATATGCCTTAAATAACAATGCCAATAGATTTATAGTGACTCATTCTGAAGTAAATAAAATCTCTAACAATACCATCATAGAAGCTAGAGATGCAGTTTACTTTGAGAATATATTCCCTTTAAAGATAGAATTTCTTCCAACCCCTCCAGTTATTCCCTTGCTCCTTCTACCAGTTTCCATTCTCGACCTTCTAGTTCTCAACCTGATCAAGACTCAGAACCTAGAAGAAGCAAAAGAGGTAGGATTGAAAGAAATTTAGGGGAAGATTTCTTCACTTATTTGATAGAGGATGATCCCTCAACTTACGAAGAAGCAATATCTTCTCCTGATGCTCCTTTCTGGGAAGAAGCTATCAACAATGAGCACAACTCCATTATGGAGAACAGTACTTGGTATTTAGCAGACCTACCTTTAGGTAGTAAACCCATAGGTTGCAAGTGGATCTTCAAAAAAAACTTAGAGCTGACGGTTCCATAGAGAAATACAAAGCTAGATTAGTAGCCAAAGGTTTCACCCAGAAAAAGGAATTAGATTATTTTGACACCCACTCTCCTGTAGCTAGGATTGCCTCTATTAGAACTCTTCTAGCTTTAGCATCTATTTATGACTTGCTAATTCATCAAATGGATGTAAAGACAGCCTTTTTGAATGAAGACCTAGAGAAAGAAATCTACATGGAGCAACCTGATGGTTTTATTGCTAAAGGTCAAGAAAATAAAGTTTGCAGATTAGTATAATCACTTTATGGCCTAAAGCAAGCTCCCAAGCAATGGTACAGCAAATTTGATAAAGTGATTTTAGAATATGGTTTCTTACCAAATGAGTATGACAAATGTATATACTCTAAAAATATTGATGGAAGTTGTGTCATTATATGCTTATATGTAGATGACATCCTCATTTTAGGATCAACACTTGAGTTGATAAATAATACTAAAGATTATCTATTTAGCATGTTTGATATGAAAGACCTAGGTGAAGCCAACCTGATTCTAGGAATACAAGTATCCAAATCCAACGAGGATTATACCCTCTCCTTAGTACATTCTATTGAGAAAATGCTAAAGAAATTTGAGCACTTTGATAAGATACCTGCTCGTACTCCTTTTGACAGTAGTATCATTCTCAAGAAGAATGAAGGTTCACCTGTAGAACAACATAGATACTCTCAGATGATAGGTTCTCTTATGTATATAACAAATAGAACCAGACCTGATATTGCATTTGCTATGGGGAGACTTAGCAGATACACTAGTAATCCAAACCGATCATATTTGTCAGCATTAGAAAGAGTATTTAGATATCTTAAGGGTACTATAGATTATAAACTTCATTATTCTAGAGACCCTGATATCATAGAAGGTTACTCAGATGCAAACTGGGTAACTGACTCACATGATGTGAAATCCACAACTGGATATGTTTTTATCCTAGGAGGAGCTGCAATCTCCTGGGGTTCATGTAAACAAACTATCATAGCTAGAAGTACTATGGATTCTGAAATGATAGCATTGGACACTATTTGTACAGAAGCTGAATGGCTTAGAAATTTGATTATATATATACATGTTGCTAATAATCCTGTTCCTGCTATTTCCATAAACTGTGATAATAAATCTGTTATAGAACTACTAAAGCATGATTCTGTGAATGCTAAGAAGAACAGGCACCTGCAGCTGCGCTTCAAGTCAATCAAGAGCCTATTAGGCAAATATGTGGTTCTTGACTATATAAAGTCAGAAAAGAACCTTGCAGACCACTTGACAAAGGATCTATCTAGGGCTTTGATCCTAGAATCATCGAGGGGGATGGGGTTAAGTCCATAAGTCACCAACAGTGGCAACCCAACCGAGTCTGACTGGAGATCCTAAGAAGCCGGTTCAATGGGTAGAAACAAGCTGGACTTCGGTGACTATTATAGAACACTGACTCAGAGATTAAATTCTCATAAACTAATGCCCAGGTGGCGGTACGAGGTTGTACAATGATACTCCATCCCTATGGTGACAGTGTTCCGGTGTGATCTGGTTAGGATGAGTTCTAAACTCTTAATAGGTCCAAGCATTATTATGTAGGGTTGACTCCAATCACCAACCCTTTGAGGACTTACCTATATGAGAGGTCGTGAAGGCCGCGACTATGGGACAGGGCGATCCCAGACAACTCTCATGAATATGGAAAAAGTGCGCATGGCCATACAAAAGCGCCACCCAATAGACCCAAGAACCTCTAGCGTACTATGTGTGCTATTTTCTGAATCTGGTTCAAGAAGTCTGATTCAAGACATAGTCCATCAAGTACTTTTTCAGACAAAGACAATAGTCAGTACGTGAGATTCAAGACTGTAGTCTATCTCATTTATGCATAGTATACTCTTGTCCAGAACTTCTCCATCATTATTCTTTTGTCATCTCTGTCTTCGGATCTTGGTTTTGGGGGGGATTGTTGGCTGTGTTGCTCAAAACCAATCTCCCCCTTGCTTGCTTTTGTCCCACATCGGTTGTAGGATATGCCTTGTGAGTGGTTATATTACAACCCCTCCTTTACTCCTTTGAAGTCTTGTGTGGGAACCCGTGCGCCACACGCGCGCGCCGCCGCCACCGCCCGGCCCGGTTCGGTTTGTGCGTGGGATCAGCAACGGTCAAAGACCTGGCTACCTATATATTCCAATCTTCTCATCCCTTTACTGACCACTGAAAAATATTCCCTACAAAACTCTTGCTCTCGTTTTCATCTCGCCTCTCAATTACGGTCCTTCTATTTTTCCTCTTCGGTTCTGGAAAAGGCTAAGTTCGGATCGCATCTCTCGACGTTGTGTGTGGCAGCGAGACGCCGGTGATACCAGGAATTTTACCACTAGGAGCATCTGAGGAAAGTCTACACATAAGACCTTGGATCAACTCTTAGGGTAGTGCGTTCGGCACGACTTTCCCATAGACCGGTAACTTTGTTCTAATTTATTTTATTCTGTTTTTCGAGTTGCGGAAAATCAAAGAATCAAGGAGATTTATACAACACGACATGCAAGAATCGTCACAAGACATGTGCATGACTAACTGGCTACAAAAGTTCGTCATCAGCAGATAACTTCCTATCCTATGTTGAACCTGGTTAGTAACAAAAGTTTCATGGTATTTCACACCATGCTTCGGGAATTTTTGTGGTGCTATAAATATCTTTAAATACATACAGGCACCAAATGAGCTGTTGTCAACTCTTGATGTCTAGCGGTCAATTTTTCAGTCCAAAACAGGAGCGAAGCTACATTAAATTATATCGAATGGGCCAAAATATCCACCGTCTACTCTACCAAAAGTTAGGATTATTATCTCTCTGTTTCATCCACAGAGTTTGAGACTTTTACAGGTCAATCAGAGTGCTCACACGAGTCAAATGATCAGTTTGTAGTAGACAATATGGGCGAAAACTAAAACGTCACAATTTTTTATTGTTTCTAAACAAAAATAAAAAATTGATCAACTGTTTGCTTCCAAAGACAATAGCAGCAACAATAATTTTCCCTGAGCAAATTTTTCTTATATAATTCCAGATTTTTGGTGTCAGAAAATTTTATTTCTAAACTTTAAACTTATTATATACTATTTCTTGATAAAAATTCAGAAGGTTGTCCTTTCAAACTCATATTTATATGCAAAAAAAATATCTCCTACGCCAGTACTTAATAGTTAATACTAAATCGGGGTATATAAATTATTTTTCAGTAAAATTAAATCATAAATGGAAAAAGAATTACAAACCTGTGAGATCGTTTTTACTCTTTTGTAAGAAGGAGGGTTCTTGAATCCGACGATCGATTCTGCTACGACTGAACGGCTCCAGCTTCGGAATCGAATCGCTGCTCCTCTGCGAATTGCACACAACCACGCTCGATCTTGCACATCTCGAATCGAGTAGAAATGAAGAAGAAGGAGATTGAACAACTACAGCTCTCAGCATCTTCAAAAATGTTTTTTTTAATAATTTAATTCTTGTCTTGGATAAGAAGAAAAGTGAATTTAAGAGGGAATAATGGAGGATGGGGTTATTATTTATAGCGAGCGGGACCGGATAAGATTTGCTACATATTTTTATTAATATTTTAATATTTTATTGAGCAGATGGAACCGTTAAAGGGGACCGAAGATTGAGACTTGAGTGATTATTGGGCGTTAATTGTAGATCTTGTAGGGTTTGCAAGTGGGTTTGGATTGTTACTCACATGCATAGAATTTGTGGATTGGTTGGATAAATAGACCTGATCCGATCCGACCCGACCCGAAACTAATTGCAGCACCGATAACGATTAGAAAGATCTTAGTTGTGCGTTCGCAGTAATCTGAGCCGTCGGATCTGCGTGAAAACCAGCAGCTGTTCGTTTGTCGGTTTTTATAGGAGAGGTACGGTTACCAGCAAAGATATTATTTTAAGAGATTTTTGTAGAAGCTGCTTTCCGCTTTTACGCTTTTACCCTCGGAGATCGTGTAAATGTCGTTGTCGATCTTTAAGCACATAAGAGCATCTACTGACTTTTTTCTAAAAACCCAAAAAAGAGTATTTGGAGTAAAAAAAAAATTGTTACTATCCTCCGCTATATACTCAAAATTTAGAATGAGAGTAAACATTCGTTCACTAAACTTAGAAATCGCAATTGAGAAATGCTAAAAGTAGAAAACGACTGATTTTCATCCGTATGAAGAAAAAATTTGGACGGACGGAAGATGAAGCTCCGTCCGTCGAAAAAATTATTAATAAAAAAACCGAAAAGATGAAAGACGGAGGAAGGAGCTCCGTCTCTCTCTCTCTCTCTCTTTCTCTTTTAAAGTAATCAAAAAAAAAAATTAAAAAATTACGAAAATGCCATTAGTTATTTACCAAATTGCCATTATAAATTATTTAATAAAAAAAATCATGAGACGGCATATCTTCATCCGTCCCACCATTTCCCAACAATTAAAAAACCAAATTATTACCAAATTGCCATCGGATTATTACGAAAATGCCATTCATCCGTTTTATTTTGGGACGACGGAGGATCAAGCTCCGTCTGAAATTTTTTTTATTTTTTATTTTTTTTTACCAGATTTAGTAGAAACCATAGCACCGCTTCTCCCTCTATTGCTATTCCCAGTTGCTAAATATGCAAATTTTTTTGGCAACAATAGTGGATGCTCTAACTGATCTTATCCACAAATAAGGCGAGGTTTAAGATAGTGATGGTAACTGGGCCGAGTTGACCCACAACCAACCCACTCGAATCCGGCCCGCAATTAGACAGTTTGGGTCCGGATCGAACCCGCAAGTTGATCTGAGTAGCCAAATTTATAAACCCAACCCGCTCGACCCGACCTGCGAACCTGTTGACTAGGTCAAACCTGCCCGAAACCTGCCCGCTCGACCAGCGGGTTTGGAGTTCGACCTGCGCGGGTCGAACTGTTAGGAAAAGGCCAACGACTGTTTTTTTTATATTATTACTATTATTATTATTATTATTTATTGGGGGTTTTTCCCTATAAATACCACCTTAATTTAATCTAAACATTTTCACACCTTACTCTCTTACTCTCTCTACTACAACTACCCAATTCAGTCTCAATTCAATCAAGTTTTTCATTAAAAAGGCAAGGAGAAAGTTTTCGATCGCATCGAATTGTGTGATTCAACTCTCAACTACGTCTACTTCAACTCCTCCAACAAAGAAGCTATCTCTCTCTCTCTCTCTCTCGCTCTCAATAACTATCGGACTTCGTGACTACGTCTACTTCTACTTTTATTTTCTCTCTCAATTCTATATACGATTATCCGCGAAGTACGGTATCAAATTTTCACAACCCTCCTATTGTCTTGATTTTTTTTGTAGTTCTAAATTTTTGTACCATATTTGTTTGTTGTTTTTTTGCTTTTCTCTCTCCAAACCCTACAATTATCTTTTAAATTTTATTTTTTAACGTATACCTCCTATTTTTATTTTTTTTTGTATTATTGTACATACACTAGTAAAACACTAGAAATCGTTTTTTTCCACATACACTATTGCCATTATAAATTATTTAATAAAAAAAGTCATGAGACGGCATATCTTCATCCGTCCCACCATTTCCCAACAATTAAAAAACCAAATTATTACCAAATTGCCATCGGATTATTACGAAAATGCCATTCATCCGTTTTATTTTGGGACGACGGAAGATGAAGCTCCGTCTGGAATTTTTTTTATTTTTTATTTTTTTTACCAGATTTAGTAGCAACCATAGCCCCGCTTCTCCCTCTATTGCTATTCCCAATTGCTAAATATGCAAATTTTGTTGGCAACAATAGTGGATGCTCTAATTGATCTTATCCACAAATAAGGCGAGGTTTAAGATAGTGATGGTAACTGGGCCGAGTTGACCCGCAACCAACCCACTCGAATCCGGCCCGCAATTAGACGGTTTGGGTCCGGATCGAACCCGCGAGTTGATCTGAGTAGCCAAATTTATAAACCCAACCCGCTCGACCCGACCTGCGAACCTGTTGACTAGGTCAAACCTGCCCGAAACCTGCCCGCTCGACCAGCGGGTTTGGAGTTCGACCTGCGCGGGTCGAACTGTCAGGAAAAGGCCAAAGACTGTTTTTTTTATATTATTATTATTATTATTATTATTATTATTATTATTATTATTTATTGGGGGTTTTTCCCTATAAATACCTCCTTAATTTAATCTAAACATTTTCACACCTTACTCTCTTACTCTCTCTACTACAACTACCCAATTCAGTCTCAATTCAATTAAGTTTTTCATTAAAAAAGCAAGGAGAAAGTTTTCGATCGCATCGAATTGCGTGATTCAACTCTCAACTACGTCTACTTCAACTCCTCTAACAAAGAAGCTATCTTTCTCTCTCTCTCTCTCAATAACTATCGGACTTCTTGACTACGTCTACTTCTACTTTTATTTTCTCTCTCATTTCTATATACGATTATCCGCGAAGTACGGTATCAAATTTTCACAACCCTCCTATTGTCTTGATTTTTTTTGTAGTTCTAAATTTTTGTACCATATTTGTTTGTTGTTTTTTTGCTTTTCTCTCTCCAAACCCTACAATTATCTTTTAAATTTTATTTTTTAACGTATACCACCTTTTTTTTTTTTGTATTATTGTACATACACTAGTAAAACACTAGAAATCGTTTTTTTCCACATACACTATTACCATGTCTAGATCACAAGGTAGCAACCGTCGCCAAAGTGGTCAAGATTCCACCGGCACTTCACGTTGGCCTCAAATAGTCCTACAAGTAGAGCCCGAATTTATACTGAATCCTAAGGGAGGATCTCACGATGTCCCTCCATACGACACAAAAGAAGAAATGCATAATATTGACACACAAACACATTAAACCGAACCCATTAGTAATAAAAAAACTAAGGGGAAATAAGTGATTGGCACAAATTTTATGACTATATCTCCGATGAGAATAATCCGGGTGGAGGACATAAGATTTGTAAAACTTGTGACAAGAGTTACAAATGGAAGAAGGGTGAAAACATGTATAATTAAACGGCACATTTAAAATGTACACGAAGAATTAGTATAAGACCAACAAGGCCAATAAAAAATCAACCCTATGACCAGATAAATAGATAGCCAACCCTATGATCTTGAACTTGTTCGTCGGGAAATGGCCCGACTAGTTATTAATGATGAGTTACCTTTTTCTTATTCCGATAGTAGGAATATAGAGTCTTTCAACCAAAATGTACTAAATGCACATTTTAGAAGAAATCATAGAAATACACTAAAATCCGATTATTTTAAACGTTACAACAAAATGAGAGACGCTTTAATTGCACTCTTGTATTCTTTAACTTGTAAAGTATCGTTAACTTCCAATTGTTATAAATATTGTAACGATATTCCGATGATAGACTTAACATGTCATTGGATAAATCGGGATTGGATGATTCAAAAGAGAATTATCTCACTTGCCGCTTTACTATATCCCCATAGTGGACTAGTTATTGCAACACATATTTTAGAAGTTTGTGATTTATATCATATTCATGATAAAAAATTTACTGTTAGTTTTGATAATGCATCTAACAACAATGTTTCGATTAGTACATTGAAAACAAAATTAGCTCCTCCATATAATGAAATTTTTCATGTTAGATGTGCGGGTGATATTTTAAATTTATGTATATAAGATGCATTGAAAGTAGCCGATTCATATATAATTGCTATTAGAAATTGTGTACATTTTATTACTTTGAGTGGTTCTATGCTTCAAGGATTTAAAGGAAGGTGTAAAGCTAGAGGAATAAATATTTTTAAAAAGTTTCTAAAGATGTTAAACACCGATGGAACTCTACTTTCGATTTACTAAATATTGTTACTCAATACAAATATATTATAAACGAATTTTTGTCTTACAAAAAACGTGAAATTTTTTCAAATGACTCCCCAATCATGATATTTTGCCGAATCTTTATTACATTTTTTGAACCTTTTAAAACCGCAACTGTGAAGTTTTCTACATCTTATGATTAAACTTCTTGTAGTATTTTTATTTCTACAAAATTTTTAGGGTGTTTTAATTCTCTTCCTATGTTATATTGTATTACTACTGTTATAGATTCTCGTATCAAATTACCGGCTACGAGAAGTTTGATTGAAATGTTTTTTACTTCATTTGGAAATGATTCTGAATATGATTGTAATAAATTTTTATCTAGCTTTGAATCAACATTGAATAACTTGTATGAGTATTGTTGCCGCTGAATTCGGGTATGGGGGCAGCAGATGAGATTTGTAGGTTCTTGAGGAACTCACAAAGATCTACCCCTTCTTCTTCCTTGGAAACTAGCTGGCTCCTTTGTGCTCCCTTGCGACCTGTACAAACGTTCGAGACACCGGGATGGATCTCGGCGACAAACCCTCCGACGATCAAGTCAATACACAAAAAAGGAGAGGAAAAAAGCTCGAGTGTGCAAAGTGTGATCACCTTCTACCGTGGGAGATCAGGGGTGTTTTATAGCCGCCAACCGGATCTCCTTCAGGATCAGGGAGAATCCCTACTTCTTGGTGTGGCAGGATACGGGTGGTTATAATCACCTCCTCCAAATCAGGGGGAACCAGGAATTCCTCCAATCCTGTTGAACTGGCCCTTAACGGGTTGAGACCTGCTCTCAACTGGTTGGATCCGTTCATTAGTTAGCGGGTCCAGGAGGAGGGACCCGATTCCCAATTCGGACCCGTCTGTAGGCAAGATTACCATCTTGCCCCTGGGACTTTGAGATTTGCGACCGTTTTGAATGGTTCCGATTTAACCCCCATTTTTAGCCATATCATGAGCCCCCACTCCCAATGGCTGCGTATTACAGCCTTATGGGAGTAGTTCTGTTGTTTCAATGGCGTTTAGGGCTTTATCAGAGTTTTTAATGGGTGCTCGAATCTCGTCTGAGGGGTGATAGTGTTTTCCCGAGCTGGTAGCATGCTCAAAGTGGCTTTTAGGTTGCTCCGGATCTTTGGTAATTTTTTCCCGATTTATATCATTCGTTCGAACCATTTACTTAATTTTGCAAAGTAACGACTCAATTTCCGGGAGCCTTAATTAATCGTTCTGGACAATAATTCTTTAACCCGGGGCTCAAAAATGCTCCCCCGAATCTATAACTATTTTCCAGAATTTTAACTAATTTTCCAGAATTTTTAATCATTTTTTGCTATTTTTAAATAAATAATCCGAATTAATAAAATAGAAAAAGGAATTAATCGCCGTATTTATGACGTGGCTAAATCAGAGCCGTTGACCACACACCGGTGAGGGTTTCTGGGCGATCAGACGGCCAGGAGAAAAAGGGGTTCTCGCGATCTGGACGGCGTGTCGAACGCAGCGACCGTTATGTGGAGTTTGGCGAACAGTGAAGAGGCGTTGACTGGTCAACGGTATTTTTGGTGTTTTCAGCTCGAAAACACGTCTGCTCGAATTTTTCGGTGAGCCTGGTGAACGTCCCGTCGAGCTTGGCGAGCGCAACGGCGAGTTGAAAGAGCATTGACTGATCAACGATATTTTTGGTATTTTCAGCTCGGAAACACGTCTGCTCGGATTTGACGGCGAGCCTAGTGAGCGTCCCGTCGAGCTTGGCGAGCGCAACGGCGAGCTGAAGGAGCGTTGACTGGTCAACACATTTTTTTGGTGTTTTCAGCTCGGAAACATGTCCGCTCGGATTTGATGGTGAGCCTGGCTCTGCTGTGATCATCAGGACAAACAAACTCAACGAGCTCCAACCAGCTCAGGCCCATGGGCAAACGGGTCCAACTCGGCTCGTTAGGACCTCAGACCCATTTCCCCTTGCCTATAAATACTAGGTCCCCTCCTCACTTTGAGAGGTAATAAATTTTCTCCCTCCTAAACCCTAGCCACTATTGCTTTCTCAGTGACTGACTAGATCGTCGGAGGGCCTGTCCCTGGGATCTCTCCCGGTGTCTCTAGGTAGTGTGCAGGTACTCAGATCCGAACCAAGCCTTCAAGATCCGAGCTGAGCACCCAGCCCCTACCTCTCTCCTACAACTCCCGAGCTGAACATACAGTCTGAAGGTCAGATCAACGACAGTGCAGTTACTTCCAACACAAATTGCAAGAACTTACACTTGTTGCCCCCACACCCAAAAACAAGCACCATCAGGTTGGCTCCATCTGTGGGAACTATTAGGTACTGACTCCGGTCTGATCCCAGCCAAGGACGCCATCTCGAATCCAGGCTCTTTCATGGATCCCAAAGCTAGAAGGGCAGTCACCTCTGGACGTCGTCCTGACCTTCCTCCCCTTCACAACCGTACAGACACCTAGGACTCTAACCAACCACGGGTCAATGGCACAGCCGGACCCGGATCAGGCACATCTCACTCAGTCGCGCCTTATTTGCGGTGCATCATCCAGAATTGGCAGGCCAGCCGAACCAGGGGAGGGGCCGCTTCCAACTCGGTCTCGAACCAGGGCAGACAATCGACCCCAAAATGGGATCCGGGACACAGCTGCTTACCCCGATGACCTCCACCCCTGCGTGACCCAGTGGAGCAAGACCCAGTCACGAGGGCTGAGTTCCAAAACTTTAGGGACGAGGTCCTCTAGGAAATCCGAAGAGGTCCCAGAACAGAGGCATGCAACGACTCCTACCCTCAGTCAGAAGCCAGGGGCAGCGAATCCCACGGATCGACCCGCCCGCTTGAATAAGGAGATGCCGTCCTTCAACGCCTTCGAGAGATGGAGAACCGCCTTGCCCATCTCGGCGAGGGCAGGCCGATGTCAGGCCATGGTTACAGGCTGACCCGACCCCCATTCTCCACTCATATCTTGTAGCGCCCCGATTTCCTTATACTGGAAAATCGTGACAAGAGCCAGAATCTTTTCTTCAATTAGTCACAATACACAAAAAAGCAGGAGAATTTAAAACTTTTTATTCAACACCCAATGTATTACAGGTCTGAATGTTATACAACTGCAATACATAATAGTGTTACTATAATACCTTTACAATCTCAAGTATTACACTTTCAACAAATTTCATCAGAGCACAATGAATGAAGAACAACACTTGGTAATTCTCACTTGGGTACTTCTCAACTAGTAGATAATCAACGTAAATATTACAGCGGAACTTAAAAAGATATCGACTCCTCGCTTTCTTTGCCTTGAGTCCTCCTGAATCTCGCACCTGTACTTCTGCGATCCAGTACCTATTGAAGTGGGGACGTCAGTATTCACTGACGCTTTAAGGCTGATAACATAGCAGCGAATCTCCCAAAACAACATACAGAAACATAACAATTGTGTCGGTGTAGTTGAAGTGTTCGTGAGTGCTATGACTAGAATCTTATGTGATATTAACTAAGCTAAGATGCTCTTATTCTAATGCAAGCAAGTCTCCGGAACAGTATGCATCCCATACTACATACGCCCCATCTCAAGCCGTTTTCTCCATATAGGGATTTGAACCCACGCCATGAATTCTACTTTTGTACCCATCCTGTTCCTGACATGATACTACATGACTGGTGACTATTGCCCGGCGTACCGGACCTCACACCAAAAGCCAACACGAACTACAAGATACTTGTCAACCTTCTTTCATGCTCTCAACTCGTCATGAGAAGGCATAGAACCTGCCGGGATCGTAGGGTCTATTTCCCTAGGAACCCTTTCGTTCTTATCATGGTACATTCAGGAATTAACAATCAAGATACGAAACCCGTGCTCCCAACTTGTCATGAAAAAGCACTGCCCGTATCCCTTTGACAGGGGAATACATCTCAATAACACCACCTAGTGTCAGCCTATAGGGGAGGTTGGATTATAGGGTATCACCCCTGACACCAACTCTCACCCTTTGGTAATTTATAGATAAAAATAGTTAAGTAACTGTTACTACCCTAACGATGTCACTAACCCTTAACCAACAAGCGGGACATACCACTGTGCTTTCAACTCGACATGAAAAGCACTGTATGTGTCCCTCTTCTAACCAAACAAGTGAGACACGGCGCTGTGCTCCCAACTCGGCATGAAAAGCACTGTATGTGTTCCTCTTCTAACGAAACAAGTGAGACACGGCACTGTGCTTCCAACTCGGCATGAAAAGCACCATGCGCGTCCCTCTTCTAAAGAGTGCCACAATTAACCTGTCTTAACCTAGACTTCTCAAGATCTCATCGGATCTACTCACAGCCTACAATACCTACATACGAGCCAATTAAGCTACGTATGAGACCAACCGTTACATACGGCCCAAGTGAGCCACGTATGAGATGACTACATACAAAAGCAACCATACAGGTAATCAAACCTAGAAGCAACCAAACGTGCTTACTAGCAAACTTGATCTTCTATTATTAGAAGCAACAGAAGAATCTACTAACAGCCTAAAACAGGCATTCTACCAATGCGAAGCCCAAAACGACCTAACAACTTTTATATATGAAGCTACAATATACCATTCCAGCATGTATGGCTCTTGAATCTAGAACGACTAAGCAATCTCAACATGAGTTTCTTCTAGGGGATTAGCTAGAACGACCTCGCAACTTAATATTGCAACTACCACATGATTTGTTCTCCACTAACGTTACAATCCACATCATGCTAGTTCTCTACTAGCACAATTTACGATAACATGATAGTTCCTTACTAACGCTATAACTACAACGCGATAGTTAATATTACAACCACAACGTGATAGTTATTACTATAACTACAACACGATTAGTCTCTTTGCTATATACTTTAACTACAAGTATGGATACAACCTACGTAGAAATCCACTATAAGTTAAAGCATGAATAGCTACTAGATTTAAGTATGGATATCTCTTACTACTTTAAGCATGGTTAATTGCTACAACTTAGCATGAGTACTAATAATTTAGCATGGTATACAACCTTAACCATTCCTACAACAATCCTAGGCATGATAGGTAATTCAACATCAATCCTACACATTCCTAAGCATGGATTATACCTTCCTACAACAATCTAAGCATGGTAGGTAATTAAACAATAATCCTACAACAACCTAAGCATGGATTATACTTTCCTACAACAATCTAAGCATGGTAGGTAATTAAGCAATAATCCTACAATAATCTAAATGTGGATTATACTTTCCTACAACAATCTAAGCATGGTAGGTAATTAAATAATAATCCTACAACAATCTAAATATGGATTATACTTTCCTACAACAATCTAAGCATGGTAGGTAATTAAACAATAATCCTACAACAATCTAAATATGGATTATACTTTCCTACAACAATCTAAGCATGGTAGGTAATTAAACAATAATCCTACAACAATCTAAACATGGATTATACTTTCCTACAATATTCTAAGCATGGTAGGTAATTAAACAATAATCCTACAACAATCTAAACATGGATTATACTTTCCTACAATATTCTAAGCATGGTAGGTAATTAAACAATAATCCTACAACAACCTAAGCATGATAGGTAATTAAACAATAATCCTACAACAATCTAAACATGGATTATACTTTCCTACAACAATCTAAGCATGGATAGAACATAACATGTAATTGCTAAAATTAAGCATGGATATCTTCTAAGCATGAATACCTACTAACTTAGCATGAATGATAATTAAGCATGGTCATCTACTAACTTAGCATGAACAATAATTAAGCATGGTCATTTACTAACTTAGCATGAACAATGGTTAAGCATGATACTTACTAACTTACCTACAACCATCTACTACTACTTTAACAATTTTCCTACAACCATCTACTACTACTTTATTTTAACCATAAGCATCTACTAAAATTTTACATAACATAAACATCTACACTACTTCATTTTAACATCTACTACTACTACTTTATTTGAAACATACACATCTACTACTACTACCATGAGCATCTACTAAAATCTTTATTTAAACATGAAACATCTACTACTAAAACATTTACTAAAATCTTTATTAGCATCTATTTCTCATTATTACTAGTGAACATAAAAGAGATCTTTTTAATCATTCTACAACTAACAACTTAGATCTTTTTCATACTAGAATTAGCATCTAGAAGTGGGTTCTCTTTTACTTAAGATTTATAAAGGGAAATAACAATAATAAAATAAGTAAGGAGTCCTCCATTTTGGTTCAACCAAACATATGCATGTTCTTTAGTCCAAAGTTCAAGTGTATGTTCTACAACCAAAAATGGTTGTACACAAGTCCATATGCTTATGTATGAGTCCACATTCAAGTCCTACAATCCCAAATGGTTGTATGTACAAGTCCATATACATATGTCATTTTAGTCCAATTAATAAACACAAAAACAACCACTACTACTATAAAGATTCCATCTTTATGTTTATTACCACTACTTATCACATTTCTTTTTCATGTGGTTATTACTTTTAACCATCCACAACATACAACAACACTATCACAAATAAACACCCCAAAATAACAAAGGAAAACAAAACAAGGAAGGTGAGAAGAAGAAGAAACCAAAACAACAATTCAAACAAACAAAAGAAGGTGGAGAACCCCCACCTTAATCTTCTTAATGGAAGAACTAGCTTGCTACACTTCTCCTTCCCCTTAGCTCCTAGGAAACTTCTAAACCTACAAAGAAAACTCTCAAGTTAGAATGGTTCTCTCTTTCTTTTCCTTTCCTTCTTTTTTTTGTCTTTCTAAAATGAGACTAAGGTGAAGGGAGGGGATATTTATAGGTGGAGAAAAGGGTGGAGAGTACAAATTTGCACACACAAATTTGCACAAAAACCCTCCCACAAAAGAGGGGCCGGTTTTGCCTTAGGGAGGCTTGGTGTGGTGGAGGTATGGTGTGGTGGAGGTGTAGGTTTCTAGAAGAATACCTCCAAATTCTCTTATGCATACATCTTAATCCTATGTTTAATTCTCCTACAATCTTAACTATCTAATTAGGATTGTCATGACAAGGAGAACAATTTTATCCATAAAATACATACTACATACTTTGTACAATGTACTGATCGACATACTACATGTATGTGCGCATATATGTATGTATACTGAAAAGCTTCGCATAATCCGCATAAAAATAATTTAATCTCGGAAATAATAATAAAATAAATTCTATTATTAGTTCGGAAGATCACGGTACCAATTTGATACAATACGGATGTATACTGACCGGTATATGGTACAGATAATATCTATGAACAAACCGGGTGAAAATCACCAAAATAATTCGATTTTGGAATTAAAACAAAATAATAATAAAATAATAATAAAATAATAATTTATGCAATGTAATATCCGTCCGGGATATTACATTGCATAATTCTGTCCTCAGAACTACGTTAAGTTAGGAAAAACGAAAACAACAGATACGAAATAGCACAAACATAGGGCAAGAGATGAAAATTTTTTGAACAAACCATTGCATGGACTCCACATATATATATATATATATATATATATATATATATATATATATATATATATATATATATATATATATATATAAATCCAACTAGTTACAAAAAGTGTCATATCCTTCATACGCATCATCCTTCCTACGTCTATATCATATATTATGTATGGTCCAAAATAAGACTCAAAAACAACTTCAACTTAGTTGCACCCCCTTCCTTGCACACTGGTGATGACTTTCTCGCCAACCCCCACTTCTGAGCAAACCAGAACCGGGCGAACCCCTCTTGTTATACCTTTCAGCCTCGAAAATCGCACTCAGCCTCGTGCTCATCCGAGAAGAAGAAGGGGTTCAGAAGCTTCTCTACTATGTCAGCAAAGTTCTGCTCACAGCTGAGACCCGGTATGCAAAGATGGAGAAGGTTGCCTACGCCCTCGTCATGTCCGCACGAAAGCTCTGTCCTTATTTCCCGGCCCACTCAATCCATGTCCTTATAGACCAGCTCCTCAAGGCCATCCTCCACAAGCCAGAAAATTTCGGTTGCTTAGTCAAGTGGCGATCGAACTAAGCCAGTACAACATCAGCTATCAACCTATGACTGCCATTAAAGGACAGGCCCTCGCCAAATTCTTCACGGAGTGCACCATCTCCGAATCGTCCGAATTTCAAGAAGAAGATCCGATTTGGGAAATCTATGTCGATGGCTCGTCTTGCAATGTCGGAAGCGGCGCGGGCATCATTCTCAAAGGTCCCGACAACTTCACCCTCCAGTATTCCCTACGCCTAAACTTTCCCTGCCTCTAACAATGAGGCAGAATATGAGGCTATGATCATGGGGCTCACCCTGGCGCATAAGGCCGGGGCAAGAAAAATCAGGGTCTTTAGCGACGCCTAGCTTGTAGTTAACCAGATCACCGGGGAGTATGAGACCTGTGACGCTCGGATGGTTCGATACTTGTCGCTAGTCCAACAACTCCTAAATACCTTTGATTTCACCTCGGTGGAAAAGAATCCCTAGGAAGCAAAATGCCCAGGTTGTCTCCTTGTCGAAACTCGCCTCATCGTCCTTCGAAGGCCTCGATCACACCGTCCTATTCGAATTTCTCCTCAAGCCTAGCATTGACCTCCTTGAGGCCCTCTGCCTTGCCACCGAACCTCAGCCGGACAACTGGATAACTCTCATCCGAAAGTTTCTGGCGGAAGGCGAACTTCCTAAAGAACGAGTCGAGGTGAGAAGGACCAAAATCCGTTCAGAAAGATTCATCATAATCAACGGGACCCACTTCAAGTGCTCGTACATAATGGTAGATGGAAGACCCTACCTTCGCTGCCTGGCCCCCGATGAGGCCAAGTACGCACTGAAGGAATTACACGAGGGAATCGGGGGTGCCATTTGGGGAGCAGGTCGCTCGCCAGAAAAGCCCTAAACCACGGATACTACTGGCCGACTGTATTACAAGACGTCCAGGACCTCATTAAAAGGTGCAACCCTTGCCAGAGATTCTCCTCAGTGAAGAGGCTTTCCCAAGCCAACCTCCACTCCCTGGCCAGTCTGACCCCCTTTGCCATGTGGGGGATGGACTTGGTCGGCCCCTTTCCAAAAGTGATGGACCAAAGGAAATTCCTGGTGGTGGCCATCGACTACTTCACCAAGTGGATCGAAGCAGAGCCCCTGACCACTATCACAGAACACCAAACTCAACAATATTTATGGAAGCACGTCATCTGTCGGCTTGGGATTCCGCAGGTACTCATCACCGAAAATGGGACCCAATTTGCAGACAAGAACTTTCAGAAATTCTTGTGAAGATGTTGGTGTCCAGCAGCGCTTCTCATCGATATGTCATCCTCAATCAAACGGCTAGGCCGAAAATGCAAATCGTCAAATCATTGACAGCCTCAAGAAGCGATTGGATAATTCACTCAAGGGGCTATAGGTTGACGAGTTACCGAGCGTACTCTGAGCGCACTAGACGACTAAGAGAATCCCTACAGGCGAATCACCATTCAACCTAACTTACGGCACTGAGGCGGTTATCCCCTTAGAAATCGGGCTCCGTTCGCCCAGAACCATGGGTTTCAACGAGGAGACCAACTCAGCAAACCTCAGAGAAAACTTGGATTTGATCGACAAGGTCCAACAAAAATCTGCCGTGAGAAGGAGCATATATCAACAGTAGATCGAAAGATTTTATGATAAGAAGGTACGCCCTACCGACATCAAGCAAGGTGGCATCGTGCTTAGAAAGCTGTCGGTATCCGATCCCGGTAAAAATAAAAAGCTGGCCCCCAACTGGGAGGGCCCATATAAGGTCCTCGAAGTAGTACGCTCCAGCACGTACCGACTGGCAGACCTGGGGGACAGAATAGGGAAGATGCTCTGGAATGTGGAGCACCTCATCAAGTTTCTCTAGGGGGAGGACTAGACTCTTTTTGTAACCAAACATGTGTAACCGACCCCTTGTAATCGGCAGTACGTGCCACTCCCTTTGTATGGAAAAGAATAAAGTAAATGGCACTATTTCTTTCCCGTTATTTATTCAAATTTTCAATGCACTCTTTCACAAACGGAGCTCTGTGTCGACCCCCAAGCCTCGACGCTCGACAGTGATTTCGAGCATAGGGGTAGCTTTCTCAAGCTAAGGCACCTGAGCACAACGCTCTGTGCCGATCCCCCAAGCCTCGACGCTCGGCAGTGATTTCGACCACAGGGCAGCTTTCTTACGCTAAGTCACCTGAGCACGACTCTCTGTGCCGATCCCCCAAGCCTCAATGCTCAGTAGTTTTTTCGAGCACAGGAGTAGCTTTCTCAAGCTAAGGCACCTGACCACGATGCTCGGCAGTGATTTCAAGTACAGGGGTAGCTTTCCTGAGATAAGGAACCTGAGCATGATGCTCTGTGCCAACCCCCAAAGCCTAGACGCCCCGTAGTGATCTCAAGCACATGGGTAGCTTCCTCAAAGCTAAGGCACCTGAGCACAATGCTCTGTGCCGAACCCCAAGCCTCGACACTCGGCAGTGATCTTAAGCACGCGGGTAGCTTTCTCAAGATAAGGCACCTAAGCTCGAATAGGAGATTTTTCAATCTCCCAAGCTCTTACATGAGCCGAGCGGAGCCACCGACGTAAGATCTCTCGATCTATCGACCTATTCACACACACACACACACACACACACACACACAGGGAATCAAAAGAGTCGTTTTTATTCATAAATGCCTTGAGAGGCCAAGGTACAACAAAGTTATTACAAACAACTATCACCTCAGCCTAAGCACTTTTTAGAGGCCCTTCGGGCTAACACAGACTAATTCAAACCCAGCCGAGCGGCTTGGATCTCCGACCCGGCCACCATAATCTCTACTAGCAGCCAAGTAGATGCGCCAGCCAAAGAGCTCTAAGCATCGCCCGGCCTCGCGTATTCCAACTGCAGAACCGGTGACGACACCTCATCCGAGGGGCCTCCCCCGCTCGAGGAGACCGATCTGGCCCCTGACAACCCCAACATCATCTTGTAACATTGGATCTCGATCTCTTTCTCCACAATGACCTCACGAAGGAAAGACTCAGACGAAGGCTACTGTACCGAGGCACTGGACATGGAAAACCCGAAGTCAGCACTCCCCAGGTCGTGGTCAACTATCGCCTTCTTCAAATGAGCCACCTTCACACTCAGCTCCTTCAACTTGTTTCGAAAGTAGTGGAAAGCTACATCATGATCCCGAGCTTCCTTCCGATACCGAGCGAGGCTGGACTCCAATACATTAATCTTGCTCCGGAGCCACGCCACCTCAGAGCATCGAGAATCCGCCTCGATGAGGGAGGCCAATATCTGACAGAGGTGAAACAAAAATCATTCTGAGGCCAATAGTTCCTAGCTTCTAGTCACAAAAATACTACAAGTCAGAAGGCTCGGTCGGGCAAAGAGAATCATTCCAAAATCAAAACAAAAGTCAAAGTTAAAACACACCTTGTTATAAATTAGAGCGTCATACAAAATATTGCGGTGATCAGTCCGCCTTCAGAAAATACATTTTCAAAAAGGGAAACAAAGAAAAGACAACTACTTATTGCCAACCTCTCCCTCGATGTCGGCCCCGAAGACAGGGTCGACAACTGGATCGGCTCCAGCAATCCCGACCCCAGTCACCCCTTCGGGTTGAGCATCGCCCCCGGGGGTTTTCGGTAGCTCCGGGATGTCCATATCATAGTCAAAACCCGCCAGGTCCAAGGTCGGAAAGAAGTGCTTGACATGGCCAAATGCTCGATCGTACACCTCGTTTTGGGCTTCAAAGACCATGTCTTGGGCCGGCAATGTGAGCATCCCTTTTTTCCACCTCGAACCCCTTCTTCAGCATGGCCTCCTTCCGTAGCTCCTCATCGTCCATCGAGGCCAGGTCGGCCTTCAGGGATTGCTCTCGCTTTTTGGAAGCATCCAACGCCAGCTTGAGATCTTTCATCTTACACTGGAAGCAAAAGGCACGGTTCCTCTCATGCTTCAGCTACTGGTCGTGGAGCCTCATCACCTGAGCACCAGACAAGCAGGCCTACAATCGTAGTTAAATGATTAGCAAAAGAAACCGCCACAAAAATACTTGGCATTGCCAATAAAGCTTACCTGCACACTCGCTTGAGCCCATCTCATGTAGGCCGACTTAAAGGTATCGGCACTCATGCTCTGCCGATCACGAGGCGTTGCCATCTTGTCCACAAACTCAACAGCAAGGGGACCCTCCATCAAGGTGTCCCCCTTCCGAATGGCCCAGTTGGGGGCCCATGGATGGAGCCCCTCTTCCCCAAACAAACTCTGGGCATCAGTACAAAGAGGGGGAACCCCACCCTGCACGGCCTCTGTTACCTTCAGAGCACTTGATCTCGATATGACGGAGGTGTCTCGGGTCTGGCTGGACCTCACTTTCTTAGCCCTCGGCTCCGAGTGACCCTCGAGAGGTGCTTAGGAAGGGCCCCCCGCCTGCTTCCCCTGCTCGGCAGGCTCCGTCTTCTGCCTCTTCAATGCTAGTCTCCTTTCCTTGATCGATGCCGCATCTATATCTACACAAATATCCATTAAAAAGCAATGAGCAAAAAAGAAAATTACAAATAAAAAAACAAACGAAAGATATATAGGACGGGGCGAGGCTCAGTCCGACGCGGGCCATGTGACTTTCTGTCACCTTCAGCTAACTAATGCTGTTACTCTTGTGATGATGCTCAACAAACGCCAACTCCTCGGCCGAAAGATCGGCCTTGTTAGGGCCCTTGAAGTTGGGCTTATAAAAATTCCATATGGTCGGGATTTCCATGGTTCTTCGCTCCTGACGACGAAGTACTTCTTCTTCCACTAACTTATCGAGTCAGGGTGGCCATGCACGACCTTCCCTCCACTCCGAGGCGACACATAGTAAATCCCCTCAAACTCGCTAGACGAGCTAACACCTAACATAGCTTGGAAGATTTTTAGCCTCCGCAGCACCCTCCTCTCCTCGCATAACAAGACAAAGCTCACCATTTGCATCCATGGGTTGGGACCGTACTGCATCGGGCATAACGAGGCCCAATTCAGTACATCTCGGATGAATGGGTGAATAGGCAGCCTCAGTCCCAAAGAAAAAGCATCCACAGGGAAGATGCAGTACCAGGGGGCCAAGGGATCGGTAGGACAAAGGCCGGCAGTGGGAACCATCAACTCGAACTTCCTCCCGATGAAGTAGCTCGCGCGAATCAGCTATAGGTTATCCTCTTTCTACATAGTTAGAGTACCGTACATCTTGATCCTTACACAATTCGGCGAGGAAGATTGTATCCCGTAGAGGGCCAAGTCCTCAACGTCGTCCGGGTACATCCTGATCGACAATGGTTGCAAAAGAAATGGGACCTCCAGCCTTCAAGGAGGGATTGTCTGGTCAGGACTACTGGGCATGGTCCACTTCATCCTCTTCTTTCGAACCTTGGGAGTATTTTCAGGCGAAGGGATGGCCAGCGGTTCAAGAACAGTGGCCCTCAAGGAAGAGTCCATCCCCTCGACCTGCTCGTCTTCGACGCTGGCGCCTTCTGCAGAATGCACCCCCTCGACCTGCTCCTCTTCGTCACTGATGCCTTCGGCAGGATGCACCTCCTCTTTCGAATTGCTAGTCTCCACCACGAATGGCTTGCGAGTACGGAGCGGCTTCACAATGTAGATGTTCTCGTCACTTTCCCAAGAAAAAGGGTCTGACAACCCCGTATGGGTGCCACCACTAGGGGTAGAGGCTGAAGAGCCGGACTGAGCCCTAGACATATTAAAAGTACTAACCTGATTGAAGCCTCACGAAAGATCGCCGAAAAGCTAATCGCCGATGATAGAAAACTTATAGAGAGAGAAGCTCTGGGGTCAAGAGAGAGAGCGAAAGTAAGAAATGAGGAAGAGGATGTGAGGTGTATATATAGAGAACATGCGACTCCTCGATTCTTGCAAAAATGGCTCATCGATTCTCGGAAAAACGGCTCCTCAAAATTCCCAAAACAACTCCTAGAATTTTGTGAAGATGACATCAGCAGGACACGCGTCACTCAGGGGTAGCTTTGTAATACCCTAAATTTTCATTTTAATGAGAAATGTTGATTTTCACGTGTTGTGCACGTGCAAAATTTTGTATGCATATTTTCCTATAAAATTATCTTTTATAACATGAACAATTATTTCTTTCTTTCTCTTTATCTTCTAAAAAGCCTATTTTATAAAGCCTAAACTTGTTTTCTTATTTTAAGCCCACTCTAATAATTAAATATTTTATTAAATAGCCCATGAACCTAAAGCACACTATTTTGAGGCCCACAAACTTAATTAATCTTTTAAATTGTCACAACTTGTCATATAGACACAATTAGTGGACAATTGATTAATTAAATTTGTACAACTTTAAATAGGGGGATACTAGAAGGGGCACGTGCATGCACTTGTATGTGCTTTGCACACTTTTGGGAGGCCGGTTGTGGCCAAGAGAGAGAGAGGGAAAGTGGAGTTGAGTTGAGGGGTAGTTATTGAGTTCATGGAAGTTGCTACAACTTCCCAACTCATCTTAGTCCTTGATTTCTAACTCCTAGATTAATCCTATCCATTCAATCTCATCCTAAAAGTATATAAATACCCATAGTTTCTTCTCATTTATGCACAACAAATTGCTAAGAAAAGAAAAGGCTAGTGAGAAAAAGATTGAGGAGATTAGTGAGTAAAAGATTGAGTGTGCATTATTGTGTGTGTGTTCATTTCAAGAGGAGGCCGGCTACCCCATCATCACCATCAAGCAAGGCTCGGGTTGCACCAAGGAGCAAGGAAGAGAAGCAACTTGCAATACATTCTAGGAGGAGAGGGCCACTTTTCTTGTACTCTAGGAGCTTTCATTTTCGTTTCTCCAAATCGGTGGGTGTTTTTCATACTTCTAGAACTAGATACCATGCTACGGATGATTTAATGAAATTATTATGAATCAATTAGTTGAAATTGGAACCATGCTTGTTTAATTAAAAGTGGAGCGGTAACTTAGAGAATATTTGATAGATTTATTTCTAATAAATGAATTGTGAATTAAAGTGCTAGAAATCACCATATTGTTGTGCTACATGAATGCTATGATAAAATTTGTGTTTATGAGACAACTAGTTGAATTAAATGCCTTTTGTGTAATTGATTGCTTAAAATAAAGTTTCTTTGTTGTAGAAAGATGAGAAATTGTCTCTAAATTATTGTAGGTGGTTAATGAATTAAAGAACAATGAAATATAGTAGTGGTGAAAATTTAACACTAAGTTATAAAGAAATATGATGTTTGTTCTCAATGTCGAAATTATGGACATAGACAACAAAGTAGGGCCCAAATACATGGTTTATAAAGTAAATAATGGTTATAAAAATACTGGTTTACTGTAAATTCGTGTTTGGTAAAATCTAGAGCTTTTTGTTTTCAAAAGAGAAGAAAAAAAAACAAAATCGTTTTGAGTTTTTATAAAATTTAGAAATAAACAGAGAATTGGGTTATAAACAACCCAATACTATTTGGGACAATCTGGCCCCTTAGAACAAGAGGCTAGCGGTGCGGTGGCTTTTACTGTAGCCGCTGTCAGACCCTCAAGTCTCGGGTTCGAAACCCAAGCCCTGCATTTTATTTCGATTTTTTTGAGTTTAAAATCAAATTTTTGACATTTAAAAATCCCAGAAAAATACTACAATTATTCTAAAAATATGTAGATCTTGTGAAAAATATTTGAACACTATTTAGACAAGTTAAAATGAGTTAGAGGTGAAAATTGGGTAGAATTCCATAGAAAATTGTATTTTCATTAACTATAAAAGTAATTTATTTTTCGAGAAATTACACTAAGAGATTAAAGATAATTTTTGGAAGAAAGAAGATTCAAGTGTGTTAGCTATGGATTCTCATTGTTAAATTAAGTATTGTTTATGAATGAAAATACGACTTTATGCCTTTGAATTAGATAAATGAAACGAACATCAGTAGGAGAATTAAATAAAGGTTAGTGTTGATTAAAATAAGATTAAAGCGTTGTGGAAAGAATAAATTAGTTGAGTTCGACTTATTGTACTTATTTATTTATGCATGATGTGCACATGAAATGGAAATTGAAGGATGTGATGAATTTATGAATATACAAGTGATGTGAACATGAAATGGAATTATTGTTAACATGAAAAAGAAAACTTATGAGTATGAAAAACTCAATGTTGTAATTATGAGTTGAAATTAAGAACTAGGGTATAGCTAAGCCTTATACCGGCAATAAAAGAAAGGTTGAAATGATATTTGAAATGAAAAGACCAAGATTTGGGTCAGGTAAAATGAATGAATATGACCGGTATAGTGGGAGTGCTAACCCTAAGAGATTGATTTTGTTCATGATTCAATTAAACTAAGAATTAGATACATAGTGAGGATGTGATGAAAGTAAGAGAAAAACATTGAGTATGAAGGCCATTGGATTGGCGGCGTGAGAGTATTCACAGGATGTCCCATGATGCGTCATGAGTAGGACGTGGATACTGCTCCAGAGTACCTTCTCGGTGGTGATGCTCGTGGGGTGTTTGGTGACTGCGGATGGTGTCATGTCTATGGTAGCAGCTGAATTACCACAGGATGTCTGCATGATGAGTCATGTGACAGTACGTTGGGATTCCCTCCAGGGCGCATAGACATGAGTTCGTAGGTCATAGAACATCTAGGATACTTACCGTAGTTATAGTAGTAGATTAAGTCATGGCGAGGGATTGAACCCTACAAGATGAAGAATGGTTAAGGGCTTGCCCTCGGACCTATGTAGTATGGACTGCACAGACTCTGAACAAGTGCGCATTAGTGCCATATAATAGAAATAATTGTATTAAGGACTAAGTGCACATTCACAACACGACATCAATAGGATAGTCCCTTTAGCTTTGTTTGTGAAAAAGTTTGTGGTTCGTTAAGTATTGAGAATCGTTATACTGTTTTCGGCATAGAAAGAATGACCGTGTATAATATTTTGTCAGTTGAATGAACTGACGTGCCCACAGTTTCTATGCAGGATAAAGCACATGAAAAAGACTAAAGAAGACCTGATGTTTAAAGATTATTCAACTGTTTTGTATGTCGTTCATTGATGTAAAATTTGCTTCCGCTGTATAAATGTCAATGTAAATGTAACTCTGATGTAAAGTAAAGTTTTATTTCCTTGTAAAATTGTACGAAAAGAAGTGAAAAGATCCTGTGGAACTCAAATTCAGTTGTATTTGGGATTCGGGGTGTTACACGCTTTCCTCACAACTAAGATGCTCTGTGCCGACCCCCTAAGCCTCGACGCTCGGTAGTGATCTCGAGCACAGGGGTAGCTTTCCTCACAACTAAGACGCTCTGTACCGATTATAATACCTCGTAATTTCTTAATAGTATAATATATATATATATATGATAAGAGGTGAGAAAGGGGGGCCCACGTGAATTGAGAACAACAAGGAAAAGGAGTTTTGTTGGTTTGTGAATGGGTGACGTCATCACCCATGGGGAGGGGCCCACCCGGGTTGGAATTTCGGAAGATAGCATAGTTTGTTGTCTTGGTATTCAGGTGACGTGGCAATTAGGATGGGGCCCACTGGGCTTCTTCTAATGTGCTCACGGGATTAAGGGAAAGAGGGTATTAAGTTAATCCTATATCGGGAGTACACAATAATTAATAAGATATAAATATAATTGCCTATGATCAAGAGTTACCTAATTGGTTAACCTCTTTTTGAGAGGCAGCCTGTGGTGGGCAGTTGTACTATAAGTATTAATTTGTCTTTTAAAAATAATAAAAATTGTATGAGTATTGGGGCGGGGTGTTACACCGACCCTCTAAGCCTCGACGCTTGGTAGTGATCTCAAGCATAGGGGTAGCTTTCCTCACAACTAAGACGCTTTGTGTCGACCCTCTAAGCCTCGATGCTCGGCAGCGATCTCGAGCACATGGGTAGCCTCCTTAAAGCTAAGGGGCCTGAGCTCGATGCTCGGTGCCAACCCTCTAAGCCTCGATGCTTTGCAGTGATCTCGAGCACAGGGGTAGCTTTCTCAAAGCTAAGGTGCCTGAGCTCGACGCTCTGTGCCAACCCCCTAAGCCTCGACGCTCGGCAGCGATCTCGAGCACAGTGGTAGCCTCCTCAATGCTAAGGCACCTGAGCTTGATGCTCTGTGCTAACCCCCTAAGCCTCGACGCTCGGCAGTGAACTAGAGCACATGTGTAGATTTCTCAAAGCTAAGGCGCCTGAGCTCGACGCTCTGTGCCGACCCCCTGAGCCTCAACGCTCGACAGCGATCTCGATTACAGGGGTAGCTTTCTCAAAGCTAAGGTGCCTGAACTCGATGCTCTGTGCCGACCCCCTAAGCCTCGACACTCGACAACGATCTCAAGCATAGTGGTAGCCTCCTCAATGCTAAGGCGTCTGAGCTCGACGCTCTGTACCGACCCCCTAAGCCTCGATGCTCGGTAGTGATCTCGAGCACATGGGTAGCTTTTTCAAAGCTAAGGCGCCTGAGCTCGACGCTCTGTGCCGACCCCTAAGTCTCGACGCTTGGCAGCGATCTCAAGCACAGGGGTAGCTTTCTCAAAGCTAAGGCGCCTGAACTCGACGCTCGGTATCGACCCCCTAAACCTCAACGCTCTGCACTGATCTCGAGCACAGGGGTAGCTTTCTCAAAGCTAAGGCACCTGAGCTCGATGCCTACCCCCTAAGCCTCGACGCTCGGTAGCATTCTCGAGCACAAGGGTAGCTTCCTCAAAGCTAAATCACCTGAGCTCGACGCTTTGTACCGACCCCCTAAGCCTCAATGCTCTGCAGTGATCTCGAGTACAGGGGTAGCTTTCTCAAAGCTAAGGTGCCAAAGCTTGACGCTCTGTGCCGACCCCCTAAGCCTCGACGCTCGGCAGCGATCTCGAGCACAGGGGTAGCTTCCTCAAAGCTAAGTCACCTGAGCTCAATGCTTTGTGCTGACCCCCTAAGCCTCAACGCACTGCAGTGATCTCGAGTATAGGGGTAGCTTTCTCAAAGCTAAGGTGCCTAAGCTTGACTCTCTGTGCCGACTCCCTAAGTCTCGACGCTCGGCAGCGATCTCAAACACAGGGTAGCCTCCTAAAAGCTATGTCACCTGAGCACAATGCTCTTGCCGACCCCCTAAGCCTCGATGCTCTGCAGTGATCTCGAGTACAGGGATAGCTTTCTCAATGATAAGGTGCCTAAGCTCAACGCTCTATGCCGACCCTCTAAGCCTCGAGCTCGGCAGTGATCTCGAGCACAGGGGTAGCCTCCTCAAAGCTAAGGCACCTGAGCTCGACGCTCTGTGCCGACCTCCTAAGCCTCGACACTCGGTAGTGATCTCGAGCACAGGGGTAGCTTTCTCAAAGCTAAGGCGCCTGAGCTCGACGTTCAGTGCCGACCCCCTAAGCCTCGATGCTCTTCAGTGATCTCGAGCATAGGGGTAGCTTTCTTAAAGCTAAGGTGCCTGAGCTCGGCACTCTGTGCCGACCCCCTAAGCCTCGATGCATGGTAGCAATCTCGAGCACATGGGTAGCTTTCTAAGGCGCCTGAGCTCGACACTCTGTGTCGATCCCCTAAGTCTCGATGCTCTACAGTAATCTCGAGCACAGGGGTAGCTTTCTCAAAGATAAGATGCCTAAGCTCGACGCTCTGTACCAACCCCCTAAGCCTAGATGCTCGGCAGCAATCTCGAGCACAGGGGTAGCTTCTTCAAAGCTAAGGCGCCTGAGATCGATGCTGTGTGCTGACCCCCTAAGCCTCGACACTCGGCAGTGATCTTGAGCACATGGGCAGCTTCCTCAAAGCTAAGGTGCCTGATCTCGGTGCTCGGTGCCGACCCCCTATGCATCGATGCTTGGCAGCTGATATGGCTAAAAAATAGGATTAAATCGGGACCGTTCACATCGGACTCGAATCTTAAAGCTCAGGGGTAAAACGGTAATTTCACATGCAAATGGGTCCGAAGCGGGTACTGGGTCTCCTTCTCACGGATCCAATAACCCGCAAACGGATCCACCTCAGCTGGGTACGGGTTTCAACCCGCTACCAACCCGATCCGACAAGATACAATCAAGGTCCCTGATTAGATCTAAATCAACGGCCATGATTCACATCTATCTTTTCACTGGGGATTAGGGATTAAATTCCTTAACTGATTATAGGGAATATACCTTATCAGAATGCATGCCTTATCTGATTACGAGGAATATTCCTTATCTAATCACGGGGATTACATTCCTAAAACCAGTCCCTAAGACGCCTATAAATACCCCTCACCCATCTCCATTAAGAGGTAATCAATCTTTTTCTAGTTAAACGCTCTTTCATAATCATTTCTGGTTACTGACTTGAGCGTCGGAGGGTGCGTCGCCGGGATCAACCCCGGTGTATCGCACTTCCTTGCAGGTGAACGGCGGGAGTCAACGGTCAAGATCCGGCGGAACAGGTTAGGTGTTTGCTATTCAGGTTTTTCACGAACTCACAAATTCATCTGTTTGCCCCCACACCGAAATTAGCGGCAACAGATTGGCGCCGTCTGTGGGAAACACACGAATAGCAGCCCCTCCTCTTTCCGTCGACTAGATCTTCTCCAGCCATGCCTCCGAGAAAAGCCAAATCTAGGGGGTCCAACCGTGGGCCCAATCCCGCCGATCAGCAGGAGCCAGTCCCTGACCAACCCGTTCTGCAGCAGGAACGACCTCCGCTTCAGACGGAAGACCCCCTTCAGCAAGATCAGCCCCTTCAGAATCAACAACCCCCAAGGGTCCTTCCGGTCCACAGAATGCCGGTGCGGGGGGCTCCCGCATGAAGCAACCTCTCCATCAAGACCACGTCTCCATACACAACGCCTCTACGAATTCCATGGCCTCTCACAATCCCCAAAATCAGAAGGAGGAAGAGGACCTACGCCACCGTCTGGACGAGAAGCGGGCCCGAAAGGGAGCCTCCCGCCAACAACGTCCGGGTGAGCGGTCCCCTCACCGCCGAGACTACAAAAGGTCCCATGTCCGAAGGGGAAGGAAGGAATCCCCCGAGCATCACAGAAGAAGACCACGCTCCCCCGCGGGTCGGCAGCAGCCTAGGAACGATGAAGCGCCAATCACCCGTGCCGAGATCCAACGAGTTTGGAGCACAACTCTCTCATAGAGTTCCTCCTCGAACTCATCTCACAAATGGCTCTCTTCCAGAGCCGAGCTTTTCCCTCCGCTCGCCGCCGAAGCGGACCTCTTCTCAACAAGTCCGGAGCACACAACTCTCTCCTAGAGTCGCTCCTCGAACTCATCTCACAAATGGCTCTCTTCCAGAGCCGAGCTCTTCCCTCCGCTCGCCGCCGAAGCGGACCTCTTCTCATCGAAGTTCGGAGCACAACTCTCTCCTAGAGTTCCTCCTCACATTCGTCCCGCAAACAGCTCTTTCCCAGAGCCGGGTCCTCCCTCCGCTCGCCTCCGAAGCAGACCTCTTCTCATCGAATTCGGAGCTCACAACTCTCACCAAGAGCTCCTTCTCGCACTCATCTCACAAACGGCTCTCTTCCAGAGCCGAGCTCTCCACTCTGCTCACCTCGGAGCGGACCTCTTATCAACAAGTTTGGAGCGCACAACTCTCTCCTAGAGTTGCTCCCCAAACTCTTCTCCCAAATGGCTCTCTTCCAGAGCCGAACTCTTTGCTTCGCCCACCTCCAAGGCGGACCTCTTCTCATCGAGTTCGGAGCACAACTCTCACAAAGAGCTCCTCCTCGCTCTCGTTTCACAAACGGCTCTCTTCCAGAGCCGAGCTCTTCACTTTGGTCACCCCCGAAGCGGACCTCTTCTCATCGAATTCGGAGCTCACAACTCTCACCAAGAGCTCCTCCTCGCACTCATCTCACAAACGGCTCTCTTCCAGAGCCGAGCTCTCCACTCTGCTCGCCTCCGAAGCGGACCTCTTCTCAGACAGCCCGGAGCTCACAACTCTCTCCTAGAGTTGCTCCCCAAACTCTTCTCCCAAATGACTCTCTTCCAGAGCCGAACTCTTTGCTTCGCCCACCTCCAAGGCGGACCTCTTCTCATCGAGTTCGGAGCACAACTCTCACAAAGAGCTCCTCCTCGCTCTCGTTTCACAAACGGCTCTCTTCCAGAGCCGAGCTCTTCACTTCGGTCACCTCCGAAGCGGACCTCTTCTCATCGAAGTTCGGAGCACAACTCTCTCCGAGGGCTCCTCCTCACACTCGCCTCACAAACGGCTCTCTTCCAGAGCCGAGCTCTCCACTCTGCTCACCTCGGAGCGGACCTCTTATCAACAAGTTTGGAGCGCACAACTCTCTCCTAGAGTTGCTCCCCAAACTCTTCTCCCAAATGGCTCTCTTCCAGAGCCGAACTCTTTGCTTCGCCCACCTCCAAGGCGGACCTCTTCTCATCGAGTTCGGAGCACAACTCTCACAAAGAGCTCCTCCTCGCTCTCGTTTCACAAACGGCTCTCTTCCAGAGCCGAGCTCTTCACTTTGGTCACCCCCGAAGCGGACCTCTTCTCATCAAATTCGGAGCTCACAACTCTCACCAAGAGCTCCTCCTCGCACTCATCTCACAAACGGCTCTCTTCCAGAGCCGAGCTCTCCACTCTGCTCACCTCGGAAGGGACCTCTTCTCAACGAATTCGGAACTCACAACTCTCACCAAGAGCTCCTCCTCACACTCGTCCCGAAAACAACTCTTTCCCAGAGCCGGGCTCTTCCGCTCCGCTCGCCTCCGAAGCGGACCTCTTCTCAGACAGCCCGGAGCTCACAACTCTCTCCTAGAGTTGCTCCTCAAACTTGTCTCACAAATGGCTCTCTTCCAGAGCCGAGCTCTTTGCTCCTCTACCTCCAAGGCGGACCACTTCTCAACGAGTTCGGAGTCCAGCTTCTTCTACATGGCTGCTCCCACAACTTGTTAAACTAACCACACGATGGTTCGGAGTCCAGCACTCGGTTCGACTCTTCTTCCGCTCGCCCACAGACGAGCCGGAAGTAGATCGCCGTTCGAAATTGCTCCTACAGCCGTTGAATGGATCGGAGTCCAACACTTGGCTCGATTCTACTTCGCAAGTTCGCTCCTAAGCGGACTAGAAGTAGCTCGCCATTCGAAACTGCTCCTGCATCCCTTAAACTAACCTCACAATGGTTCGGAGTCCAGCACTCGGTTCGACTCTTCCTCCTCGACTCGTCTTCAGACGGGCCGGGGGTAGATCGCCGTTCGAAATTGCCCCTGCAGCCGTTGAATGGATCGGAGTCCAACACTTGGCTCGATTTTGCTTCGCAAGTCCGCTCCTAAGCGGACTAGAAGTAGCTCGCCATTCGAAACTGCTCCTGCATCTCTTAAACTAATCACACAATGGTTCGGAGTCCAGCACTCGGCTCGACTCTTCCTCCTCGGCTCGTCTTCAGACGGGCCGGGGATAGATCGCCGTTCGAAATTGCTCCTGCAGCCGTTGAATGGATCGGAGTCCAACACTTGGCTCGATTTTGCTTCGCAAGTCCGCTCCTAAGCGGACTAGAAGTAGCTCGCCATTCGAAACTGCTCCTGCATCCCTCACACTAACCTCACGATGGTCGGGGTCCTATGGCTCGACTTTACTTCACCGGCTCGTCCTTAAACGGGCCGGAGGAAGACAGCCATTCCGAACTGCCCCCACGACCATCCGAGCTGAGTTACACATCTACCGAGAAGCAAAGTTGCGGAAAATGTGCCCCGAAATCCGTGCTCGGATTCGCCGAACAAAGCAAGCAGATGAAGAGGAAGAAAGAAAAAAGAGGCTAACGGTCGGGGTCGGATCCGATACCCACGGTCCGACCCATACCCATCTTAGCTCCTTCATTCTTCTCCTTCTTCCCCAGCACATCTCCTCTTCTCCACCGTGCGGAAGAACAAGGCAGAGGAGAGAACCCAATTGCCTCTTCTCCCCTTCCTCTTCTCCTCTTCTCCACCGTGCGAAAGAACAAGGCAGAGGAGAGAGAACCCAAATGCCTCCTCTCCCCTTCCTCTTTCTCCTCAGAAGCGCCACCGATCCGAAGTGCCGGGGTACCGACCCGCGTATATGGCAAAAAATCGTCCCGAGGCGATTTCGCCGTTAGATCATCTCAAAATTCGCACCCAATCATGATGGACGGATCAGATCGCGTACGTCACCACAAAACGACAAGATAACGTTTTCTCGAAACTCGTGCCTCTTGTCTCGTGATTCGTGCCACGATCGTGATCAACCGCCCAGATGGCTCTTCTACAAATCGAGCTCCCCACTCCGCTCGCATCCGAAGCGGAGCTCTTCTCAAACGAGTTCGGAGCTAGAACTCTCTCCTAGAGTTGCTCCTCAAGCTCCTCTTCCTGACGGCTCTTCTACAAATCGAGCTCCCCACTCCGCTCGCATCCGAAGCGGAGCTCTTCTCAAACGAGTTCGGAGCTAGAACTCTCTCCTAGAGTTGCTCCTCAAGCTCCTCTTCCAGATGGCTCTTCTACAAGTTAAGCTCTTCACTTCAAAGAATGGGTCTTCCCATGGCTCTTACGAGGATCTTCCTAGCACCTCTTCTCCACCCCTAGGAGTGGAGCTCCTCTTCAAAAATCTCCAAAAGCCAAGCAGAGCATCACCTCTTCCATATGCCGACTCATCCCCTTCATCAACTCACCGAGCTTCTCCTCACGCTCGAGCCGTCCGAACAGCCGAGCTACCGAACAGCTCAGCCGAACGGCCGAGCCACTGAGCACGAAGGGGCGGAATCTTCAAGGAACACTTAATTCAAAACAGACAATTCAGCACCTCGGCCAAACAGCCCTGATGCGCCGAGCCGAGATACCGGGGTACCGACCCTCGTATATGGCAAAAAATCGTCCCGAGGCGATCTCACCGTTAGATCATCTCCAAATTCGCACTCAAGCGTGATGGACGGATCAGATCGCGCCACATCACCACAAAACGACAAGATAACGTTTTCTCGAAACTCGTGCCTCTTGTCTCGTGATTCGCGCTACGATCGTGATCAACCGTCCAGATTGAGCCATGCAGCTCGGATCTGCCAATCTACCCAACTGCGGAGCGGCGAAAAATGTACCTCGAAATCCGGGCTCGGATTCGCCGAACAAAGCAAGCAGATGAAGAGGAAGAAAGAAAAGAGGCTAACGGTCGGGGTCGGATCCGATACCCACGGTCCGACCCTTACCCCTCTTAGCTCCTTCATTCTTCTCCTTCTTCCCCAACACTTCTCCTCTTCTCCACCGAGCGGAAGAACAAGACAGGGGAGAGAACCCAGTTGCCTCTCCTCCCCTTCCTCTTCTCCTCTTCTCCACCGAGCGGAAGAACAAGACAGGGGAGAGAACCCAGTTGCCTCTCCTTCCTCTTCTCCTCTTCTCCACCGAGCGGAAGAACAAGACAGGGGAGAGAACCCAGTTGCCTCTCCTCCCCTTCCTCTTCTCCTCTTCTCCACCGAGCGGAAGAACAAGACAGGGGAGAGAACCCAGTTGCCTCTCCTTCCTCTTCTCCTCTTCTCAACCGTGCGGAAAAACAAGGGGGAGCACGTGGGGCCGGGTTCGGCCCGTTAAGGGATCCGAACCCATCAACCCACGACCCGAACTCCACTCCTCTTCTTCCCCATGTTCCCGCCAAAGACAAATCCCAACAAACCCTTCAAAAAAAAAAAAAAGAAAGGGGCCACGTGGCATGCCACGTGGCATCATCTCAATGATCCGAGGTGCCGATCCGGGGTGCCGATCCGAGGTGACGGGGTACCGACCCTCGTATATGGAGAAAAATTCGACCGAACCCATCTCACCGTCGGATCGTCTCAAAATTCGTGCTAAAACATGATGAACGGTTCAGATCTCGCCACATCATCACAAAACGACAAGATAACGTTTTCTCGAAACTCGTGCCTCTTGTCTCGTGATTCGCGCCACGATCGTGATCAACCGTCCAGATTGAGCCACGTAGCTCGGATCTCAAATCCGAGCTACCGAACTACCGAACCGCTAAGCAGCAAAAAATCTCCTCATAATCCGCGCTCGGATTGGCCGAACAAAAAGCAGATCCAACGAGCTCGGATTTTCCGAACAAAGAGAAAGAGAGAGAGAGAGAGAGAGACAAAAAAAAAAAAAAAAAAAAAAAAAAAAAAAAAAAAAGCTCACGGGGCCGGGTTCGGACCCATCAAGGGGATCCGACCCGAACCCCAATCCAGCTCTTCCCCTACCCTCTCCCGCCAAAAACAAACTGAGGAAAAGAAAACCCATCTTCTCCTTCGAAAGCTTCGACGTCAGCGCTCCCACCTTCGCCGAGCTCCAAACGTCGAGCTCCAACCGGCCGAGCTCCCTCACTTCGCCGTCGAACTCCCGACCTCGACTCCGAGCTCCGAGCTCGCCACCACACAGCACACAGTTCACCTCGACCGCTCCGAGCTCTCACCTCTAAGCTCCATTCCTTGCCACCTCCACTAACAAGCTCTTCCTCACCGAAGCTCCGCCTGCCGAGCTCAAGCCACGCCAACGTCGAAGCTCCACTATGCTGAGCTCTCCCTCCTTCACTCGTCGAGCTCCTTCGTCGAAGCTTCGACCACCTCCATGGCCGAGCTCCAAGACATGACGAGCCGAACCCATTGCCGAGCTTCATCACCGACACCAAGCTTCGGACTCCCCTCCGCCGAAGCTCAAGTTCTCCGCCAAACTTCACCACTTCCGAACTCCTTCGCAACCGAGCTTCACCTCCACTGCCTCCGAGCGCGCATGAGCAGTCGAAGCTCATCATCGGGGTTCAAAGATTCGTCGAGCCCTACCCCGGCGAACTCCGTCAACCGCCACTCCCTTGCCGAGCTCGACGCCTCCTCTCGACTCCATCGCCGAGCTCTTTTGTCGAGCTTCACGACGGGACGAGGTCGGGGGAGAGCTAACGAAAGAGAAGCAGCAGCGCGAAGAAGAAGAAGAAGAAGAAGAAGAAAAAGAAAAAAAAAGGGGGGTGGGCCACGTGGCATGCCACGTGGCGGCATCTGGCATGGTCGGCTGATCCGGGGTGCCGCGCCTAGGTGCCGAACCGAAGTGCTGAAGTGCCGAAGTCGTAATTGGAGAAAAAAAGAGGCCGGGCCACACGATCCGTCCGATCGTTCCAAAATTCGTGTCGCGACACGATCGACGCTCAGGAACGCGCCACGTGTCTCGATCGTGATCTGCCTCACGATGCGCGCTGATCTGATCATGATGGACGGCCAGAAACGCGCCACGTGTCCAGATCGCGATCTGCCTCACGATGCGTGCTCATCTGGTCATGATGGACGGCCAGAAATCTGCCACGTGTCCAGGTAATATTTAAATTATTTATTTATTTATTTAATTGTCTTTTTTATTTAAAAAATCCGAAAAAAATATTTAAAAAATCGAAAAAATTAATTAAAAAATTCTAAAAATAATTATTAATTCAGAAAAAATTATTTTTAAAATTCTGAAAAAATAATTATTAAATTAGAATAATTAATTAATATTTTAGATAATTAATTATTTAATTCGGAAAATGAATAAAAAATTCAAAAAAATGAGAAAAAATTCAGAAAAATCTGGAAAAATCACCAAAAATCCAGAAAATTCTGAGAATATTTTTGGGCATTTTACAAGCCCATAATAACGCTCTTACACCCCGAGCAAGATTCCAAACTCCCTTAAGAACACCGATAAAATCCCGTACGCCATTAGAACAGTTAAACTACTCCTCAAAGGCTGATTACACTCAGTCTTTAGGAGTGGGGGGCTCGTGATATGGCTAAAAAATAGGATTAAATCGGGACCGTTCACATCGGACTCGAATCTTAAAGCTCAGGGGTAAAACGGTAATTTCACATGCAAATGGGTCCGAAGCGGGTACTGGGTCTCCTTCTCACGGATCCAATAACCCGCAAACGGATCCACCTCAGCTGGGTACGGGTTTCAACCCGCTACCAACCCGATCCGACAAGATACAATCAAGGTCCCTGATTAGATCTAAATCAACGGCCATGATTCACATCTATCTTTTCACTGGGGATTAGGGATTAAATTCCTTAACTGATTATAGGGAATATACCTTATCAGAATGCATGCCTTATCTGATTACGAGGAATATTCCTTATCTAATCACGGGGATTACATTCCTAAAACCAGTCCCTAAGACGCCTATAAATACCCCTCACCCATCTCCATTAAGAGGTAATCAATCTTTTTCTAGTTAAACGCTCTTTCATAATCATTTCTGGTTACTGACTTGAGCGTCGGAGGGTGCGTCGCCGGGATCAACCCCGGTGTATCGCACTTCCTTGCAGGTGAACGGCGGGAGTCAACGGTCAAGATCCGGCGGAACAGGTTAGGTGTTTGCTATTCAGGTTTTTCACGAACTCACAAATTCATCTGTTTGCCCCCACACCGAAATTAGCGGCAACAGCAGCGATCTCGAGCACACGGGTAGCGTCTTCAAGCTAAGGCACCTGAGCTCTATGCTCGGTGCCGACCCCCTAAGCCTCGATGCTCTGCAGTGATCTCGAGCACAGGGGAAGTTTTCTCAAAGCTAAGGCACCTGAGCTCGACGCTCTGTGCTGACCCCCTAAGCCTCGATGCTCGACAGCAATCTCGAGCACAGGGGTAGCTTCCTCAAAGCTAAGGTGCCTGAGCTCCATGCTCGGGACCGACCCCCTAAGCCTCGATGCTCGGCAGTGATCTCAAGTACAGGGGTAGCTTCCTCAAAGCTAAGGCGCATGAGCTCGGTGCTCGATGTCGACCCCCTATGCCTCGACGGTCGGCAGCAATCTCGAGCACACGGGTAGCGTCCCAAGCTAAGGTACCTGAGCTCGACGCTCGGTGCCGACCCCCTAAAACTCGACGCTCGGTAGTAATCTCGAGCACAGTGCTAGCTTCCTCGAAGCTAAGGCACCTGATTCATGCAACCCCGAGCCGACCATATAGCCTTGGCGTTCGGAGGCAGTCTCGAGCACCGGGTAGCCTTCTCAGGCTAAAGCACCTGACCCTCGACGCTCTGAGCTGACCCCCTAATCGCGATGCTCGGCAAAAGTGCCAGGGCTCGGTCGTCGGTGCTCGGCAAGATCATCTCGGATCCCAAAGTAATCACCAAACACTCCTCTCCCGAGCTCTCTTACAAGGAGAAAAATGCTCGTTCGCGACTCAGTTTGGCTCGGCGCCGACCTTAAACCCCCTCAAGAATTCCGCAACTCGTCCTCACCAAATACTCTCCTCCACATTTTTCCATAGAGCCTAGCTACTCCTCCATGACTGATTTACACAGCCCTACAGGAGTGGGGGGCTTGTGATGCGGTATAGATGACGTGGCGCAATCAGGGCCCTCAAATCTCCCTAGATCCTGCTCTCCTGTGATCATCAGGATAAACAAACTCAACGGGCTCCAACCAGCTCCGGCCCATGGGCAAACAGGTCCAATCCGGCCCGTTAGGACCTCAGACCCGTTTCCCCTTGCCTATAAATACCAGGCCCCCTCCTCACTTTGAGAGGTAATAAATTTTATCCCTCCTGAACCCTAGCTACTGTTGCTTTCTCAGTGACTGACTAGATAATCGGAGGGCCTGTCGCCGGGATCTCTTCCGGTGTCTCTAGGCAGTGTGCAGGTATTCAGATCCGATCCAAGCCTTCAAGATCCGAGCTGAGCACCCAGCCCCCACCTCTCTCCTACTACTCCCGAGCCGAACATACAGTTTAAGGATCAGATCAATGACAATGCCGTTACTTCCAACACAAATTATAAGAACTCACACATGTTGCCCCCACACCCAAAAACAAGCAGCATCAATATCATATAGATTTGATTCTCTAGTGCTATGCAAACAAAACAAAAAAATTTGTATGCTTATATATAGTAAATAAAGAAACAGAACAAAGCCATAGACAATAAAACAATGAAAGCAATAAAAGTATTGAATATACACATGAATATTGATTATACTCTAGACACATAACAATTAACAAATCAATCAAACAAAACATACAAAGCAACCTAGTACTCTAATAGATATAAATCAATCAAACAAAACATACAAAGCAACTTAGTACTCTAATAGATATATGAGTATTGAATACACAACAGACAAAGAAAGCAGCCCAAATCAATCAAACAATGAAAGTATTGAACATATATACGTAAGTAATTACAAGTTAAGTATGCCATTAGAGAGCTGATTTGGTTCGTATTTAGTTTGGCTAAGGATCCACTTATTAATGGCTAGAATTGAAAAGGTTGATTCACCAGTGAAGAAGAGTTTGTATAGTTGTTTTTTGTTTACTTGTGAGAGCATTTTCAATGGAACCTCATCATCATCCCCATTTTGGAGTTCTATTTTGACATATTTTTTGGAATATAATATTTTAGTTTGGGGTTTCAAATGGGGTGCTCTACTGGTATCTCATTTTGGGTTTCAAATATTTTATTTGTAACTTTTTTTTGTACAAAACAAATTTTTTTAAATGCAAAAATATAATACAAATAATTAAATAAGGGATTTTTTGCAAAAGAAACAGTGGAGACCCACCAATGCGGTTCCAATGCGATCAGTTGGAGAGAGTTTTTTTAGAAATTTGCTAATTGGGGGGGGGGGGGGGGGGGGGGGCTTTTGCGGAACCATTGGCTTTGCTCTGATAGAGAACTAAAACAAGGGGCGAGTATATTTATGTTTTTCTTTTATTAATCTTTGTTGATAACTTTTCAACCAAAGAGAAAAAAAATCGGGCTAGGGGATAAAAAGGAAAAAAGAGGATAATGAGTTTTTTTAAAAAAAGTATATGGTTACTCAAACTTATATATTTCCATTATAAAACCAGGTTAGGGAAGGAAAGAAAATGTAAGAGCATCCACAGTGGTTTGCAATATTGTCATTTTTGTTATTTTTTAGCAATTAGAGCACTGCAGTGGTTTGCTATTTCGTCATCTTATCTATTTTTCGCTACTAATTTAGGTAGGTAATTAATTTGTTAATACAATAATTAAATAGTAGTTAATTATACTTAACTACCAAATTAGTTCATGTAATGGAGGGTTAGTGGCTTTAATAAATGACTTAGGTAGCGTTTGGCCCAGCTTAAAATTAGCTTCTCTTCAACTTTAAAAGAAGAACCTGGGCCAAACGTATATTTTGAAAAGCTCTACAGAAGGAGAAGCTGGGCCAAACGCATATTTTGAAAAGCTCTACAGAAGGAGAAGTAGCTTATTTTTAATGAAGAAAATGAGCTTCAAAAAAAGCCCTCAAGAGCAACTTCTGGCATCTCATTTTCTCTTTTTTTTGGCCCTTCCCACATATCAAAGCCTAACAACAAAAATTTTTTCCCTTCCCCTTCCCCTTCCTTGCCGAACACTCGCGACTGGGGTACACCGCTGTTGAACCCCGCCGTCGCATGCCGTCGCCGTCGAAGAGTCGCCGTTTGAGCAGCAATCTAGCGATGAATTCTCCAAACCCTCAACATCAACATCTGGATACACTCATGATAGCGCAGATTATGTTGCGAATGCGGTAGATTACCCCCCAAGTAGTACACCTTCACAGGCTCAGCCATTGGTGAACAGGACAATGAGTGAAGGAAGGTGAATGGTATATCATGATGTGAATTAAATTTTGCAGCAAGTTTAATTTTGTAATCAGTGTATAGTATTACATTGTAGTATATGTCAATGTGTTCAGAATGCATTTTACGTCCTTTTATTCTTTGAAAGTGTCAAACTGGTAATTGTTTAAAGGTTACTTGTTTACAATGATTTTTGTGTGTAGTTTGGAAGTGAAAATAAAAGACCTCTGCAGCTTGAGTGGTGTTTTGTTGGGTTCTTTTTAGCATCATTGTAAAAATGTGTTTAGTTTTTTTTGTATTATGCTGATCTGAATGTGACCTTTCATGTAATGCCCCGATTTTTCATTTATGAAAATTATTTATTTTTCTTTGCACGTAGTGTGCACGTGCAATTTTTGTAGTATAAAATCTTATAATTATCTTCGTTATGGATAATGCATATATGTATTCTCTAATTATTCTTTTTATATAAAGGCCCATTTTCTTCAAATAAACAAAAGCATTTCCTTTTATTTTGGCCCATTAAGCCCATGAAATATTCCTTATTTTATTACAACTTGTAATGTTAAATATTTATAAGATTATTTTCATACAATAAAATGTACATATTTTTGGGCACTAGTGAGTGCACGTGCATTGCACGTACACGTGCATGAGCACACTATTTTGGGGCCGGTTTTAGAAAGAAGTGGGATTTGGTGTGTGGGTGGTTACTTGGTGTGTGGGTAGTTACTATAACTCCTACTCTCATCCTAACCCTCCATCCTATAACCATCTATTTGATCCTAGCCTTCCAATCCACCCAAAAATTTTATATAAATACCCCTCCCATTTAATTATTTTCTACACAAAAAAATCTATTTATAAGAAGAGATTTTATTTGAGAGTTGAGTGTTCTTTTGGAGGCCGGCCACCATTCGACCCAGATTGAAGCTTCGGTTCTGAGAAGGAGCAAGGAGGAGGAGACGTGCATCGCACTGGAAGCTTTAAGGAATTTCGTTTATCTCTTCAAAAGGTGGGTGTTTCTCATGACTTCTAGTATAGAAATCATGCTAGGATTGAGATTGATTGATTATTATGCATGTGTAAACTGAAGTGATAGAATGATTGTTATATTGAAATCTTCCATACTATATATAATGTGAAAATTTGATTGAATGGTAAAGGACTAAAGACATTTAGAGAAACTGGAACGTACCTGTACAGTCGACCGATCATGTCGAACAGTCGACTGGTATGATGAAATAAAATTTTTGTAGTTCGAAATTCCATGAAATGATATGTTTAATGTGTGTTATTATCTTGACTTTTCTAGCATATTAATTCGGAGTTAATATTCATCTCCGTAGACAGACAATGAGTAAAAGAAAAGTGTATGGTTAGAAATCGTAATTGTGTGAAAGAAAAATACTAGTTATGAGAATTCTACATTAGATTGTAAACTATATTTATGATGATGGTAACCGGATAAAATTACATGTTTGTATCGATATTGAATATACTGTAGTCTAACAAAATGTTGTGTGCTAATCGAAAGAAAGAAGGAAGAAATATTTTCCTAATTCGAAGTTTAACTCTTTTCAGTCGACCGAATAAATGTAGTAGTCGACTGTCCTGAACAATGAAAGTTTTCGAATCAAAACCTTGTAGAACAGCCGACTGGTTTGAGTGACAGTCGACTGACCCGTGATTGATATTTTAGAGTTGTAAACGCTGCGGAACAGCCGACTGGTCGTGTGCAGCAGTCGACTATTTCGAAACTTTTCTTTGAATAAAATCCTTGCTGAATAAGTCGACTGGGTATATTCTAAGTCGACTGTCCAGATCATTTTTTTGACATCTCAGAATTTTAAGATTTGCTTTAAGATATAGATTATGAATCTACTGTTGATGAATGATTATTTGTTGTGACAATTTAGAAGAAGTAAATTCTATTTGTCTTTGCATGAATTTATACATGAAATAAAGCAAATTATTTTATTGAATTTATGAAAGTTTTATGATTGTGAAAGTTATGAACATGAAAAGAAAAATCTACTGTAATAATGAAAAATGAACTTATGAGCTTGAAAGGCTCAATTTTTGGTAATTGTGAATTGAAATTGAAAACTAGAGGGTAGCTAAGTCTCACACCGGCAATTGAAAAGAAATGAATTGAAATGAATTGTTGAAATAAAAGACCAAGGTTTGGGTCATGTTGAATGAATGATTAAGTCTGGTATAGTGAAGAGGCTAACTCTAGAGATTTGATTTTGTTCATGATCCTAATAAACTAAGGACTAGATACATAGTGGAGATGTGATGAAAGTAAGAGAAAAATATAAGTATGAGGGCCATAGGATTGGCGGTGTGAGAGTGTTTCACAGGCTGTCTTCACGATGCGTCGTGACATGACGTGAGCACTGCTCCAGAATTATCGTCCTGGTGGCGACGCTTGTGGGGTGTTTGGTGCCTGCGGGTGGTATCATGTCCCATGACGGAGGCTGAATTGACCACAGACTGTCTTCACGATGCGTCGTGACATGACGTGGGATTTTTCTCCAGGCTGTCTGGACATGAGCTCGTAGATCATAGAACATCTAGGATACTTACCGTAGTTACCGTAGTAGGTTAAGTCATGGCGAGGAATTGAACCGTATAAAAAGAAGTACGATTAAGGGCTTGTCCTCGGACCTATATAGTATGGGATGCACAGAATTCGAACAAGTGCGCATTAGTATCATATAACATAATAACTGTATTAAGGACTAAGTGCACAATTACAACACGACATCAACAGGATAGTCCCTTTTAGCTTTGTTTGTGAACAAGTTTGTAATTTGTTAAGAAATGGGAATCGTTATACTGTTTCCGGCATAGAGAGGATGGCCGTGTATAATTTTCGTCGGTTGAATAAACTGACGTACCCACAGTTTTGTATGCAGGATAAATGGCTTGATAAAGAATAAAGGAGAACTGATGCTTAAAGATTATTTATTGTTGTATCTTTGTATAATGTTGTAAACTGCTTCCGCTGTCATTACATGTAAATTATTTGTGATATATGCTTCCGCTGTAAAATGTAAAGTGTAAAGATCTCATGTAACTCTGATGTAAAGTGAAAAGTTTTAAATTCCTTGTAAAATTGTACGAAAAAAGTGTAAAGATCCTGTGGAATCTCGAATTCAGTATATTTTTAGAATTCGGGGCGTTACATTTCATCTGTCTTCTGCTAAGAATCTCAAAGCAACGATGAAAGGCTGGAACATGTATACTAGACTCACCAACTGAAAAAACACTACTAGGATAATCCTGAGCCATTAAAAAAAACACCTCTCAATATCTTTTCTTAGTTTGGCCCACCAAATAGCAGCAGCATTGATGGAAAATAGAAATCGTTAATATCCCATTTTATGATATTGTAAACACTTTGTTACTTTCATTGTTATTGAATAACCCATTTTGAATGGAATGATGCATTTCATAAAGCTTAAATTGAGTATAAAAGTAGCTTACAATTGATATCTTACCAAACAACTTCCAGCTTAAAAATAGCTTAAATATTTAAAAAAAGCTGACTATCCAAACAGCTTCAGCTTTTAATTTCAAAGCTCTACTTTCTGGCTTCTCCTACTGAAGTAGCTTTAAAGCTCAAAAAAAGCTATGCCAAACATAGTCTTAGTGGGTTTTGGCATAGGGGTGGCATTCGGTCCTCCGGAGCTGGGCCGGGCCGAAGCCCGGCGGATTTGACCTGGTCTCGGACTAAGGCGGGCCGGGCCACCAAAGAACTCGGGCCGGGCTGGGCCGGGCTGAGGTTGGAATATTGAGGCCTGGTCCCTGGCCCCTAGCTCGGGGGCCGGGCCGGTTCGGACTTTTTTTAAATTTTTAAATATTTTTTAACAAAAAGTTTTGTAAGAAAATTTGTTCACAATTGTTAAGACCATATAGATAAAAAAGATATTCAAAAATTAAATTATATTTATGAATTACAAAGTTTAATATGTAATCAAATAAGTTAGTAAAATTTTATTTCATACAAATAACTTCAAATTACAATACAAGGGAAACAATTGTATTTAGAGATCAAGATGACCTCTATTTAGATTGAAGAGAAGGCAATGGACTATTGTCGTGCACTTCTACTTAACCTAAATATAGAATCTCATCTCCCTAAATTTTTCTATTTATTTACAATATATTATACAAATTACATTCTATTAGATGTTCATTCATCGTTACTTGTTGATCCGTTTTGTGCTTCTTGTAAATCTTGGGTCTTCTCTTCCGCTTTCATTCAATCTTTGGCACATATTAACATCTCCAAATTTTTTGATGTCCAGCGATTCCTGTTCGGGCTCATAATCCTGCCACAAAGAGAAAAAATACTTTCCGATGCAACTGTTGACACCGGTACAGTTAGCACATCTTTAGCCATGCGAGAAAGAATACTCAAAATATTTTCATTAGTTTTCCAAAAAGGAAACACATTTACTACATCTTCAATGGGAGGTTGTGTTGAAGAATCTACCACAACTCGTAGTGCTAATAGCGGAAACACACCACAAGCAATAGAAACTCCCAAGACTTAGACGAACCAAGAACAAGCCACCACAATATATGCAAGATCTCACAAGAACACAATCAATATACAGAGATAACCAATACTTCTTATTCCCCAAGAAATACAAAGAATACAAAAGAGATTACAACTCTCAATCTCTCTGTTTCACCTTTGATACACTCTGTACAATCCCCTCTTGAAGTTGAACAATGATAACGGCTTACCTCTTGATTAAACAAATTGATTCTAACCCTAGAGTCTACGGCCATATATATAGCCTCCAAGTAAACCCTAAATGATAAACACAAATCCAGTAATTGGGCCTTAAACTCGTAAGCCCAAAAACACAATGCCGAAGTCGGTCGACCGCACCCCCAAGGTCGGTCAACCGCAATGTGTAGAGCCAAACCCGAGACACGACTGGTCGACTACACGGTCGACTGCACGGTCGACCGTCCCCTCCTCTGTTGGCCCTGTACATTCGAAGAACTCTCGGCAGATTGGGTCGATCGACCGCACCCCTCGGTCGGTTGACCGCAACTCTCCATACTGCATTCTTCTACTTGTTGTTTGTCTTCTCTTGCTTATTTGTCTCCTTTTCTTCTCCAACCTCAAGTACTCATTGCCTACGTGTATTTAAGGCCAAAACCCTAACAGGTTGTGCATTATACCAATTCAACCCATTTGGTGAATTGGTTCTTGTTTTTTTTAATTTTGTGAGATTCAAAACATTACTAGTAGCAAAACCCTTTCCCTTTGATAATATAGAAGAAGAAGAAAAACTAACATTTTGTGTTTGTATAGTGTCAGATGAATAATTTTTTTCGTAACTATCATATAAACTAGTCAAAACATTCACAAATTTTGTAGTGAAAACAACATGATTAAAATCTTCTATTTCTTTGTGTGGAGCATAAGTATAAAAAATCTCAAGTAATTTTTTTGTGCCATCTAACTTAATCATGAGATTCATTAGCAACACAATATAACATAGGAAGTGAATGAAAATATTTTAAAATTTTAATATAAGTGGCATAAACCATTTCTCCAATAAAAGGTTCATTTACCAAATCTTTAATTGTTGTCATCATAGTGACAATTGCAAGTAAAATATCACTAGATGTAGATGTATATGTTATTGAAAATTGTAAAGTAGCTTCATTAAAAGGTTCTAAAAATTTGTACAAATTATCGGAAAAAAACTAAAAATCTTCATCTAACATACAATCTTGCATACCCATTGCAATACAAAATTCTCTAAGATTAAAACGATAATGAAGAACAACACTTAATAAATCAAAAGTAGAATTCCAACGATGTCTAATATTTTTAGGAAAACTTTTAAATACAATTTTCCTAAGTTGACACTAATCATGAAAATTTTTATATATTGTACCACTCAACGTAATAAAATAAACACAATATCTCATTGTCTCAATTTTATCTGTCCATATTTTAGTGCATCTTGTATACAAAGATTTAAAATATGATAATCACACCTAACATGAAAAATTTCCGATTCTATAGGATTTAGTTTAATTGGCAAACTAACGATTGCCTTAGTATTATTAGAGGCGTTATCAAAACCAACAGCAAAAACTTTATCAAAAATACCAAAATTATTACATGCTTCCATGATGTGTGTGGCAATTATTTCACCCTTATGGGGGTACCTAACAAATGCGAATGAAATTATCCTCTTTTGAAGTTGCCAATCAGAATCTATCCAATGACAGTTACACGCATCATTGGTACAACGTTCACTCCTACCCACCAATCTGATGTCAAAGAAACTCTAGTGTTTAGTGATGTTAGTGTTGCTACTAAAAAATTCTTAGCCTCATTATAAACTAATTTACAATCACCCTTAACTACGTTCTTATGAATTTTTTATAATGGGGGCTTAATGTGGTTTGTGCAAAAGTCTCTACATTCATACTTTCATCAAAAGAATAAGGTAATTCATCTCTAATTACTAACTTAGCCATTTCTCTACGAACGATATCGTGATCGTAGCTATGACTATCTACTTGACCGGTCTTATAGTGTACTTTTTTGTTGTGTGAGATTGTCTTTAGAAATTTCAGGTTGACATTTATTTAAGTGACGTTGAAGTGTACCCGTTCCCGATCCTAGTTTAAACTTATAGGGTGTTTGACACTTTTTACAAATTTTTAGTCCTACATTCTTATCATTTTGTGAAGGGACATGGTCAAAATATTTGTGTACTTTGGATGTGTTCCCTCTTGTTTTATGAGATTGAGATAGGTCTTGTTTCGATGGTTGTTGTTCCATATCTTCTACTTCTACTTGATCCGTGTGTGTTTCATGAAAATCGGGAATACTATCATAATTGTATAGTGTTTCTTCACTATCTACCATTGGAATTGGAATGGAAGGAATGCGACGACCACTAGTGGACTCTTGGCTACTATGTCTACCGCGTGATCGGTTAGATATCTTCTAAGCTAGTGTATGTTATAAAAATTATAGTGTATGTTGTAAAAATTAATTCTACTGTATATTTTAAATTTTAGTTTTAGTGTATGTTTTAAAATTTTAATTCTACAAAACATGGTAAAGATAGATAAACTAGTGTATGTTATAGAAAATGATTCTATAAAGAAAATAAAGTTAAATAAAATTCTAATATAAACCGGTGTATGTTAATAACAAAATTCTAAAAAAAAAAAAAAGACCAAATATTTCAATAAAACAACAACAATTAAATGAATATTCTAGTGTATATTTACCAATTTTTTTAAAAAAATCTAATAATTATAATAAGAATAAGAAGAAAAAGTACAAGAAAACTCAATCTAATTATGTGAAATAAATGAGAACAAACAACAATGCTAATTCTAAAAATTATACAAATACAAAAATATCGTATGAGTATAGATTGTAGATTGAAGAATGAAGGTAGAGAGAGTTGAGAGCTTGTAGTGTTCTTGTTGATGTTGTTGATTGTTGTTGGATGTTGTTGATTGCTGTTGGATAGTGTTGATGTTGAATCTTGCAAAAGAGTAGTTGAATGTTGTTGATTGTTGTTGATTTGTTGAAAAAGTTGAGAGATAGTAGAGAGGGTTGAGTGAATTTGTGAAGAGAATTGAATGAAATAAGGTTGTATATATAGAATATGTATATTTTCAATTTCACAAAATACCCCCCCAAAACTACATAGTATAAATCCATTGGGGGGTATTTTAGTAATTATACAAACACAATTTTTTTAAAAAAATTATGGAAAAAATGGCTGCTAACGGTTGGGCCGCGGGCCAGCCCGTACTGGCCCGGGCCGGTTCAACCCGGTCCCGGGTCTGAGAGGGTCGGGCCGCTAGCGGGCCGGGCTTAGGTCAGGTTTTTTTGGGATTTTGAGGACCAGACCGGACCCCTTGACCCCGGTTCAGCCCGGGTTTGGGCGGGCCGGTCCGGTCACGGGCTAGCCCGGCCCTAATGCCACCCCTATTTTGGCAGCAAATTGTGATTTTGCTGAAAAGTCCAGAGGACAAAAAAAGTTGAAAATTTTTTGTCCTAATGTTACATCATGTTTCATTCGTTCAATTTTTTCTCTATTTTACTATTTTTAGCATTTCACCACTGCAACAAATAAAGAAAATGATATTTTTATTTCGTCATTTTGTCTTCTTTTTATTATGCATAACTGTGGATGCTCTAAGATTGGAGAAAAATGTACGTGATCTGAGAATTGCAATTTACTGTGCATTTGGGCCAGATTATGGTAGTGATTAGTTTGTCGTATGCCATTGTATGATTAATTTCGCATGCCCAGTGGGCTCATGAACTAAGTCGGTCGTACAACAGTGTACGTCTGTCAGTACTTATCCCCAAGAACGTTCACAATGGTATTTATCAAATTTTAAAATATGGCCGATACAATGGTCTGCAGTGATTGTTTGCTATATTTTTTTCATTTTTATAGTCAGACGATACATATTGTATCGTTCGTTGACGCGTAAAATAAAAAAGAAAGAGACGAGACAACATGTCTCGTCCCTCTCAAATTTTTTAAAAAAAAATCGTGGGACAGTAGAACATTTACCGTCGCGCTTTTCTTTTAAAAAAATGGGAGAGACGATACAACATGTATCGTCTCTTTCGTTTAAAAAAAATTTTTTTTTTTTAAATTACTGATTAACTATTAAAATATGGTAATTAAATAAAATAAATAATATAGTAATACCTAAACCTAATTTAAAACCTACTAAACCTAATTAAAACCAACTAAACCTACTCACTAATCCCTCCTCAAATCAAGCCCGGGACATGTTGTCCCGTCTGAGATTTTTTTCCTTTTTTTTTTCCTGAAGAATCTTGACCGCTCGATCTAGTAAAAAAAAATTTAGAAAAAAAAATATGGGACGATACATGTTGTATCGTCCGACGTTATTAAAAAAAATAAAATAATTGGGACAATACATGTTGTATCGTCCGACGTTATTAAAAAAAATAATTGGAACGATACATGTTGTATCGTCCAACGTTATTAAAAAAATAAAATAATTGAGACGATAGATGTTGTATCGTCCGACGTTATTAAAAAAAAAAAATTGGGACAAGAAATGTTCTCCCGTCTCTTATAATTTGAGAATCGCAATTTCGTTTCTCAAAAATGAGAAGCGACTGTTGCGATTTTATCAAAATATGGCAAATTAACAAACGACTGCAACGTCTTGTTTCTCAAAAATGGCAAATTAACAAATATAGCAAAGCGACCGTGGATGCTCTAATGGGCATTTATAGCTAGTGGAGAAAATGGAATATCCTTGAATTGTTTTTCCCTTTCTGAATCTTACCGACAATAATTCAGTGACTTCCTTTAACAAATTAGATGATTAATACAAGTATGTCTTTCTAAAAAAAAATTCATGCCCCTACTCTCCATAAACTATCCACATTGGCACTTATATTTTATATAATTGACATTTGTAGAAATAACTAGGTTTGCCCGTTGACACGTGTCTACGGCACGTCTTCGGAACGGTGCACCTTGTTTGATCATATAAAATAGTTTTGGAAGTCCAGCAAATTAATTAAGTAGCAAACATAGAGAAAAAAACATATTATATGATTTTTTTTGAATTATTTCTAAAGTTTTTTAATTTTTAATTTTTTTAATTTTGTAATATTTTAAAATTTTAAAAATTTTCATTTTCTTAATTTTTTGAATAGAAAAGGGAGGGAGAGAGGGAGAGAAAAAAAATTTAAATAAATATAGGAGTTGTTTTGGGTGGGAGATTTGAATTTGAGTTTTGGGGGGAACTTTTGGGGGGAAAATATGTTTTGTAAGATTAGATCGGGGCCTTTGATTTTTAGGGAATTGAAGGAGAGCCACTTGATAGCTTTCTTTGTGTTTTATTATATAGATTATATAGTAAATAAATTTAAAATTTGAGAGTATTATTATAACTTGCAACAATTGAATAAATTGATTGTTAATATAACTTCCACTAAAAATTATGTGGTTTGAATCAAATTAAGTTGGGTTGTGTACAAATTATACAATTCCAACAACTTTTAAGTTATAATAGTAGAGATGATTAACACAGGCACCGCATTTTTATTTACAAGAACAAGAATTGTGTACGTCCTCTCTCTCTCTCTCTCTCTCTCTCTCTCTCTCTCTCTCTCTATATATATATATATATATATATATATATATAGAGAGAGAGAGAGAGAGAGAGAGAGAGAGAGAGAGAGAGAGAGAGAGAGAGAGAGAGAGAGAGAGAGAGAAATCTTCGGTTGCACACTACTTTGGTGAGCACTCACGAACTAGAGACCCTATGAAAAATCCGAACCGCTCATATTATTCTATATGCCTTAGATAGCCTAACAATAAAAAATCAAGTAATTTGAAGTTCATTTACCCATGATTTACATCATCATAAAATTGTATGGCTGAAAATTCTAACAGCATGATGGATGGGCAAATGAACTTCAAATTACTTGATTTTCTATTGTTAGGCTATCTAAGGCATATAGAACAATATGAGCGGTTCGGATCTTTCATAAGGTCTCTAGTTCGGGAGTGCTCACGGAGTGCTCACTAAAAGTAGTGTGCAACCGAAGGGGACTCAAAATTTGCATGTGTCAATTGTGTCTATTGTTATAGTGCATAAATATTATAAATAGATGAAGTCATGTAAAATACACAACTTGTATGGAAACAGACTCAGCCATTTGATCATAAAGAAATCCACAATGTCACAAACTCAACTCTCTACCTATAACAGACTAGTAATTTACACGTGTGATGCACGTCTTTATAAATATATATGTAACGCCCCGGATCTGCATTACCGGATATCCGTGACACAACCAGAATTTTTTTCTTCAAAGGCATCTCAACACAGTAAATAACACGAAAATTTAAAAACGTTTATTGTCATCAGAGTTACTACATCATTAGTTACAATACTACCTTGTTCTTGAACAAGGAATAAAAATTACATAAAATCATTACAACTGTTTACAAAAATATCCAGACTCTTCATGTGAAGCTAACAGATGTCATCCGGATTGGTAATTGATTGGTTACTACCGAGCTCCGCTGAGTGGTCGATTTGCTTCCTTTGTCCCTCGGCTTGAGTCTTCCGCTGCGTAACTCTAATCATTCTGTATCTGCTCGAACGGTAGGCATGTACACTGCCACTCCACTTGGATGCCCTGCTGGTCTTGGGTTCTCCTGCACTCGTGATCCAGTATCCAGTACCTAAATGAATGGGCACGTCAGTAATTCTACTGACGCACAGATGATAAGAAAACAGCGATTTCCAACTTGCATACCCACAAATCATCTTGAAATGGAAAGAGAAACGTGCATCCTAATCTCCTAGTATTTGTGTAAGCCATGACCTGTAGGCTAATTCATAATATGTAGTACAGACATGGATGCACTTAATCTAATGTTAGCAAGACTCTGGATACGCGTGCATCTCATACTACAAGTGCTCCAGATAAAGCTGTTCCTCCAGTTTTAGGGATTTGAACCCTCGCCAAGCAAACATTTCACTATTGTACTTAACATGTTCCTGTTAGATACAATCATGGCTGGTAATCCTGCAGTTATTACTGCTAAATACAAATACAGTGGTGTCTTGTTACCACTAGTGCCCCAAATCAAATCATACCAAAATGCCTGTGACGAACTTACAAATATACAATTGCATATCTATGGTATCGAAGATCCATGGGACAGTAGACTCATGGTCCGTTCGTGTCCACACGACATAAGAACATGACGGCCTCAAAGGTCTAAAAACCTTCTATCCGATAGGAAGCTCCCGTTCTTAGCACGACACTTCATGAATTAACAGTGCAGGATTCACACAGCAGCACGTATCCCTAATGACAGGAAGAGACAATCCTGGTCATCACCGCCTAGTGCTAACTCTTAGAACGAGTCGAATTATAGGGAATCACCCCTAACACCAATTCGATCTTCAAGCGAACAATAAGGAAAATTTAAACAATGCATTTTACTGAAAATATGTTATTACTCAAATCATACACGGTGTCGTATCAACTGATGTTGAGCCTGACTGGTTTTGTCAAATAAATAAATAATGACGGTGAATCAACATTCACTGATTTCCAATACCTTTACATGTCATCGAACATAACCCTGGCCCGTGACTCTTAGCGAGTAGTCCATCAGCACCCAAAAGATGCATACAAATTGTGAATGAAGGTAACATATACAAACCCCAATACTTAACCATTGACAGACTCTACCATCAAGACACCCGTCACCAATCGACCATATAGCTATCCTCTCAACCCATTCATGTCTACCATGAGTACTAGGCACAAGAAACTTTTCTAAGTCCCAAATGAAGTGTTAAACATCATAAAACTTAATGGCTTGCAATCATCATGCTGCGGTATGCAGTGAGGTCCCATACTGTCTTCCAATCATGAACAGTTCAAGACATAGTAATAGCTGCGACCCAAGCTACACTCATCGGAATCCAATAAAATCAGGTCTTCTAGGAGGGTAGGAGACTCTACTGCAATCCCCTAGTTGACACTACCCTCAAATTCCCCATGGAACTCAAGTCCCCCGAGTTAACAACGCTTGAAGTCGATCAAGGCAACAGGTTGCCAAACTTGCAACATCCATATCTTTCAAGATATAATTCGAAATTACTTGATATAACCCATTCTGGAAAGCTAAGACCATATACTACTAATATCTAGTTAACCATTTCCTCAAATTCAATCATCTCGATACTATAAAAATTCTATATACTCTCAGCTGTACATCTCTTCATGCACTTGTTGTACTTCTCTAATAGCACAGAAATTTTCTCACTCATCGGAATTACTCGATTCCGGATACTATGGAAATGTGGGAGTGTCTACTATAACTTTCTAGTTGAACACATTCCCAGATTCTATCAATAAATCCCTCAAAAACACAAGATTCCATCAGGTGCACAAATAGGGAAGAATTGGTTCTTCTAGCAAACACTGCCTTGACTAGGACTGGATCTGCCATAGTCTTTAGAAAATCATAACTTTCGACCTACAAACTGGAATTTCATAATTCCAAATATTTTGGAAAGCTATGACCCTCCATTAAAATTCTCTATTTGGTCAATCCTCCAAATTGTTAACATAAAATTTCAGAATTACACATCTTCACAAACTAGTCAATCTGAGTTGGGCTGAACCTGATCTAATTTTAAATTCCATAACAAATCAATCCTAAGTCCAAAGATCATGAAATTTTGGATTCTCAATCTACACATATACCATTTCTTTGTATCCAAAGTTTGCACCTAGATTCATCACACACAAGGAGTTGTGACTCTTCAAACATAGCATAAAATTTTAGCTGCTCTTCAACAGGGTCTTTTTCACTTCACACTATTTATTTTTGAAACCTCATCAAATGTCATCTAAAAAATTCTAAAATTTTAGAATCATCAAATAGACTCATACCACAAGCTACTACAAAAAATTCATAGCAATATTATATATACACAAGTAGTTATGGCTAAATGAACTTCAATAAAAAATAGATATTTATTTTTGAAACCTCATCAAATGTCATCTAAAAAATTCTAAAATTTTAGAATCATCAAATAGACTCATACCACAAGCTACTACAAAAAATTCATAGCAATATTATATATACACAAGTAGTTATGGCTAAATGAACTTCAATAAAAAATAGACAGCTTCAGCTTACAACTTCCAGACCAGTTGCCATATACAAATTCTTTGAGGTATAAAACAACCTCAGAAAATTATAAAATTTGAAAATATGGTTGTAGACACATACAAGAGTATCCATAAAAATTTTCAGCTCAAAATACTTAACCAATAATGAGTTATGATTTCGGAAAGTCATAACAAGTCTCACACAGTCAGCAGTTTTTTGACTGCTCTCTGTCCGAAATTGGACTAAGTGTTTGGGCTATAAAATGGCCTCCAAATATTGTGAACAAACTCATGCAAGCTCTAGATACATGGAATAACAAGTCTCCAAAATTTGAGTCACAAATTTCACACGTTTGAGAGCTAAGAAATTCCCAAACCCACCTATTCATACATGTTTCCTTAACAAAATTTCATGAAAAGTGATATTCTACCATTCAAATCATTTTTCTTAGCATGTAAATAATCACATGGTAACTAAGATTTCTTAACTCCTACTACGTGCTAAAATCGCATACACAAAAAGAAACTAAATTTTTAGAGTTTAAGAGAATCACCCACTTGTTGCAAGAAGACTCCTCCTTGTAATTTTTGCTTGCTTCCCTTTCCTTGATCCTTGCTCTTGTAGAAGCTTTGGCCAAATCTCTACTACACTTCTTCTTTTTCAACAAAGACTTCACCTTCTTTCCTTCTCCTTCTCTACTCTTTTTATTTTTTTGAAGCAAAACAAAACAAGGAGAAGAAGGATGAGAAGAGAATGGAGTGGGTTGTTTTATAAGAGATGGAGAGTTAGGGTTTTTGGGGAATGGGCCGGCCAACATTGGAGGGTGGGGATGGGGTGGAGTGGGGTTGAGTGAAGATGGAGGGATGAGATGAAGACAACACAACAACCTAGAAGTTTCTTGGAAACTTCTCATTTCTTCATGAAGTCAACACACATAGTGAATTGTTTCCACCATTGGATCTTCATCAAGATCCATGCCATGATCACATGATGCTAGGGTTCCTAACCCTAGGTTAGGTCGAGTAACCCTAGGTCAAAAATGGTAACCCTTGTGCACAAATACAATCCATATTCAATTCAAGCACTAGCTTAGTTTAGAATAACCAACATATAATTTAAAATCTATAAAAATATATGTATTATTATTTTCTCCTGAAAATTGCATGGTCAAAATAATCTGGACAAATCCACAGTTTAATCGAGAAGATATTCCGAGTCTATCTTATCGGGTTCAGAACAGCTGAAATTTCTCAATTAAAACTGATGATTATCAGAAAAACATGTAACTGTGTGCAATTCTTGACTGTGCACAGATTACTATGCAAAAATAGCTATATACTATTTTGCAGGGTATTATAATATATATATTTTTAAAAAAATCGATATTGTCTGGTATCGAACCTAAGACCTCATTTATATTAGTTATGCATATGCATTGCACGTGTTTGTTGGGTTACAAACTCTCTCATTAAAGTAGTAGAGATATTTCAATTTTTCTTTTGGTTTTAACGCCCAAACATAATGCCAAAGACAAACTTCTATAACTCTTTTATGCTATCCAGTATCCACAAATAAATGTACGGTTCTCGAAATCTTATCTAATGTTTCAAGCTACCTGAATAAGGTACGAGAAAGAGGAGAACTTTTAGGCATTCTCTTATAACTTTAGAATTTTTTACCAAACTATCCCACTTTTTGTAAGTATGTACCAAATTGTCCCTGTTTGAAACTTTAATACCAAAAAGTCCCTATCGCTAACTGAGATAGCACCCCTAGTAATATTCTTCGCGCTATCTCAGTTAGCGTATGCTAGGGGACACCACTTTTCCCCTCAAGTAGGGGTATGCGAAAAACTCACCAAATATACGTTAGCATGCCTTTTTAAACCAGACATGCTAATGGGGTTAGCGTGCTAGGTGGACACTAGGGGACACTACTCCTCAAGTAGGAGTGTGGGGGAAAAAATGCCAAGTATAGACACGCTAACGGAGTTAGCGCGCCTCTTTAAACCAGGCGCGCTAACGGGGTTAGTGTGCTATGTCGTTTGGAACCCTCTTAAATCACGATCGCTGACGTTGTCTCATTATGTTTATCTTTTATCTCTCTCTTCTCTTTCTCCCCCAATTTCGAAACCCAACTTCAAAACCCTAGCATCCCAATTGTAGATCTTACTAAAAAAAACTCTACAGAATCTTAAAGGATCTTCCTCTTCTTCTCTCACATTCATTTACTTCTTCTTTCACATTCATATCTTCTCCCACTCTGAAAACCCTAAATTTATCTCCCAAAATTTCTTTGTTTGGGGATTTACATAGCGGATTTGCTATCAACCCATTCACTACGTCGTCTTCTCGAAGCTCGAAATTGCACAACTTTTCTGATCATTAATTTCAAGGTATGATTTGTATATCATTTAATCGCATATATTTTGTTTATTAGATAATTATTATTTTTTTTTATAAATATGTATAAGTATGGATTACGATATTCTTATTTGGCTTTATTTTGGTGGTAAAATTATTTGTGACCCAAAAATAGGTTATTATTATAGTGCCGTTGATCCTGAAATAATTTGGGCACCCCCATACAATCACAATGGAAGAACTTGTTGAGATGGTTTATGAGGTGACTAATTGAGATAGAGAACGATAGAATTTTAAAATTTTAGCACGTTATGCAGCGGGAAAAAGTGATGGTCAATATTTTATGACTGTGCCCGTAGGAAACGATAATTCTCTGAAGTCCATGATTGGTAGAACATTTGATCCGAATTTTAGTTGGTCTGCATTATAGCTATATATCCAACAAACCAAAAAATATTAATGCCCAACCACATGTTAACCCTGGTTCAAGCTCCGCACGTGAAGTGTCGATACATAAGATCATTTCGAATCAATTTCAAACATCCCATGCAATCCCACCGTCCTCACAAGATGACACGTTTATAAATACTACAAGCCCGGATCCTACTGAATTTGAATTGCCACGCCAACCAAGTTTGGTTAATGATTACGTTCCAAATAGATTTGGACGTTTCCTTGCAAGTTTTGAACGCTTCGGGCTTGCCTGAGTTAAGCTGGAGAGGGGAATGTTATCTTCGTCATCTTCTTCTTCTTCCTCTTCTTGTATTTCATCAATAGGTGTAACACCCCGAATTTCAAATAAGGATAAATTCGAGATTTCACAAGATCTTTACTTCACTTCGTACAATTTTACAAGGAAATTAAAACTTTTTATTCGCAATACATCAGAGTTAAATTACAACTTGGTTTTACACAGCGGAAGAATGAAATTTACAACATCTGAAAACAAAAATATAACTTGTATCATTTGCAACATCTTTAACTTTCAACTAGCAACAGCATATCCACTTTATAACACCTTGATTAGTCCTTTACCTGCATGTTAATCTGTGGGCACGTCAGTCACTTACAACTGACGAAATGTTATACACGGCTATCCTCTCTATGCCGGGAATAGTATAACGATCTCATACTTTAACAAATCACAAAAAGATTGAATGAACAAGTAAAGTGTCAAAAGTGATTGTTCTAAACATAAGTGTATGTCATGACTTAATGCCTAATGCATACCATTCTACACTAGGATGACACTAATGCACACTTGTTCGGATTCTATGCATCCCATACTACATAGGTCCGAGGACAAGTGCCTACGTACTCCACATTGAAGGGTTCGATCCCTCGCCATGAGACTACTCAGTAATAAAACAAGTTTTAGAGTTATTTCACAGATACGGATCTCAGCCTCCCTGGCTATAATAACAGATCCCAGCCTCCCTGGCTATTATATCGTGAGAATAATCCCGTAAATGCCCCTCTAGCCCCGGTATATACATATTGTTTGGAGTATGGTAAACATCCGCCGACTACCCTAAGTCCCGGATAAAATACAGTCAATCTCCTACGGAGCAACCACAGTCCACCAACTGGGTCTATAGCCACGGAGATCCACCGCCGACTATATAGAAGCACCCATTTACGTTTGCACAAGTCTATTACATCTTCACCTAAGTGCCTAATTATTTTTAGTTCAAGACATGAATATGTTATCACCCTAGAATCAGTTTTACCTCATACCAGATTTATTCACAAAATGCGAGATCGCCCGACGGCATTATCTCAAAATCAAGTCTCAAAATCTTTCTTTCAAAATTACCGGTAACCGAGGTCTTACTAATTCTAAATCATAAACCTTTAATGTGCAAGAAACATGGGTACACATACCCCTTAATAATCATGTCTTATTATATTCATGTCCTAACTTATCCATAATTTGACCAATGTCTTATTTAGTATCACATATGAATCTCTTAACCAATCATAAATTTCATTCACAAATCAACAATAATAATTCTTCATTCACACTTTCATTTGTAATTTAAAACTCATGAAATAATTCCAATAATCATGTACAAGAACAATTAATTCCACATAGCATATTCCTTTTATTCTTCTAAAATAGTATCATACCTTTTTAATAATAAATCTCACTTTCTATCTCAATCTTTCTTTTTAAGGTCTCAATCATACATGAAAGTCTTAGAACTAATTTTAGTAAGTTCTAAATCCTTTTATAGGAATAATAGTATTTCTTTCCAAAATTTTAACTTGCTTTTAAAACTCATTGATTCAATAAAACATAAAAAAAAAACAAAAGGGCACTTCTGAGCCTTGAACCCGTGACCACCCAAGAGACCACCCGTTAGCCACTAGCCCAATGTGGGCTTTGTGTCTAACTCTAGAATAAACCCCATTTATACCCATTATCAGTTCTTGAGTTCAATTAAACAAAAAAATGTTTTGGGCTTCGTAAGAATTGAACCCAGACCTATCCCAATAGTATTTTATTTTGCAGTGGCTAACCAGTAAGTCTATATGTATTTCTGTTTAGAAAAAGCATAAAGGTTCTTTTGTTCAACTATCCACAAGTGTGTCTTTTTCCATAAAATGTGTTTATTCAAAAGATCAATTCTTTCAAAATTTTAGAATAATCCTTTCCTTGATATTAGATAAAAAGATAGTAACAAATGAAATTTTCAATTCATTAAAATATTATTTTTCACTTTTAAAAAAATCATTTTTCTCATCTTTTGCAAAACTTAGATCTTTCTTTTAGAACTAAATATTACAAAAGAAATGAAAACTAGTATCCATGCCTATTTGGTTATAATCTCATTTTGACATAAATCATATTTTATAATGAAAATAAAAGAAGCTTTTTCATGCAATAGTTCCCATTCTTTTTTTAAAAAAAATATAGAACCTACAAATGTCGACACATTATAAACTAACGAAATTTCATTCTTTCTTCTTTCTTATAAAATCTAATGTGGTCAAAATATTATAAGCACAAAATTTTACAACTTACCAACATGGTTTATACAAGAATTTATTTTCTTTCATTAACATGGTATTTGTCACAATAAGACTACTTTCGCATCTATCATACTAGCATGATTCTCATTTGTGGATTTCACATCAAAGTTATCCTCATATGTTAACACTATTGTAAACACAAGACTAAGCAAGCATATTAGCATGGTTCATAATAATCAAGTGATTCTTTTTCTTTAGTTAGTATGGTATACTTCCTTTTTCTATTTAATCACATCAACCACAACATCATTTTAAACTAACATGAACTTTATCTATTCATAACAAGATTCTTCTCACATTACTTATTTTTAGCATACAATGTTCTACATTAGAAAATAATGAGATCACCCACAAACATAATATTAGTCCATTTGTCAACATAGCATGAACTACATTCATAGTATAGTTATTCTATTTTATAAACTACTCATTCATTTTTATTAGCATGCACATAAAAAATAGAAAGTAGGAGACACCCACCTCAATGAAGTTTGAACAATGAAAGGAGAGATAGAACATCACTCCTAACTTCACAAGCACCTCCTAGTCCTCTTCTCCTCCTAGCAAAAGCTCCAAGCAAGAGAACACTTCTTTTCTTACTCTCTTTCTTTTTCTTTTCCCTCTTTTCTTTCTCTCTTGCTTCTCTTTTCTTTCTTCTCTTTCTCTTATTTATTTTATTTTTGGTGTGAAAAAGAATGAGAAATGAGTTGCTATTTATAGGACAATGTTAGGGACTATATTGTAAAATTTCACACCTAATAACTCACTCAAATTAATTTCCAACCTTTCATTTGCTTAACCTCTCCTTAAGACCCTCCAATAACTTAACTCCTAAAACTCCCAACCTCTCATCTCCCCACCACTCTCACATTAACTCACTCATTACTCAAAAACCCTAACTCCTTCCTACTACTCAACCGGACCACCCCACTTTTTCACACAGCACACTTGCACACAAATGTGCTGTGGATGCTCACCGTGGGCCCCCAAATTCATTCCATACACATTTATCATTCACTTTATTCCATTTCATTTACAAACCTACCATCAACTTACACAAACAGCCCATATTATATACTTATCATGTAATACATGTATATATATATATTTGCAAGTTTACGGGGTGTTACACACTCCGGAATTTATTTAGAAAATAAATACGCTCAAATATGCTTGTCGAAAACACGTGCCTCGCACGTAAAATATAAAAATGCGAAATTTGGTTTTATCAACGAAAAAAATATTAAAGATGATAAAATACAGTATAAGAAAAATATTTATTAATTTATACATTCTATGACGTAATTACTACGTGCGTAGGAAACACGTGCATCGCACGTAAAATATCAAAATGCGAAAAATTAATTTTATTGATGAAAAATTATTAAATATAATCGAAAACAATATAAGAAAAATATATTTACTAATTTTGTGTATTTCATGATGAAATCGCAACACGTAGAAAGCACGTGCATTGTACGTGCAGAAAGTCGAAAAATGCATTTTAATCAAAACAAGGGGAAAACAAATTTTCATTTTATAAAATAGATTTAAATACATAAAAATAAATAATTTAAACCTATAGAAAATATTATACGTAGTGGTGGAAGCACGTGCATCAAAACACGTAAAAAGCACGTAAATCGCAGGGATTGAAATATTATATTTTAGTTGACTGAAATCAATACGAAAAATGTATAAATAGTAAGAATCCAAAATATGTAGTGAAACACATTAAAAAATATACGTGCGTAACACCCAGGGGCAAAATTGTAATTTCCAATTTTGCGGGGTATTACAATAGGTGGAGATGGCTCCCTTCTTCTTCGTTGTCTTTCTTATTGTATTATTGGACGATGACAAGATTTTGTAGCCATTGTCTTTCGATGACCTGTTTGGTGCACGGAACCGGACAATAATGCATCTAATCTATTGCCTTCGCCGATGAGATCCGCTTGTGCTCGACATGAATCAACCATTTTACACGCGAATACCTTTAACGATTCGGCTACATTACTCTTTAATAATTTCACGCATTCTTTCGCTTGAATCCATGTTTGGGCCATCTACACACACAAAAAAAACGTAATAATAAATTCAATAATTAAACTTTCTGGTAGCAATGTAAATATGGACATAAAACTTACAATACTCCGAATCAATTGTGTCTTCGGTTGGAACATTGGTAAATTAACGGAGTACGTGTTTGCTGGATCGGCGGCATGTCTCCGTGTCGGTACTTGGACCCCCGCTGGAAGTTGGCTTGTTGGAGAAATGTAAGGACGAGTCATTCTCATATACCATGTCATGTAAGGGGCATGGGAAGACGCATCAAACGGTGGAATATTCGCAAGTACGTGATCGAGACGATGGTTGTTCCAAATATCCACGTGTACGTGCAAAGAAGCTGCCCAATCATGAGCTGCTTGTCACCCATACCAGTGACACTATGTAGCTCGGCATTGTATGATTGCTACACCAGAATATTTTGAAGCAATCCAAACTGACGGAGTACTCTATCTGGAACATAGCCCCCAACTGTACCAAAGTGGATAAGCGGTGCTTTTGTCAACGACAGTTAAGGAGCCGAGGTACAAACTGGAGGCAATCTCGTTAAACGTGCCTCGGTATATGATTGCCACTTAACACAATCGTCTGCCAAGTAGTCAAGCTCTCCCGGTAATATGTAAGGCATCTATTAGGGCTAGCCTTCCACGTCAATGAACCCATCCAATACACACCTTGCAGTGGTCTCATGTTCTTGTCCTCGGGAACATCCGCCCACTTTGGTGATTGCTTAGTAACAACGAGTCTGCCAAGGTGGAGTCGTTCCCAACTCTAGACCTGTAACATCATCATTGGTCCGTTCATCTTCTTTGCACCGAAAGAGCAATTTCACAAAGCTCTATACAATGTCGCCAATGCAGTACTTCCCCAACTGTACTCCCCAACTCCACCAAGATCGGCAATTGGTGGTAGGTACATTAACGGCACGGAATCTCTGGAGGACTTTGGGAACATCCCACCTCCAAACAATGTCATTATGTAGGCCGAGCAGTAACAATGTACTTGCAACTCAGTGGAGGCATTAGTCAATGTACCGGAGAATGTGTCCATAAGCCATTTCAATCTCACCGATTTGCCTACAAGGGCCGATCGATCCACTTCTACTCCGAGATACTCATGGATAATGAACTCTAGTTCAAAGTCCATTGTGCCAGTTTCGGCCTGTCCATCGATTGGTAGACTCGTTATTACTGCGATATCTTGCAGTGTCACAGTCATCTCGTCGACCGGCAAGTAAAAACTATGGGTCTCGGGACGCCACTTTTCGAGAAGGGCAGTTAATAAGGGTCGGCCAGCCTTAATGGAGCTCATCAACCTGATGTCGTATAACACACATTGCGGTAATATCTCTTGTATACGGGGATGCATCTCTAACGTGTCGTGCTCCCAAAAACTACACTCCGAAGAATTTCCTTCTTAAACGGCTTTAGAGCGATGCTGCCCTTGTAAAGTCAAAAGCTTTGGGTCGATCGGGCCGGAAACCACCGAAGGAACATACGATGAAGAAGATGGGCTCGATTGACTAGATGGAGAACAAGGGCCGGGTTGATTTGGAGGAGGCGACGAGCCCATTTGATTTGCTGGAGACGAAGACTGGCTTGCATCATCCTACACCAAAAAAGTTGAAAATCAACATAAAATTAATAATTGTCTTTATGTTAAAATTAAACATATGAAATAAAGGTCAAATCATCTTACATTGGTACACCTCTGTCCACCACAGCTAGTTTTTTTGGGAGGTTGTCCATGACATGTCCGTGGACCTTTCAGGTTTGTTGGAGGTCTACTACTACTCCCTTCTTCGGGTATACCCATTGTTCGTGCCATATATAATATCAAATAGAATTCTACATGTTTGATAATATATGTTATCAAATTTACCTTAAACTCGCTATAAATTAATTATATAATTAACAATGTCTAATTTTCAAATTTTCAATATCAAACAATATTACTCAAAAGGTCACATTGACACGAAACTAAAATTATAAATTGGTCTATAGACAATGCTACCCTCAATTAATCGATGTATCGAATTATATGACAATGTTACTATCATCGCATATCCCACTCATGCATTGTGAACTATAGGTTAATTTGAACAAACACAATTAGTACGACATAGACTTAGTTAATATTGGTTTAATTTTGGTTAATTACACAACCTAATTTTAACACGTCCATTGCACGTTTTAATAAATTTTTCACATACATACAAAAATGAACCCAAAATTGCAAATCCTACCCTAGACCCAAAATCACAAAAATTATATAGCATAAGTTACGAACACTTACAAACCATTGCAGGGTGGAAGGTCGAAGTCGACTACCCCACTACCGATCTTCTCCTTCAGAAAATTTGGGGGAAAGGGTTTATGGGCTCAATAGGCGTTTTTGGGAAAATTATTGGTTGAGATTAGAGTTTTGTGAGTGATGAAGAGATTTAAGTAAAAATTTCAAGAGATTGGAATGAGTAGAGGCCGAAATCGGAGACTAGGGTTTGAGGGTTGGGTTTAAAATCGCACAATGGTGTTTTGGGAGAGAGAAGAAGTGAGATGAGAGTGAGATAGCGAGCGTTATTTAATAGGGTCCCAATCGACACTCGTTAATCCCATTAGCGTGCCTAGTTTAAATAGGCGCGCTAACGGGGTTAGCGTGTCTATACTTAGTTATTTTTTCCTACACTCTTACTTGAGGAGTAGTGTCCCCTAGTGTCCACCTACTTGAGGAGTAGTGTCCCGTTAGCGTGCCAACCCCGTTAGCGTGCCTGGTTTAAATATGAACACTAACGGAGTTATCGTGTCTGTAGTTAGTGAGTTTTTTTGTACACCCCTACCTGAGGGGAAAAGTGATGTCCCCTAACACACGCTAACTGAGATAGCGCGAAGAATATTACTATGGGCGCTATCTCAGTTAGCGACATTTTGGTATTAAATTTTCAAACTGGGACAGTTTGGTATATACTTACAAAAAGTGGGATAGTTTGGTAAAAAATTCATAACTTTACAACTCCAAGTATCTTTTTCTTCGCAATTAACACTTACCCCCACTTTATGAAACAACATGAACAGATACGCCAAATGCCACAGCCAATAATTGATCCACTACCACCATCATTGACACCATGATTTTCTTAATATCCGCCTACCTGAATGTACATTGGTTTTCAATTTTCATAAAAGTAAAAATATTAGAGAACAGATGAAAAGGAGAGAAATTAAAGAAGAAGGAAAGAAAAGAAGGAAGATCCTTGTTTCTTTAGCAGTTTCTTTAATAACGGGAGAGGCACTGAAAGCACCCGCCACAGTTTCATAAAACTCACAGTGCACATTAAAGCATGACATTAAGGAGTTCACCCAAATCACCTTTAGATTTGCTTACAACAAATTAGTTTCACTTTATTCTAGACTTTGATTCCTAGGTCGACTAAGATTTTGATTTATTTTTTTTTTCCCGAATGTATGCCTTTTTCGAAACTATTTGTAGAAAGAGAACAGTTGTCAAACTATTTGTGCCCGGAGACTCAATAATTAGATTTGTCGTCCCACTGCGAATTTGGTTCAAAATTTTTTAACAAGACTCGCTGTTTTCAATGGTGATGAGATTTATACTATACTCACCGTTGGGAACGACAAGTTTAGTTCAAAAATATTTTGTATGAAGTTTTTTTTCAAGAACTCACCAAGTCCAATAGAGAGTGTGAGTCTCAGTGAAATTTCATATATCCTCGCCGTTTTCAACAGCGAGTCTAGTATAAAGAACCTCGCCGTTGAGAACGGCGAGTCTTGTTTGATAATTTTGAACTAAACTCGTCATTCCCAACGGTGAGTCTAGTATAAAGAACCTCGCCGTTCTCAACAGTGAGTCTTATTTGATAATTTTAAATTAGACTCGTTGTTCCCAACAGCGAGTTTCTCCAAAAAAAATAAAATTTGGCCCTCTGTTCCTAATGGTGAGCACAAAATAATCAAACTCGTTGTTGGGAACGGCAAGTCTAGTTGTTGAGTACCCGAACGCAAATAGTTTGACAACTGTCATTTTTCTGCAAATAGTTTCAAAAAATGTCATATTATTATAAAAAAAATCTAAGATCTTCTTGCTTTGTCGATAATGGCCTCCTAAGTTAATTCAAACCAAGTATATCTCTACTACTGTAATGGGAGAAGGCCTTAGTGTAATTTGTCCGTATTCCAACCCGTGCAACGCACGAACTGGTAGAATTTTTTTTTTTTTTTTTTGCCCTTTTCATCCCCCGCCTCTTTTTTTCACGTGCACAGCACGTGTATAATACTAGTATGATTAATTAATAAGATAGTGCCGGTGCAAATTCAGTATGGTCCACTGGTAAATCAACATATTCATTAGTAAACAATAACTCGAGAGTTTGAATCCTGCTTAAATAAAAAATCTCCAATTAATATGTATGAGCAAGTCTGAATTTGTGCGCAACAGCCTTGTTTAAAAATAATAATAAGATGATGTCACTTAGATTTTGTAGAATCTGTCTGCATGCATGTTGAGGCCCAATGTACTCTAGCCCAACAAATATAAGCTTAACTTCAATTCTAACAAAGAAGGAGACAGAAGAGAAATACACAAAATCATGAATAGAATGTCAAAACAAAAGAAAAACAAGACATATCAGAACAGCGTATTTGACTTATGGCCAGCATGAATGGAGAGCCCTAGATGTCTCTATTACAAGACAAAACTAGGGAATTGTATCATATAATTGCTTCTTTAATCTCTCTTAATATTTCTAACCATACGCATACGCCACCTTTAGCTTAGGAAGTGGGGAATTGCAGCATGGCACATCAACAAATGCCTTAATATGCACAGAATATGGAAGTAAAGTGTAACCCCTGTTTTCGATTATACGGATTTCCAGTACTTTTCTTTCCTCCATGTATTCTTGTCTTTCAATTTCTGTATAAATCATTCAAATGCACTTATGGCCTTTTGAATCTCCTATTGAAACCCAAATTTATCTTGTCTCTCCTCTTTTAGTTGGAAGTCCATCTCTTGTTGGATTCTAGCCCATTGATTTTGATGTGTGTTGTATTATTTAATTATATTTACATAAAGCCCAAATTCAAGCCCACTAACCCAGAACCCATTACCCCTTTATTGTACAGAATCAAATCTATACACACACCCTATACAATTTCTTCACTTTTTCCCCCACTCTGCCCAATCCCCGTAACTACACCCCTCAAACTCTAACTAACCCCTGATTATCTCTTAATCACTGACTAAACCCCCACTCTCCACTCTTCCCTGTTAACGTTATAATCTCTCCATCTCTCTCTCTGTTCTCCAACAAAACAGAAGAAACCCAACAAAGAAACCGAACAGATCAAACCCAACTCCATCTCTCCCGCTCGTCTTCTCCGTCGTCACCCGCCGAGAACTTCCGTCGCCCCCGCCATTACAAACACAGCACCACAGAAGAATCCACCGCCAGTCCATCGCTGCTCTCCGCCAGTGCCGCCTCCACCGTCGCCTTCCCTCGTCGAGCTCGCGTCGCTTCCATCATCGTCGTCATTGCGCCATTCTCGCCACTGCTCGAAGTTTTCCCCCTGCCCTCGACCAACCAGTCGAGCCGCTCCCGAAGCCATTGTCGAGACCTTCGAGGCTTTCCCTGAGTCCTGCGCCCTCCTTCCGCCTCGCCCCTGTCGACAACTCCGTCGCCATCGAAACTCGCCCTCGTCTCCGCAGAGGCACCGCACCATCTTCTACCCCCCTTCGTCTTCCCCACCGAACTCCCTCTTCAACCTTGACAGCGCCGTCGCCTGGAGATCCACCTCGCCATCGCTCCCACTCTCCCGCTCGAACTTCGCAGTGCCCCAGTCGTCTTCAACCCTCCTCGCCGTCAAGCCGCGACTCCTCGCGAGCGCTTCCCGCTCGAACCAATGCTCCGCCGCACCCGAAGCCATTCCCGTCATCATCGCCACCATTGGCTGAACCCATCTCTGGAGCTCCAACTCTGAGTGCGGCGTGCTAATCGTCGCTGCTCCCCTTTCCGCTCGCCGTCCTGTGCATCGCGTCGCCTCCCTGAGCGCGCCGTCGGAGACACAGCTGCCCCCTCACTGCGCGTGCGCTCTCCCTCTCTCTTTTTCTCTCTCTCTGTTCTGTGAAGAAGAAGAAGAAGCCAGTTGGGGATTGGCTTGCTGTTGAGTTGAGATTGGGGATTTGATTGTATTGGATTATGTTGATGTTGTGATCTGGGTTGGAATTGAGTTGTTGTTTGGAGATTGTGACTGTTGGAATATTATATTGGAGTTTGGAGTGTTGTTGGGATGTTTGTTGTTACTGTTTGGAGTAGTGAAGTTGAGTTGGGTTGGTTGTATCTCTGTTTGGAGTTGGTGTGTTTACTAGTTGGAGTTTTGCTGACTTGGAGTTATTGAAAGGAGTTGTTGGCTATTTTGGAGTTTGCCTCGTGAAGTTTGCTATTTTAGGAGATGCTGATTTGGCGTGGCTGCCACACACCTCGCACATGTTCGACTGCCCGGGATACTGATCCCGTTATTCTAGTGTTCAATTTCATCGGCGTCAACTAACAGGCAAGTCCACTTGAACTATTTTATTTATTCTAGTTCAAGCTTATTGACCTCCTGCAAGTAGTTCCATTTTAACTATCTTAATTTGCCTTGTGTCCCGTCTGTTGGGAGTATCGAGGGTTTACACGAGCTAACCCGACGTACTCTTGACTTCCTTTATTATCCTTTGACTCAAACCCAAACCTGGACATGCATATGATATAAATAATTAATTATACATGAGAAAAACATACCATGATTAAATACATGCTGTTTACATGAGAACTTGAGACTGGAACTTGATTATTAACTTGACTTGTTTGCTGGAAAAATTTACATTACTTGCTGTACATTAGTCATGATACATGCATGATACAATAACTTGATAATTACCCACTTGATGAACATTTATGTGATGCTGCCTTGTCTGTCTTGTACTGAGGTTTCGACCCAGTTATATTAGGAACCAGTTAAATTAATATAAAGAGAATTGTTGCTTTAGAATTACTACTTCATGCCTATTATTGTGTAATATATCATGTTGCTGCATTATCACCATTCACTTGACATTATTATAACCACTTGCATGTACATGAATGATTTAATAAAATATTAAATAAGCCGGGGTTTTTAAGGGTTGACCTAGTAGTGGACCGTCTCAGAAAATGTACTCGGTAGGGCCCTCTTGTTACATGGACTTGTTATATAGAAGGAGGAGAATACGTGTGGAGACGTGGACTTGTTATCCTGTTATCTTGTTGTCGTGATATGCCGAGTACACGCTCTATAGGCCCCACAACGAAGTCTAAAACGAACACTGTTGTGCGTGCATGGAACCTGTTGTATGGGATGCAGTAGTACGTGCACTAGATAGGAAGAACAACTTGATAATAGACCTAGTTGACATGTATACATACTCGATAAAGACCCTTGCTATTAGTCCATTATTGCCTTGCAAATTTGATCTTGATTCACACTTCCTACATGTACTTTACTTCCCTTACTCTCTGCTTTTCACTACTTGCTGTCCGTACTTGCTCTAAGGACAAATTTTTCTTCTTTTTAGATAATCAAGCACAGGTGAGCCAAAGAGATTTTCTAGGAGGCATTGATTAGCAGATCTTCTACAATTGGACCAGGAGTCTCTCGAGTTATTTGGTAAGTCTTTATATTCCAGATTGGTTATTGAATTTCATTCTCGTTTATGTGATCATGTTTCCTGCGTGGTTGTGATTAGTTTTTCTTATATTGTTGAGTTAAAACTGGTACAGCTTATGGATGATATGAGTTGGCGTACTTATATCATTCGCTGGGCCTCAGTTACGTGCCTGTGTTTCCGTATTCCGGGAAGCGGGGCGTGACAGGTTTTTAGTGGTATCAGAGCCCAGGTTAGGCTCTAACTATGTTGGAGTTTAGCTAGTTTGGCTAATGTGTTAGTCATGTTTGACTAATATGTCAGTCAAGTTTGGTTCTAGCCAGTCTAACTCGATAATATACGCACCACGTTAGTCACATGAACATGAATAACCAATATATAATCTGGATACCCCTCTCATTTGATTCATCTTTTGATCTCTTCATAATCCTGTTCCTTCATCTCTCAGTTGTTTCGTCCCTTCCATTCATTCGTATTCATTGATTCCTTGTTGGGTATAGATTTTATTCTTTTGTGCCCTTATTCATTTGATTCTAGAATTGTCCATTCTTTTCTTCCCGCTTGGTTCGTCGCTCGACATCAGTGGATCTTCAAGGACATGTTAGAGGCTCGTTTAATTCCCATGTTACTATATATTTTTATGATATATTTAATGTATAAATTTGCTACACTATATATTTATTTTCTCATTCTCATTGCATTGTGCTTATACATGTATTTAATTTCGTTTTCTCCGTACTTTTATAAATCATTTCCACTACTGCGACCTTGTACTATTGTGTTTGATATTTATAATTCATGCATTTATTTTGATATCCGATTGTGCGGCTTTCAACTTCATTTCTTACTTTTCTACTATTTTTACATCACGAATTTCAAAACATACGTCATACTTAAATCAAATGTCCCTTATCCCTATGTAAATGGGAGATTTCATTTTCCATTTTACCATTTCGGTGCAACCTAATATCGAGATGGCAAGTATGCAACTCGATGTCAATGGAGGCAAATTGCAACTGGATATCGGCGAGGCAGAATGTGCAGCCGAATATCCGGACAGCAACTTGAAGCCTGATGTCGTGAAGGCAAACATGCAACTTGATGTTAAGGATGTAAGATTTTCTAAGTATTTGCTCATTTATATTTCAAGACAATTTTTACCTATATAATGAAACTAATGGTAAGTGAATATTTTCTTTATGGCCTTTTGTTTATACAATTACACTTTATGTTTTCATACAGTTTGAACTAGTATAGTTGATTTATCCTATTTTGTGTTTACAACTTATTCTTACATTATGTTAAGATTGAGTACATTAATCATGGTATAAGTCTTCATTATTTTGTGAATTACTGTTACTGTCACCGTTTTCTAATTCTTTAAACTTTGGATTCTCACTTAATTTTGTTTCCACGTCCTAATTAATGATTTGACGCTTATTTTTGTAATATTTAATGAACTTCCTTTGAGTCTTCTTGCATATTTATATTTTGGCCTATTTTGCTCGTTACCCTTTAATGTATTTTTCGAGTATTGATTATAATAAGGTCAACATTCAATAATTATTATATGTCTTTCACATTCATGGTTATTAATATTTTCTTACTTAGTTAAATTTGCCCGTATTCCTACGTATCTTGACTGATTATTTTCCTAAAACTATTCTTTTTATATAACCTTTAAATTTGTGTTCCTTTGTTGTTTGTATGATTATCAACATTTTTATATTTGAGTTTAAATTCTTATTGAATAGTCTCCTATTTTCTTACGATCGGGGATTTTTATTTCACTTAATTTCCATTTATAATTGATCGACTATATATATTCTTGTTTGATTTATTTATATAGTAAAATAAATAAATAAATAAATAAAAAAAAAAAAAAAATCTTACTTTGTTTTACAATATTATTATTATTATTATGTTTCTCGTTATTATTATTGATATTGCCATTGTTATTGTTATTGTTATTTGCATTATTTTATTATTACTGTTGTTAATAATGAATTACTTTCGTACAAAAAAAAAAGATTTGTTGAACCAAGTTATATTCTGTTTTACATTATTATTTTTACCGGTATTGTTAATATTTTATTATTATTGGTGTTATTATTGGTATTTTGTTGAAGCCTAAATTTTATATACACTTGATTGCACTATTTAGTACTGTTTAACTTGAGCCCAAACCCGTGTTCCTGCACATATGTATCTTTCCGTGTACCTTCTGTATTTGAGATTTTTATAGCTTCCTTTCGCTTTCAAATTTCTTTTCAGCAAGTTACATTTTCAATTGATCAGATTTTAACAAAATATTATTCTGGTTTCTAAGAAACTTTTTATTTCATCTGGCTATCTGAAAATTTTATTTATTTCAAACAACGGTGTATTTTAATTTCATTTTACATTTAAGTGATCGATTATTTATATCATATATTACTACTGTTTGAATTATTTTAGTAAATCTATTAAACTCAATTTTCCATTCCGACACATGTGTATTCTATTATTATATCCATTTCTGCTACTACTATTATTATTATCCTTATTATTTTATTGATATTGTTATTACTGTTATTATTATTATTGCTATTATGTTTTAATGTTATTGTTATTATTATTGTCGTTATTATTGTTATTATTATTTTTATTATTAACATGTGTGTTATTATTATTGTTATTATTTTATTATTGTTATTACTATTCTATTATTCTCGATGTTATTATTTTAGTATTGATATTGTTGTTATTGTTATTTTTGTTAAAACCCATTAGTTTTGATCTACATGTCCTTGAATTATTTAAATTGAAGTCAACCTTCATATTCATTTTTGTATTATTTATCTTGAGCCAATACTGTCCTTGATCCTGGTGTCTCGTTCTTGTCTTCCTGCTCGGTTCATCGATTGGTATCATGCGGCCTACATCGACATGGTATTTTGCTTGGGACATCATCATCAGAGTAGCGCAGCGGAAGTGTGGTGAGCCCATAACCCACATGTCCCAGAACTCTTTTCTTGTTCCTTCTTCCTTGCATCATTCAGACCCTGTTCGTCTTTTTCACTTGTCATCTTTTGTCGATTTATTATTCAATATCGACCTTATCTATGTCCTTTATTATTCTTGTGCTTCCATCACTGGAGTTTCTCTTTTTCCAATTTCCCTGCCTTGTTATTTCTTAAGTTGCTGTCGTTTTGTCCTACTGCCGGCCATAATGAATTTCGAGGACGAAATTCTTCTTGTAAGGTGGGTAGGATTTGTAACCCCTGTTTCCGATTATACGGATTTCCAGTACTTTTCTTTCCTCCATGTATTCTTGTCTTTCAATTTCTGTATAAATCATTCAAATGCACTTATGGCCTTTTGAATCTCCTATTGAAACCCAAATTTATCTTGTCTCTCCTCTTTTAGTTGGAAGCCCATCTCTTGTTGGATTCTAGCCCATTGATTTTGATGCGTGTTGTATTATTTAATTATATTTACATAAAGCCCAAATTCAAGCCCACTAACCCAGAACCCATTACCCCTTTATTGTACAGAATCAAATCTATACACACACCCTATACAATTTCTTCACTTTTTCCCCCACTCTGCCCAATCCCCGTAACTACACCCCTCAAACTCTAACTAACCCCTGATTATCTCTTAATCACTGACTAAACCCCCACTCTCCACTCTTCCCTGTTAACGTTATAATCTCTCCATCTCTCTCTCTGTTCTCCAACAAAACAGAAGAAACCCAACAAAGAAACCGAACAGATCAAACCCAACTCCATCTCTCCCGCTCGTCTTCTCCGTCGTCACCCGCCGAGAACTTCCGTCGCCCCCGCCATTACAAACACAGCACCACAGAAGAATCCACCGCCAGTCCATCGCTGCTCTCCGCCAGTGCCGCCTCCACCGTCGCCTTCCCTCGTCGAGCTCGCGTCGCTTCCATCATCGTCGTCATTGCGCCATTCTCGCCACTGCTCGAAGTTTTCCCCCTGCCCTCGACCAACCAGTCGAGCCGCTCCCGAAGCCATTGTCGAGACCTTCGAGGCTTTCCCTGAGTCCTGCGCCCTCCTTCCGCCTCGCCCCTGTCGACAACTCCGTCGCCATCGAAACTCGCCCTCGTCTCCGCAGAGGCACCGCACCATCTTCTACCCCCCTTCGTCTTCCCCACCGAACTCCCTCTTCAACCTTGACAGCGCCGTCGCCTGGAGATCCACCTCGCCATCGCTCCCACTCTCCCGCTCGAACTTCGCAGTGCCCCAGTCGTCTTCAACCCTCCTCGCCGTCAAGCCGCGACTCCTCGCGAGCGCTTCCCGCTCGAACCAATGCTCCGCCGCACCCGAAGCCATTCCCGTCATCATCGCCACCATTGGCTGAACCCATCTCTGGAGCTCCAACTCTGAGTGCGGCGTGCTAATCGTCGCTGCTCCCCTTTCCGCTCGCCGTCCTGTGCATCGCGTCGCCTCCCTGAGCGCGCCGTCGGAGACACAGCTGCCCCCTCACTGCGCGTGCGCTCTCCCTCTCTCTTTTTCTCTCTCTCTGTTCTGTGAAGAAGAAGAAGAAGCCAGTTGGGGATTGGCTTGCTGTTGAGTTGAGATTGGGGATTTGATTGTATTGGATTATGTTGATGTTGTGATCTGGGTTGGAATTGAGTTGTTGTTTGGAGATTGTGACTGTTGGAATATTATATTGGAGTTTGGAGTGTTGTTGGGATGTTTGTTGTTACTGTTTGGAGTAGTGAAGTTGAGTTGGGTTGGTTGTATCTCTGTTTGGAGTTGGTGTGTTTACTAGTTGGAGTTTTGCTGACTTGGAGTTATTGAAAGGAGTTGTTGGCTATTTTGGAGTTTGCCTCGTGAAGTTTGCTATTTTAGGAGATGCTGATTTGGCGTGGCTGCCACACACCTCGCACATGTTCGACTGCCCGGGATACTGATCCCGTTATTCTAGTGTTCAATTTCATCGGCGTCAACTAACAGGCAAGTCCACTTGAACTATTTTATTTATTCTAGTTCAAGCTTATTGACCTCCTGCAAGTAGTTCCATTTTAACTATCTTAATTTGCCTTGTGTCCCGTCTGTTGGGAGTATCGAGGGTTTACACGAGCTAACCCGACGTACTCTTGACTTCCTTTATTATCCTTTGACTCAAACCCAAACCTGGACATGCATATGATATAAATAATTAATTATACATGAGAAAAACATACCATGATTAAATACATGCTGTTTACATGAGAACTTGAGACTGGAACTTGATTATTAACTTGACTTGTTTGCTGGAAAAATTTACATTACTTGCTGTACATTAGTCATGATACATGCATGATACAATAACTTGATAATTACCCACTTGATGAACATTTATGTGATGCTGCCTTGTCTGTCTTGTACTGAGGTTTCGACCAGTTATATTAGGAACCAGTTAAATTAATATAAAGAGAATTGTTGCTTTAGAATTACTACTTCATGCCTATTATTGTGTAATATATCATGTTGCTGCATTATCACCATTCACTTGACATTATTATAACCACTTGCATGTACATGAATGATTTAATAAAATATTAAATAAGCCGGGGTTTTTAAGGGTTGACCTAGTAGTGGACCGTCTCAGAAAATGTACTCGGTAGGGCCCTCTTGTTACATGGACTTGTTATATAGAAGGAGGAGAATACGTGTGGAGACGTGGACTTGTTATCCTGTTATCTTGTTGTCGTGATATGCCGAGTACACGCTCTGTAGGCCCCACAACGAAGTCTAAAACGAACACTGTTGTGCGTGCATAGAACCTGTAGTATGGGATGCAGTAGTACGTGCACTAGATAGGAAGAACAACTTGATAATAGACCTAGTTGACATGTATACATACTCGATAAAGACCCTTGCTATTAGTCCATTATTGCCTTGCAAATTTGATCTTGATTCACACTTCCTACATGTACTTTACTTCCCTTACTCTCTGCTTTTCACTACTTGCTGTCCGTACTTGCTCTAAGGACAAATTTTCCTTCTTTTTAGATAATCAAGCACAGGTGAGCCAAAGAGATTTTCTAGGAGGCATTGATTAGCAGATCTTCTACAATTGGACCAGGAGTCTCTCGAGTTATTTGGTAAGTCTTTATATTCCAGATTGGTTATTGAATTTCATTCTCGTTTATGTGATCATGTTTCCTGCGTGGTTGTGATTAGTTTTTCTTATATTGTTGAGTTAAAACTGGTACAGCTTATGGATGATATGAGTTGGCGTACTTATATCATTCGCTGGGCCTCAGTTACGTGCCTGTGTTTCCGTATTCCGGGAAGCGGGGCGTGACATAAAGCTAATATTAAATTAATAAGTTTAATTTTGCACGTCTTTAAGTAGCATAATTTAGGGGAATTTATCTGCATTGATTCTACTTGATCACAACCTTACTGTCCAAAATATTTGATCCTTACCGATATCCTATCTTTTTCTTTATATAGAATGGATAAAGACCAATGGACTTCAGTCACACAGGAGATATATATATAACACAAAAAAATGAAAACATAAGGGGTTCAGTACATAATTTTCAGAATCACATATAGTGCAACACAACATAGTATCAGGTATCAACACAAAAACATGAGAGGCTCTACAAGAACCAAAGTGAGCCATCTCCAAGCACATACAAAATACAAGCCCGAAAAGAGAAACAATTTCATAGCAGAATAGAAAGGAAATAGAACACAACAGACAACCATTCAAAAAGCGGGTGCAGCCTCAAACACATCCAGCATCACTCAAAACAGTCCAGAATGCAACAAAATAGAAAATCCCTAGATTAGAGAGATTATCACTGCAAAAAAGACACCAAAAAATAAAAGAGTGAGCACACATAGCTCGAGATGGATTGGACATCCCTAGATGAATAAGAGAAACGACCACATTACGCAGGTTATTCAATCACAACTTAGCGATTTTATGGAGGGGAAGAACATTAGTCCAAAAAATAATTTTAAAAAAATGATACATTCAATAATAAGAGCAATATAATGCGACTTATAGGTAAATATGTGGTTGTTTCTTTCTTTCCAAATAACCCAAATCATTTCTATCATGGACACATCCTAATATACAACTAACAGAAGAATACATCTAAGAGCTCTACTAAAAGGATAGAGAGTCATGCTTCCCTCTAACTCTCCAAGCGATTTTAAAGATATACCAAATGGGCTAAATGAAGAGATAGTGGATGAGTAAATGGCAAGTCAACTCGTCGTGAGCCAAACAAAACATGCATTTTTTACCATAAGCCAAATTCCTCTTATTGTGGATCTCCATCGTTAACAATTTATTATGAACCACCAACTAGTTCAAGATTCTAGCTTTCAACCAAGCAAAATTGTGCCCAATATGTTTATAGAAAGGAGAGATCATGCCCCCTGTTAAGAGAAGTGTAAAATGATTTGATAATGTAAGTGCTAGTGGAGGACCACCATCACCTTAATATAATCCGAGTTCTGATCTAGGGAAAGGTTTCTCCTGAATGGTATGTCCCAATTTATTTGATTGTTATGAATTGAAATATATGAGGCAACAATGACATTTGGGTTATAGGCTAACTGAAAAAAGTTGCGGGAAAACGACTTGGAGTTTATTATTTCCAATCCAAAGGTCGGTCCAAAACCTAAAGGTCGAACCGTCATCAAAATTTTTCTGGAGGCCACATTTGAAATGTTCGACGGCTTTGCAGAAATCCTTCCAGAATGGGGAGGTCTTGATAGCCAGTTTGGTATACAAATTCCAAACATTTTTCCTTTTATGATACTGATTTTTGACAAGTCTGATCAATGTTAGATCGTCACTCTTAAGAATCTTTCAAAGCCATTTACAGAGTAGAGTCAAATTCTGGTGTCCAAGATCTATAATATCAAGACCACCTTCTCTTTTGGACTCACACAATCTTTTTTAATTATAAAGGTGTTTTTCCACCGACGTGACAGAAGAATCCAACAAGAAGAAATTTTTCCTAATCTTGTCATTCCGTTAACCGATATCCTATCTTAATATTAATGTTTCTGGTGTATTCTATTTTCTCATGTTCATGCACTAAAACAACTGAGAACAGTTTATCCTCCGTGCACTGAATGCGGCTAATAGATAAAAAAAATTCGACAAAATATTTTTGTGACAAATCTTTAAACATAAGGAAATTGTTTTGGTTGTAAAAAAAGCAAAAGAAGATAACGGAAAATTAAGGTCAAAAGAGGGCTCCAAAACACAGTTCCCTCGTAATTTTAAAAACTAATTAAGCACTTTGGTTAAAGATTAAAAAATATTTAAAGCACTAACTAATCAGGATAATAAAGAATCTAATAGTGGAGCCAAGGGTTTCCGACATGCTTTCATAGATATCCTAAAGTCCACTCAATTGAATTAATCTCTCATTTTGACAACTTCAGATGCACACCTCACCATGCACTAGGATATTGGAAGAAGATCAAGGAAATCCTCTTTATTCATATAAAACCAGTATATTAATTGGGAGTTTCTTTATCAAAGATGAGGTTTACCTAATTATATATTGATATATGATTCCTGATTTCTTAATGATAATCCAGCATTATGTTGAATTTAATTATTGGAAGCACAGCCTTAATTTGTCCTTAAAGTATTAAAGGTTGGCATTTAAAATGCAAAATATAAAGGAGAATTTCAATAACAAATAAGACTTTGCATTTTATTATTATTTTTCTTTCCATTTTTCTGTTATTTCCTTTTGGTTTTGTTTATCCTTAAAGAGAAAAAGACAAAAGAGAGTTTACTACTAATATTATATGTATTTTTATGTACATTATACCGACTTATATTATCCAATCTCTAATCTCTAATATTATAATGAGAGAAGGCATTATGGTCATTTGTCAATCTATCAATCCGTGTACTGCACGTGCATAATTAATATGAAGTAGGTCTATTCGAGTCCTCACTATATCAGATTTTTTACTTTAATTTTTTTTATATATTGAACATGCATCATAAGTGTTGATATGGCTAAAAATGGGGTTAAATCGGAACCGTCCAGATCGAGCACGAATCTTGAAGCACGGGGGTAAAAAGGTAATTTCACATACAGATGGATCCAAAACGGGTATTGGGCCTCCTTCTCACAAAACCAACCACCCGCGAATAGATCCACTTCAACCGGGCACGGGACCGGACCCGATACAAGCCCGGCCCACCAAGAGGAGAATCAGGCCACTGATTTGACTAAATCAAATCAATAAGCCTGATTAGCTCTCACCAGGGAATCAGGACCTAATTTCCTAAAACAGAATAGGAGGATTTTTCTCCTGGCTGTTAGGCAGGAAATCAGGATCCTAACCGTTCCAAAGGCGACTATAAATACAACCCCTCTACCACCAAGACCAGGTTAATCACTTTTTGACCACTTAAGCTCTTTCTTAATCTTTTTCCTGATTACTGACAAGAGCGTCGGAGGGTGCGTCGCCGGAATCAACCCCGGTGTCTCGCACTTCCTTGCAGGTTGCGGCAGGAGCGAGAAGGCCGAGTCAACTGTGCAGGCTTTTTTCCGGACTCACAAATTCTATCTGTTTACCCCCACACCGAAATCAGCGGTAACAGATTGGCGCCGTCTGTGGGAAACAAGCCACACGAACAGCCTCAGTCCATTCTCCGTCGTCCCCTGCAGTCATGCCGCCGAAGAAGAACAGATCCAGAGGGTCGAATCGTGCGGGCAACCTCACCGATCCGGCAAATGAAGCTCCGGTCAATCCTATCCCTCAGTCCGACCTCCCTCCGCTGACCCAGCAGGTCCCACCTCCTCCTCCCAAGCAGCAGCCCAACAATGGTCCGTCCGGTCATAACGGTCGGAAGGAGAAGCAGCCTCTCAATCCGGGCCATGTCTCGGTCCATAACGGGTCTTCGGACTCGATGGCTTCTCATCACCCCGACCTCCGCATCACACTTCTGAACCGCCAGAAAGACGACGACCTCCGCACTCATCTTGACGCGAGGCGGGCCCGAGAGGGAGCCTCCCGCCAGCGTCAAGGTGAGCGGTCCCCACGTCGCCGAGACGGCAGAAGGTCTCCGGACCGCAGAGGCCGAGCGGCGTCCCCCGACTGCCGAAGGAGGAGGTCCCGCTCCCCTAGGGATCGGCGTCATCCGAGGGACCGGGAAGTACCTATCAGTCGAGCCGAATTCCTCCAGTTTCAGGAGACCGTTCTGCAGGCCCTCAATCTTCGGCAGAACGTCCAGAATGCTCAGAGGGCTCCGACGCCCCCCAGGGATCCCAGTCCTCGGCGCCGAACCCGGAGCCCTTCCCCGGCTCCCAGCCGCCAGCAGCGGGAACAAAGCCCTCGCCGGTCCCAGGATTACCGGCGCCGCAGTCCACGCTCCCCTTCCTATGAAGAGGAGTCCGGAGGGTCATACGATTACCAGCGGAGGGACGACGCCCTCATCCGCCGTATCCATGAGGTGGAAAGGTGCATCGGCCGCATGGACAGGGAGGAAGAGTCCCGAGCAGGAACCTTCCGTCCCAGCCGACCCCCCTTCTCACGGTCGATCATGGAGGCCCACATACCGAGGAGTTTCAAACCGCCGCAGTTTGAAACATACTCAGGGGAATCCGACCCGATCGACCACGTCGAGAGCTTCAAGACCCTGATGTTAATCCATCAAGCTTCCGACGCGGTGCTCTGTAGGACCTTCCCTGCCACCCTCAGGGGGTCGGCTCGGGAATGGTATTCCAGGCTCGCCCCATCATCCATCTTCTTATTCGAGCAGTTCGAGACACTGTTCATTACTCACTTCGTGAGTAGCCGGCGAGCCGAGAAGATCAGTCTTTCCCTACTGAACCTGCGGCAGGAGAAGGAAGAAAAGTTGCGGGACTATGTGAAAAGGTTTACCGCAGAAGTCAGGTCAAGTGCCTCCTTAGACCAGTCCGTGGCCACCGTGGCGTTCCAGTCGAATGTCCTTAACGCCAACCTCCGATCATCCCTGGCCAAGAAGCCCCCGCATGACTTCGCCGACCTCCTCCTGAGGTGCGAGAAGTACATCCGAGCAGAAGAGGCGGAAGCCCTTCCCAGCTTTGGGGGACCCTCCGCAGGGTCGAAAAGGAAGGCGACGGGGGAAGAAGGGTCCAAGAAAGCTCAGAAGGACATGGGCGGTCAGCGCCGCCCTCCCCCCAGGTTCGAGAAGTCCACTCCCCTCACCACTAATGTCTCCACTATCCTCATGGAGGTGGAGAAGGAGGGGGTCATCCCTCCAGCCCCGAGGATGCACACCCCGGCGAAGAGAAGGGACAAAGCTAAGTGGTGTCGTTACCACCGAGACCACGGGCACGATACGAATGACTGCCGGGCTTTGAGAGATGAGATCGAGGCCCTCATTCGAAGGGGGCAATTGGCCAAGTTCGTGAAAGCTAACGATCGGACAGATCGCCACTCCCCTCCGCCTCGGGGGGCTAACAAGCGCTCCGAGCGGCGCGAAGAGACACCCGAGTTCGAGGAGGAACGGGTTCTGCACCTGATCCACGGAGGCCCCATGGGGGGCTCCTCTAACTCCTCCCGGAAGGCCTTCGTCCGAGAGGTCAACTCGGTCCATAGTGCCCCTCCCCCGAAAGGTCTCGGCGTCCCAGTGTCTTTCTCCGATGCCGACCTGGAAGGAGTCCGAACCCCCCACTGCGATGCCCTCGTCATCGACCTCCGCATGGCCAACTTCAAGGTGCAGAGGATTTTGGTGGACAACGGGAGTTCGGTCAATATCCTTTTTCTCTCGGCCTTCCGAGGCCTCCAGTTGTCCCGAGACCGTCTCAAGCCGGCTGGTTACACTCTCCACGGGTTCACGGGGGTCCCGGTAACCGTCGAAGGGGTGATAACCCTAGACGTTACTGCGGGAAGCGCCCCTACTACCCGGACCGAGCCGATGGACTTCCTGGTCGTCGACGTCCCGGCGGCATATAATGTCATCCTAGGCCGCCCCGGCCTAGCCGCCCTCGAGGCTGTCCCCTCGGCATACCATTTGAAGATGAAATTCCCCACTCGGTCGGGAGTAGGGGAAGTCAGGGGAAGCCAGGAAACAGCCCGGAAGTGCTACATGACTTCCACCGGGGGACCAGTGCTCTCGCTCGAGACACTGGAAATCCCCGAGCCGAAGGCCCGCCCAACGTCCGAGCCGGCGGACGAGCTAGAAGAAGTACTCTTCTCGAACGAGGATCCGAGCCGGAAATTCCTCGTCAGCAAGTCCTTGCCGACCGTGCTGTTCTTCGACTTGGTGAGGTGCATCCGGAATAACCGCGATCTATTTGCTTGGTCGGCCGCGGACATGCCCGGCATCTCCGAGGACTTGCTCGTCCATCGTCTGAGCGTCGAACCGGGGTGCAAACCGGTTCAGCAGAAGAGGCGAAAGTTCGCTCCCGAGCGACAGCAGGCAATCAAGGAGGAAGTAGATAAACTTCTAAAGGCCAAGTTCATACAGGAGGTAAATTACCCCGAGTGGCTGTCGAACGTTGTAATGGTCAAGAAGTCCAATGGCTCGTGGAGGATATGCATTGACTTCACCGACCTAAACAAGGCGTGTCCGAAGGATCCCTTCCCGCTCCTGAACATTGACACCCTTATCGACGCCACCTCGGGCCATGAGCTTCTCAGCTTCATGGATGCTTTCTCGGGGTACAATCAAATCCGGATGTTCCCTCCGGACATCCCGAAGACCTCCTTCGTCACCGACCAAGGCCTCTATTGCTACCGGGTCATGCCGTTCGGTTTGAAGAACGTAGGCGCCACCTACCAACGCCTCGTCAACAAGGTCTTCCAGAACCAGATCGGCCGGAACATGGAGGTGTACGTTGATGACATGCTTGTCAAGAGCATCCGCGGTACCGACCATGTTGCCGACCTCCAAGAGGCCTTCGGCGTATTGAGGAAGCACAACATGTGGCTGAACCCGAACAAGTGTGTGTTCGGGGTCTCCTCGGGAAAATTCCTCGGCTTCATGGTAAGCCAGCGAGGAATCGAAGCTCCCGAAAAGATTAAGGCCATATTAGACATGGCCCCGCCTCGGAACGTCAAGGAGGTGCAAAAGCTCACTGGCCGGCTCGCTGCTATCGGCCGTTTCCTTTCCAAGTCAGGGGAAAAGTGCCTTCCCTTCTTCAAAGCCCTCAGGGGGGCCAAAGGTTTTGAATGGGGCCAATCGCAACAGGAATCATTCGACCAGCTGAAGGCTTATTTGGTGAATCCCCCGCTGCTCAGCAAACCGATCCCGGGCGAGACCCTCTTCGTCTACTTGGCAGCCTCCGAGCAGACCCTAAGCGCTGTCTTAGTGAGGGAGGAGGACCGAACCCAAAGGCCTATCTACTACGTGAGCAAGGTGCTCCGGGACGCCGAGCTCCGCTATCCGAGGATAGAGAAGATAGCCTACGCCCTGATCATGGTTGCGAGAAAGCTTCGGCCGTATTTTCAATCCCACTCGGTCGTTGTCCTCACCGATCAATCCCTCAAGCAGATCCTCCACAAGCCGGAGACCTCGGGTCGGCTGATGAAGTGGTCCATAGAGCTAAGTCAGCATGACATCTCCTATCAGCCTCGGACGGCAATTAAGGCACAGGCTCTCGCCGACTTCATCGTAGAGTCCACAATCCCCGAGGTCGGCCACGTCCCGAACGGGCCCCCCATTTGGACAGTTTTTGTGGACGGATCCTCTTGTAATGAAGGAAGCGGCGCCGGCATCATTCTGAACGGCCCTGACAACTTCGTCCTCCAGTATGCGATTCGCATGAACTTCAAGGCCTCAAACAACGAGGCAGAGTACGAGGCTCTCATAGCTGGTCTCGGACTCGCACGAAGTGCTGGGGCGCAGCGCCTTCGGATTCACATTGATTCCCAGCTAATCGTGAACCAGGTCTTGGGCGAATATGAGGCCAGGGACGAGCGAATGGCGAAGTACCTCGCCAAGGTCCGGGACCTCATGGGCCGATTCGAAGAAGCCATCATCCAACGGGTCCCCCGGGAGGAGAACTCACAAGCCGATGCTCTCTCCAAATTGGCCTCGTCTTCTCTGCAAGGTCTCGAACAGACCGTACTGATTGAAGTCCTCTCTAAACTGAGCATCGAAGACGAGGCACCTAGCTCGATGGAGTCATTGCCAGTCATGCTGCAGGACAATTGGATGAAACCACTGGTAGAATTCTTAAGGGATGGAGTCCTGCCCCCGGATCCCAAGGAAGCACGCCAAGTCAGAACTCGGGCCGAGCGCTATGTCTTGATCGATGGCATCCTATACAAGCGCTCCTTCTCTCAAATGGATGGCCGACCATATCTGAGGTGCCTCTCTCCCGATCAGGCCGAATATGCCCTACAGGAGCTTCATGAAGGCATCAGAGGGGCACACTCCGGATTTAGGTCTTTGGCCCGGAAAGCTTTGAACTATGGGTACTTCTGGCCGACCCTTCTCCAAGACGCCGAGCGACATGTTCGGCAATGCAGCACTTGCCAGAGACACTCCAGCATCCGACGCCTTCCTCAGGCCAACCTTGCCTCCCTGTCGAGCCCTATCCCCTTCGCAATGTGGGGAATGGACTTGCTAGGGCCTTTCCCTCCGGCTCCGGGTCAGTTCAAGTTCTTGGTCGTAGCCATCGACTACTTCTCAAAGTGGGTCGAGGCCGAGCCCCTCGCCACTATAACCGAGAACAAAGTGGTGCAGTTCTTCTGGAAAAATATCATCTGCCGGTTCGGAGTCCCCCGCGTCCTCGTGACGGACAACGGTACTCAGTTCACTGGTGCGGCGTTCCGAGCTCTGTGCGATGACCTCGTCATCCAACAGCGCTTCTCGTCCGTCTCCCACCCTCAGTCGAACGGACAAGCTGAGAATGCTAATCGGCAGATCCTGGCAGGCATCAAGAAAAGGTTGGACAAATGCTCCAAAGGTTTGTGGGTCGACCAACTCCCCAATGTCTTGTGGAATTACCGCACGAGCAAGCGGACCCCCACCGGGGAGTCCCCTTTCAATCTTACATACGGGGCCGAGGCCGTGATTCCCCTCGAGGTCGGGATACCTTCCCCTCGCCTCGTTGCCTACAGCGAGGAGCAGAACGCCCGAGACCTCAGAGCAAGTTTAGATTTGGTGGACGAGCTGAGGGAGAGAGCGTCAATTCGGCAGCAGAATTACAGAAGAAGAGTCGAGTTGGCCTACAACAAGAAGGTCCGACCCGCCAACCTTAAGCAAGGAGATTTAGTCCTGAGGAAGCTAGCTATATCCTTCCCCGGTCAGAAGAGCAAGCTAGCTTCGAACTGGGAAGGTCCGTACCGGATCACAAAAGTTGTTCGGCCTGGGGCATACCGTCTCGAAGACATGGAAGGCAGAGAGCTTCCGAGGACCTGGAATGCCGACCACCTCCTCAAATACCAAGAGAGCGTTCCGACGCCACTCTAAGTAACAAGGAGTATCGAGCCATTCCAATCCTCCGACTTGTAACCCATTTTTTCTCAAATTGTATTATGTAAAACGGTTCGCCGTCGAAATCAATAAAGAAAGCTCTGCTATGTTTGTGAATCTGCATGTTTTTCTCCCCCCTTATCACCTGACTTTTTTATACATTACTTCAACCAATGGTTCGGAGTCCACGTTCGGCTCGGCCTCATTCCCTCTGTTCGTCCCCGGACGGACCAGAGGCGAACCGCCGTTCCGAATTGCTCCCACAGCCATTGAACTATACCGATGGTTCGGAGTCCAACACTCGGCTCGACTCTACCACCTCGGCTCGTCTCCGGACAAACCAGGGGTAGATCACCGTTCGGAATTGCTCCCACAGCCGTTGAACTATACCGATGGTTCGGAGTCCAACACTCGGCTCGACTCTACCACCTCGGCTCGTCTCCGGACGAACCAGGGGTAGATCACCGTTCGGAATTGCTCCCACAGCCGTTGAACTACACCGATGGTTCGGAGTCCAACACTCGGCTCGACTTTACCTCCTCGGCTCGTCTCAGGACGAACCAGGGGTAGATCGCCGTTCGGAATTGCTCCCACAGCCGTTGAACTACACCGATGGTTCGGAGTCCAACACTCGGCTCGACTTTACCTCCTCGGCTCGTCTCCGGACGAACCAAGGGTAGATCGCCGTTCGGAATTGCTCCCACAGCCATTGAACTACACCGATGGTTCGGAGTCCAACACTCGGCTCGACTTTACCTCCTCGGCTCGTCCCCGGACGAACCAGGGGTAGATCGCCGTTCGGAACTGCTCCCACAGCCATTGAACCATAATCAAGGTCCGGAACACATACTCCGAACTCTCTTAACTATTAGCCGAAGTCGGAAGACACACACATTCGGTCGGCTCCCGAGCAAGTGCCTTCCCGAGCGTGTAAACGGGGAAAACACACTTTCCCCTCAACTTTCGTGCGTGATCTCGATCAGACGGCTCAGATCTTGCCACCTGCACTAAACGACAAGATAATGTTTTCTTGGAGACCGAGCCACCTCGAGATTCGCGCCTACATTCAACGGCTCGGATCTCGCCACCTGCTCTAAACGACAAAATAGCACTTTCTAGAGCACGGAGCCGCCTAGGAATTTGTGCCGTACCGCGTCAGAGCTGTTAAACGACAAAGTACCTAACCCATGGAGACCCGCTCGGTTAAGCAGGCACGCTCGGTTCAAAAATCTTGGCGCGACCAACATAGTTACAGGCGAAAACGAGTATGCAAAGCAACGAAAGGAAATTTTATTAATTGTCGGCGCATAATACAAAACGTTCCTTTACAAAGAGTTAGCAAACAAAACAGACAATGCCCGACCCGCTACACTTGTCTCTCACATATAAACATCCTCACTAGACTGATAGTCCTCCTCAGCTGACAACTCCTCTGCCTCCCCTCGGTGTTTCGCCATCACAGCCCGCAAGTGCCGCATCTCCGAGAGCAAGTCATCCCGCTCGGCAATAATCTTCGACTGGTTGTGCCGAATGCATTTGACCCAAAGAGCGTTGCTGAATGCGGTTTGCGAGTCTTCATCCTCTCCCGCGGGGCTCAGCTCGACGATCCTATTCTCCAAGCGTTGGATCTCGGCTTCCCGGAGACTGAGGACAGACGAAAGGTGGATCCACTCACTCTCGGCTCGGCGTAACTTCAGATCGGCGCTCCTAGGGCTCAAAACCACCGTCCCAGAGGTGGCCTCGGATTTGGAGTCATCATTCGAACGTTCGGAGTCCGAGTCGTAGATCGTCACCACGAGCTGAAAGAAAAGAAAAACGAAGAACACGACTTCAATACACAACTTCAACCTCAATACACTGCCGGTGGCTAACACTTGAGAATTTTCCAAAAAAGATTCGCATTCAAACATAATAGTGTTACAGACAGCCGGACCGACCCCATAATCAGGTTTTTACAAACAACAAACAAAAGGGGAAAACGACATGATCAGGGCCTCTTCGGAAGGGGAATGTTTCGGTTTAGGAAAACGCGAGGACGACGAGGCCTCCCCTCCGAGCTCGACCCTAAACCAACGAAGCGTGATCCCCCTTCACTGCTGGTCCTAACAGCGGCGCCGACCGAGGCACCGCTCGACGAGATAGCCGCGCTACTCTGAGCATCGGCCGGACTCTGCCGGGTCGCAGGCGACCGCATCGCAAGTTCGTAAAATGTGATCCCCCTCGCGCTCTCCTCACGAGTGCACGACGTGCTGCGGTCGTTAGCTCTCTCCGGCACTGGCTTGAGCGACGCGATCTCCTCCTCCAATTCGATAATCCTATCCCTCAAGACGTCGTCCTTCGCCAATTTCTTCGGTCGAGGGGCCCTCAACGGGTCCGAGGCATTGGCGCTATCAGTCGCAAGCCGTAGGTAATGGGTGACCTCGATCCCCCTATCTATGGTGATCCTTCTGAGCCTGTCGACTTCGGCCGATAGCCTCTTGCGCTCGGATGACGCTTTCTCCAGTTCGGAAGCCAGCTTCTCCCCCTCCACCGAACGTTCTTTTTCCGCTAGCTCCAAGTATTGGACCTCGGCCAAAAGGTCATCATTTTTCTGCTCGACGGCAGTAAGCTCCCCACGGAGCCGCGCGACTTCCCCTTCGGGACCAGGAGCTTGGGAGCGCTTCCGCAGTTGATGCAGCTCGCGACAGTACCTCCTTAGAATTGCCCTCACCTCCTCCGCCTGGCCGAGCAGGAGAAACCGCCTTTGTCGGCTGTCCGAAAGCTCACGCTTCAATTTGGCCAGCTCCTTCCGAAGTAAGACGAGCTCCGTGACCGGACCGAACACCACCTGAAAAGCGGAGATAAATCCGATGGGACAATTCACGGAAACATCTATGACTAATCATGCGCAAACCCGAGGCTCAACACTTAGATAAATTCCGGCCAAACAAGATATTTTTCATTTCAGAATTAAGGTGAAAAAGTCTTACACTAGCGGTGGCCAGTCCGCAGTTAGGCTTACAAAAGAAAAAAGACAAAAAAAAGACAACCGAGTCAGGGGTCGACCTTTTTGCCGCTCGGGTCCGTCGACCCCCCGGTCTTGTCCACGCCACCGTCTTCGCCTCCGCCTTCGCTCCAACTTTCCTCCTCGGAGTGTCCTCCTCCTCGCCCTCGGCCTCGGACTCCCCGGGGACCTCGACGATTTCCGTCTCTCCCGCAGGTCCGAGCATCCCCTCGGGCACACCCTCCTCCCCTTCCACGGGGTCGTAAAAGTGGTAGGAGGAGGTGTCGAAGCCCGGGTTCCTGGCGACTATGTGGATCAGCGCTCGACCATAAGCGTCCTCCATGTTCTGGAGCATGTGCTGAGCGGCCTCCTCCTGCACGGCTTTCTTCACCCTCTTCACCTTCCTGAGGTGTTTGGCCTTGATCTTCTCGGCCCTCTTCCGAGCGTCCTCCGCCTCCGACCGAGCCTTAGCCAGCTCCTCCCTCAGTTCGGCAGCCTCCTTCACCGACGCCTCGAGCTTGGCCGCCGTATCCTTCAGCTCGGCCACCTCCTTCTCCGAGGCCTCAAGCTTGGCTACCGTGTCCTTTGACAGCTGAACAGCATCGGCCAGCTGCTTCTCCAGCCCCTCCACTTCGGTGGCCCTCATCGTCGAAAGAAGCAGCTCGGAATCAAGCTGCTTCGCGACCTTGACGCGCTCCGCCCTCTCCTTCTCCTTCTCCTGATCCTTCTTCGCCAACTCCTCGACCAAGAAATTGAAGTGGCAGAGGGTCTGGAAGAGAACAACACGTTAAAATCCGAGTCCAAGAACTTAGAAAAATTCTAAGGAAGAAATTTGGATAAAGAAGAGCTCAGCATACTTACCGACATGGTGTTCCGGGCAATCTGCATCACGGCGTCCCCTGCCATCCCGGCCTTCAGGGTCGCTCGGTCCTTCGGGGTCGGCAGGTGCCTCACCGCCTCCATGCAGATGTTTCCGTCGCCCAAAAAGCCGTCGACGTTCATCACCTGCCAATCGGGGACGAAGATCTGCTTATGACGCTCGGTCAAGATCCTCTCCGCGTCGGAGGTAAGGGGCGGAACCGGGAGGAACAGCGCATCCGTCACCCCGAACCCGCTGCTCGACGGACCGGGAGCGTCCGCCTCCGAGGTAGGTGCAGGTGCATCCGAGGCGAGGGGATCGGGGACCACGACCCCCCCTGCTCGGGGACCGCGACCTTCGTTGGAGAGACAAGGACCTCGATCTCCCCCTCCTTGAGGACCGCGACCTTCGGTTGGTCGGCAGTCTTCACAACCGAGGCCTTCTTCGAGGCCCGGCTGTCCTGAGGTGCTGCCGACGGCCTCTTCTTCTTCTCCTGCTCTGCCCTGCCCTTCGCCACCAGAGCCTTGTAATCGAGCTTCATCGTCTCTGCAAAAGCCAAATGAAAAAACTTAGAAAAATTTTCATAAATTTTAAACAAGGAGTATAAATACCAGATGCGTACGAGGGTCAATCGGACTGAGACCCCCACGGAACAGATGCTCCTCCGTAATATCTTTCCAGCTTAGCGCTGGCAGGGCGAGGAGCTTCTTCTGGACCTCAGCCTCCTCAGCATTCAGCGGGACGTCCTTCTTTGTACGCTTGGGCAGGCCATCCTTCGCCCAAACTGTCGGTATCACCCATGGCGTCAGGGCTCGGACGAGGAAGTACTTGTCCTTCCAATGTTTGATCGAGTTCGGGTTCTCGATCAACTTGACTCCCGTCCGAGGAGAAAGGAAAAACCTCTGCTCGTCCCGCCTCGGCTGGCAAGGTCGGAAGAGACTCCGAAAGAGGTACATAGTCGGCTTGGCGCCGATCTCTTGGCATCGGAGGAGGAACGCCACGACGTGCCTCCATGTGTTCGGCATCAGTTGGGCGGGACTCAAACCGTACCAGACCAAGACTTCGACCACGAACGGGTGGAGGGGAAAGCGGAGCCCGGCGATGAGGGAGTCGACCAGAAAGACACATACCTCCGACGAGGACTTAGTGTTGGCTCAGAACCCCGGCCCAGGAAGGAGCAACACATACTCAAGAGGGATCTGGAAACCCTCTCGGATCAGACGAAGATCTGTCTCGGTAAGAGTCGAGATCCTATGATCGACCTCGGACAGCTCCCTAGGCTCGTTCTCCTCCACCAGTTTAGCCGTACCTTGAGTGACCCTCTCCAAGGTATCCTCGGCGTAATCCCGGACGCCTCCCACACTCGACACGGCGATGGGCTGCCGACCAAACGCCCCCGCTCTCTTCGGCGTCTCCACTATCGTGACCACGCCTTTGCCCTTTCGGGACTCGGCCACGACTTCCTCGGGCACTTCGGCCACTTCACCCTCTTTATCCGGACGAACGACGTCTTGCTCGCTCGGCTCCACTACTCCCTTCCTTTTATCCCCTCGGCCAACGGCTTGCTCCGAGGCGGGGGTCTTAGCCGAAATCTTAACCATTTTTTCCTAAAAAGAGAAGGGAAAGAGACTGACCTTGAAGTGACAGCTGCGGTCGGAAAGTTCGCCGGAACTAAGAACGCTACCGCGACAGCTAGCAACGCCACCAGGGAGCTAAAAACTTCGAAGCAAAGTAAAAACGGAAGAGAGAGAGTAAAAGTGAAAAGTGAAGACTTGGTCTTAGGGGGGGTGAAGATTTATAGTAAAATTGGGACGTCCCTTGGACTTCCAACGAAAATTCGCGACTTTTGGGCTGCTCTCGAAACGTCGCGAAGGCCCATCACCACTACCTCCCTCACCAAGTCAGCTGGCTCGGCTCCAGCGGATCCGAATCCGAGCTACAAGCAATCTGAACATGCCGGCAATAGGGCCCGGTCGGAATCCGAGCAAGCGCCTTCCCGAGCGTGTAAACGGGGAAAACTCACTTTCCCCTCAACTTTCGCGCCCGATCTCGATCAGACGGCCCAGATCTCGCCAAGAACACTAAACGACAAGATAGTATTTTCTTGGGAGCTGCGCCCATCTCGAGATGCGCGCCATCATCCAACAGCTCAGGGTGCGCCACGTCGCTCGGACGATTGAACCTTCGGACGCCCCACCCATACCTAGAAGGAACCGGAAAAATTTTGATTCAGTTTTGAGGCGCCGCCTTCGGCGAGCGCCCCCCAGGTCCCGTGTCTCGGCTGGCATTCCACCGACCCACGGGCCCCGGTCAGAAACAGATCGGCGCTTCCCCCATCTCTAACTCCTCCGGGCTGACATCCATCAGAAGCCATCAGCCCGGAAGGAAGACAGAGATGGGAGGGGACCCATCAACACTCAGAGATCAGGAGAAATGCACCGTTCCGAGATAGTTGTTTCCAACTGGAAGGCGCGGCTTGTCAGAGGGCTCAGACCGCAGCGCCTTCACAGTTGCAAACAACAGACTCGGACGGTCCAGAAGCCCGAGCTGCAACTCATGATGAAGCACACCATTCCGAGCTGGTTGGTTGCAACTGGAAGGCCCAGTTTGTCAGAGGACTCTGACAGCGGCGCCTTCACAGTTGCAACAAACGGACTCGGATGGCCCGGAGATCGGCATCAGACATGGATCATCACTCTCCCACCAAGACCTCCGCTCACTTCGACACTCACTTTGGAGCAACCAAAGAAAGCAGAAGATCTTGGTGAGAGAACGACCACCCGTCCTCCCGAAGAGGCCCACACCCCCGGTCCGGACTATGGTCGTCGCCACTACTGCCTTATCCCCTCCCGCTCCTGACATCCCCTTCGGAGCAGTGAGGAACGGGAGAAGAATAAGATAACAGAGCGACCACCCGTCCTTCTGAAGTAACTCATCCCTCGGATCCGGACTACGGTCGTCACCACTACTACCTCGTCCCCCCTCGCTCCTAACATCCACTTTGGGGCTGTCAGGAACAAAGGGAAAACCAGGCAGAAGAGCGACCACCTCTCCGGACCTCAAGAGAGAAGCTACCCAAGGCAGATGCCTCCGAGGTCTGAAACTCAATTTGGTTGTGACTGAAATGACAAAGGGAGTGGAGTACTTATAGCCTGCCTCCAAGAACCATCCATTAAGACCCTCGGAAGTTGAAATGCCGCGCATTAATTAAGGGAGTTATCCTTAATGGCATCGAAAAGGCGGAACGCCGCACATGTCCCGAGGCTCCATTAATACCATTGGGAACAGAGCCATCTCGGATTGCCAAAAACCACAGGCCCTCGGTCGGCTGCCGAGCAAGTGCCTTCCCGAGCGTGTAAACGGGGAAAACTCACTTTCCCCTCAACTTTCGCGTCTGATCTCAATCAGACGGCCCAGATCTCGCCGAGAACACTAAAAGACAAGATAGTGTTTCCTTGGAAGCTGCGCCCGTCTCGAGATGCGCGCCATCATCCGACGGCTCAGATAGCGCCACGTCACTCGGATGACCGAAGCCACGCCCCCTCGGTTGGCTTCCGAGCAAGTGCCTTCCCGAGCTCGTAAACGGAGAAAAATGCTGCCGAGCGATAACAACCGTCAGATCTTTACGAAATTCGCACTCGTCAATGATCAACGGCTCAGATCGAGCCACGTCATTAATCGGTATTTAAATCATTTTTTATTTACTTTAATCATTTTACTTATTTAAAAATTGCGAAAAAATTGCTAAAAATTCGGGAAAATTAACTAAAAATTCTGGAAAATAATTGGAAATTTGGGGGACAGTTTCAAACCCCTAAAACGAACAATTATCACCCAGGATGTACCGTTAAAGGCCCCCGAACGATTAGTGAACACGTCGCAAAATTAAATAAATAGTCCGAAAAAGTAGATGAAAACCCTTAAATACCCAGTCTGACCAGAGAACAGCCAGCGGCGTCAAAAGCTACCTCACTACCCCCTTTCTAGATTCAAAATCCCACATTTGGACTCCGATACACCTCCACCAGCCACTAAAACAGCTAGACTACTCCTCAAAGTCTGATCACACTCAGTCTTTAGGAGTGGGGGGCTCGTGATATGGCTAAAAATGGGGTTAAATCGGAACCATCCAGATCGAGCACGAATCTTGAAGCACGGGGGTAAAAAGGTAATTTCACATACAGATGGATCCAAAACGGGTATTGGGCCTCCTTCTCACAAAACCAACCACCCGCGAATAGATCCACTTCAACCGGGCACGGGACCGGACCCGATACAAGCCCGGCCCACCAAGAGGAGAATCAGGCCACTGATTTGACTAAATCAAATCAATAAGCCTGATTAGCTCTCACCAGGGAATCAGGACCTAATTTCCTAAAACAGAATAGGAGGATTTTTCTCCTGGCTGTTAGGCAGGAAATCAGGATCCTAACCGTTCCAAAGTCGACTATAAATACAACCCCTCTACCACCAAGACCAGGTTAATCACTTTTTGACCACTTAAGCTCTTTCTTAATCTTTTTCCTGATTACTGACAAGAGCGTCGGAGGGTGCATCGCCGGAATCAACCCCGGTGTCTCGCACTTCCTTGCAGGTTGCGGCAGGAGCAAGAAGGCCGAGTCAACTGTTTAGGCTTTTTCCCGGACTCACAAATTCTATCTGTTTACCCCCACACCGAAATCAGCGATAACAAGTGTGAAATACTATTCATCTATCTATAATATAATATATTTATTTACTATTTAATGGAAGAGTTTGTCACAAATAAATATTTTTAAAATTTTTTTTTTTGATGAAATTTTTTAAATTTTTTTTGTCACAAAAGAAAAACCACTTTTGTCACCAAACAAACATGTGCATCATACGTGCAACTCCAAATCTATTTTTCAACACGTGTATCACACGTACACATCAAAGTTTTTCTTTCTTAATTTTAAAAAAAATACGTTATCACCCGTTCAACTCCAATTTTTAAAAATTAAGGCATTCATCGCACGTGCTAATTACTGTTGACTTACGTGTATCGCACATTTAACTCCAACTCTTTATCAAACGTGCATCGCACGTGAAAAATACTAGTACTATTTAAGTGCATAAGAGCATCTATAGTCGTTTTGTTTAAAAATTGGGTAAATGGAAAATATAGAAATAGCGAATATGGGTAGCGGTGCATTCGTCAATACTCAAAAAATTGCTTTTTTTGGATCAAACGGAACATGATATATCGGTGAACAATTTTCGCAGAAAGCGGAAGAAAAATAATTGAAAGACGGCAAATATTCTGCCCGTCTGATGGAAAGAAGAAAAAAATGTGAAGTACGGGAGATCATCTCTCGTCCAACACATTAATTTAATTTTTTTTTCTCAAACGACATATCATTTGCCGTCTAAGCTTCTTCTTTTTTTTTAAATTTTTTCTTTCCAATCGGCATATCATTTGCCGTCCACTCCAATAGATTTTTTTTTTTCTTTTTTTTATTATTCAAACAGCATATCATATGCCGTCCCAACCTTTCGCAGTTAAAAAATTTTCTCAGACGGTAAATCATATACCGTCCGACACTAAGATGGTAAATTATTTTCCGATTTCTAAAATATGCATAATGCCATTTCGGCTGCCAAATATAGACATCTCTTGTTCATCCAATACCCAAAAAATGGGTATATAGACGACGACTACAGAGAATTATTTTTTACAAAATATCTATTTTTTGAATATATAGCCAGCGACTACAGATGCTCTAACAAAATAAGATTAGATCATACTGCACGAATGCATATATGAATTTGTATATATAATTTTCTTACACCATCTAATACATCATGCAACTATTTAATAAACCATCTACGCAAGCATACAACAGATTAGACTATTTTTACCAAGAAAAAAGTATGAACTAATCATTTAGGTTAAAAAGTATTAGATATTCAGGGGATATGATCCGCTACACAGCATGCCAAAAATATACTGTTACATTACCTACTTGACATTAACCATTCAATTGATCCCTTCATTTACATTAATACTCATATACTAATTAAAAGAGAATATATATATACATTTATTTTATTATAAATCAGATTTATAATGCTACTAAATTGTAGCTTAGATGATAGAGTTGGGATAAAGGGAGGTTATATCGACAAGCTGACGCAAGCCAAGCCAACCGAACATGATTAAGCTGGCACCTCAATCCAAAATTAGAGGGGGGGTGGAAATATCGCAGCAAGCCCTTCTTTATTCAAAATTGAAACACCAAGAAAAGAAAAGTGCAAAAACTCAAAGAATGACATTAAAAAAAACACAACATAAAAGCATATAGTAATAGTGAAGACATGAGAATGCTTTTATCTCTTGGTGAATTTGACTTTCATATTTAGTCTCAGTCCCCTCCCATCTCGTCTCACAACCACAAAAGGTAAGGTGCTCAATTGTGTCCCATCCCCCACTTTATTCTTTCAGTTCCACCCTCCCAAACTATTCAAATGCCAAAGTTACATGACTGTGACAACAACACCCGGACAAGAATCTTGTGAAAGCCAACAGTTCTATAAAAGCATCCACAGTTGTGATTGTGATAAAATACATAAATATATATATACTAGGTTTGTCCGTTGATACGTATCTACGGCACGTCTTCAGAACGGTATATTTTATTTGATCATATAAAATAGTTTTGAAGGTCCAATAAATTAATTGAAGTAGCAAACATATTATATGAAAAACTTTTGGGGTCCAGCAAATAACATATTATATAATTGTTTTGATTTTTTTGAATTATTTTTAAAGTTTTTAAATTTTTAATTTTTTTAGTTTTTAATTTTTTTTATTTTGGAAAAATTTTTAAATTTTTATTTTCTTAATTTTTTGAATAGAAGAGGGAGGGAGGGAGAGAGAAAAAAAAATTTAAATAAATGTAGGAGTTGTTTTGGGTGGGGAATTTGAATTTAAGTTTTGGGGGGGAAAATATGTTTTGTGAGATTAGATATGGGCCTTTGATTTTTGGGGGATTGAAGGAGAGCCACTTGATAGCTTTCTTTGTATTTTATTATATAGATTTTGACAGTTTGTTATAGTCGTTGAATGGTATTTTATAACAATTTAATTAAAAATAATAAAAAATAATATCAGACGGAGTTTGAAGTTGTGTCGGAGGGATTTAATTATCTTTTAAATGTTAGACGGAACTTAATATTTGCGTCGGAAGGAAAAAAAATATATAAAAATTGAGAGACGGAAAGTGAATTGCCGTTCGGAACTTCAATTGCCATCCGGGATTTTTTTAGGTTTTTAATTACGAAAAATTATTTTTTTGGGGTAGGGACGGAAAGTGAAGTTGCGTCGAAGAATTAAAAAATAATTTTTTTCAGTGGGACGGAAAGTGAAGTTGCATTCTTTATAATATGCATTTCTCTCATTTCTACTCTCATTTATAGCATCTATTGTTGCTATTTTGTCAAAAAATGCATAAATAGCAAACGATTGCAGCTGGTCGTTTGCTATAAAATGTACTTTATGCATAAATAGCACACGACTGTAGATGCACTTACTAGTCATTCAATTTTAGTTATTACACCTCCTTTGCAATTGTAGTTAGAGGGAATTTGGTATGCAAATTATGGGATTACGGTTACAACGAATGTGAGCTGGCTGGTGCAGGAAGAGAATCATTATAAGCTAAATTTGAAAGAAAAAAAAAACCTTGAACTATGGCATTTATGCAGAAAATTTCCATGACCCTTTTTTAATGCAGAAAACCCCTCTGAAGTATGGTTGTTGCAAAAAATCCTCCAGAAGTATTTTTAAAAACCACATCTAACTTTTCTACTTGAATCAGATAACCCCATTCATTTTTGCAAGTTGTTTCAAAAAACATCATATATCTTTCGCATTATTGTCAAAAACCTCCCCCAACTTTAGCATAAATCTCACGTTGGCAGCATGGATTTTTTGCAACAATAATTCAAATGGGGGGGGGGGGGGGGGGGTGTTTCTGCATAAAAAAGGTCAGGGGGATTTTCTGCATAAATGTCATAGTTCAAAGGGGTTTTCTCAAATTTAGCCATCATTATATTCTAAACATTACATTACTGAAATTTTTTAGAATGTTTAACAATTCGTGATAATTTTGATATATTTTAATGTTATACTTTTGCAACTTTAATGAACTACATTTTCGTTTCAAACTCAAGTACTTCTAGGCTCTGTTTGGTTCAAAAGAGGGGAGGGGAGGAGAGGGATTTTAATCATATTTTATGTTTGGTTCGATGAGAGAAGGGAAGGGGAGGGATAATAATTATCTTCTTGTTTGGTTCACAAGAGGAGGGAGAAGATTTTATAATTAAATTACTATTATACCCTTTTACATTAGCAGAATCATGTAGGAAGGAAAAATGAAAATGAATCAAAATATTATATATTTAGATTATTTGTATAGAATATAAAAAGATACAAAGTCCCCAATCATAACTATCAAAATTGGGTCGGTTAAACATTTAACAAACATGAAAGTAAAATTTCAATTCAAATGAATTTAAATCTATGGAAGAAACACTGTACCTACTAATTTAATAGAAGTTAATATTAACTTTTAGAGTTACAACAAGAATTTTTATACCTACGACAAGCATTAAGAAAAGGGAGAATGACCAACTGGCACTCAAAGTTACTCATAATATCCTATACACACCTGAAGTTACGTTAATACCTCAATGACATCCAAAGTTATCAAAATTGGACATATAGGCACCCGCCATTCAAATCTGTTAAGTTATTAACAGATTCAGCGTGAATTTACGTTTTTACCCTTGCATGCTGCTCTCTTGTCTATGTTATGTTTGCTCTCTTCTTCTCTTGTATTTCGAAATGAAGGAATTCAGCGATGATGGCGTCGGATGGGACCAGCGGCGAGCAACGCTGCAGACGTTGGCGGCGCTGCAGGTGGTAGGCGGCGCCGCAGGTGGTAGACGGTGGCACACAAGCAGCAGATCCATCAAAAGGTGGGGAATCTCTCATCTTTGCATTTGATGAACTTGTCTCGTAGTATTTATGTATTATTTGTAGATTAATTTTGCTTTTAATTGTAGAACAACTCTTGATTGTTGATTATTCTTTCCTTCAATTTAGGATTGAATTTGGGAACGTTATTAGGGTTGAGTTAGGGTTCCGATTTGTTGCAAATAGGGATTTGGGATTGTATTCGAATTAGGAATTTGTGATTTTTTTTATGGGTTCCAAGTTAGGGATTGGAAATTGGGTTTGAAAATTGGGCAATTAACTTTCAGATTGGAATTTGGGATTCACAAAGAATTATATATTGAACACATTATAATAGCTTTGTACTTCATAAAATAGAAACTGGAAAATACATGTAAATTGAACATACATACAATGCATACATAACTAAAGTTAATTGCTATTACAAACTCATTTTTTTGACACTTCCACTAAACATGAGTAAATTTTACAATTAATTTAGTATACAAGTACATGCTGGATTTCTTCTCAACGGGTAGGAAGGACTACTAACTCTGCCTCTTTTTTAATGCATAAGTAGCAGTTATCTCCCCTGCATACACTTTTGTTTACTACTTCGTGGGATGGAGAAATAGTGGATGTAACCGTATATTTAAAGTACTTAACAACTTCTAGACACGCAATCCTCATATGCATGCTATTTGATACATGATTGTGAGGTGTGCATGCCAAGAAGTTGAAAAGTACCATGAATACATTGTGACACCCACCACTACTCCGTCCTACGAAACCAGAGAATTACTGCACTCTGTGTAACGGTGGTGAACGAATATGTATGAAGGAAGAAGAATAGCCACTTCTGCATTCATAAAAAAAGTCCCAAAAAAAGAACTTAAAAAAGAAAAGAGGTAGAGTCAGTACTCTTCCCTACCCATTGAGGGAAACCCAGCATATACTTGTATGCTAACATAGACATGCATCTGTCTCTCTACTTAAACTCCAAGTAGTGAACATCTTTTGTCTTTTCTTCTTGTTTGGGAGTCTTCGTCTTCTTTCTTCTTCTTTTTCTGCATCTTGGTCTTCTTTCTAATACATTTTTTGTGCTTCATATTCTCCAAAAAAACATTACGAATTAAGAATGATGAAGAAGACACTCTTTGAATTGAGTATTTATAGAAGCAAAAGGACACTCATTGAATTGAAATTGGGTATATTCTCACAAAAACATGAATTTCACCTCCCTTTTTCTTTCTTTTCTTCATCTTTCTTCTTTTCTTTTTTCCTATCATGTTCAATAAAAACATGATGTAGAAGATGCTTCCCGAACTGGCTATTTATAGGGAGATGAAGAAGACACTCCTTGATGAATTTGGGAGTCTTCATTACTGCATCTTTCCCATCAATAATAGCTACTTACTTTTGACACAAAATTCTAAAAGTCAAAAACAGTGATACACTTCTCAAAATGCAAAATGATTCAAGAGCAAACAAACAGAAACAGCAAAAAAATAATCATAGAAGCAGCAATAGCAACAACAATAATATCAGAAGCAACCAGTAGCAACTGCATTAGTAGCAACATTAATGAAAAGGAGTAATATCATTCATTTCCAAGAAACAGCAGCGATAACAGCAATAGCTAAATCAGAAGAAACTAGTAGGAACAACAATAGTAGTATTAGTTTATCAAAATGAGTAATATCATAGAATCCAAGAAGCAGCAGCACCAATAGCAATAGCTAAATCAGAAGCAACAACGGATCATTGTCCCCACTAGCTGATCAGTGACAACAAATATGAGAAGCAGCTAAAACAAGCACCAGCACCAGCAGTAAAGTGTATGTATATGATGTGTATGAAATTTGAATGTGTATGATGTCAAATGTCTATCTGTATGATGTGTATGAAATGTGTATGTATGATCAATTCAAATGTATTTTTTTGACTATGTATGTATCAGTTGAAATATGTACAAAAAATTTCTAGTGTATGTCACACTTTTAACCATATGATCACATTTCTATGTATGAAGTAAAATGTCTATCTATATGATCTGTGTATGTTTATTATGTGTATGAAAAGTCTGTATATGATCAGTTGAAATGTATATTTTTCACTATGTATGCATTAGTTGAAATGTGTAGAAAAAATTACTTGCACATTTATGTGTATGATCAGAAAAAATGTACTAGTGTATGTCTATCATTAGTTGAACTGTTTATGTATTATGACGTGAACTATGTATGCTTTATAAGTTGAGAAATTTTTTTCATTATGTATGAAAAATTCTATAATAGTATTCCTTTGCTAGATATACTTAATTTCTGTATGAACAAGTTCGGGAAAAAAATGATTCGACAAAAAAGACAACAATACTTGATACAATTCCAAAACTTCTTTTTCTATTGAATTGTAAAGAACAATTACATTATGAACAACTTCCAATTTCTCTGTTAATAAACCAAAATTAAATGAAAAAAAAAAAATCAAATTACATTACACATTAGTTTTCCTTATTCTACTTCTTCAGATTCATCTACTTCTTCAATTTCAGTACTCTTCAGCTGGTACTGCTGCTTCTTCTTTTTCTTCATCTTCTGCCAACCACAGCAAAAAAAAACCAACCTTTCTTTGTATCTTGCCAACCACAAAAAAAAACAGGAGTTCAGCAACTATATTCATCTATCTGTATGTGCATAATGCTGAACAGTAAATTAAACAATTACTAGAAGGCTCAGAACAAAATTATCAGCACGGACAGATCAAATATGTGTATGAAAGTAGTATTAATTCATCAAATATATAAAAAATGATTTCAGTAGGGCTGCATTCTAATGCCATGCCAACTCGTTCAGCAACACAAAAAATCAGAAGCAACAATAGCAAAAAAATCAGAAACAACAACAACACAATCAAACGCAGCAATTATTTTCCAACTCAACATTGTATGATTTCCATCCACAATCAACATCAGGCAAGAAAGTAGATGAATCAAAAAATGGTTGCACTACGGCTACATTCTAATGTCATGCCAACTAGTTCAACAGTAACACCAACAATATATCAGTTCAAAAGTAACCAAGAGCAGCAGCTAATATCAGAAGAAGCAGCAGCAAAACCCTCAGATTAAACAAAAGCATCCGTTCACCCAAGAATATCAAAGAATCCAAGATTGAAATTCCTAACAAGTATTAATTCCCAACCATTTTATCCTAATGCTTCTGCCAACTAGTTTAGCAGCAACAACAGCAATCACAAGCAACAACAACAAAATCAAATGCAACCAAGAGCAGCAGCAAATATGAGAAGCAACTGAGGCAAAAGCCTAAGATGAAGTATATGATCAGTTCACCCATGCCTACAAAGAATCCTCTAAAATTCCCAACCCATATTATGGATCATCAATATTATATGATTATAATCCACAATCAAGAACAAGCAACTAAGTATCGACAAAATAAAAAAGAAGACTATTTTGTGTGACTCATCATTGCCTACTAAGAATCCAAAATAATTTGCAACTAATTAAACAATATTGTATGATAAAATTGCAACTCAGAATCAAACACTTCTCTCTCATATCGTAATGTCAAATGTCATACGCTACTTCAAAAACCCAACTCTAACCCTCAAATTCAGATGGGATTTCGACATTGGAAGCATGTGGGTAATCGACATCGGTGCTCACTAAAAAGAGACAGAGATTGAGGATGCACGAGGCATCGAAGATTACAGATGACAGATATACAGTACTTAGGATTTTGAATTGGGATTTCCAAATTTTTGGATTATTTGAACTAGGGTTTACAAAAAGGGAAGGAGATATAACCAGGAAGAAAAGAAGATGAAGAGAGCAAGGGCTTTTTCGTCTTTTCACATTCTTCTTAACGGGTATGAACCCGTTAAGAGGAATATAACACGAATATTCCACTAACTTAACAGATATTTGAATGGCGGGTGCCTATAGGTCTAATTTTGATAACTTTGGGTGTCATTGGGGTATTAACGTAACTTCATGTGCGTATAGGGTATTATGAGTAACTTTGGGTGCCAATTGGTCATTCTCCCTAAAAAAAGACCAATTATTGTCATCTTCACTATACATAGCTTCATAATAGAAATTGGCATCTCTAATATTTGTGACTGAGAACAATTTTAGTGGCTGTACTCTGGAGCCTATGAACTCCAAATGTTGGCTATATAGATGACCACCTCTAGTATTCTCTTAATCATATCCCGCAGATTTCAATATGTATTTCTTGCAAAAGACTACATCGATCTCTATCAGCGAATATCATTTTCTCTTAAATTTATTTTGGTCTTTTATCCCTGATTATCCATGTGGATCTGGAATTAATTAACCCTACAAGATGATTTGGCTGTATGTGGGGAAAAGTGCAATTTAGTCCAACTACTTAAAAAAATTAGACCCACTTTTTCTCCCCTCCAAATCCCCTAATATTGGAGGGGACCCAAAATTGGCTCAGGATGGATTTTGCTCCCCTCCCTCCTAAAAAATGAACCAAATAAGAAATGTTTTTAAAAATCCCTCACTTCCCCTCCCCTCTCTTCACCTCCATTCCCTTCAAACCAAACATGCCCCTAAGCTTCTTTAATAGTGATCAAGAGAATAATATATCGAATTTCGTTTGTAGACTCATAAATTTTTTTTACTATGTCTGAGTGCATCCACACTTGTTTTTGTCAAATTTGACAATTTAACAAAATGAGTATTTCTTTTTATTTATTGATTGTTATAATATGAGAAAACCTTAAAAAATTGGTCTTCAAACGAAACAAATTTTCATTTGTTTGAATATTTTTTTTTTTCATTTATTTAAATGTGAGATAGAACTTATACCACCCAAGCAAAAAAAAGCATCCGACGGAACAACATGTTGTGCATGAGCCCTTATTTTTTTTGATAGTACATCATATACCGTCCGATATATTCTTATTTAAATTATTTTAAAAATTCCTTAGATGCGCCGATCCCCTTAAAAAATTATAAAAAATATGAGATGAAACATTGTGTACCCTCGTCCCCTATATGTGGTAATTGTCAAATTCGTTTATCAAATATGATAAGTTATTGTTCATTATTTATCATCTATATAATAAAACACAAAGAAAGCTATCAAGTGGCTCTCCTTCAATCCTCCCAAAATTAAAGGCCTGGATCTAACTCCACAAAACTAGGGTTGGCATTCGGGTCGAACGGGCCGGGCCGAGCCGGACCCGCCCGGGTTGGGCGTTGACTTGGGCGGGTTTGGGCCGATTTGGTGACTTAACCGGGCCGAGCCGGGCCGGGCCGGGCCGGGCCGAAAGGTGTTTAAGGCGACCCGCCCAACCCGTGAACCCTTTCGGGTCCAACCCGGGTCGGGTTGGGTCGACCCGCGGGTTGGCCCGTTTAGATAGATAGGTTTTTTTTTAAAAAAAAAATTTAACTTAAAATAATAATAATAATAATAATAATAATAATAATAATAATAAACATTAAAAATCGTAATAATAATAATAAGATTGAAAGAGTGAAATTGGCAAAAAAATATTGAAATATTATTCATATGAATTTAAGTTATATAATTTTCACAATGTCTAATTAAATGAAGAATTCAATTCACAAATATGTTTTATATACTAACATATTTCTTATATACAATTTTAATTTACTTCAATTTTTCTAATTTAACATAACAAGCAAAAGATATAATACAATTTCTAACGTGTCGGGCGAGTTGCTATTACAAGCAAAGCTATTGTTGTTGTTGTTGTTGTTGTTGTTGTTGTTGTTGTTGTTCCGGCGAGTTGCTCCCACTTGTGGACATTGATAATGCTTTCCCTTGTGTCCTATCTTCAGCCTTCAACCAGTCTTCTGTGCAAACGAGCATCTCTAACGTGTCGGGCTTCAAGCAATTCCTGTAATCAGTTAGAACTTTGCCACTTAAAAAAAATGCACTTTCAGAAGCAACTGTAGAGACAGGAGGAGTTAGTAAATCTTTAGCCATAATTGACAGAATACTAAAAGTGTGTTCATGGTCTTTCCACCATTGTAAAATATCTAGTGGAGAAGAAGAAGGCTCAGAATCTTGTTGGTTATACCAATTTAATTCATTTGGATGATTAGTCCTAAATTTTTTTGATTGAATTTGTGCAAATAAATTGAATGTTCTATCATCAAATTTACTCTTACCCTTACCTTTAGAAGTAGAAGAAGAAGACTAAATACAGAATTTGTACTACTAGAAGCAAAACGTCTATCATAATAATCATACAAGTTATTTAATGTAGATTCAAATTGAACTAAAAAAGTAGCGCAATCAATTACTACTTCTACATTTTTCCCAAGTTATGCAAAAAACATTTCCATCAAACTCTTCGTACCTTCTAATTTGATACGAGGATCCATAACGGTAGCAACACAAATCAACATAGGAGGAGGAAAATAATACTTCAAAAAAAATTTGTATGCAGGTTTTACAATATCACAAACATGTATATCATTTAACATTTCGTTAAATATTTGCATCATGCTAACTAATGAAATAAAAATACTATTAGAAGTAGATTCATATGTTTTTGAAAATTTTTAAATTGCGGTTTTAAAAGGTTCTAAAAATTTCAACAAAGATTCGGCATAAAACCAATCAGTGGGAGTCATTTCAAAATTGTGCATATTTTTTGCGATACAAAAATCATTTACAACTACTTTATATTCCGTAACAATATGTAGTAAATCAAAAGTAGAGTTCCATCGGTGTCTAACATCCTCTGGAAATCTTCTAAAAGGTACATTTGAAAGCCTACACCAATTTTTCCATTCTTGAAATACGCTGGGACTTGATGTAATGAAATGTACACAATTTCTAATTTTAAGTATATATGGATCGGCTATTTTTAATGCGTCTTGAACACATAAATTTATAATATGACATGCACATCTAATATGAAAAATATTGTCAGATGGAGCGTTTAATGCGGATTTTAAAGTAGTAATTGTTGCATTGTTGTTAGATGCATTATCAAAATTAATACACATAATTTTATCGCGTATATGAAAAACATCACAAATTTCTAAAATACGGTTTGCTATTTCAGCGCCACTATGGAGATACGGCAACGCCGCAAGTGATATGATTCTTTTTTGAAGAATCCAATCATTGTCGATCCAATGACAGGTTATTCCCATCGTTGGAATATTGTTGACATCCGTCCAACAATCCGAAGTTAAACTAACTCTACAAGTTAAACTCCATAAAATTGCAATCAAAGCATCCTTCATTTTATTGTACACTTTAAAACAATCCGATTTGCAAGTATTTCACGGAATTCTTCTAAAATGAGGGTTTAAGGTCGTTTGATTAAAATTTTTCAAGTCCTTACTCTCAGGATAGAAAAATGGTAACTCTTCCTTTATGACTAATCGAGCCATTTCCCGATGAACAAGATCGGAATCATAAGGGTGGCTATCAACTAGATCGGTCCTAGGGTTGATTTTTTATTGGCCTTGTAGGTCAGCAAAAAGGTCTTTATGGTTATTTTGGATGTGTCTACTAGTTGTACCAGTGCCATCACTCCTCTTGAATTTGTATGCCTTAGAACATGTTTTATAAACTTTCAAACATATACCCGGAGTTTGTTCGTCCGGGATATAATCGTAAAACTTATGTCAATCACTACTTTCTCCTCTACTTTTCCTACTACTACGGGGTTATGTGGTTTCGGTTGGTTGGTTGGTTGTTGTTGTTGTTCTTCTAATTGTATGTAACCTACAACCTCGTCGTGTGCACCCCATTGTTGGGTAGGAGGATCATAGTACTCTTGGGCGGGCTCACAAATTGGGACAATTGGTGGCCTACGGGAAGAGGAGGAATCTTACCCGCTACGACCGCTACCGCGTGATCTAGACATAATGTAGTAATGTATGTAAAAAAAACAACACAATATAGGAACGGTGAATTATAAAAAAAAATCTAAAAAACAAGAGGGTTGAGATAGAGAAGATAAAAAAACCAACAATAATTATAACGACAACACAAAAATAAAACAACGAGAGGGATATGAAGTTTTGATACCGTTCACCATGCATACGCGTATATAAAAAAAAATCGTGAAAATAAGAATAGAAGTAGAACTAGAAATAAGTGATTCCGGAATTGAAGAATTGAGGAGAGCTTGAAGGAGAGTTGACGACTTGATCACTTGGAGTTGGACGAGAGTTGAAGAGTTGAAGAGGTTGTTGAATTTTGATTTCGATCGAAATTTGATCGTGTATATGCCTTGAAGACTTGCTTGTTAAATACTTCAATTGTTGAAAAATTCCTTAGAAATGAGTTATAATAGTAGAGAGAGCAAGAGAGTAAGATGTGATTTTTTTAATGGGGTTTTTTTGGGGGGGGGGGGTATTTATAGGCTAAAAATATAAAAAAAACGAAAAAAACCAAAAAAACAAAAAAAAAAACGGCTATGAGAGAACCAAACGGCTCTCTGTTGTACAGTGCGCCCCCCCAACGTTCCGCTGAGCCGTGGGTCAACGGTCGACCCATACGGGTCCAACGGTTCGTAACCCGCGGGTTGGCGACGGGTTGGGCATTTTTTAACGGGTTCGCGGGCCGGGTTAGACGGGTTGGATTCGCATTTTTGACAATCCGGGTCGACCCGTTATTGTTCACGGGTTCGACCCGAACCCGCCAAACCCTTTCACAGGCCGGGTTCAACGGGCGAGTCGCCGGTTGACCCGGCCCACTTGCCATCCCTACACAAAACACATTCCTCCCCCCCCCCCCAAGTTTCCCCTCAAAACTGAAATTCAAATTCCCCTCAAAACAACTCTTTTATTTATTTAATTATCTCTCTCTCTCTCTCTCTCTCTCTCTCTCTCTCTCTCTCTCTCTCTCTATATATATATATATATATATATATATATATATATATATATATACTCTAGTAATTTACACGTGCGATGCATGTCTTAATAAATATATATTTTTTAAAGTAAAAATTTCAACGTAGTCTGGCCTCGAACTTGAGATATCTTTTATATTAGTTATGCACGGACAATACACGTCTTAATAACGTTTCTTTTTTAAAATAAAACTCTGACGTAGTGAGGAGTCGAACCTGAAACCTTCTTCATATTAGTTATGTACGTGCGTCACACGCGTTGATAGATTGACAAATGACACTTAGGCCTTCTCCCATTATAATATTAGATATTAGATATTAGATATTAGATATATATATATATATATATAGAAACATGGACTTTTATTTACAACTAATTATTGTCATACTATTTAAACTTAAGCTACATAATTGTTGATTTACTGTTTATAAAGCTTTTCATATGCTATATCATTCTGAAGACGTGTCGTAGGCACGTGCCCACGGGCAAATCTAGTAATTTAACAAAATAGCAAGCGAGTACAACACACACTTTCTTATAATATGATAAATTTGACAAATTAGCAAACTGGGTACTATGGAGGCTCGAGCATCCACAGTCGTTTGTTATATTTGCGAAATTCCCATTTTTTGAGAAATGATGGTCTGCAGTCGTTTGCTATTTTGCCATATTTTGGCAAAATAGCTACAGTGCGTTCTCATATTTGAGAAACGAATTAGCGATTATCAAATTATATCTTCCCTATTATTATAATTTTTTTAATGGCGAGGGACGAAACAAGTTGTCTCGTTTCGGATTTTTTATAAATTTTTTTTTAAAAGTATCGGACGAAAAATGTTGTTCCATCCAAAAAAATATTTTAAAAAATTGATATGTATCAGACGGGACATGTTGTCCCGTCCGACTCAAAAAACCCACAAACGGGACAACATGTCCCGTTTGTTCACCAAATGTCGCTTTCAAAGGAGTTTAACCATTAATTAACCCACTAATCTTAGTTTAGAAAGTATTTAATAAATATTTAATATTATTTTAATCAATAATAAATTAACTAATTACCATTCAATAACTAATTACTACTTAATTAATCAAAAATATATTTTGAAACCGAACAACATGTTCCATCCCGATCCGACTATTTTCTATTTCTCATTTTACCATATATTATAGCAACGACAGTGGATGCTTTGACTGACTGTGGTGTTGTTAAAAATGAAAAGTTAAAATTAATCACACCTCTGATCTTCTTCTCCCTTAAAATATTTTTTTTTTAATAAAAGATTTGATTTTTTTATGTTGGTTATTGAGAGGTAAAGGAACTTGGTGACTCTCCTAGCGCATAATCAATGCAAACAGCCAAGTTGACCAGACCCCCCAAGTAACGAGGCTGGCTGTTTTGGAGAGAGAAAGTCAGACTTAGAGAGAGAAAGAAGAAGAAGAAGAAGAAGAAGATCCTCACCTGGGGTTTCTTCTTCTTGACCCTCAGATCTGACCTCAACAACAGATCCCCGTTGGTTTAGGGTTTAACAATTTTCTCAAAACTAGGGTTATGCATCTCTCACTATGGAGGCCAATCTCCCACTGCGCCGCCATTCTCCTCGACAAGAAGAACCGCCATAAAGACTCCACCAACACCAACGGCAACGGCAACGGCAACACCAAGAAACCCTCCATCCTCCGCCAACTCCAAGAAACGAAGCTCCGCGAAGCCCTCGAAGAAGCCTCCGAAGATGGGTCCCTCTTCAAATCCCAAACTATCGAAGAAGAAGAAGAAGAAGAAGACTCCTCCTCCTCCATTGCCCGATCTCGCTCCCTCGCTCGCCTCCACGCCCAGAAGGAGTTCTTGAAAGCCACTGCCCTCGCCGCGGACCGAATCTTCACCTCCTTTGACTCCATCCCTGATCTCGAACAGGCGTTTGCCAAGTTCTTGATCATGTACCCCAAGTACCAGAGCTCGGAGAGGATTGACAGGTTGAGGGAGGACGAGTATTCGCATCTCGGGGGGGCGGCGGCGGCGGCGGCGGCGAAGGTATGCCTTGATTACTGCGGGTTTGGTTTGTTTTCGTATCTGCAAAGTTTTCAGCATTGGGAGTCTGCGCAGTTTAGTCTGTCGGAGATTACTAGTGCGAATTTGAGTAACCATGCTTTGTATGGTGGGGCTGAGAGTGGGACTGTTGAGTATGATATCAAGGCCAAGATTATGGATTATTTGAATATTCCGGAGAATGAGTATGGGTTGGTTTTTACGGTGAGTAGGGGGTCGGCATTTAAGCTTCTCTCCGAGACTTACCCGTTTCAGACGAACAAGAAGCTGTTGACCATGTTTGATCATGAGAGCCAGTCAGTGAATTTGATGGCCCAGAGTGCGAGGGAGATGGGGGCCAAGACCTATAATGCTTGGTTCAAGTGGCCGACGCTGAGGCTTTGCTCGACGGAGCTGAGGAAGAGGATTTCCTGCAAGAAGAGGAGGAAGAAGGATTCGGCCGTTGGCTTGTTTGTTTTCCCTGTTCAGTCCAGGGTTACTGGGGCGAAGTATTCGTATCAGTGGATGGCTTTGGCGCAGCAGAATAATTGGCATGTGTTGTTGGATGCTGGGTCTTTGGGGCCTAAGGATATGGATTCGCTCGGGCTTTCACTTTTCCGGCCGGATTTTATTATAACGTCGTTCTATCGCGTGTTTGGGTCTGACCCGACTGGTTTTGGGTGCCTTCTTATAAAGAAGTCGGTGATGAGTAGCTTGCAGAATCCGAGTGGTGGCACTGGGTCAGGGATGGTGAAGATTATCCCGGTATATCCTCAGTATTTGAGTGATTCGGTTGATGGTTTGGAAGGGCTGGATGGATTTGAAGACGATATGATCAATGGAAATGATGATTCTTTGACGACAGCTGGGCCTAGCAAAGGATCCCAGCAGTTGCCTGCTTTCTCTGGTGTATACACTTCAGCTCAGGTTCGAGATGTGTTTGATACCGAGATGGATCAAGATAATAGTTCTGAGAGGGATGGGGCAAGCACAATTTTCGAGGAGACAGAGAGTGTTTCAATTGGGGAGGTCATGAAGAGCCCAGCCTTCAGTGAGGATGAATCTTCAGATAATTCCTTCTGGATTGATTTGGGACAGAGCCCTTATAATTCAGACTGCTCAGGACAGTTAAATAGAGGCGGGAAGTTAGGCTCACCCTTACCACCTTCTTGGTTCTCTGAGAGGAAGAATCATAAAAGGATATCGCCAAAAGAAGGTTCCACAAAGATGATGAAGAGCCCAGTATATGATGATGATCATGTATTGTCCTTTGATGCAGCTGTTTTATCAGTCTCACAAGAGATCGACAGAGTAAAAGAAGACCCAGAAGAAAATTTTCACTATACCAGTGAGATTCAAGAAGGGCGCGAGGTTAGACCTACTGTGAAATTCTCGTGTGGGAATGGTTCAACATCAGAAATTTGCTCGGAGCCAAAAGAAAGTGCCATAAGGAGGGAGACAGAAGGTGAGTTCCGACTGTTGGGAAGGAGGGAAGGAAACAATGGCAGGTTCAATGGAGGGAGGTTCTTCGGCGTTGAAGAGAATGGACGGGTGTTGAGTATGGGCAGGAGAGTTTCCTTCCGTATGGATGAAAGCAAACCTGCTGAGAGATTGACTCACAATTCAGAACCCGGAGAAGTTTCTGCACGTAATGGAACCATTGACGATGGCGAAGTTTGTAGTGATGATGACAGCCAAGAATGGGGAAGAAGAGAGCCTGAAATAATATGCAGATATCTTGATCACGTGAATATGTTGGGTCTTAACAAAACTACCATTAGATTACGGTATCTTATCAATTGGCTAGTTACTTCATTACTTCAGTTGAGGCTACCTGACTCAGGTGGGGGCGATGGTGTTCCTCTTGTCAATATTTACGGCCCAAAGATCAAGTACGAGAGGGGTGCTTCTGTAGCTTTTAATGTGAATGATAGCAGTGGATCTTTGATCAAGCCTGATATCGTCCAGAAATTGGCTGAAAAGAATGACATCTCTTTAGGCATTGGCTTTCTCAGTCATATATGTTTGTTAGATAATCAGAAACAACCTCATGTTAGTAAGAACACCACTATGAGGGTGGAGACAGTTACAGCCTCTCTTGGGTTCCTTACAAATTTCGAAGATGTGTACAGGATGTGGGCTTTTGTGGCGAGGTTTCTGGATCCTAGCTTTGTGGAAAGTGATAGACTGTCCCCCATTACTGAATCTGCAGAAACATAGCAATTGAAATTGGGTAGAGGGAAGATTTGATCTCTTTGTTTATTTATTAAGCAATGCTTCCCTAAGAGTTTTCCATCGATGGGAGTAGTAGCCTGAGTTTGTGAAGTTTAGATTTATTTATTCTTGGCCTATTTCTTGTACTATGTATCGTCGTTTTTTTTTATTTGTAGATTTTGGTTAGAAATATGTAGGCTCCCTTGGGAATGACGGGGCTATATTTCCATCTAATGCTGTTTGTAAAGCTGAAGGCGAAACGGGTTTTCATTATATTGTAAGATTCTCATTGCTCAAATAGAAAGATTAATTAAGAGGCATTCATAGTTGTCATAGTTGTTCCTTTGGGGCTCATTATCCTCCTCCTTGAAAGTATTCATTTCCTGGCTTGTTTTGCATATATATATTGTGCTACTATGAACTTTAGCTTGTTCTTTGTTATTGAAGATGCAGTGTTTCTTTTTCTCAATCAAATCAATTGGCTTGAAGCAGTGGAGGGAGTATCAAAATCAAGCGGAGCAAATTGGGTGGTGAGCGTTTCTTATATGCAAAATTAGCTGATGTGGTAAGCTTAAAGTTATCAACTTCTATTAACTTTTAACAACCTCGATGTTGAGTTTAAAAAAAATTATGGAACATCAACAGATACTGGAAAGTACTACAGGTACAGTAGTGGTAAACTAACATTTTTGCTGGATGGCTGATTTTCATAGCAGTGTCTGCTTCAGTTCGTTAAGAATTTCAAAGTCCCCACACACACACCAAACTGTTTGTTCCAAAGTTTCAAAATCCTTCCAGAAATTCTGCTTCCCCTGTTGTATTCTTCTTCAGATTTCATCTTACTTTATTAGGTTGGTGTGGAACTTATGATCCAGTTGTCGACGTACCTAACTTCTGTGAAGTTGCATTGGTACTCACCATAGCTGAAAAAATTCTAGGAGGTTGACCCAATTGGTTACAAGAGACAGATCGACGGCCAGAGGACCCACAGGTTGCTTGTATCAGGAGCTTTGGTTTGTCTCTCGTCTTATGAACAGGGACCAGTGGATATTTTGTCGGCTGAACGGAGATAAAATGTGAGCAGTTGTATCTACTTCCGTTTGATGTTATTCTAAGTGTGTTGATTTTATTGCAATGTCAATAGGGGATTGGTGGAGTTATATCTGATGTTAGCAACAGGTGAGAGACTAACAGTAGATTGTCGAATATTAAAATATTTAGAGGTAGGAAAAACTCAACATCAAATTTGGTAGGTTTTAATTAAAAAGTAAACTATAATTCTGACAATGAATTGATATGGCAAAAAATAGAACCAAATCGGAACCGTTCAAATCGGACACGAATCTTGAAGCTCCCAGGGGTAAAATGCATTTTCATCACAAACGGATCCGAAATGGGAACTGGGTCTTTTACAAGCCCAATAAACCAAAAACGGATCTGTCCTACTGGGTAAGGGTGACTGTCCATTACAAATGAGCCCAGTCCAGATCATTTAGAGAGTAATTCAAATTCATGATTATCTCTAAGAGATGGTTTAAACCCAAATTCTTATCATGAAACGATTTAAACTCTCTTGCTTATCCAAAAACACGCTCTTTCATTTCCTGATTACTGACTTGAGCGTCGGAGGGTTCGTCGCCGAGATCCATCCCGGTGTTTCGAACTTTTTGCAGGTTAGCAGGCGAGAAATAGTCAAACGCCGGCAAGAAGTCAACAGGTTCGTTTTTATTGTTTCTAAAAGAATTCACAAATCATCTGTTTCTTCCCACATCGAAATTAGCAACAACATGAATATAGTATTTTTGTTTGTTTAATTATCTCTAATATCTAATATTATAATGGAAGAGTTGGGGTTATATAACTAAACAAACACATGCATTGTAACCAAACAAACATGTACAACGCATGTTTAGGCTAAATTCAATCTAATAAACGTGCATCGCACGTGTAGATTAAATCCAAACATTTAATCCCAAAATTAAACCTTACATCTCCCTTTCTATTTATCTCCCTCTTTCTCTTGCGAACCCCTCCCCCCCCCCCCCTGCGGCGTCAACCACTGCATCGACGCTCACTGCGTCGTCTCGACCACTCTCTCCGACATCCGCTGCGGAAGAGAACCTGAATCCAGATATCTATTTCTACTCCTAAAAGTGGGTTAGACTGAGAACTAATGGATCTACACAAGCTTCAATACTCCAGAATCATGACATGGATGAGTTAGGTACTATCACTAAGTTTAAGTAAAGTTCACAATTCATTATTTTTGTGAAACCATGGATGGTTTTCATGCATATGATCTGTTTGATTAAATGCATGTGGGAATGCTAGAGTTATTTTGACATCCAAGTTGAGATGAAAGATAAAAGTGTGAAGAAAAAAGTTGCCGTCTTTGAAATTCAAATAATTTGGGCATGCAATTTTATCTTTTAGACTCTATTCATCAGATTTTTTTATGTTACAATCAACATAAAGTTAGAAAAAGTTTGTTAGAACATGGTGCAGTTGAAATTGATTATAGTAAATGTAACACTATACCTCAATTAAATTTCACTGTTCACTTAGAAATATCTTCTTTTCAATTCTTGATCCCATTCTCCAAAACAGTGGTATTACAAAGAATGCAAACTAAATTTTAATTGCAAAATAGTTGTGATTAAATTTGTTAATGCTCGTAAGGTGGTTGATGATATGCTCATGAAGAATTTCATGATGATGTAGGCTACATTGTTGATTTACAGTAGTAGAAACGGTATTAATCTTGATCTCCATTTGAAAGATTTGATATTTTTGGTCATGTTTGTTTGAATCGATGAGATTTAGGGTAACAACATTGTGCATTGTTAAGGTTTTGATTGGAAAGACTGAATTTAATGCGATTGTGCGGATCTAGGATGGTAAGTTGACGATTGTGACATTTAGAGTTTTATCGGTTGATGTCATTTTCCGGGAGTTTTTTCTTGTTGCTTGACATTTAAGGTTTAGATTGTGGATGGGTAATTTGATTAGAGTTTCGATAAATGTAAAAGTATGTAGGCATTTATCGGTGTGTATGCAGTGGCTGCCATATTCATCTACTGTACTTAGCATTGGTATATTTTTGAATATTTTGATGAATTAGTAATACGTAATCATGTTGGGATCGAGAAAGTATCATATCGTATTGAATAAAAAACATCACTGATACAAAAGAAAGCTCAATAACTAATAGAGATTTTGAATTAGTCTCATAGAAAGATAGTAGCAAGCAAAGTATGCATGGTTCTCAAGTCTTTAACCTGAACCATGTTTAAATTATATATATAGTTCTTTGATACCTCAGTTTGTTTGTTTAATTTGCAGATATCGGTATGCTGTTAGGAGCTTTAACTGGCTTCATCCCCCTACCGGATGTATGTGTTGCATTTGAGTTCCTGCTTTCTAAAAAAGTGATCCTATTGCTTCTAACATTTAATAGTTAAACATCATTCACAAATTTAACAACATAATATTTTTTTCCGTAGTATAACACTTTACATTTTGATATTATATTATGAAATGCTCCTTAAAAAAAAAATATAGGAGCATTTCATAATATAATATCAAAATGAAAAGTGTTGTACTAGTATCAAAGAACTATGTATATACATCATTACCACCACTACTTTTGTATCCAATCAGGCAATCACTATACTGACAAATCATGACACTGAGGAATCAAGATATTGCTTAAATGGATATGAATATGAAATATATTACTAATCTGGTTTCTTGGTGGAACATGAGAGACAAATTTAAATGTTTGTATAATTGTATTCAAATCCAGAAAATAAAACTAAGTTAATACAATAGTGCTTAACTGCTTTTCCTTTTTGTAGGGAAGAATGGTCATAGCCTTATATTGGGCCACATGGCCAATGTTTACCAAGTTAGAATTCATTGGAATTAAAGGAATAGGAATATCACCTGGATCCCACATCCCATACAAGCTGTGATTAAAAGCATTGGATGCTATAGCATGTGATGAGCAATTAATTGTTCAAGATGAGTCTGACCTCATTAAACGAGATGAGCAAGGGACCATGGGGCCGGGTGTGTGGCTAGTTGCTGTAGTCACCCATTTGACAACCTCTGCAGCATTGCAAAACACCACGACCGACCCCCTGCCCATTTGATAACTTGTACAGGTCCTACAGTTTCAGCCCAAGCCGGAATCCTTCATCGAACAAAACCAATAGCTACTTTAAGGATGCCATTTGACGAATTTATGCAGAGGAAGCCCCATACCCCTGTAGCACCTCTAATCGCCGCATCACTAAAAATTGCATAGTTCTCGTGTATTGACAAGGAGTGCGGGCACCAGATGAACTATTACTTTACTCAGATCTTGGTTGTGACGGGCACCAGTTGTAGCTTGGTAGGGACTGGTCTGGAATGCTGATAACCACTGCTCTCGATGCAATCACACGAGAATGATCCTTGATTTTCGGGATACAAAATTGCACCTCAATTTCCAAATGCACCAAGATAAATTAATAGCTTTAAAGCTTACTGTTGTTTACATGAGCTTTGTCAAAGTCCTTCCACCATGATATGCAATATGTTACGGTTGCTGTTGACGGCTGTGGGAGGGGAAGGTTGGCTTCGTTAAAAACTGAGACCCATGTATTTTTTAAGCTGATAATTTATGTGCCACTTCTGCTAACTAAATACAACAAACAAAACACAATATTTTAGAGTAAGGAAACAAAAACAAAAAAAAACAAATTCTTTACATTCCCAAATTTTTAATACCAAACAATCCCTAAAACTTGTTGCTAATGCCTTCTTCAAGAAAGTGCAACAAACACTGGTAAATATATTTTCTTAAGTAACATTCCAAGTCAAGATTGGAAACCATATAGACCCTCAAACGCAACAAGATATTCCAAAGAGCAATCTAAAAATCAACAAATTATATCCACAATGATTCCATACAAGAGAGTAACGTAGCACAGCAACTTAATATATCGACCTCCCAAGTTAACAAAAAATTACTAACAGTCATAGCATAACCTACAATTGTGGCTGAAATAAACCTAGGAAAATAGCAAAATGGAAGAAAGCTCCTTGAGTGAATCAACTGTGCTCCCTCCCACGTTCAGTACCCTTCTACTTGGTTCTTTCTTCTTCTTCTGAATTGATATCATCCGCTGTCAAGTACCTAAAATTACAAAAAAGTTAGTCTTCAAAAAGATTATTTAACTGAGACTGGTACACTAAATAGCAAAACAGCATAGAAAATATAAAATCTGGCAAGGGCATAATGTTTCATGAGCTTGATTTAAATTGAAATTTCGGCAATTATAATTACCACTGAAGTCATAAAAATAGTGGACCACATAACAATCACCTACAATAGAACATATTAAGTTATTGAGGTGACCCAAAAGATTACTAGCAAACCCTTTCCGTGCATATGACAACAAGAGAAAAATAAAATCCTGAATGCGAACACTTCATTACTAGCAAACACTTGATCTCTCGACAACTAATGCTAAATCCAAAAAAATAAATCATGAGTGCCTCAATATATTTAGAAACATATTGTAGGTAACTATTTAAGATTTACTGGGCTACAAAATTTTCATTAAGTTTAGAAGTTGACATGATACTTTTGCTAAAAGTGGTTGACAATTTATCTTGCTAATGTGCTTTAATATTCCATCACATGCACTAAAAGAAATCAACATCCCTTCAAAAAGTCCTGAGGCAAATTCAACGAGTACAACAGTTTCAAATCTACCTCAAAAAAAAAAAAAAACAGTTTCAAATCTACTTTTTAAGATCAAGTGAAGGAGATATTATAAAAGAGCTGGTCCTGGTTAAAGTGTAATCTCCATTTGGAAATTTGATTAATAAAAGTAAGTCAGCTAAGAAACACAAGCCCCTTCTTATATAAATCACCAACATTTGATCATGCTAATTATTATATAGTAACATGTCAACATAGTGTAGTTAGGTTCATAGTTGTCCTACAAAATAACCACTGAAGTTGGTAAAAATTCATTTCACCATTCAAGTTCATCAGATTTATTGACTATCTCAAACACTTCATAGAAACTCCAGTAAAGCTGTTATTAGCACATGCAGTATGAGCCCATTAGGCCTGAGTGGGAGGTCACAGTTCAAATATCCCCATAAGCAGCAGCTATGGTCTACTGATGCACAATGGATCAGTTTGGACCCAAAATAAGTAAAGGAGCAAAAAAAATCATAAATACCTACCCCATATGAGAAACATGATAGGGCAGATTTATGTGAGTATTTATGATTTTTGTGGGTCAATAAAACATGATTTAGTTTTGACAATAATCTGAGCCTAGCTCATCACCATATAATTCCATAGACAGTTTGCTTGGTTCAATTCAACTGATAACCACCCGGAACAACAGGACCCCAAACTGTGCTCGAAAATCTAAATCAGCTATACACAAGTCCTTTCAAATCTGGATAGGTGTGCAAGCCTACAATATCTTCAGAGACATGTCTAACATTTCAACTTCATTTTATGAATAACAACTAACAAACATGGTTTGAAAAGTTTAAAGGCGGCATCGGTTATCAGCCTATCACTAATCAGTTCTAATCATAAGCAGTCGTAGGCAAATTTTTGGGATACTTCCAATATGTTCAATACAATTAAGGGCAAAATTGTCCTAGTCAACAATTTTGCCCCTAGTTGATAGATAAGAAATCAAAATTTAACTTCGGGGCAAAATTGAGACAAAAGATTCATGCGTTCAACTATTCTTTGATGGCAAACTAAAAGGTAACAAGCAGTCAAAAGTAAAACCTTTTAAGGTTATCACAAAAACAAAAAAAAGTCGAGGTACTTATTAGTTATTACTAAAATAGGTGAAACGTATTTATTGTCCTAGTTAACATATTGGAAGTATTTGTAGGTAAAAATTTTGGGATACTTCCAATATGTTCAATATAACTTGGGGGCAAAATTATCCTAAGTTAACAATTTTTCCCTAGTTGATTGATTATATGTTATCAAAATCTAACTTACAGGCTTGTGCAATTGGAAAAAAGTGTGTTAAGTCTAAAAAGGAAGGTGGCTTAGGTATTACGGATTTGAGGGATCAAAATTTTGCTTTACTTGCTGAGCGGATTTGGAAAGCTCTGAATAATGATAATTTGTGCGGGGTGCACATGGCTAAAAACAAGTACCATAAGAGAAATAAGATTTGGGATCTTCACCCATAGTTGGTTTCTACCTCTTCTTTTGGAAAGGTATTGGAAGCTATTCAACCTTTAAAGTGTGGACTGCAAAAAAATTGTGGGGATGGTTCTACGATAAGATTTTGGCATGATTTCTGGATTGGGAGCAATAGACTTTCGGTGTTGTATCCAAATCTGTTTTATGTGGCTTCAAATCCCCCAGCTACTGTGGCATCTTCCGTGTTCTAAAAGTCGTTAGGCGGTAGTCGGACTTCTGAAGGCTGCCTAATGCCTCAGGCGGTTAGGCGCTTTGCAGTTTTTAAACAATATATCTCTAATATTATAATGGGAGAAGGCCTTAGTGTCATTTGTCATTTTGTCATTCTACCAACATGTGCAATGCACGTACATAACTAATATAAAGGAGGTTTCCAGTTCAAATCCACCCTACGTCAAAGTTTTTATATTTATTTTTTGAAATTATTAAAATGTGCATCGCACGTGTAAATTACTAGTATTTATAACAAAATATAATATAGCATAAAATACAAGATATATATAATACTAAAAAAGAACTCAAAAACTCATAAATAGGAATTAGCTCAATGTAAGGTGCTTGTTTTGTGTATTGTCCAATATCAAGATCCCAATGAATAACACTAAAATAAAACTTATTTATGCATGCTCAATATCTCATAAGGAAACTTTAAAAACTACTTATCTGGGTATGCCCAATATCAAGATCCCAATGGAATGGACAAGGCAATGCTAACAGTCCTCTTCTTAATTGTTGTATGATTTGATCCATTGATCAACAGCTTAACTAAAATTATGATAAAGCCCTCACTATGGTGCATAAATAACAAAGAAAAAAAGTTTTTCCAGATCCGCCTAGACCTAACAAACTGCCCAGACCATCTAAAGCCCGACTAGCCCGACTAGACACAGACCATTTTTTTCAAACGCCTAGGGCATAGGCGAGTCGCCTCGGACCGCCTAGACCGATTTTTACAACGCTACCGCATTTCTCTTTTCTATTTCTAATAATGAAATAATTTTGAATATCTCTTTTAGACGAACTCTACCTCAGGTTCAAATCTTTGAATATATCAGTCTATTAGTTTTGCTAGACTCCTATCAATATCAATCAAGAGATGATATAAGGTGGATATGGTCTAATAATGGTACTTTTACTGTTAAATCTTTATAATTTTTCTTAACTATGGAGGTGTGATTCTCCCTTTTATAGATATATTTGTCAAAATATTGCACCTCTTAAAGTTGTGATTTTAGTTGGGCTACCTGTTCATAAAAGAAATTTAGCTTTTGGTCAAAAGTGTATTTTGTGCAACTCTCGTCATGAAACTGCTAATCACTTATTTATACATTGCAGTTTTATTCAGCCATTATAGTCCATCAGTCAAAATACTTGGCATGTGGGGCAAACCTGATTCTATGAAATCTTGGATTTCTTGGAGAAATAGTAGGGTTAGCAAGAAAAAAGGGATTTGGTTATGATGGCAATTATTTGGATTATCTGAAAAGAAAGAAGTGTAGATTTTTTACTAAGAAGTTTGCTACAATTTCTGATCTTATTGACAGTTTCCTTTATTTCATACATTTTTGGGCTGATTTGATCCCTGCAGATAAAAGAAACATGCTCAACTTGGATGCAATTCAGAATCTGAACTACACTCAGACGCTAACATGATCTTTTTTTCTGATCTCTGTTATTATTTTGTTATTATTTTGCAGATGTGATTGTACTCGATGATTGACATCTTCATTAGAAGGTTCTCTATTTCCTTATGGCTTCAGTTCTATTCCTGCTATCTTGCTATCTGGTGGAGGATGCTTGATGCTGACAATGTCTAACCTTTTTAGACTGCTATCTCCGTGTTTAGAGTTTGTCTTGCTACTACATCTGAAGCTGAAGTAATTTCTTCATCCATCAGTAGAAGACTGTTTCTGAAGGCTACTCTTACTTTTGTGTTTCTAAGAATATCTGTCAGTCGTTTGTTACCAGTCTCTGAACTACTGTTATGCTTGAGAATCAGTCTCAGTTATGTTTTGAAGGCTGATGATATGTTTGGTCCTGTATCTGATACTATTTGTACTGACTGTTTTATATCAATATTAACGTGCTGGAGTTCATTCGAACTCTTCTATTATCTGTCAAAAAAAATCTAATTTACGGGCAAGATTGACAAAAAAGATCCATGTGTATCTGATACTTTGATGCCAGGCTAACAGAAGTAGCAAGCACTCAAAACTATAAAATTTCAGGTATTTCACAAAAACGAAACACATCAAGGTATTAATTACTAGAATGGGTACGAACAAATATGTTACTAAAATAAGTGAAACTTTACGGTGTTTTATCACTAAATTGACCATAAAGCAACATAGATAATTATCAGGGACGGAGGGAGTAAGGGGCTTGGGGGGGACAATTGGGACCCCAAAAATTTTGTAAAACCCTCTTATATAGACCAGAATTTTTATTTGCCCCCCCCCCCCCCCCCCCCCCCCCCCCCCCCCCCCCCCCGCATTTAAAACTTTTTTGGGACCCCCTAGCCCAATTTACCTCTTAAAGGCTCAAATAGTGTTATGAGCTTTGGGCTAAAAATTAACACTAATACTTATTATTTGATCTGTATGATCCTCAGATAAAATTTTGAATAAAAAATTAGCGTGTACACAAGTTAAGTATATCTATTCATTTAGGTCGTATCTCTTAGCTAGCCTGTAGTATTATAACAGTGTAAATAGTGTAGTATGATTATTGATTAGCATTACTCTTACCAAATTTAGAGTATAACTGTACAAGTGTCAAACTTACATGATACTAAGAACATGAAATCGAATATTTACTTTAATTATAACTTTACTTTGATCCATTTACTTTAATTTTTCAAAACAAAAATAATGTAAGGAATTTCCGGTAACGATCATGTCAATGCAGGAAAAAAAATTGGGACCCCCATTTTAATATGTCTGGCTCCGCCACTGATAATTATATATTATGTAATTATTAAGTCACATCCATAACAATGAATATAGTGTGTTTGACCAAGGATTCAAAGAGCGAAAACACGTACCATCCATTTTCATCAATGTGATGCAACAGAAAAAAAAAATGTTTTCAAATAGTTTATGAATTGCCTAGGAAGTTTAAGAATTGAATGTGCTCCCTTATTGGAATTACTAAAAGGCTCAGTGAAAAGACTGATGCTTAATATAATCGTTAAAATTGTTAGTTGCAGGGGTAAAATGACCAAGGATAGTAGAGATAGCTAAGACATTGCTTCCTCTAGTAGTTGGTCTAAGAATTGGATCTACTCTGTATTCCTCAATGTAAATTTTTCCTGATAATTTACTAATTATACGAATAAGGAAACAGTGTTGGTAAAGTCAAGTGGTTCTAGTCTCCAGTAGTTGTCCTGGTCTTTAGGAAAGTTGTTTTCTGCAATCCTATTTTGTTGCTGTACATGGCCTACTTTGGCCTAGTCTTTAGGAGTAAGTTTGAGTCTGTTGCATTTTGTTATCAAGTCTCACGTTTGTTAGTAGTTGAGCACTTTCTTAGGACTTAGTGGGTAGTGTATGCATGGTCTTATTTTCATGTTGCAGCAGTTCCTATTTTCTTGGTCTTATCCTTCTGTTTATGAGCCTATTTAAAGGCTGTTTTGGTTTATCAATAAAGAGTGTGCAGATTAGTACGTTCTGATTTCCTAGCTCTTATTGTGTGTTCAAGTACTCCTCTTCCAATATTCAACAGTGGTATCAGAGCCACTGAGTAAAAAGTGAGATAGAGAGTGATATAGCTGCAGTTCTATTTCTCTATCACCTGTTTTCTTTTGCACCAGCAGACAAGATCGATGGCTTCAGAAAATTTTGTGCAACCATCCATTCCTCGCTTTGACGGTCACTATGATCATTGGAGCATGCTTATGGAGAACTTCTTGCGGTCCAAAGAATACTGGCCGGTGGTTGTTTCTGGAGTAGCAAAACCAGCCGAAGGTGCTGTGCAGACAGATGCGCAGAAGACGGAGCTTGAAGCACTGAAGCTGAAAGATCTCAAGGCAAAGAATTATCTTTTCCAAGCTATTGATCGCTCAATCTTGGAAACAATTCTTTGCAAGGATACCTCCAAGCATATTTGGGATTCCATGAAGAAGAAGTACCAAGGTACGGCAAGGGCTAAGAGGCAGCAACTTCAAGCACTTCGTTCGGAGTTTGAACTACTTCGAATGAAGTCAGGAGAATCAGTTACAGACTATTTTTCAAGAACGATGGCAATCGTTAACAAGATGCGCATCCTTGGTGACAAGACAGAGGATGTTCTCATTGTTGAGAAGATTCTTCGATCCTTGACACCAAATTTCAACTTTATTGTATGTGCTATAGAAGAAGCTAATGATGTTGGTTCAATGTCAATTGATGAATTACAAAGTTCTTTGTTGGTTCATGAGCGAAAAATTAACCAACAAGAAAAAGAAGAACAAGCTTTGAAGGCCTTATCAGAAAATCACTCTACACCTAGTAGAGCTGATAGAGGACGAGGAAGAGGCAGAGGTCGCGGTAGAGGAGGCAGAGACAACAATGATCGTGGAAATCAACAACAAAACCATCACCAAGAGAATCAATTTCAAGGAAGAGGAAGAGGACGTGGAGGCCATCAATCAACTAGACCAAAGTCAGCAGACAAGTCCAATGTTGAATGCTACAGATGTCATAGGTATGGCCATTATTAGTCGGATTGTCGAACTAATTTGAATAGACAAAGTGGAGAAAGAACTAACTTTGCAGATAAAGAAGAAGAGGTGTCTCTTTTGATGGTGTGTCACGTGAAGGAGGAAACCCACAAGAATCTGTGGTACTTAGACACGGGTTGCAGCAACCATATGTGTGGAGAGAAGTCTGCATTCTCTGAGTTGGACGAAGCCTTTCGTGATATTGTGAAGTTTGGTGATGATTCTAAAGTCTCCTTATGGGAAAAGGAAAGGTAGCAATTCAAACCAACAAGAATTCTATCCAAACTATCTCTAATGTTCTCTTTGTTCCAGATTTGAGAACAAATTTACTTAGTGTTGGTCAGCTTCAAGAAAAGGGATATGGAATCTCTATCAAAAACGGAGTCTGCAGAATTGAAGATGAAAAATTGGGCTTGGTGGCTCAAGTTAACATGACAGCCAACCGAATGTTTCCATTGTATCTCAACAACACCACTCATTCATGCTTCTCAGCAAAATTGAGGGATGCAGCATGGCTATGGCATTTTCGCTATGGCCACCTAAACTTTGGTGGACTGAAGACTCTACAGCAGAAAGATATGGTGATTGGTCTTCCTCAAATCACAGCTCCCTCTGAAGTTTGCGAAGAATGTGTTGTCAGCAAACAACACCGTAATCCATTCCCACAAGGGAAATCTTGGAGAGCGAAGACGGCATTGGAGCTGGTTCATTCCGACATTTGCGGGCCAATAACTCCATGTTCTAATGGAGGTAAGAGATACTTAATCACCTTCATTGATGATTATAGTCGCAAATGTTGGGTTTATTTTTTGCAAGAAAAATCTGAAGCATTTCTAGCCTTTAAAAGTTATAAAGCTCTTGTCGAGAAAGAGGTTGGACAGGTCATAAAAGTTCTTCGCACGGATCGTGGTGGAGAATATAACTCACATGAATTTGTAAATTTCTGTGAGACCAATAGAATCAAGAGGCAACTTACAGCAGCTTATTCGCCCCAGCAAAATAGCATTTGCGAGAGGAAGAATCGCACTATTATGAATATGGTGCGAAGCCTTTTGTCAAGAAGTGGAGTTCCAAAAGCTTTTTGGCCTGAAGCGGTGAATTGGAGTGTTCATATTTTGAACAGAAGTCCCACTCTTGCTGTTCAAAATATGACACCGGAGGAAACATGGAGCGGACGAAGACCAGCGGTGGATCACTTCAGAATTTTTGAGTGTGTTGCATATGCCCATATTCCAGACGAGAAGAGGAGAAAGCTAAACGATAAGGGAGAAAAATGCATTTTCCTTGGTGTTAGTGATCAATCGAAAGCTCATAAGCTATACAATCCTAGCACCAAGAAAATCATTATCAGTCGAGATGTTGTTTTCGATGAAGAGAAGTGCTGGCCGTGGAACAATGATGGTGTTCAACAAGAGATTCCTGCTGATTTTGATGAAGAGAATGAAGATGGAAGGCAGCAGTTGGTGGAGAATGTACAGCAGCCAATTCCAGCAATTACCGAAGGAGAGGAACGACCTCACCGTGCCAGAAGAAGACCAGCATGGATGTCGGACTATGAGGTAACTAGGGTTGAACAATCTGAAGATATAGTCACTCACTTTGCTCTATTTTCAGATTGTGATCCTACAGTTTTTGAAAGTGCTGTGAAAGAATCAAAATGGCGAAAGGCTATGGATGAAGAAATCGCAGCCATCGAAAAAAATGATACTTGGGAGCTATGTGATCTTCCAAAAGGGCACGAGACAATTGGTGTCAAGTGGGTTTACAAGACAAAGTTGAAGGAGAACGGTGAAGTTGACAAGCACAAGGCACGCTTAGTGGTCAAGGGCTATAAGCAAGAGTTTGGTATTGATTACAAAGAAGTTTTTGCTCCGGTTGCAAGGCATGACACAATCAGATTGGTGATTGCATTGGCAGCTCAGAACTTATGGCCTATTTTCCAGTTGGACGTGAAATCGGCTTTCCTCCATGGAGATTTGAAAGAAGAGGTATTCATTGATCAACCTCCTGGTTATGTGAAACTTGGCAATGAGCATAAAGTTTATAAATTAAAAAAGGCTCTATATGGATTAAAACAAGCCCCACGCGCTTGGTATAATCGTATAGAGACTTATTTTTTGAAGGAAGGATTTCAAAAATGTCCTTATGAACATACACTTTTCATAAAAGTTGAAGATGGAGGGAAAATGCTCATTGTTTGCTTATATGTAGATGATTTACTCTACACTGGAAGTAATACAACCATGTTTGAAAGTTTTAAGAAATCTATGATGGCTGAATTTGAGATGTCCGATCTTGGCATGATGCATTATTATCTTGGCATTGAAGTAGTGCAGTCCTCTAAGGGAATTTTTATTTCTCAAAAGAAGTATGTAGGAGATATCTTGGACAGGTTTCAGATGGCAGATTGTAATCCTGTTAATACACCATCTGAGTTTGGCTTCAAGCTAAACAAAGATGATGGAGGAAAGAGGGTTGACGACACTCTCTACAAGCAGATAGTGGGGAACTTAATGTATTTGACTGCAACAAGGCCTGATATAATGCATGCTGTGAGTATCATTAGTAGGTACATGGAGTGTCCTACAGAGATTCATCTATTGGCTGCAAAAAGAATTTTCCGATACTTGCAAGGTACCAAGGAATTTGGGCTCTTCTACAAGAAAGGAGAAAAATCAGATTTGCTTGGCTTCACGGATAGTGATTATGCTGGAGATTCGGATGATCGGAAAAGCACATCTGGGTATGCTTTCATGATGGGGACAGGAGCTGTTTCATGGTCATCCAGGAAGCAACCAATCGTCACATTGTCAACAACTGAAGCTGAATTTGTTGCTGCAACAGCTTGTGCGTGTCAAGCTATTTGGCTAAAGAAAATTCTCCAAGAATTGCAGTTCAAGGAAGACGGGCCTACTCTCATTTATTGTGACAGCAGTTCAGCAATAAAGCTCTCAAAAAATCCTGTTCTACACGGTCGAAGCAAACATATAGATGTGAAGTATTATTTTTTGAGGGATCTCACAAATGATGGAGTCATTGATCTAATTTACTGCAGGAGTGAAGACCAGGTTGCTGATATTTTAACAAAGTCCCTCAAGTTGGCTGCGTTTCAAAGGCTAAGAAGGATGCTTGGTGTTTGCACTTTGGTTAATCCAATTTGAGGGAGGGAGCTTCAAAACTGACCTTCACTAAACTGAATGTTGAAACATCAGTTTAAGGGAGGGATTGTTGGTAAAGTCAAGTGGTTCTAGTCTCCCGTAGTTGTCCTGGTCTTTAGGAAAGTTGTTTTCTGCTATCCTATTTTGTTGCTGTACATGGCCTACTTTGGCCTAGTCTTTAGGAGTAAGTTTGAGTCTGTTGCATTTTGTTATCAAGTCTCACGTTTGTTAGTAGTTGAGCACTTTCTTAGGACTTAGTGGGTAGTGTATGCATGGTCCTATTTTCATGTTGCAGCAGTTCCTATTTTCTTGGTCTTATCCTTCTGTTGATGAGCCTATTTAAAGGCTGTTTTGGTTTATCAATAAAGAGTGCGCAGATTAGTACGTTCTGATTTCCTAGCTCTTATTGTGTGTTCAAGTACTCCTCTTCCAATATTCAACAAATAGGTGGGTGCTCTAGAAGATTTAAATACCCTTGTTAGCACCATAATCCCACATTCACATAATTGAACAGACATTTGTACTCAACCTATCTAAAACTCAGAAGTGGAATATGCAATACATTGTACATAGCCTTCCATTGTACTGTATAAGCACAATACATAATCATAACTTCATAAGCACATAAGCACAGAGCATCTATTAGAATTTCCTAAGCAAAGCATCTTTTAATTATGTTGGATTAACAAGGACAAATTAGAATGCACTAAGTACATTTAGCATTTTTTATATTCCTGTAATGTTATCTCCTAATATTTGAAGTCATTGAATCAGCGTATCCCTATGTTATCATGTTATATTGTTGTGCCCACGCTTTACCATCACAGTGCAAGAGGCTGTTTAGAACCATCAATTTTGAAGTAGAAATATACGTATCATCCATTTTCATCAATGTGATGCAACAAAAAAAAAATGTTTTCAAATAGTTTATGAATTGCCTAGGAAGTTTAAGAATTGAATGTGCTCCCTTATTGGAATTACTAAAAGGCTCAGTGAAAAGACTGATGCTTAATATAATCGTTAAAATTGTTAGTTTCAGGGGTAAAATGACCAAGGAGAGTAGAGATAGCTAAGACATTGCTTCCTCTAGTAGTTGGTCTAAGAATTGGATCTACTCTGTATTCCTCAATGTAAATTTTTCCTGATAATTTACTAATTATACGAATAAGGAAATAGGTGGGTGCTCTAGAAGATTTAAATACCCTTGTTAGCACCATAATCCCACATTCACATAATTGAACAGACATTTGTACTCAACCTAATCTAAAACTCAGAAGTGGAATATGCAATACATTGTACATAGCCTTCCATTGTACTGTATAAGCACAATACATAATCATAACTTCATAAGCACATAAGCACAGAGCATCTTTTAGAATTTCCTAAGCAAAGCATCTTTTAATTATGTTGGATTAACAAGGACAAATTAGAATGCACTAAGGGTGCGTTTGGCCTAGCTTTTTTTAGCTTTAAAGCTACTTCTAAAGGAGAAGCTAGAAAGTACAGCTTTGAAATTAAAAGCTGAAGCTGTTTGGATAGTCAGCTTTTTTTTTAACTTTAAAGCTACTTTTAAGCTGGAAGTTGTTTGGCATATATCAATTAAAAGCTACTTTTATACATCATCTTCACCAAATCCCTAATCCCTAATCCCTAATCTCCACCATCTTCACCAAATGGAGCTGCATCCAATGGAGCTGCATCAGATTTAAACCGTCGAAAAATCAATCCCTACACAAAGTAATTCCCTGTCCTCAGGTAAAAATTTTATAACTCAGTTATAATACTTAACGATATTTTCCTATTTACTTACGGTTGTTATCTTTGGTTTTAACTGATTATGGAAGAAAAAAAAAAATGCAGTCTCACTTATCAGAATCAACAGCCTACTGTGCTTGTGACGAAGATTCCAGATGCAAACCTGATGCAAAGTTATTACCAGAAAATCCTGCAGCTCCAATGGAAACCTAATCTCCATCTTCACCAAATCCCTAATCCCTAATCCCTAATCTCCACCATAATTCTAGATCGAACGACGAAGAAGACAGATTCTTTGGTGGGAGGTTGACGATGGAGGAAGAAGAAGGGAAGAGTTGGGTTTTGATTTGTTTTTTTCTTTGTTGGTTTTGATCTAGAAGCTAGAAGTAGATCTTGGTAGCTTCTTTTAGAGCTCCTTTTTCTTCATAAAAAAAAGCTACTTCTCTTTTTGTAGAGCTTTTCAAAATATATGTTTGGCCCAGCTTCTCCTTCTAAAGGAGAAGCTAAGCTAATTTTAAGCTGGGCCAAACACTACCTAAGTACATTTAGCATTTTTTATATTCCTGTAATGTTATCTCCTAATATTTGAAGTCATTGAATCAGTGTATCCCAATGTTATCATGTGATATTGTTGTGCCCACGCTTTACCATCACAGTGCAAGAGGCTGTTTAGAACCATCAATTTTGAAGTAGAAATATAATAGGTCAAAACAATAAAAAGAAGAAGAGCATAAGGTGTCGGATTTCTTGGCTCACCAGACAAAACAAAAAGAATCCATATCCTACCAAAATGCCGCATGGGGTCCACTAGCGGGAGTCTCAGGAGAAACAATGCAGTGTTCTCCCCTTCGTGCAGAAAAAGGAGAGAAACTTGGAGGTTAGGGTTTTTTAATTGTTTGTAAAAAAAACTAATAATAAAAAAAAATGGGACCCACTGTTACAATATGAATTAATAATTTAATAATTAATATAGAACTATTGAAATTGCACCTTCCCAGGGGGCGGTTTGGGTGTAAAGTTGTAAAATGTAAAATTGGAAAACCAAAATTTGTTATATCCTTTTAAAAAGAGATCGTGTTTTTTTTGTGTGGGTATCAGTAACATGTAGCCATGTAGGAAATTAGTAGGTAAATTATTACCTTATTAGTGTTCGTGTGGAAAACAAAAAAAAATCTGGTGATAGAATAAGAGGGGAAAATGACAAAGTAAATAGTTTTTAAAAAATTACTATTATAAAAAAATAACAGTAGGTTCCACATTTTGAATTTTCAACAATTAAATAGTCTTACCCTCCCCATTTTTCTCTGTTTCTGTGCCAAAATGGGAGAGAACTATTACAGCATAGTTTCTCCAGATAATGGGCACCATGCGACATTTTGGCCAGTTATGATTTTTTTTGGCTGAAAAATCAAATATCAGATAGATTTGTCCTCTAGTGTTGTCCCTTTTGTACTACCAGATTTCAACTTCAAAATCTATGGTTCCAAACATCCTATATAATCTCACCATTTTTCTTCTACCAAGCACAAATAAATACCCACCAACTTCCTACATTTTGCTATGACCCACCGGAAAATACATTGTCGTTGGAAAAGGAGAAAATAAATTTTGGTTCTTCAATTTCTACATTTGACGAAGTTACACCCAAACAACCCCCAATGTACAAGATACATTAATCAATGTTAGGTTTCTTATCTCTGGATCAAAGCTATAACATAATTTTTCCTAAGTTTTTTAATGTGAAAGTAAATCTGTATAGCTTGGCCTTCAGCATCAAATGAGCAATCGATTTTGATTAATACAATTATACAACAACCAAAGTCCATGACTCCATCATAGCCTTATGAATAATAGTGGTCGATGCCTAAGATCCTTCATGCAATTAATCTAATATTATAATGGGAGAAAACGAGTTGTCATTTATAAATCTATCAACGCGTGTAATGCACGTACATAACTAATATGAATGAGGTCTAAGGTTCGAATCCAAATCCAGACTACGTCGGAATTTTACTTTAAAAAATTATATATTTATTAAGATGTGCATCGCACGTGTATATTACTAGTTACTGTTAATTTGAAGCAACTAATACAATAATCTAGAAGGACCTTTCAAACAAAACTAAACCTGTCAAATTAATGAGGCCTATCTGGGTCTCTAGAAAGATGACTCCAACGTAGAATAGTGAAGGCCTCAAATGTCACATGCAATAAACAAGAAAGTAAAATGTAATAGAACCTAAATACAAGTAATCTACAATTTTAAACAAACAAAACCTCTTAATTTCTGTTCAAACAGGTTCTGTCATAGTATTTATCCTAACCATTTTTGAAAAAAAATCATGAAAAGAAGAAACCTACAATGCTTGACAGCCACACACACTGCTTTCCACCAAATGTCAGCTTCTCTCTCGCATCACCCATCTTTACCATTCCTCCCTATCAAATCTCAACCCAAATTTCCTCAAATCAACCAATATTTGATTAAACTAATGCAATATAAGAAGAAATTCAAAAATTGAAAGTAACTTTGCTGCCTTGCATATTCTAATACTGATAAATTCAAGATATTGAAGGGGTCAAGTAAGTATTCAATAGAAAGTATGAATATCTCTTCTAATGCTCAGTGACGAGTAAATACCAGACATTCCCAAGATACATGTAAAATACCCTTACTTGATACAAAGTACCTACTGCAACATAAACAAAACAATGCAGGCACACAATATTATAACTTCATAATATCATGACAATAATGAAATATGTAAATTAACTGAAATTTCTGCAAGGACTAAAGCAAATACAATATGCAGATCCCAACTGTATTATGGAAAAAAAAAAATTATACAAACTAAACCCAATTTTAATTAATTTCAACACAATAGCTCACCAAAAAATGAACTTGGTACATTTATCATTTTGTTAAACTATTTAGCACTCATTTATACTTTATGCGGTGAAATGAAGCTAGCATTAAGATAACAGGGAACCTACAAGCACATAGAAAGCAGACAACATCATCAGCCTCGGTCCTCGCTCGCATCAACCATCTTTTCCATTCCCCCCTATTCCAATCACCCCCATATCAACCAAATGCTCAAAAGTTTCTCAAAAATCAGAAGCATATCATCATTATTTTTTTTTGATGAAATATATCATCATTATTTTAATTTTAATTTTCTTGTTCCCATGATCGACGAAACTGAAACAGAAAAAAAAAGGAAATACTAACTATTAACGATCTTGACAAGTGCGGCAGAAGGTACCCTGAGAAAGCTCGCAGCACGCCCTTGCGCTAACCGAGAGGTGAGACGTGAGTCTAGCAGCGGCCACCACGCTGTGAAGCGGCAGCAGAGACTGTACGCATCCGAGCTCACCGAGAGTTCTGAAAACGGGATCGGAATTATCGAAATTCACCCAGATTCAAGAAATGAGTTCATCAGAATCATCGAAAATTCATCAACATTCAAGAAATGAGCTCTTCAGAAACATCGAAATTCATCAACATTCAATAAATTAGTTAATCAGAATCATCTAAATTCATCAAAGATTCAACAAATGGTAAGATGAGATTTGGAGGATTAGGGTAGGTGTTTTGTTTTTACCGGGGAGAGGCGAATGAAAGGAGGCGGCGGCGGTCGGAGCGGGGAGTGGGGAGAATGGGGACGCGGCGGGGATGGACGGCGGGGGGCGACCGGAGGGAGGAACGGGCGGTGGAGATGAGAGATCGGGAGAGGGAGCCACGAAAAGCCATGGATTTGGAAATTGAGGCGAGGGTGGAAATGATGGGTTTAGGGTTTATTTGGAGGTAGGAGTGAAAACGGGCCGTCGTAATGGGCCGGGCTTAGATTGTAAGGATCAAAGCCTGAATTTTGAGTCCATTACAATAAAAAAACATGTATTGTTTTGGCCTTGTGTTGTGCCCATGCTCTACTGGTATCATTTGAAGAACATTTGAAGAATATTATTGTGGGCGGTGGCCTGATCAGTATCTTCTTCAGCTTAATTCACACTAGTCATTTACACTTACACGTGCGCTGCACGTCTTAATATATATCTTTAATCTATAATCTCTAATTTCTACTTCTTCTACATCTATCTTCTACTATTTTAATAGCAGAGTTGGGGTTTATAACAAGCAAACCCTAATTTTGTAACTATATAAATACATATAATACATGTTCAAACTATATTCAACATATATAAATATACTCTGCACATGTAGCCCAAATTAAAATATTTAAATATAAACTAATTTTTCTTATTTGATATATTTATTTAATTTGATGATTTTAATTTTTTTTAGACGTGTAAGTTATTTATAATACAAGGATCATAGTGGTCTAATAGTAAAGTCTCTTTGTAAGTGAGTAAAAGGTGAGAGATGAACTCTTAGCTTGCACAATTTTTTCCTTTGATAGGGTCTGTCTAAGAACCAGGTAGTGTACAGCTGCGGCTTGTTAATACTTACCCAAAACAAACAAACAAACCCAAACCCCAAAAAAAAACCAAAAAACTAAAAAACAAAAACCAAAAAAAAAAAGGAAAGCGGTTAAGCGAAAAATACCCTAGAGGCACAACAGACGCAAAAACTCAATCTAAATGAGAGACTCGAATTCAATCAAATCATCGATTTTATCCCTCATCAAAACCCGAAAACCCACCATATCTCTTCTACTTTCTCGGTATCTTCGTTAACATTGTGCTCATGGCGTTGTCCGCAGCAGGGATGCTGATGCTAAGAACCACCCCAGTCCACGTCATCCCATCATCGACAACGAAGCAGTATCAGTCAGTGCTGATCGAGTGCTCGTCGAGGCCACAGAAGAAGGCGACGGCCCACCACAGGAAGACACGGCCCAAGAAGACCCAGCCTTGGGATGTCAAGCGAAAGGGCCCCACCGTTTACGCACCGCTTCCTCTTCTCCCTCCTGACTGGACTCTCATCTCCTCTGGCACTGACGAAGAAGAGACGGTGGAATTGGTGGATGCGGAGTTGGAGGTTGATGCAGCTCCATGATACTGTGTTTGCTTTTGGGTTTTCCCTTTTTTTCATGTTTAGTTTCGAAGTCTTTGTTTCAAAAGAGTACTAGATGTTTGATGTTATTATGTTCATGCGAAATCGTTGTTTTTTGTTTTTTTGTTTTTTTTTTTTTAAAAAGGTAGAATATGGCCATCATGTTTTATTAATATGAACTTAACGAAACAAAGCTAGAGTACTATGTAAGATTACAAACTACAGACAGAAAATAAAATATATATCAAGCAACATGGCCCGTACAAACAACAAACTCCTCCAACAATTGGGCCGACAAACAAGCTCGGTCCAGCAAAATTGTATGCACGTCAGTTTAGCTTCGTACACTGTCTCCACGGTACATGCACACCTACCTGAAACAGTCTGGCAGGATTTTTTATCACCCGTCGAGCCCTGCCTTCTCATCGCTGGGGGACCCCATCTTTGGGCCTAAGCCCCGCATGCAGTGTTTTGACAACCGTCAAGCTCTGTCTACAACTCCTATCCTCCCACAATCTTGCGATAATCACACCCTCACCAAAAAATCGTAGTCAAGGAGAGAGCCATGAAGAGGATATCATCACCTCTCTCACGCCCTTGCTATCTCCAGTGATTTCTTATAAATACAGACCAAATACAGACCAACACCAACATAGAGTAGTGAGGAGTAATATCTTCACTCACCCACTCTTTCACTCACTCTCTCTCAATAAGACAACCAATACAAAACTCAGCTGCTTGAAGTATCACCATCTCCTCTTGCCACAACGGGCGATGGCGTTGGGCGTCAGCTTCCATTATGAGGGCGTAGTGATGGTGGTGCCCCGTCGATTGTGGTCATCAGGTGAAGCAGCCCGGATGCAGCCTCCCACAATCTCCTCAACTTATTCTACAAACGCGCCAACAGCTCCCACAGCCGCTACCAAAGAGAGAGCCGTGCAGAGGATACCTTCACCTATCTCTCGTTTGTACTTTCTCAGGCAATTTCTCACCAAACAACTATCTCGCTCCCCCCACCCAAAGATCCCGCTCCAAGAGAGAGCCGTGGAGAGGATACCTTCACCTCTCTCACGTTTTTTGTTATTGTTGTTGTTGTTGTTGTTTCTTTTTAGAATAGAGTGTTGTAACTTGATGCAAGTAATGTTGGAAAATAATCTATGTAGGCTCACATATGTGACTAAATGTATAATTGTTATTCTAAAGTCTAACCCAAATTAAAGTGATCTAATCAAGATTAAGTAATGGGTTAAAAGCATATAATTTAAAGTGTGATATAACACGTGTAGATACCGTAAAGTAAATTTCTCATTTTGTGATGGGCAAATTGGAAATCGATAATTATCAATTAGAGTTATGGTCCCCTATATACATATATTCTTATTCCATCTGTAATCCCATCAACAGAAGAATAGAAAGACGACCTCTCATAGAAGTGCGTATCATATAGGAAGATCCAAACTCTCTGCGCAATCTCCATTAATGGCTTCAGGTTAGTGCTTCCGGTTTTAATGTTCTTCTTCGTTTGATTTAGCAAAGATCTATAGTTTCATGATTTAGGATTTTATATTAAAGCACTTTTGCAACATGATTAAGATCTGGAATCATAGAAACATGTTTTAGGTTGTTATTAATGTTTTATGCATGTTCTTAAGTGTATATAAAATTCCATCAGTTGGTATCAGAGCCATTTTTGCTGAATTAATTGAAGAAATTTAGGATTTCTTGTTTAAAGAAATTTAGGGTTTCTTATTTAAGAAATTTAAGAAATTTAGGGTTTCTTTGATCTTCCTTTTATGGTATTTGTCTTCTAAGATTCAGATTCAATAATTAAATTAATTGAATTTGGATTTGTGAAGGCAAATTGATATGTTAATCTTTTGGAGCCATTACATTTCCATTTGTTCTGTTGCATTTTCTGGATTGAATAGTGTATTAATCTATATGATGTACTTTGGTTGACTATATATTCAGATTCATGTTAAGATTATCTTCAAATTAAAAAAAACGTAAGTACTGTCGTTTTGGTATTGGATTTTGTCATTGTTAATCAATGGGTTAAGGAAGATCAGATTGCCTACAGTCCACATTTTTTTTAGAGATTGCCCATAGATTTTTTGTATGGGGTAGTAGTGTTTGGATGGTCTAATTCATCTCAAAGGTTCAAATCCATCAACACATATCAGAAAAATAAATAAGATTTATGAACAATCAGTTTACACTGTTTGCTGTTGGTGCTATGTGGGGCCAGAGAGAATGCTCCAACAGCAGCTGCTGCTACCACGTGCAGAGTGGCAGGCAGGTGCCCCCCCCCCCCCCCCCCCCCCCCCCGTGCAGGTGAGAGCAGCCAGGGCCAATCCATGGCTCGTTGTGCGCCTGTGTGCTCTCACAAGGGGCAACAATGAGATATATTAATTTTCTGTTAACTTCTGTTGTTAATTATATTCTGTTATAAATTTTTTATGTTATAAAATTGATTTATCACTAAAATTAATTTTCTATTATGGTTTTGATTAATTTGATATTGTCAAACAGTAGATAAATACGGTTTAGTTATGATTTTGTTATCATTTTAAATAGATATTATCTTGACATTATCCATCTACAAATAACGTAAAATTATAAAATTAAGGAAAAGATAAAATTTTGGGAAACAATTAAATTCAAATTATGGTTTTACTTTTTCTTATGAATGTCTAATATTTTGAATAGATCAATTAAAATAAAATGTTGCCAAAGTGACCTCTTTTGTGTACATTAATTTATTTAAAATATCAAGATGATTGTGTGTTTGTAATTCATGCGTTTATTAACTGACCCAAAGGTAAGTTGATATTTGGCCGAATTTCATACACATCTCTGATAATAAATATGTAACAATTATAAGGTATTCCATGTGAACAATAAGTTAGTCCAAAGAATGACTTATTATTTGACAGGATTTATTGTCAATATTTGATTACTACAACAAGAGTACCGCTTACAGTTAATGTTACTGTCCAAAGACTTGATATTAACGTTGTGTCTAGTATCTTGAGATGAGATTAACCATTATTTGAATTTATTGTTTTATATGGATTCTCATGTGAGCTTATTTTGTTTATTTTTGTTCTATATTCAGCTAGTGTATCTTCTACAGCCTCAATAACTGCTAACATCAATTCTATTCCCATGCTTAATGGGACAAATTTCAAGGATTAGAAAGGGACCTTACTGATAACTCTTGGCTGTATAGAATTAGACCATGCATTAAGGGAAGAACAACCTCCACCTCTCACTGCGAAAAACACTCCTGATGATAAAATGGATTTGGAGAGGTGGGATCGTTCAGATCGCATGAGTCTAATGATTATGAAACACAGCTAACCAGAAGCCTTTAGGGGCACAGAATCTGATGGGATTACTAAGGCTAAAGATTCCCTCGATCAAATTGAGAAATGTTTTTCTGAAAGACGAAATAAGACTCTTAAGGATATGGTAAGGAGTATGATTGCTCATTCCACCTTACCTGAGTCCCTCTCGGGAGAAGCATTAAAGACAACAGCTTACATTCTCAATAGAGTACCAACTAAAGCAGCTGCAAAAACACCTTATGAGCTTTGGACATGTCGAAAGCCTAGTCTAAAGCACTTTCATATTTGAGGATGTCCAGCTGAGGCAAGGCTTTACAGGCCACATGAAAAGAAATTGGACTCCAAAACAGTGATCAGCTACTTTATTGGATATTCTGAACGATCTAGGGACTATAAGTTTCATGATCCCACACTTGGGAATATTATTATTATTTTGGACGGGAACTACAACATTTTTTGAGGAAGTTGAATTTGGGGAGAAATAAGGTTAGGGACATTGCTTTTGAGGAGGAATTGGATTCAATTACAAACTCAATTTCTACTATCACTTTTGACAATATTCAGGTTTTCACACCTATTATTGATCAAGAATTGAATCCGGAACCTCAATAAGACAATGTTGAACAACCCCCCATTCAAAATAAGGTAATTGTTCCAGAAGAACAAACTCAACAACCTCAAGAACCAGTGCCATTAAGGAGATCCACGAGAGAAAGGAGGAATGCTATTCCGGATAATTACATTGTATTTCTCCAAGAACATGAGAATGACATTGGAATGATGGAAGATGATCCAATCACCATCAGGCCATGAAAGGTTGTAACTCTCAAAAGTGGATGAATGCCATGAATGAGGAGTATAAGTCTATGCAAGACAACAAAGTTTGGGAACTTGTCCCATTACCAGAAGGTGCAAAACCAATTGGTTGTAAATGGATATTTAAGACCAAGAGGAATGCAATTGGTAATGTGGATAGGTATAAGGCACGTCTTGTAGCTAAAGGCTGTACTCGGAAAGAAGGCATTGATTTTACAGAGACTTTCTCTCCAGTTTCATCGAAAGACTCGTTTAGGACAATTATGGCAATTGTTGCTCATTTTGATATTGAGCTACATCAGATGGATGTCAAGATGGCGTTTCTCAATGGCGACATTGACGAGACAATTTTTATGGTGCAACCATAAAACTTTGAGTCGAGAGATCCAAAGAATATGGTTTGCAAATGGACAAAATTCATTTATGGACTCAAGCAAGCTTCTCGTCAATGGTACCACAAGTTTCATCAAGTAATTATCTCATTTGGTTTTGAGATGAATGTAGTTCAGTAGGAGTAAGCATATATTCCTAGTTCTATATGTCGATGACATATTGCTTGCCACTAATGATATAGATTTATTGCACGAAACTAAAAGGTTTCTGTCCAAGCATTTTGAGATGAAGGATCTTGGGGATGCTTCTTTTGTATTAGGAATTCAGATACACCGAGATCGTTCTCGAGGTACCCTTGGATTATTACAAAAGGGATACATTGATAAAGTACTCAAAAGGGTTGGCATGCAAGATTGTAGACCAGGGGATACCCCTGTTGCTAAAGAAGACAAATTTAGTCCCAATCAATGCCCTAAAAGTAACCTTGAAATTCAGGAAATGCAAAAAGATCCCTATGCATCAGCTGTTGGGAGTCTAATGTATGATCAAGTATGCACGCATCCGGATATTGCGTATATTGTTGGGATGTTAGGCACGTATTTAAGCAAACCTGGTATGGACCATTGGATAGCAGCCAAGAGGGTCATGAGGTATCTTCAGAAAACAAAAGACTACATGCTCACATATAGGAAATCAGATCATTTGGAGGTCGTAAGGTATTCTGATTCTGATTTCGCTAGGGTGCCAAGATAGCAAAAAGTCTACATCTGGCTATATTTACCTGTTAGCTGGAGGAGCTATATCCTGAAAAAGTGTCGAATAGACACTTATAGTTTCTTCCACTATGGCAGCAGAGTATGTAGGATACTATGAGGCATCGAATCATGGAATATGGCTGCGGAATTTTGTCACTGGGCTGTGCATTTTAGAGAAATAAGTCAGTAGTGATGTATTCCAACAACAACAGAAGTTTAACAAAGTCGAAACATATTGACATAAAGTTCCTAGTTGTGAAAGAAAGAGTACAAAGTGGACAGATGTCCATAGAGCACATTGGGACAAACTCCATGATAGCGGATCCGCTCACAAAGAGATCACCACCCAAGGTCTTTTATGAGCATACTGCTCATATAGGTGTTGTATTATTTGAGGATATCATGATTTAGTGAAAGTTTGTATTTTATTTGCATTATGTTTGTGTGAGACATTTATACATTTGGTTATTTTCTGATCAGAAATAAAGAATTTAGTTTTATCACTCTTTTGTCATGTTTTGATTCTGACCTCACTTAAGTTTTAAAGAGGACTAATTGGAAATACGTATGGGTATAGATCACATTGCATGAAATTTTCATGCTACACATTCACACTTGATCTATGTTGTTTGATTATGTTGATATATGTGACCATTGATGAATTTAGTTACGATAAATGTAACGAAAATTGCTTTGATCCTATATTTACATGATTAATGGACGAGACTGTTTGGCTATGCTTTTGGTTATGATAGCAAAATTTTGAGCTCATAAAGTATGTACATTTATAAGGAGTAACATATGTGGCCCAAGTGAGAGATTGTTGGAAAATAATATATGTGGGCTCACATATATGACTAAATGTATAATTGCTATTCTAATGTCTAACCCAAATTAAAGTAATCTAATCAAGATTAAGTAATGGGTTAAAAGCATATAATTTAAAGTGTGATATAACACGTGTAGAGACCGTAAAGTAAATTTCTCATTTTGTAATGGGCAAAATTGGAAATCAATAATTATCAATTAGGGTTATGGTCCCCTATATATATGTATCTTCTTATTCCATCTGTAATCCCATCAACAGAAGAATAGAAAGACGGTCTCTCATAGAAGTGTGTATCATATAGGAAGATCCAAACCCTCTGTGCAATCTCCATTAATGGCTTCAGGTTAGTGCTTCCGCTTTTAATATTCTTCTTCTTTTGATTTAGCAAAGATCTATAGTTTCATGATTTAGGATTTTATATTAAAGCACTTTTGCAACATGATTAAGATCTAGAATCATAGAAACATGTTTTAGGTTGTTATTAATGTTTTATGCATGTTCTTAAGTGTATATAATTAGTTGTCCCTTTGAACCTAGATCTTGGGATCTCCAATTTCTAGGTAGGGTTTCCATCAAGTATCCTCTTTCGTCATAGGCTTTAAACTCATTCCTCTTGATGATCTCACAACCTGCTCTCGTGACAGACCTTTAGTAAATGGATCCGCTAGGTTGTCGGGCGATTTTATATACTCTATAGAGATTATTCTATTTGAGAGCAGTTGTCTAATGGTTTTGTGTCGTCTTCTGATATGACGAGACTTACCATTATACATATAACTCAGTGCCCGTGCTATAGCTGATTGGCTGTCACAGTGTACACATAAAGCAGGCACTGGTTTTCCCCACATAGGAATATCCTCTAAAAAGTTTCGAAGTCATTCTGCTTCCTCAGCCGCTTTGTTTAAAGTAATAAACTCAGATTCCATGGTGTATCTGGCCAATAATGTTTGTTTAGAGGATTTCCATGATACCGCTGCACCACCAAATGTGAAGATATATCCACTTGTGGATTTTAAGTTCTTAGTGACCGATATCCAGTTGGCATCACTGTAGCCTTCTAGTACTGCTGGATATCTGGTGTAATGCAGCGCATAGCACTGAGTATGTCGCAGGTAGTTCAATACTCTAGTTATTTCTTTCCAGTGACTTCGTCCTAGATTACTTGTGTAGCGGCTCAATATATTTACCGAATGTGCTAGGTCCGGTCTTGTACAATTTGTTAAGTACATCGGACTACCGATTACACGTGCATATTCTAGTTGTAATATGTTGTACCCGTGTTTTTGAACAAGTGAAGACTGGGATCCACAGGGCTTTTGTAACACCCCAACTATATTTTTATTATTAAAATGCATTTTTCAATTTTTTGCACGAATGGTGCACGTGCAAATTTTTATTCTCATTTTGCTACTCTCATTTTACTATTTTTAGCATGCATTGGTTTTATTTAGCCTTTCTTTTGATCCATGGGCCTATAAACTAAAATGTAGCCCATTAAGAAAGGAGTCCACTAGATAATTAAAATTAATTAATTAGTAATGGGCCCATGTAGCAAGCCCATTATTAAAATCACATTTTTAGTTAAACATGTACTAATACATGACAAGTTGCAATATTAGTACACATTTTTGAGTTATAGAAATATGTTCACATTTGTTTGTGCATGTGTGCATGCACACACAAATGTACTTGGACCAAATAATGGGCAAGGGGGGGGACCGGTTTTCATGAAGGAAAGAGAAGAGTGGAGCTTTATGTCATGGAGAGTGGGGAGATGAAGAGATGGGGGTTTTAGGAGTTAGGAAAGTGGAGAGTTGTAAGAATTAATATGGAGAGTTATTAGGTGCAAAATTATGCACAATAGACCCTAACCATACCCTATAAATAGAGCCTCATTTCCTACATTTTTCTTGCACCAAAAACATTATAGAAAGAAAGAAAGAAAGAAAGAAAAGAAAGAGAGAGAGGGTCCTTTTGCTTGGAGGAATTGCTAGAGGAAGCCATTGCTAAGGAAAGGGAGCTTGCTAGGAGGAGAAGCCATTGCTAGGAGTTGTCTTGGAACTAAAAGAAGTGTCACATCTCTCCCTTCAATTGTTCAAGCTTCAATAAGGTGGGTGTTCTCCTACTTTCCATTTTTTTTAGAATGTACATGCTAATAAAAGTGAATGAGTAGTTTTGATTAAATAGAATAACTATACCATGATTGTGGTGAGATTAATAGTGAATCATGCTATGTTGACAAATAGATTAACATTGTGTTAGTGGGTGATTTCATTATTTTCTAGTGTAGGATATGCATACAAAAAAAAAGAGTAGTATAAGAAGATATTGTTTGAGAATTACAAGATAAAATTTATGCTAGTATATCATGTTTTGAATGAGGATGATTTTGTTGTGATATCATGCTAATTAAAAAGAAGAATTTCTTTATACAATGAATCATGTTAATGTGATTGCAATTTTTGTACTTGTTGAGTATGTGGGAATTTTAGTGATGAATATCATATGATAAACATGCTTTATGATTTATTGACTAAGAAAGAAGAAAGTAAAATTTTGTTATTATTGACATATGTATATTTTTTATTGTTACATTTGGAAAATAATAATTTGTTCATGGAAGAGATTTTGTAAAATTCTTATGATTTGAGACTTGTTGGCATGCTATAAATTCCCAATTTGTATAAGAGAAATTAAACAATTTTTCTTTTCATTCAAGTTTTGAGAAATGCAAGTTTAAGTGTAAATCGAAAAGAAGAGTTTAACTAAAGAATTATTACTATGAACAATGTTAGAATACCCGATATGTATGAGAAATTGTTAAAGAATGCTATATTTCGACATATGATTAAGAAAGAAAAAGAAAATAGAAGAATAATTTTTGTTATTACACGTCGACATATGTTGAAAATACAAACTTTTGCATGAAAGAATTTCTTTGAGATATCTATGGTTGATTAAGAGACATGTTTGATTTTAACACAAATTTTAATTAGTATAATGATAGATATAAACTAGTTTTAAGAAACTTGATCCTTAATTTTCGAGTTTGGGAAGAAATGCAAATTTTTGTAAAGAAAGGAAAAATCTATTTTTAAAAATGAAGATAGATTATAAAAATAAATTTGAATTTACTTGATTATTATTTCTTGATTTCATCTCAGTCCAAAAGTGAGATTTATTCCAATGTCGAAAATGATTGGATTATTGGGTGAACAAGTGTTATTAAAAGAAACCAAATTCAAAATAGTATTAACAAAAATACATTAATACAACTTCTAAATAGAAAATATAATTGGACTTATTGGTTAGCCAGTGAATACTATTTATAAGAGGTGTTGGGTTCGAAACTTGTTGCCACCATTTTCTTTTATTTTATTTCTCTCAAAAACTGCTTATTTATGGAAGTTACTGACTTTGGAAAGAAACAAGTATTATCCACTCTTCCTTATTAAGTTGCACAAAGAACTTACTAAGAATGATTTAATTTCTTATCTTGTATTTTTTTAAAGTGGCAAATGCACTTTGTTTCCAAAATTATTATTTTGAAAAAATAACTCTTTGAATAAAAGAAAAATATGTAACACGATTATCTTGTTATAAACAATCCCTTTTGTTGAGTAAGAATGCTAAATGAGATTAAAAGTTTGTGTGAATTCATATAAAGTTTGGAAAATAAATTATTTATAATTGTTTGAATTGACAAGGTCATGTAAATGTGTTAATTGTTGACGAGATCATGTAAATATGCTTGTTTGTAGTCGCGAACTTTTATGTGATTAATTTTTCCCAAAAAAGAGATTTGGATTTATGCCATAGACTCATGAAAAGAATTGATGTCTTAGAAAGATAGTGAATGAATTGAATGATTGTAACAAGACATACACCAAGTTGTGAATAGTTTGAAGATAAAGAATACTTTGAGTTAAGACATGATTATTAAAGGGTATGTGTACCCATGTACATGAAAGGTTTATGATTTAGAATTAGTAAGACCTCTGTTACCGGTAATTTTGAAAGAAAGATTTTGAGACTTGATTTCGAGATAATGCCATCGGGCGATCTCGTATTTTTGTGAACAAATCCGGTATGAGGTAAAACTGATTCTAGGGTGATAACATATTCATGTCTTGAACTAGAAAATAATTAGGCACTTAGGTGAAGATGTAATAGACTTGTGCAAACGTAAATGGGTGCGTCTATATAGTCGGCGGTGGATCTCCGTGGCTATAGACCCAGTTGGTGGACTGTGGTTGCCCCATAGGAGATGGATTGTATTTTATCCGGGACTTAGGGTAGTCGACGGATGTTTACCATACTCCAAAGAATATGTATATACCGGGGCTAGAGGGGCATTTACGGGATTATTCTCACGATATAATAGCCAGGGAGGCTGGGATCTGTTATTATAGCCAGGGAGGCTAGCCAGGGAGGCTGAGATCCGTATCTGTGGAATAACTCTAAAACTTGTTTTATTACTGGGTAATCTCATGGCGAGGGATCGAACCCTTCAATGTGGAGTACGTAGGCACTTGTCCTCAGACCTATGTAGTATGGGATGCATAGAATCTGAACAAGTGTGCATTAGTATCATCCTAGTGTAGAGTTGTGTGCATTAGGCATTAAGACATGACATACACTTATGCTTAGAATAATCACTTTTGACACTTTACTTGTTCATTCAATCTTTTGTGTGATTTGTTAAAGTATGAGATCGTTATACTATTCCCGGCATAGAGAGGATAGCCGTGTATAACATTTCGTCAGTTGTAAGTAACTGACGAGCCCACAGATTAACATGCAGGTAAAGGACCATACATGAAGCTATGAAGTGGATATGCTGATGCTGCTTTTATTTTAAAGATATTGTAAATGATTTATTGTAAATTTCATTATTCCGCTGTGTAAAGTTAAGATGTAATTGAACTTTGATGTACTATTGAAAAAGTTTTAAAATTTTCCTTGTAAAATTGTACGAAGTGAAGTAAAGATCCTGTAAATCTCGAATTTATCCTTATTTGAAATTCGGGGTGTTACAGCTTTGGCCAGTTCCATTCGAGTAATTCTTGAACCTTTCAAGTATTTTCTCAGCGTAATGAGCTTGAGACAAAGTAA